>CM061142.1:49363768-50563768 GCA_030789695.1 Scilla litardierei | reverse complement strand
AGTTTGACTTTTGTCCCGAAAATCATGGAAGCAATAAGTTGGAGAGATAATAAAAATCAGGTCAAAACATTGAAATTTGATAGCTGGTAGTCGACTCTCTATGTGTGGTAGTCGACTCCCTATGTGTGGTAGTCGACTCCCAAAGTGTTTCAGGAGAAAAACAATTTCCAGCTGGTAGTCGACTCCCACTCTTTGGTAGTCGACTCCAACTCTTTGGTAGTCGACTCCCAGAGCAATTTTCTCTGAAACACAGGTAGCAAGAGGTGTAATTAACTCCAGGGTGTAATGGAGATTAACTACAAAGATGAGAAGTAACTAGCAATTGCTCTCAAGAGTTTGAAAATGATTTTAAAACATTTAAAAACATTTAACTTCGAAATCATTTTGAGTGTGTGTGTTATGATTACTTTTGGCCTTAACATAATCCTAAGAAGAACGCAACTCACACACTATAGACTTAGGACTAGTCTTCATGAAGATTGATCAATGATGAAGTAGATGCGAGCTTTTCTTGAGCTTCTTTTCTGTTTGAGCGTGAGCTTCATCATCGAGCTAGAAACATTTGTCATCGTCTTTGCTAAGTGAGCGTAGATTCTACTTCTTCGGAGTACGTATAAAGCTTTTCATTCATCGCATAATCTGCACACTTAATAGTAGTGTAGTTAGTACACTAACCTCATTTGGTGTGCTCATCATCAAAACCACTTGGGGGTGGAATTCAATTTCCATCACAGTTATCTGAGTGCTTTCAACTTTATTAGAAAAGAGTGCTTTCAACTTTATTAGAGAAGGTAATTAAATTCCGTATTATTTAACTAACTAATTTCTTTTTGTTTTTTGCGCTGTGCAGGTGGTACAAACGAAAGCAAGGTTATAAAAGAGATTGAACCACAATACATGTACATCTTTGTTTACAATACATGTACATCTTTGTTTTGTTGATTGGAGTAAACAATGGCTGCCGAAATTAATTATCCACACAAAAACATGTGCATGCCTCAATAATTGATAGAGAGGTTCCATGCGGTGACTTTGCGCATCCTTGGAGAGCTGATCGACAAATGCCACGTTTTGCAGATAGATAATTTTTGATGAGGCCATTCAATTACTGAAGAGAGGGTGTTAAATATTTTTGAATTAAGCTTTTCTTTACCTTTTTTGTGGCTTTGTTTGTTTGTGGCAGGACCCGTACTCTTTGACTGGCAACATTTTTGAGGACGAAATTTTGTTTTTGGTTGCTTAAACAAAGGGGAGAGATCAAAAGCAAAAGTGAATGAATTCCCTTTAAAAGCCTAAATATCTAAATCCTTGTTTGTTTTCTTTTAGCAGGCAACCCAAAAGTGGGAGGTTGTCAGGGCTACAAATAAAAGGGCACATGACGCAATTACGGGAGAAGGAGAGGGTTTTAATTAATCAATCTCTCCTTGTTTTTTTTGTGTGTGCACAGGTTGAAAGAATCAGAGCCTCCAAAAATAACAGAGGGCAGCTGGAGGTGAACAACAAAGAAGTGGATAGCAAAAAATCTCATTGGTGTAAACAAATTGAAGAGGCCAAAATTTCCCTGACACAGCTTTGACACTAGGCCAAAACAAAAGAGTGGTAAGTTTTTAATTATAAACTTAATATAACAATTGGTTTGTTTGTTTGCAGTTACAAAAGAAGAAAGAGATTAGAAAGCCAATGGGGAGAAAGCAAGTGCATGTTGAAAAGCAAAGAAATCACATGGGCTTCTGTAACATGTACTGGACTTGTGGTCCTTCACGTGAACAAGAAAGGCACACACATGGTGAAAGGGCCATTCAAGAATTGGTTGCCGCAAGCTTTTGCTGACCTTTCATTGCCAAAGCCGAGAGCATTTACAAAGGGGAAAGTGCCACAACTTGAGTTGCCGTTGACGAGAGACATCTACATCAACATCAGAAGCGATCTGATCCGTGCCAAACGACAGAGACAACTACGCTACACAAAACTGAGATCTCTAAACTCTTACTATTATTTTTGTGTAGTATTGTTTGATCTCTACAGGGAAAACTTTACCATCTTTTTGTGTTATTTGGGACTTGTCTGGTTGTTGCTAGACAAGAGGGTCTTGACGTATTGTCGCAGTCAAGATACGCATTTACTAGGTTGATAGGGTTCTGCACTTTATTAAGTGTGGTACAGTCTAGGTGGGGAGTTGGAGCTAGGACTCCATTGCAGATGTACAGAAGGAACATATTAATGCTACTATTTGCTTGGGGGCTGGACGTAGGTCGTTGATGTGACCGAACCAAGGTAAATCTGTGCATACTCTGTGATTGACTCTTATTTACTCTGCTTGTGATTTTAGCTGCGTGTGATTTCTCGTGGGTTGCACGAGAATATTTTTATTAGCCTATTCACCACCCTATAGGCTAGGATCTAGATCCAACAAGTGGTATCAGAGCTGGTTAGAGGATCTAGTCTAGTCTTGGTATCATGAAAACATCTTTGCTCACGGCATGCCTATTGATCATCCTCCTTTATTTAGTGGCCATGATTATATATACTGGAAGGCTAGGATGAAAACTTATTTACTATCCGTTGATGTTGATACTTGGTACGTTATTGATAACGGATATTCTATGTCTGAAAGTAATCTGAATTTAAATGATAAAAATGTGTGTGCTATAAATGCTAGAGCAATGAATATCTTATTTTGTGGGTTGAGTAGAATAATATTTGATCGTATCTCACATTGCTCGTTTTGGATGGATATATGGAGGACTTTGGAAATTGCATATAGAAGTGAGCAATCCCTCAGTTGCAATGAAAAGAATCAAAAGGGAAGAAACGCTCTTTTAAATAATTATGATGCTTCTCTTTGTGACAATACTAAGTGTAAAGTTATTTGTTTTAAATGCAGGAAGCATGGACACTTGCTAGACATTGCCCACAAGAAACAACTGATACCGCAGAGAAGAAAGGAAAAGCTGTAGTGTGAACGTGGGACATGGATAGTGGAGATGAGCTCGAGGAGAATGAAGCACACTCCTTCGTTTGCTTAATGGCAAAGAGCAATAAGGTAAATTCCTTCACTAAAGCTGAATTATTAGATGTGTGTAAAGGAATGCAAAATGAGATTAATGAGCTATAACTCACGTTAAATGATTATAGGAATGCCAGCTTTAAATTACAAAAGGAAAACTGTGATATTTATGAAGAAGTTGACTTTCTTCAAGAAGAACTTGCTGCACGTGATTCTACCATTGCTATAATGAAAAAAGAAAAATCACGCTTTAATGAAAAATCTACTTGTCTTTCTTGTCCGTCCTTATTGAATGAAATTAGCATGCTTAAGCAGAATTTGATTAAGCTCAAAACTGAAAAAGACAATGTGATTAGAGAGCTAATGATAAGTTGTGCATGTTAAATACCGAACTTAAAAGAAAAATTCATGAATTTGAAAAGAAGGAGGAGGAAAACAAGAGAGCTTTTATAAGTAAATGCACCTTGCTTGTGGAGGAAAATAAATTATTAAAGTCCAAAGTTTCTAATCTAGAATTGTCATTAAGAAAATTTTCAATTAGTAAACATTTGTTGGATACCATACTTGAAAATCAATTATATGGTAATAATAGAAGAGGACTTGGATTTGATTTGAAAAGTGTTGAAAAGCCCTAATTTAAGAAATTCCACAATGTGCCTTCTATTGTGAAAAATATGCATGCAAAGTGCTTTACTTGTGATAGTGTTGGTCACACATCCTATTATTGTAAGTTTAGAAACACAAACATAAAGTTCTAACAAGTATGTGTTCCTAAATCTTTAATGGCTAACATTAGTGGAACTTGTTGGATTTCAAGGTCACACTTAACACCTTTCATGTATGTGAGATGGAGATTTGGCGAGGAGCAATGAATTGAATGTCTCATTCTTTTAGCTCCTTAGTCAAATAGCGACGCGAAGGTATATTTCTTTTCCCTCTTTGCATTCATTGCATACCTTCATAGTTTTTGTGTGTGCTTGATTTAATCTTTGTTTGCGAGCTTTTTAGGTTTGATTTTAGTTCCTTATAAGAGAAAAACCAAAAAAAAAACCAAAAAAAAAAATTTGTGCTTAATGACTACCTCTTATGAATCATTATAAGTGGTTATATTATATGTTCATTCATATCCTTTGTAGAAATCATTGTATTATTGTCATAGCTACATGCGCATGTTAGAAACTATTTGGTAGCCATGTCATGCTTCATGAAATGATTAATTTGATTTCTACACCTACATACGCACTTTCACGAATGCTAAACTTCTAGTACTATTGGAGATTCTTTTGATGAATGTTGGAAAGTGAATGTAGGATGAATAAAAACTGAATTATCTAAGGGATATGATGTGTATTGCCATGAATAAAAATTGAGCACGAAAAGAAATAAATATGAAAAAATATACATGAAAATTGCTCCGTATGTAAAATGGATACAATTCATGGCAAATACATTACCCACGAGTAACCAACATATGCTTTATGGGTAATCTTTAGCGTTGGTGTATAGTACTCATTAAGCAATGCCAACCCCACATCTAAGGGTCCTTATAGGCTATGTTTTGGGGTTTGGTACTTTGAACTTATTCTTAATGAGGTGGGAAAAATCAATCCTAGTGATATTCATGTTAATTGGAAAATGTGGATTGGTTTTGGTTGATGTTCTAAATCGAATCTCCCTTTGTACTTCAAAGTTTATATTATCACACTTACACATTGGTGGTGAAGTCTATGAGCTTGAATTGCATATTTTATGGAAAACGACATGCAAGTGCTAGCTGTTCTCAATAATACTTTATTTGTGCATGTGATATAAAATGACTTCATTAATCCACTTTTGATGATAAAAAAGGGAGAGAAAAAATGGGGAAATATTTGGTATCAATGGCGTTATTTGTTGAAGGGGGAGCATGAAAATAGGGGGAGCATGCTTACCATTATTGCTATATTGTTGCGTATGCTAGTGATGCTTGAACATGTCATATTTCATTCTCATTGTTCGTATACATACATCCTTCATCACACTTCACACACACATCTTTCATTGTTCAAATCTTTTATTGGTTTGTCATCATCAAAAAGGGGAGATTGTTGAATGCAACGATCTAGGATCTCTAGTTTGATGATAACAAACGTGTACAAACTATCTAATATGTGTGCTAAGTGTTTTCAGGTTGAAAAGAGTTCGAAAAATCAAAGGCATTTTGGGCGTAAAACAACAAAAAAACAACAATTTGGTCATTTTCGCAATGTCGTAAAATATCAAATATGACTGTGAATGATGGGGGAGACGACGAGGAAGTCACATGATCTTGCGGATCTAAAAAACGAGTCCAAACGGCTAAACTAAGCGACTTTGTAGCTTGGGTGGAAATATTGTAAATAGCTAGCCTAGGGTTTTTCATTAATCCCTATATATACCCATGTGGTCGGCCAAAACAAATTTGCACTCTCCCAGAAACAATTCATGCGACACACATCATCAAGAGTCGGCCAAAAAATTAATCCCCAAGGCAAGCCGCAGTCTTCTTGCATCAAGTTCCAAGGCTCATGCTCATCAAAAGGAAGAACAGTTATCTGAGTACTTTCAACTTTATTAAAGAAGAGTGCTTTCAACTTTATTAGAGAAGGTAATTAAGTTCCTTATTATTTAACTAACTAATTTCTTTTTGTTTTTTGTGCTGTGTAGGTGGTACAAACGAAAGCAAGGCTATAAAAGAGATTGAACCACAATACATGTACATCTTTGTTTGTAATACATGTACATCTTTGTTTTGTTGATTGGAGTAAACAATGGCTGCCAAAATTAATTATCCAGACAAAAACATGTGCATGCCTGAATAATTGATAGAGAGGTTACAGGCGGTGACTTTGCGCATCCTTGGAGAGCTGATCGACAAATCCCACGTTTTGCAGATAAATAATTTTTGATGAGGCCATTCAATTACTGAAGAGAGGGTGTTAAATATTTTTGAATTAAGCTTCTCTTTATCTTTTTTTATGTCTTTGTTTGTTTGTGGCAGGACCCGTACTCCTCTTTGACTGGCAACATTTTTGAGGACGAAATTTTGTTTTTGGTTGCTTAAACAAAGGGGAGAGATCAAAAGCAAAAGTGAATGAATTCCCTTTAAAAGCCTAAACATCTAAATCCTTGTTTGTTTTCTTTTTGCAGGCAACCCAAAAGTGGGAGGTTGTCAAGGCTACAAATAAAAAGGGCACATGACGTAAGTACGGGAGAAGGAGATGGTTTTAATTAATTAATCTCTCTTTGTTTTTGTGTGTGCGCAGGTTGAAAGAATCAGAGCCTTCAAAAATAACAGAGGGCAGCTGGAGGTGAACAACAAAGAAGAGGATAGCAAAAAATCTCATTGGTGCACACAAATTGAAGAGGCCGAAATTTCTCTGACACAACTTTGACCCCAGGCCAAAACAAAAGAGAGGTAAGTTTTTAATTATAAACTTAATATAACAATTGGTTTGTTTGTGTGCAGTTACAAAAGAAGAAAGAGATTAAAAGCCAATGGGGAGAAAGCAAGGGCATGTTGAAAAGCAAAGAAATCACACGGGCTTCTGTAGCATGTACTAGACTTGTGGTCCTTCACATGAACAAGAAAGGCACACATATGGAGAAAGTGCCATTCAAGAATTGGCTGCTGTAAGCTTTTGCTGACCTTTCATTGCCAAAGCCGAGAGCATCTACAAAGGGGAAAGTGCCGCAACTTGAGTTGCCGTTGCCGAGAGACATCTACATCAACGTCAGACGCGATCTGATCCGTGCCAAACGACGGAGACAACTACGCTACACAAAACTGAGATCTCTAAATTCTTACTATTATTTTTGTGTAGTATTATTTGATCTCTGTAAAGGAAACTTTACAATCTTTTTGTGTTATTTGGGACTTGTCTGGTTGTTGCTAGACAAGAGGGTCTTGACGTGTTTTCGCAGTCAAGCTACACATTTACTAGGTTGATAGGGTTCTACACTTTGTTGAGTGTAGTACAGTCTAGGTGGGGAGTTGGAGCTAGGACCACATTATAGATACAGAAGGAACATATTAATGCTAGTATTTGCTTGGGGACTGGACGTAGGTCGTTGATGCGACCGAACCAGGGTAAATCTATGCGTACTCTGTGATTGACTCTTATTTACTCTGCTTATGATTTTAACTGCGTGTGATTTCTCGTGGGTGCACGAGAATATTTTTATTTGCATATTCACCCCCCTCGGCTAGGATCTAGATCCAACAGAAAGGGACCAACCGACGACATGGGCGCTCTTGCTCCTTAAATGATGGGGTACAAGATAATTTTGTAAATATCATACATCTTTGTCACACTTTAACAAAAATTACACCCCCAATGCAAAAAAAGAGGTTCAAAAACCTAAGGGAGCATGGAAGTTCTAAGGTCCATCCATCGAAACAATATGTCCCTGGTCTCCTGAAGTAGCTACATCAACAACTTCACTTGTCATGACGACGACCTCATTGTTCGAGATTGAAGCCTCCATGGTTGTAACTTGACCAACTTCGTCTAATGGACTATCCGGTTCAGCATCATTTATAGGAACGAGAAGTTGGTCGATCTTGGCTGTTAGAGCAGGAAATAGATTCTTCATCTCATATAGACACTGTTCAAAGCCGCTCTCATCCAAATCGCACAAACTGTCCTTATATTCTTGGACAGCTTTCTCTGCGATCTCCTTTGCATTAAATTCTTGGGAGCTGACGGGAGGTCGAGTTTGAAGCTTGCTTTCTCCAGCCTCCTACCTTTTCCTCTCCTCGAGCAGCTGTTTGTATGCTTGCTCCCTCATAGCAATCTCCTCTTGGATCCGCACGTCGGATTCCAATATAAGGGCATCCTCCCTCATATGAGATTCACCCAATTCTTGCTCGAGTTGCCTCACCCAAGACTTGAGCGTGTTCTTACGAAGCTTCCATCGCTTTAGCTTTGCCTTTTGCCAGATCGATGGCCCTCTTGGCTGAATCTACACACTTTATTTCCTTGGCCAGGGTGGCTTCGTAATTATCCACCACCAACGAGTGGCAGTGTAGCTTCGTGGTAGCCAAAAGGGCCTGCAGACAATCAAGATCATCAACTCTAATGCTTGGATTCAAGCAAAAAGTGGAAATGGATAATTTTTACTTGGAGGTTTTGGTGGATTGCAATTGTGGTTAACCTCTCATAATCGACCCTCTCCACGACGACCCTGTCTCGAGGAAGGGTCGAATTCTCAACAAGTCGAGAAGCAGTCCTACAATTCAAAAGAGCCGATTCGTTTTTTCCAACCAGGTAAACCGGCTGAAAAATATCTTATTCGAAGCATTAGACTGGGGCTTGAGGAAATCTATCCTCCAATAGGATCGACCTAAACTCGGTGGGAATGTCTTCGGCCAGTGACTCCTGATGAAATAAACCCCCCAGGGCTAGGAATCCTCACGAATAAGTGGTCCTTGAGAGGAGGACGATTCCCCCGAAGTTTTCTCTGGAGGGGGAGCCTGTTCTTGTCTAGGAGTCACTGTCAGAATAATGGTGTCATTTGACTCAGATGAATCTGAGTCAGTAATGCAAAGTTTTCTCCTCGGTATCTTCTTCTTGGTCTCAACCTTCTTAACCTCGACTGAAAGTAGCTTCTTTTTCCTCTTTAGTGGTTGGGTCGACCGGGGAGCTTCATGAACCACCATGAATAGGCCCTAGGTAGCTTCAACTATTCCATCTTCCAAAAGACTCGTGGAAGGGGAATGTAAATCCTTTTCATCTTCTCGAATGGAAGCTTTGAGCACTTCCCGCATACCTGGTTCAGCCTGGCATTCTTGACCGACCATACCCATAGAGACGAGATAAAATTCTAGAAGAAGAAAAACAAGGTAATGGCAAGCAAGGGATTCGACCTTTCGTCCATACATTCTTAAGTAGCATCTGGTCAGACAAAAGCCATTTCGTCGATCTACTCTCCTCAAGCAATCGCAACAGAAAAACAACAACCTTTTCTTTCTCTTTAGAAAGGGCTTTGTCTTCATTCATTGCGAGCTCGGATTACCCCACTGGGTGAAGAAACTTGCATCGCCTGGGAATACCACGAGCACAAATTGATATTTCCTTTTCAGATTTGAGCTCAGAAAATCATTAAATAGTCTCCTGCTTCATCAAGCAGTAATCATATACGAACCTAGGTACAGAATAAGGGGTACTCTGAAAAGAAATTGAACAATCCCATGGATGGTTCGACTCTGTTTAGCACGCACAGTGCTATGAAGCTAACCAAGATACCTACAGCATTGGGCATCAATTGACAAAGGGAAAGGCCCAATGTCTTCAATACACATAGCATAAAGGGGTGCATGAGAAACCGAAGCCCATGATGAAAAGATTTTACATAGACCCCAACTTTGCAATCACTATGGGAATGAACCCTCTCCTTCGCTCGGGGCAGTCGAATCTGGTAATCACACCTTACATATGTTCGTTGAAAATCAGGAATCTGGTCAACTGCCACTCGAGAAGATTGGCCAGACACTATGTCGGGGGCAATGGCTTTCCCTTTATTTTTCTGAGGGACAGAAGCCAATGTTCCAATGGAAACACGAGGGGAGGAAGAAGCCATGATTAAAGGGTTAGAGGTTGAAGTTCAATACATGAAAGCTTGGGACGATGAAGTTTTCCTCTCTCTAAACTACATATCAAGGTAAAGGAATATCTAACGATGATCTAATATAGATCATGTAGACGGGCTCCGATACCAATGTTGGGGTTTCTGGGTCCTTAGGGCAATAAAATAGACGTCCGGCCTAAGTCAGTCGGACGACGAAAACAAAATAGCAGCGGAAAAACAGATTTAAAACTATTTAAAATCTAGCCCTAAAGAGAACAACCCTAGCCATGATCTCTACTATCCTGTGGTTGGGTCTGACCAACCTCTAAGGATAGATCTATCTAACATTTGCAATTATAAACGCATGAATATTTAAACTATATACCTTCCATTTTGTTTTCGTAGAATACGAAGCGTGGTTTTCAGTAACAGTTCTTTGGCCCCACGTCGCTTCTCCCAAGCCGAACCGCGTCCCGTTCTGCACCTCGTCCCGAGCCGAACTGCTTCCCGAAATGCACCGCATCCCAAGGCAAGCAACACCTTTGTCACCGAGCTAATCATGCGCCGAAGAAGATTTTACATTGAGTGGATCCTCCGTCAAGATTTTGGATCTGATCCAAACTCCTTCGTAGCTTTGCTAGAGCCCGATCAGAAGTAAGGAAGAATTTTAGGGAGAGAGGGATTAATTTAAGTCTTAATCCGAGCATGCTCCAAACTTTTGGGAGCTTCTCGGATTTTGAGATTTGGTGCGAGTTTTTTAAGGAGAGGGTTGGCCCCTATTTATATAGGCGACTGACCCCTCCCCTTCTCATCATATCCGATGTGGGATTAAAGATATGAAGTGGAAAAAATTTAACTAGAGTTTGCCTTTCACAAAGGCAATCTTTAGCAAATTTTACATCCCTCATCGTTGAGCTTCGTAAGTGATACAACCTATCAAATAGAAGAGCACTGAATGTTGATCACATAGAAACAAACGGGGCCCAATTCTGACTCCATTTAACCCCCTCAAATGTGTGTCCAAAGTAAGCCCAAAATCATATTTTCGCAGGAAAAATCAGCTGTAAAAAATTAGGTTGATGGGGTTCAAAACCCTACTTGTGGGGCCCACTAGGTGGGGCCCACTGTTTAGCGCGTGCACAGCCCAAATCTTGGCGCGTGCCTGGCACGCGCCCCAGCCGGCGCATGCCAGCACCAGCTAGTGGGCGCATTTAAGCGAGCGCCCAGAGTTCGGGCACAAAAATGTGCCGGGCCCATTGTTGTGCCCAACCCAATGGGCCGGGCCAGCCCCCACCCTTTTGAAAAAACTGCTTTAACTCTTAAAGCTATTGGGCCTTTTTCCTCTTTGGGCTTTCTATTTAAAACACATTTTAAATGGACTTATTGGGCCTGTTTAGACTCCGATTTGAGCGCGGTTTTCTCCCTAACTTTCGTGAAAAAAATCCTCTTCAATTCTATGCATTTTATAAATAAACTCGCAAACATTTTACGACGTATTTAAATATAATTGCATCAAATGCAATTAATCCATTTGTATTAAATACAAATGAACAGAGGGCATACATCCCTCAACATCAACTTCATTACCGAGCCTCCCTACCACCGCTCCGCCAGCCTGCCACTGTGCCCCTGCCCACCATCTATGCTAAGCCCCCTAGCTGATCACTCCATATTTTACACTTTTTTCCCGCTTGTTTGCATGCCATTTAGATCGCCCAAATCATATTTTTCACGATATATCGACGAAATTGCGATGCTTTTGACGATTTGTTGTTTTTGTCGGATTTCAGGTGATTTGGAGCGATTTGGAGTGATCCCGAGATACGCCTACTCTAGAGTGTCACCGACGACCTCACCGAGGGGTATTTCGCCATTGGAGAGGAGCGGAAGAAGAAAGAACGTCGCAGGAGCGACGAGGAGGCAAAAACAAGCTGAAAAGGCATTTTTGGTGTCTCACTCGGCCGAGTGAAGGAGTCACTCGGTTGACCAGCGAGACACCGCTCGGCCGACCAGATCGGACACGTTTCATGTGTGCATTCGGCCGAGCGACGGAAGCCACATCAGCCGAGTGACGAGACCCCGTCTGCCCGAGTGGCACTCAGACGAAGCCCATCAAAAATCGCCAACTTACTGTTTTTTCGTCTGCCTGAGCTTCAGAAGACCCACTCGGCCGAGTGGATAATGCCGACAGCCCGAGTACAAAGAAGCCATCGGCCGAGTGACTACAACTCACTCGGCCGAGCGACCCCTGAAGTGAAGACCCCCGAAGACCCAGACTTACTGGAAATTTACAGGGTTTCTTACTCGGCCGAGCGACTTTTGTCACTCGGCCGAGTGCGACGCGCTGCCTGTAGCGAAAATTGCGATTTTCAGGCTGCGCAGGGGCATTTTGGTCACAGTTTTTTGGACGATTTTGGGGGGTATTTAACCCCAGTTTTTGACCTAGGTTAGAGGGCTTTTCTCTTTACTTTTTGTAGCTTTTTAGATTAAACTTTTAGCTTTTAGATTATTGTGATTGGAGAGGAGAGAAAAGTTGATATTTGTTGGATTCTTGGAGAACTCTATTGGTTTGCTTCTCTCTCCTTTATTTTTATTGCTTATTTGAATATTGTGATGAATTCTCTTGTTAATTCCATTGATTATTTTTGTATTTGTGCTATGAATTGTGAGTAGTCCTTACGTCTTGGGGCGTGGGGATGAACCCTACGAGCCCAATTTCTGATTTGTGATGATTTGGTAGAAATATTGTTAGAATTGCTATTAGGGTTAGTTTGGGATCGATTTATTACGGATAGCTAGGTGTTCATATCGATTGGGGTTTGCAAGAGATTGGATCCCAATTCGATAGGAAACCCTAGAAATCCGAATTGGGTTGAAATTGAGTTTCCGTAGTATCGGTTTGCAAGAGATTGGACCGATACTAGGGTTCTCCGTTGCAATTCCATGCCGATACCCGTTTGCAAGAGATTGGACGGGTAAGAACTATCCCAACCTAGGTCGTGGCCCGAGTTTGCACGAGAGTGGGCTCGGGACGCGATTGAACGATGATGTTGATCCTAACGCTAGCTTGCCTAGGCTAGGGTTTACAAGAGATTGGACCCAACCCTAGGTTAGCTATAGACCGGCAACAGCGCGAGAGCGTGAGCTAGGTTTTACATTCAGTTGCAACTAGTTCATCCGAAATTCTACCCTAGCAATGTTGATACCAATGAATCACATTGACGAGATACGACGAGTAGCGGGGATTCCCCATTCCCTAGGCGTCTTTTATTTGATTTGATATCTCTACACTTTGTCTGACGATTGTGACAGGATCGCTAAAGGCAAATTCCATCTTTTCTGTTCTTAATAGCCAGGTTGTTCGGAGAAGACACCGTCATTCGTCCTCCCTGTGTTCGATAACCCGCTCGCCGCTACACCGTGCGCTTGCGGTAAAACTACAACTGTCGCCCCGGGAAGTGTATCCGGGGTGCGATCAAGTTTTTGGCGTCGCTGCCGGGGAGTACGTTTTGACGGTGTTCGGCATCGACCACCCGGTTATTTTTCTTTTCTTTCTTTCTTTACTTTATTCTACATCCTGTTCTAACTCTGTTTGCAGCCCTATTTGCATATCCTCCCCGTATTTTGCATAAGATCTTAACAGGAAGAATGGAGGATGCAATGTCGACAACGGAACTCAGTCAGGGAGATTATGACTCCTTCACGGACCTCCTTAAGGAGCTTGTCGATGAGGTCCACGCCACAGGAGCATTTGCTATCGATATCAAGGACCCCGACGAACAAATGTTTGCTAGTTTTGTGATGGATCAAGTCTCCCCGGATGGGACTATCGGGGGAAATGTCAGAGTTGATGTGATAGACAACAAGTTATACTTCAAAGATGGCAGAGCAAGTGTCGAAGAGCACTATACTCCCGAAGAATCTTTCGAGCAAACCGATGATCAGGGAGTTACACTCTATGACACTCATTCCTGTTTTTATGAATCGTCTGATGTGTTTCTTGACTCCAGGAACGAACCGGAGCAGAGTGAAGGTTTCGACGATGCTAGCACAAAATCGGAGAGCGCCTATTTCGATGCATCGTCCTCACTAAGTAGTGAGTCTGAGTCTTCGCATGAGAGCACGCCACTTGAACATGAGCTAAACTCGGATGACAAGGAAGAAACCAAACTCGTGCGAGCTGATGAAGAAGAAGGAGCGGCACCTCTTGAGGTTGAACTTAAACAATTACCACCGAATCTAAGGTATGCCTTTTTGGGTAATAAATTAACTTTTCCGGTGATAGTCAACTCCCACCTCACGCAAGATCAACTTGAAAAACTCCTAGACGTTCTTAGGAGTCACAAGGATGTCCTTGGCTACACTATCTCCGATCTAAAAGGGATAAGTCCTAGGCTTTGCACACATAGGATCCATTTGGAGGATACCGACGCCACCTCCATAGAGCCTCAAAGGCGGTTAAACCCGAACATGAAGGAGGTGGTTAAAAAGGAAATCCTAAAATTACTCGACGCCGGTATTATTTATCCTATCTCTGACAGTAGATGGGTTAGCCCTGTTCACGTCGTCCCCAAGAAAGGGGGGATGACAGTTATAAAAAATGATAAAGGAGAGCCCATTTCTACACGCACCGTCACGGGATGGCGAATGTGCATTGATTATAGGAAACTAAATAAAGCGACCCGAAAGGACCATTACCCATTGCCCTTCATTGATCAAATGCTTGAGCGCCTAGCCAAACATAAATACTTTTGTTATCTAGATGGGTATTCGGGGTTCTTCCAAATCCCTTTGCACGAAGATGACCAATAAAAGACCACTTTTACTTGTCCCTATGGGACCTATGCCTACCGTAGGATGCCGTTTGGTCTTTGTAATGCTCCCGCCACCTTTCAGAGGTGTATGACATCCATATTTTCCGATTATATTGAAAATATTATGGAAGTTTTTATGGATGATTTTTCGGTTTATGGAAGTGAGTTTGACTCTTGTTTGGCCAATCTCGCTAAAGTCCTTAAAAGGTGCCAACAAAACAATCTCACTCTAAATTGGGAGAAGTGTCACTTCATGGTCACGGAAGGTATAGTTCTCGGGCACCTTGTCTCCTCGAGAGGGATTGAGGTAGACAAAGCAAAGATTGAGGTAATCGAGAAACTCCCTCCTCCTATTAATGTCAAGGGCATTAGATGCTTCCTTGGTCATGCGGGGTTTTACCGCCGTTTCATCAAGTATTTTGCCTTGATTGCCCGACCTCTTACATCCTTGCTTGCTAAAGATTCTCCTTTTATTTTTTCAGATGAATGCTTGCAAGCCTTCAATACCTTGAAGGAAGCACAAGTTTCCGCACCCATCATACAACCACCGGATTGGAGCTTTCCCTTTGAGCTAATGTGTGATGCTAGCGATCAAGCCATTGGGGCGGTATTGGGACAAAGGAAAGATAAGAAGCTTCATGCGATATTCTATGCGAGCAAGACATTGGATGATGCGCAGAAGAACTATACAACTACCGAAAAAGAGCTTCTTGCGGTCGTCTACTCCATCGAGAAGTTTCCTTCCTACCTCCTCGGTTCCAAGGTGATTGTCCACACCGACCATGCGGCGTTGAAATATCTTTTAAACAAGAAGGAAGCCAAGCCTCGGTTAATTATGTGGATACTCTTGTTGCAAGAGTTCGATTTGGAGATCAGAGACAAAAAGGGTACGGACAATGTTGTGGCGGACCATTTGTCTAGGCTTATTCGCGACAAGGAGGACGAGAGTTTGCCTATCGACGACACATTCGTGGATGAGAGGCTATACGCCGTCAGGACCGGAGAAGTACATTGGTACGCGGACTTCGTCAATTACTTGGCTTGTGGAATCAAACCGCATGGGATGCCCACGCACCAAAAGAGGAAATTTTGCATGAGGTCCATAGCTATTTTTGGGAAGATCCATACCTCTTCAAGATATGCAAAGATAGCATTATTCGGAGGTGTGTTTCTAAAGAGGAGGCAACATCTATCATTTTGCATTGCCACGGCATGCCTTGTGGGGGACATCATGCCGCCTCTAAGACAACCGCTAAGATCTTGCAGAGCGGATTCTTCTGGCCGACAATGTTTAGAGACACCCACGCCTTTGTAAAGGGGTGCGATAGATACCAACGGACAGGGAACATTTCCAAACGCAATGAGATGCCAATGAGGCCCATCCAAGAAATTGAGCTTTTTGATTGTTGGGGAGTGGACTTCATGGGACCATTTCCGTCGAGCAACGGTAACAAATACATCTTATTAGCCGTCGACTACGTCTCCAAATGGGTGGAAGCAATCGCTACCCCCACCAATGATGCAAGGGTCGTTTCTAAGTTCTTCAAGCAGAATATCTTCCCACGCTTCGGAGTGCCTCGTACTTTGATAAGCGACGGGGGAAGCCATTTCATAGAAAACAAGTTTGAGGCTATGCTGAAGAGGTACGGGGTGAACCATAGAGTTGGCATGGCGTATCATCCCCAGACAAGCGGCCAAGTGGAGGTCTCAAATAGAGAGATCAAGCAAATTCTTGAGAAAACCGTGGATCGATCTAGAAAGGATTGGTCAATGAAGTTGAACGATGCTCTATGGGCATATCGCACAGCCTTTCGCACTCCCATCGGCACCACACCGTTCCGACTTGTTTATGGGAAAGCTTGCCACTTGCCGGTAGAGTTAGAACACCGCGCATATTGGGCCATCAAGACCCTCAATTATGATTATAAGAGTGCGGCGGTGAGGCGACTCTTGGACATCAACGAGCTTGATGAGATAAGAAGAGACGCTTACGAGAGCTCAAGAATTTACAAAGAAAGGACCAAGATTCTCCACGATGCACACATAACCGTTACAGACTTCAAAGTAGGAGACAAGGTCTTGCTATATAATTCCCGGCTCCGATTATTCCCCGGTAAGTTGAGGTCACGTTGGTCCGGACCTTTCACCATCAAACACATACAACCGGGAGGGGCTTTTGAGTTGGAAAGCAAGGACGGAGCCACATTCAAAGTAAATGGTCAGAGGCTCAAACATTATTCCGAGGGAGTCCCAACGGGAGAAACCAATAGAATATATCTGCTCAAGGGACGGCCGGATGATCTTTCAGACCTCCTTGACAAGGTTATTGAGGAGCGATCCCTCACTCCATCGGCGCTCTATTCAATGAAGATTTTGAGGAAGGCCCGGATTTGGACCAAGAGGAGAAGATGAATGATTCCCCTGACTTCTCCGCTGAAATTGATGAATGCGACGCTGATGTCGCAAGGATTCGAGAGCTCTGCAAGCTCTCGAAATTGAAGTCTCCGAAGAAAGCTCCGCCGATACGGAAATCGGCGTCACCGGTGAAGCCGAGGACCGGAGCAAGCGCTAGCTTGGGGGAGCCACCCCCCAACACTATTCGAGACGAGAGACCACCGAGGGAGAACACGCTGCCGCAACTTCCTAATCCAAGCGTTCTCCCCGGAAAATTTGACGGGTGCGTCTCCTATGCACCAAATATCCCGCATTAATTGAAAATCAAAGGGGGTCGAGCTCACGACCTTAAACGAGCGCTTGTCGGGAGGCAACCCGACGGTTATCGCTTTATTTTTACTTTTCTTTCATTTTTGTTTTAGAAATTTTTAGTGTTTTGAGTCGTTCGCCCAAAATTTTTTCGTGATAACGGGTCCTATTTTTCTTTGACAGGAGAGGAGAACGAGGTACCCATCATTAGGAGGATGCATAAGGCGACGAGGAGCGCCCCAGGAAGGCGCTCGATGCTTAGGAGGAAGATGAAATCGACTGGAGGAAGAAAAACAGAGTTTAGAGCCCTAACAAAGACAAACAGCAGAAAACAAGGCTCACTCGGCCGAGTATACTAGTCACTCGGCCGATCACACAAGTTCGTCCGGCCGAGCCGCTCACGAACGAGGGAAGTCTGCTGTACCCAACTCTCTGTTTCTTTTCTTGATTTCAGTATAACTGCTACTCGGCCGAGTATATATATTCACTCGGCCGAGTAAAACTGATACGCTCCTAAGGCGAGTCTTGCCGAGTAGCTTGAGCCACTCGGCCGAATGGACTTACTCCACTCGGCCGAGGGTGGCTAGGCCACTCGGTCGAGTCATTAGCGGGAGGAAATTTCCCAACATTTCCGGTTGAGTTCACTCGACCGAGCGACTTAGTCGCTCGGCCGAGTCGTAACTTTTGCTATAAATAGGGTCGCGGGGGGCGCGTTTTTTGAAACGAACTAAATCGCACAGCCCCGACTTTTCGACTCCCCCAGTGCCCGAACCCCCCCGCTCACCCAATCCCTCGCCTCGCGCCGGCGCTCGGCCACCCACCTCCGGCCGAGCCGCCGCTGCACCTCGCCCGAGTTGCCGCCGGCGGCCAAGCCTCCGGCCACCTCCGGTAACGCTTAAATCGCCCTATTTTCTCCTCTCTCTCGCATTTTTCGACGATCCATGTGCTTAACGAACCCCAAACCCAAATTAATTTCAATTTCTATCTATTATACCCCTAATGCCCCATACGTTTTGAATATTACTCGATGATATCTTCGTTTCATGCGCAGGTTATATTTGGGAGCTTAGGGGAGCCCAGGGGAGCTTCCAGGGACTGTTTTGGGCTACGTGGAGGTGTCATCTCCGCACGCTTCCATAGCTTTGCTCTCGCGGCGTGTCGTGGTATATTCTTTCCTTTATTTTACGCATGCCGCATTTTTATTGGTTTTGGTGAGCGCTCGGGGCCCATATGCCGCCCCGGACACGGCCGAGGTCGAGGAGAGCTTCCACCAATCGGAAGCGGTCGGATGATGCCGGCCCCTCCCACGAGGTGGATGACTCTCCTCCGCCTACTCCACCACACCCCGCACACCCCGCACAGCCTGCAGGCCCCGCACACCCCGCACAGCCTGCAGAGCCCACACAGCCCGCACACCCCGCACACCCCGCACAGCCACTCCCTGCCATCCCACAGCCCGTACCACCGCCACCGGCTCCACTTGTCGGGCCGCTCGGGATTACATTCCGAGACGACGCACACCGCGTCGTCTTCGAGCGCATTTCCTAACGCTCGATCGTACCCTCCAGGTTCGCACACCTTGCAGACCTAGGACGCCTGGGGGTACTCGAGGGGATGCTCACGTTGTATGACAACGTGGGCTGGCGAGATTTCTTTCAGGTGTCGGCGGACACGTTTCTCCGTCCGACACTTGAGGTCCTTAGTTCGATCGCCTGGACCGATGAGGGATGCTCGTTTCGGTTCATGGACCAGGAGTGCCAGGTCACTCTCGGTATGATGAGAGCATTCTTCTCGTGACCCGATGTCCCCGGGGCCGACCGTGGTTACGCCCCCACCCACATTCCCCCACCTTCGTTCGATTCCGGCGCCTTCTGGGCCCGGATCACGGGTCTACCTGCCGCCTTTGACCCTAGTAGGGCCAAGGCCTCGGCCATCATCCATCCCTGCCTCCGCATAGCTTAGCACCTTATGGAGACTACCTTTTTGGCGAGGTATGAGCCTGGGACGATGTCCACGCCAGAGCTTTATATGCTCTATACGATGACGCGTCCCAGAGTTCTAGCTAGGGACAGTGACGAGTTGGTCCCCGCCGTCGTGATTGATATCACGAGTTGGTTCTTGGACCGCATCATCGTATCGGTGGGCGCTCGCTCCCCGATATGCTGCGACGGTCTGATCACCCTACTCACCTTGATGACCAGCGAGGACCTACCGGCAGACTTGCGTCGTTCTCCGGGCCCCACTTCATTGTCCATAGACGTTATGGCCCGGATGAAGATGCTTCGTCCGCACGGTGAGCGACACTGGGTCTGGCTGCACGGCCCCTACGGTGCCGATTACATGATTCTTCCGAGCCCAGCTCGGACACAGATTGCACCGGCCCAGGTGGACTGGCTCCCGGCGATGGATCTTCTGATCCCCGCCGCTTACGTGCTCGAGGCCGAGGAGGCCACACAGGCCCACGCTGCCCACGCTGCCCACGCTGCACCCGCTGACCCAGCTGCGCCCGTTGACCCCGTGGCCCCTCAGCCTGTCCCTGCACCTTCTGCCGCTCCTGACACTTCTGTCTCCACTTCTGCCAGTGTCGGGAGCACACTTGCTGAGCCCACCACCACCACACCTGCTGCCACCACTGACCCTGCCACTACCTCCACGCTCACCACCACTACCACCACTCCTGCTGGCCCTCTGTCCGTTGAGCCTCTTTGCTCTGCACTTCCCGAGCGGCCACCTACATTTGTCGAGAGTGGAGAGCCCTCTTTTGCTGCGGTCGTGGAGACCATGGTTAGCATGATCTCCGCTGGGATTTCTCCTTTCGTACCACACACTTCCTCCCCAGCGGTAGTTACTTCTGTCCCCACCACAGCCGTACTTTCTGAGAGTGTAGTGACGTCTGTCTTCACTTCTGTGTCACCTACCTCTCTGGCCGCCTCGTCGCCATTTTTATACTCCACTTCCGATGCTGTTGCCTCCACTTCACGCCTTCCTGCGTCCCAGCCTTGCCCTGAGGCTAGGCCCACACTAGTGAGCACAGCACCCTACCTCCACATGCCTGCTGAGCCCATTACCTACGCCACCCGAGTACGCCAGCCTCGTCCTGCACAGCACCGACAGGTCCGTCCCTCTGCACCACCTCCCCCCGACACTGTACTTCTGAGCATTCGTGCTCTCGAGGGAGCGGTGAGTGCCCTCAGAGGCGACCTTAGGACCATGTCTGCCACCGTCACCACCGTGGCCAGCCGTTTCGACCTACTACCGGGCATTCACTATTGCCTTACTCAGATCCTCGACCGGCTCCCTCGCGTACCCACACCCACACCCACCCAGCAGGTTCCTACCCCTACACCCGTACCCACCCCCACCCCTACCCACACACAGCCTGCTCCCACACCCACACCCACACCCACTCAGCAGTCTGCACCACCACCACCACCACCACCGCCGCCTCAGGACGGAGACGGCGCAGCCCCACCTTCTTAGGCACCCTTGATGCCATCGATCTTTTTACCGTTGTGCTGCCCGTCTCTGCTGGGTCTTGATGACTTTTGCCCACCCCCTCTCCCCTCACTGTTTTCGGGTGCACATTTTGCTCATATCTTTATATATCATTTTTGGGAGAGAGGGAGAGTTTTTGGTGTGACACTCCTATATATCTGATTCACTCGTATATCTGCATGCATCATGTCAGCATCATATTTTTATTTCTTATTTTTCTTTTGCTATCTTATTTTCTTTTTCATCATGCATGCATCCTCACCTACCCCTCCCTTTACACGTCTCTCGGTGTGCCCACACTTCGCACATTGAGGACACTGTGCACTTTAGCTTGGGGGAGTGAGTTCTCATGTTCTTTTTGATTTACCACCTTTATTTTTAGTTTTTTCACCCCATTTTCCGCATTTGCACTCACTTTCATCACCTTTTCTTCTTTTTACCATGCATCACGTTTTTCTTATTTTCTTTGTGTGTTGCATTATGATTAGTTTCATTTTCCCTTTATCTTCATTTCTTTTTCATCTCATGCTAGAGATGACTTTTCTGTGATGATGATTACGTGGCGTTAGCTTTCTCTATATATGCGTGCTATATTTGTCATGTCTTAGACTTTATTTCTGATATCATATGCTGTGATTTGCCTTGCATTTAGAGATAGTAACCCACACTTTTTCCGCATGAAAATGGATGAAATTTTATTATTAGCTGAGTCTGAATATTCATATGTATGCTATCGCAGAAAACACACCAAGATTCACACATTGGATTGCTTATATTTGGAGTACCGTTTTCTTTTCATATATCACTTCTATATGCATGATTTGTACATTTCACTTCAGGATGATTGAATGATGTTAGCTATGATGAATCTCGATTAGTTAGCTTTTTTGTGATCGAAACTGAGTAGATTAGATTACCCTGCTGAAGTTGTCGTGCACGTCCTATAGAGTGAACTGAGTGCTACATTATTTCCTTCTCCACATATCTTGAACATCATTTCTCTATTTTAAAATCATTGGCGAATCTCCCCTTAGCGACTCTAATATATGGCATTTCCCCCGCTATTAATTCCTAGCTCCAAATTTCCCAAAGAAAGAAAAAGAAAAATTCTTGTATATCCTTACTTCTCTTTGATTTGGGATCATTGTGCATATATGCTATTTGAAAAAAAAAGAAAAGAAAAAGAAAAGAAAAAGAAAAGAAAAAAAGAGGAAAGAACCTCAATAAAAGATCCCATCTCATGTTCTCTCTTTCTTTCCCTCTTTTTGTTTTTACTTTTATCACTTTTGGAGCTTTATAGAAATGGGGATGTAAATATTTTTTATGCCACCACGCTTATAGATAAGCTTGGGGGAGAGAATCCATTGATGTGTGAGAGAGTGACTACTTGACGTTGCACGACAACCTAGGCTAAGTAATATTCTATACTCGGTGAGATTATTTTTAGCTTTACGAAATCCGGAAATCTACGCCTAGCACTCATTTCATGAAATCCACACTTTTCTATTCTTTCTATTCTACGGTGTGATATTCCTATACTCCTCTTAGAAAGCGTTCAATTGAAAAGTGTGTGATCTGCGATATTGTATACCGCTTTAAATGATTCAGACGATGTTAATTTTAAAATTATTCCGTTTTTCATGATACATCAATATTCTTGGGGTTTCTATTTCTATTTGCACCATTATACTATGATATCGAAATAAAATTCTTTGACATGTGTTTTACATTCGGTGCATGCTATATGATTGAGCAAAACCCACGTCCTGAGAAAATGATCTAGCAGCTTCCCTCTTCGCTTTCTTCTTTCTTCTTCGTTTTTAGTTTTCCAATTTTTCCGCTGTTTTCGTTTTCGAAATCCACCGGGTTCGCCTTTTTACTTATCTTCCTCGAGGACGAGTAAGAGGTAAGCTTGGGGGATTTTGATCACTCCATATTTTACACTTTTTTCCCGCATGTTTGCATGCCATTTAGATCGCCCAAATCATGTTTTTCACGATATATCGACGAAATTGCGATGCTTTTCACGATTTGTTGTTTTTGTCGGATTTCAGGTGATTTGGAGCGATTTGGAGTGATCCCGAGATACGCCTACTCCAGAGTGTCACCGACGACCTCCCCGAGGGGTATTTCGCCATTGGAGAGGAGCGGAAGAAGAAAGAACATCGCAGGAGCGACGAGGAGGCAAAAACAAGCTGAAAAGGCATTTTTGGTGTCTCACTCGGCCGAGTGAAGGAGTCACTCGGTCGACCAGCGAGACACCGCTGGCCGACCAGATCGGACACGTTTCATGTGTGCATTCGGCCGAGCGACGGAAGCCACATCGGCCGAGTGACGAGACCCCGTCCGCCCGAGTGGCACTCAGACGAAGCCCATCAAAAATCGCCAACTTACTGTTTTTTCGTCTGCCTGAGCTTCAGAAGACCCACTCGGCCGAGTGGATAATGCCGACAGCCCGAGTACAAAGAAGCCATCGGCCGAGTGACTACAACTCACTCGGCCGAGCGACCCCCGAAGTGAAGACCCCCGAAGACCCAGACTTACTGGAAATTTACTGGGTTTCTTACTCGGCCGAGCGTCTTTTGTCACTCGGCCGAGTGCGACGCGCTGCCTGTAGCCAAAATTGCGATTTTCAGGCTGCGCAGGGACATTTTGGTCACAGTTTTTTGGACGATTTTGGGGGGTATTTAACCCCAGTTTTTGACCTAGGTTAGAGGGCTTTTCTCTTTACTTTTTGTAGCTTTTTAGATTAAACTTTTAGCTTTTAGATTATTGTGATTGGAGAGGAGAGAAAAGTTGATATTTGTTGGATTCTTGGAGAACTCTATTGGTTTGCTTCTCTCTCCTTTAAACATACTATTTTTATTGCTTATTTGAATATTGTGACGAATTCTCTTGTTAATTCCATTGATTATTTTTGTATTTGTGCTATGAATTGTGAGTAGTCCTTACGTCTTGGGGCGTGGGGATGAACCCTACGAGCCCAATTTCTGATTTGTGATGATTTGGTAGAAATATTGTTAGAATTGCTATTAGGGTTAGTTTGGGATCGATTTATTACGGATAGCTAGGTGTTCATATCGATTGGGGTTTGCAAGAGATTGGATCCCAATTCGATAGGAAACCCTAGAAATCCGAATTGGGTTGAAATTGAGTTTCCGTAGTATCGGTTTGCAAGAGATTGGACCGATACTAGGGTTCTCCGTTGTAATTCCATGCCGATACTCGTTTGCAAGAGATTGGACGGGTAAGAACTATCCCAACCTAGGTCGTGGCCCGAGTTTGCACGAGAGTGGGCTCGGGACGCGATTGAACGATGATGTTGATCCTAACGCTAGCTTGCCTAGGCTAGGGTTTACAAGAGATTGGACCCAACCCTAGGTTAGCTATAGACCGGCAACAGCGAGAGAGCGTGAGCTAGGTTTTACATTCAGTTGCAACTAGTTCATCCGAAATTCTACCCTAGCAATGTTGATACCAATGAATCACATTGACGAGATACGACGAGTAGCGGGGATTCCCCATTCCCTAGGCGTCTTTTATTTGATTTGATATCTCTACACTTTGTCTGACGATTGTGACAGGATCGCTAAAGGCAAATTCCATCTTTTCTGTTCTTAATAGCCAGGTTATTCGGAGAAGACACCGTCATTCGTCCTCCCTGTGTTCGATAACCCGCTCGCCGCTACACCGTGCGCTTGCGGTAAAACTACAACCGTCGCCCCGGGAAGTGTATCCGGGGTGCGATCACTAGCCACCGCCATAAGCCGTACAGAGAACTCCATCCTCCAAGCTCCCCTCAACGTGGGTTAACGTGTCCATTTAAATCATTTAGCATATTTATATATTTGCCAGGAGTCCAAGCTCCCATGTGTGGGTATCACATGCCATTTAAATCCTTAAGCATATTTCTACACATAAAGTTTCCAGGACTTCAAGCTCGTCGTGGGCTGCTCCCCAAGCCTCCGCCATCCGTTACACCTCCCTGACTTCCACCGAGAACCCCACCGCCTGTCGGAGCCCTGCCGCCGTACGCTACGCCTCCGTTAAGCCACAGGCTCCCACAAAGCTCGAGCCCCCTGTTGCCTTTCTCTCGTGATCGTCGTCGCTCATCTCCGCCGGAGGCAGGCCCGCCGGTGCCACTTGGCCGCACCTCCCTCTGGTGCCGCCCCCGGCCGTCGCCGACCGCTACGCCCTAGCAGCCCCCCATGCTTCCTCTTGTAGCCTCGTGCATGAGTGAGCAAAACAAAACACAAAACTATGAAAATAATTTTAGAGAGAGAAATGGAGAGTTAGAGAGAGAAACAGAAATAAATATATAAAAATGAAAAATGAAAAATGAAAAATGAAAAATGAAAATATAGGGCTCACACTGAAAATCTAAAAATACCAAAATGTTCTACGCATTGTCACGAACGCGTAGGCGCCAGTTTCGTCTTAGTCCGATGTTTATTTTTCAAGTTATGATTTTTAAAAGTTTACGTAGTTAATTCAGATTTGATAAAAACACTTATATCTTTTATACTACACGTGAACACATACATATAAAAAATATCTTTGTATTTTACTAATCAGGACGGACATTTTGATAGTTCATATGAAATATTTTGACGAGTATATTTTTCTAAACAAATCATTAAACGTTTACGATAAGTATTTTATAATTTAGAAAAGTAGTTTTAATTTATTTTAAGATTTTAAAATTATAAAAGTATCTAGGAGCTTCAGAAAAATATTTGCTTCTTAGATAAAATTACTTTCATAACATCTAGCTTTGCTAAATATTATTAGCGCGCGTTTTGTCACGTTTTGAGCTATGATAAAAATAGGAACAACTAATAAAAATAAGTAGAAAATGGCATAGAAGTTAACTAATGATTTCTTGTGATTGCAGGTACTGTTTCTCATGCACAAGTGCCCTGGATAGCCTTAGCTACAGCCCCGACTGACTACAACGATACTCAAACATGTAAATCACCCTAATTCTTGCTTTAGAAGTTAAGCAAGTGTAATAGCATGAACTTAGGATCTCATGAATAGCCTCAGAACGGATATTGACCTGAATAAATGACTAGAGACCTAATTAATCAGGAAACTAAACTTATAGTCTCAGAATGACTATTAACTGGAGCATACGATGTTGCCAACTTTCAACTTTGGTAGTTGTAGCACGCAACCATCTACTTGGGTAAACTGTGTACTAATGTAAATACCACATGCTCGAAGCATGTGATCAACATCATAGTTTTTGGGCTTGTCTTTATCCTCAAATTTCTTAGCATCCACTTTTCTTTGCCTTCTGGTTTTAAACAAGAAAGTCATTCAATGGTCCTAGTTTAACTATCATAGTGGTGTAGATCTAAATAGGGAACTACTCGACTGCTGGTTAATATAATCAATGGAGCAGATGTGATAATTAGCATTATTAATATTGATACCACCCGGTGTCTAGGATCGTTTGCGCCAAAGTTTGGATCACCCTGCTTACGGGGATAGTGACCTGCTTGTCCAAACCCGACTGGCCGTGTATATATGGATCAATGTTAAAATTCCAATTATCATCAGTTTGCAACCATTGATTATAAATACCTTCAAATGAGTTTCTTTAACTTTTCATCGCATGTAAACTCGCATTCACTTTGATAACTCCATTGTCTCGTTCACCATTGTCTACCATGTCCTGTTGCTCGTCACTTGAAAACTATGCATGAACTTTGTATACACTTGTTGCATGATTGCTCACGTTTAAATGGTCACATCATTTGCTGCATACCATCTATAACATGGTAAATGCTAACGAATGATCATATGGAATATCACGTGTTACATATTGTGGAACATATTGTGGAATATCTTGTGGAATATCTTGTGTTACATATTGTGGAATATCTTGTGGAACATCATTTGGAATATCTTGTGGAACATTTTGTGGAATATCTTGTGGAACATCCCGTAAGAAACATATACATAGAAAACTTAACACTTCACTGGGTTCGGGGTAACTCGTAGTTTGAGAGAGTGTGGGAGTGACTGGAGTTCATCTACATGCTGCCTGCGTCGGTAAACATAATGTGTCGGCAAAACCTTACATGCTGCCTGTGTCGAAAAAACCTTACATGCTGCATGTGTTGGCAAACACCTACCGATAACTGTGTCAGTCCCGTCTGGGTAAATCACACCCAGGCAAGAGATGAACTCAATGGTTGCATATCATACTCTCCAACTTGAGTCACGTAGTTTAGTTACTACTTGCACAACTACATTGTTGCCTTTTTGTCTTATTGTCGTTACTCCACATGCCTGCTTATCTTACTATTGTTGCTATCTTACATGCTTTGTTACCAAGTCATATATGTCATGATAGTTGTTGCTCTCATATGTTACTTATCGCACTTGCATGTATGATTGTTGGCCCTTTACTTGTCGCATTTGCATGAATGCATGTAGTTAGTTTCCCTAGCCTGTTCATTCCAATGCTTGTACACTGCTTTTACTACTATTTCTAGAATTGTTGTGACTTACCTAAGGTTCCATTTCATGGCACCGGCAGATGTCGAATAGATTGAAGAGGAGACCATTGAGTTTGAGAAGCCAGAGTTTGACCATGAGACCGCTGATTTTCTAGAGCTTAAGTTGTGTATTTTCAGTTATACTTATTTTATTTCATATATCCTTGTTGTATAATACGGATTGTAATAAAATGGACACTATTTGAGTATTTTGTACATCTCTGCATCGTAGCTATATTGTTTTCACTGGTGATCTGCAGACCTGCAAATGTAATCAAATAAGTAATGGCCCCCCTGAGAGCGGGTCGTTACAAGTTTGGTGGCCCATGCTGGTCCGCGCTAAATACCCTGTGAACAATATAGTAAGATCAGGATGTACATTATAAGATACCCAAATTAAACTCTCGAGTACTTGACGTCTCGAGTTCTAACCTGTATAGGATATACGGGTGAAGTGTCCTTATTATCCATCTTCTTTGGCCCTCATTCCCTCCTTTGAACCCTTGGACTTTTGTTCCATCCTCTGAGTTTATCTTTATACACCCTTCTACTAGTAACCTCCTTCATTAACTTAGAGTGATCTTCCATAGGTGGGACCATTTAAACACTTCGTCTTCATCGCCCTTCTTTTAGTATGTTATTGCCTTTCGATCGACCTTCTTATTCATAGAATATTCATTATGACATTTAGTTCGCCTAAAATCTGGCTACATCCTTTTTTAACGAGGGTAGCATTCAAATTTTCAATCATTCAAAGTTTGAGACCGATAAACGGGAACACCAGAGAATAGGCCAGACCTACTGATGCAGTGGCGACTGTGATGGAAGTTGAGCCAAGAGAAACCTGAAGTGATTCGAGAACTCATGGACGTATTTCTGAATGATCTCCTAGGATTATTTTGGATCACATCCTTGAGTATTCAATTGATCTGATGTCAGACACTCAACCAATATTAATGGCAATTTACGCATAACGTCACTTGAGCTTCAGGCTCAGTTGGATGATTTGTTGCGAAATGAATGGATACGACCTAACATTGGAGTGCTCTTGGAAGGATGGATCATGGCATAAGAGTATCGACTAATGTTTGCTGAATAAGATGATTGAGAAGAGCAAACGTCGTCTTCCTCACACTGGTTATATTTCGATCAACTTGAAGGATCAAGCAAAGTTGGACTGGAGGAGAAGATAGTACAGTTGAAAGTTGACATTTCGATAACTGCTACGAATACTTCATGATGTCGTTGTATGGTCAACCCACTACTGGTATTCACTAGTCTCATAATCTAAGTACTCTACGAGTGCTTAGATATATTCATGGTAGTTCTCTTCAATGAGATTTTTCAAACGATGCTCAGAAGTATGTCAAACATTTGAGGATGGTGCTAGAGAATTGGAGACGAGCCAAACCGAGACATGCAAGCGTAAGCAGTTACTTCTTCTTCGTCTTTCTTGAGCTCGTAGTTTTCTTTTATCTATCATGTACCTGATTTCCTATGGGATGGATCATACATCTTACCCTCCGTCTTCCCCTTCTTTATTTCCTTTTGTCCGCATTCTCTCCTGGAGCCCCGACCCAACCTACCCTATCGATGTCTTCGGTGTCCCATTTAATCCCCTCATCTCTTCCCTCACCAAACCCATCCCGTGGTTTCTCCTACGCTGTGTCCACAAACACCCCTTCACCCTGTCTCTCCACTGCTAGCCCAACCCATCTCGTCTCGCTCGGAGCTCTAACACCCACCCTATTCGGAGACACCCGCTATGTTGAGCAGTCGCAGCCGCTGCAGACATGGATCGACAGCCGCCAATGGCCATTCGACGATATGCTTTTGGATGTTGGAGAATTTTGACCTTAGCGATGAACCTCGTTGCCACCCTTGCTGTCGCCATGTGGTTGAGATCTTGGGAAGTTACGATTCTTGGGCTTCTTTTGAGCTCCTTTCCCTGGTTCTTGCCCCTGTTAGTGTCTCGCTTCGATTTCTTCTTGGGTCCACTACTTCATGTTTATTGGACCGTGGGTTCATGGTCGTTGGCTTGCTTAAGGTTAATAATGATAACTGTTGATATCGACCATTGGTGTTGGCAAGGGGTATCACTGGGGATGAGTATTGGCATGCTGTTGGCCTTAGGTGTTGAGGTTGGATGTCGGCCTTGTGCTTGGCTTTGGATGATGGCTTTGGTGTTGGCTTGTTGTTAGGAATTTCTAGAAAGAGTAATAGCGATAAGTATGGTCCTTGAACGTTGGCCTTGTATTTGTTTTTTGGTGTTGTCTTGGATGATGGCTTGTTGTTGGGTGTTGGCTTGTTGTTGGGTGTAATGGAAATTGATGGCATTGGTGCTTGGCTGGTTAGGTGTAACATCACGAATGCACATGGATTAGTCGATACCCCCTTTATATGCTATATTATAAATGACATCCTTGGCAAGGCCCTGTTATTCACAATTAGTACGAGTAGAAACTTTAAACTTTATGATGTGGTTTATATAGCTTGCTACTGGCTTATCACCTCAAGTTCCAAGTTCGAACAGATGTTGTCATCATAATAGCCCTTATTTTCATATGATGCTATTGTCTCATATGAATTTTGGCTACTTAGAAGTCGGGGTAGCTATTGTGATTATACTGATCTCGGGGCGAGTTATGGAAGCTTTGGTGATGTTAATAGTTGGTATTCATACATAACATCTCTTGTTTTCTTAATGCTTTTAACAATTTATTTTACTATATCGTTATGGTTCATCAAGACTTTCCTTCGATCGTTTAATTACTTAGACAATGATTTGTTTTCTAAATTCCAAGGGCGGCATTTTTGTATGGAGGGTAGAATGTAACGGCCTGATTTCGTCGTGCACGTATTTTCGTAACGAAGACGATTTCAATCGAGTTCGAAAATGAGTAAATGATTTTTTTCTATTTTTTTCATAACTCAAATCTAAAAATGGACTTCATTTTCATGAACCTCAGGTCGATACGAACCCATGATATTTTTCATAATTTTTCGGACACGTTTAGTTTCGAGGGCAAAATTATAATTTCGTAATTTAATTATTTTTACTATTTTTACATTTATGTTTATACTAATTACATTTTACTTAATTAACCTAACCTAATTAATTACTTACCCATACCCCCAATGCAGCACACCAGGATATCGCCTTAACCCTTTCTCCAAATTTAGTCAAATTTTCCACCTACCCGAATTAATTCATTTACTATTAACATATTATTATATTATATTAATATTGTATTTAAAACCCAATCCCCCATTCGTTTCCAGTAGCAGCACATATCTGCCCCTCATACTCAAACCCAAACCCATTCTCCTCCCGAGGGCAACCTCGCTCTCCATCTCCTCCTCTCCACTATCCGTCGCCGAACTTCGGCTCAACCCACGACGAAGTAACGACGCCCAAGCGCCCCTCCTTCCGCACCTCCGTCGCTAGCAAAGCCAACCGTCGGTAACGACCCCTAGCCTCGACGCCACACCCCCGAAGACCTGCCACCGGTGTTCCCACCGTACTTGACAGCCTCCACCGTTGTGTTCGATCTGGATCTAAGCCTAGAGGGGGTGAATAGGTTTATAAAAATATTCATGCAACCCACACGAAATCTCAGGCAGTTATAGCACAATCAATCAAACGCAGAGTATAGTAAAGCAGTCACATAATGCACATGCGATATACAATGGTTTGGTCGTCCCAACGACCTACGTCTAGCCCCAAAAGGACCAACTCTACACTCACCTGGCTTGGTACAACCTGTAGCTAGAGCATCAACTCTACACTCACCTGGCTCTCAGTACCTGCACTCACCAAAGTGTCCAAACAATAATAATCTTAGTAAAGCTCTCTCTTGGCTAGTCCCAACTAGCCAAGTCCCCAAAAAGATAATAATATAGTTCTACAAAGATCACAACGTCACAATCACAAATATAATAGAGTATAAAGTTTAGAATCGCTCAGTTGTGACGGCGTTGGTGTCTCTGTCGTTCATCACGTGGTCAGAAGCAATCTGACATGTAGTAGTCCCCTCTGAAGTCCCCAACAGTCAGCAGGTTGCGGCTGGAGTTCAAGTTGCGGCAGCAAGTAATTAAACCCAAGTTGCAGCTTGACCAAAAATAACACCAAGTTGCAAAGTAGGTTACGGCAGCCTCAAAAGCCTTCAACCACTAAGGTTGCGACTGAACTTTGATGCACATTGAAAGTTGCGACATGGCTTATTCTTTGTTGCCTCAAACATAAAAAAAATCAAGAAGCTGGCAGCTGAACTTTTGGAGGTTTGGTCTTTTCTAATAGCCTTTGGGACTTGCTCCTGGATCTTGGAGATTTTATGATGGGAGATACGTTGGCTGCCTTTGGGATTTTTTTAATGAAGAGCTCTCAAAATTGCGGTTGTGCTTTGATTGAACCAGAGGACGCGCAAGGAGCACGCCTTCCACTCCCAAGCGTAGGAGCGTCAATGCAATAAAAAAATAACCGGTGAGTACTGGGTCAGATCACAGGGACAAGTCGTTCTACTCTCGCAAGTTTGATTGATAAAGAAAAAAAAGTGTGATTTAACAACCTCAACTAACGTTGAATCTAAATTCCTAACCTAAGTGGGTAGGTTAGAGAACCAAATGGGGATTTAGGATAGTTAGGAGAGAAAGCACGGGTTGTGGGTTCACTAGGATTAGTGTTAATTAAGCTCTAATTACCCGCATATAACTCAATTGATCATCCGGCTAAGGACACTCAATCGGAAAAATTTAGCATTAAAGAACACAACAATTAGCAATAGGGATGGATATATCATCATGGCACTAATCAAATTTAAACATGGTCTCTTCTCAAAGAATGCCCACTTGGGTCTTAGCCAATTAAATTGTGTCCTAATAATAACCCAACATTAACATGAAAGTTAGCATGAGGCAATTAGAACTAAAATTAACAACCAATCTAGATGAATCACAGCCCAAGCCAAACAACACTACTCAATCATACTAAACAAAATGAGATTCATAAACAAATTTATCACAAGTTTAATACAAAGAGAGAAATGCAAAATACACAAGGGAAAGGACAGATTTCACCCAAGTCTCTCTAAGATTAAGCCCCTCTCTCTCTTGAGCACCTTCACCAAGCTTCCATCTTCCTCCCATGGCCTCCATCCTCACCCTAGCCTCTTGGGGAAGAAGAAAACCCCAAAAGACCCTAAAAACTGTCCAAAAAACAGAAACTCCCCCTGGAATTTTCGCACAGGCGAAATAACCCCAATTCAGGTTTTTACGGGGCGGGTCTTGGGGGCGGGTGCCCGCTGCCTGCCCCACTTTCAAGTTGCGCACGCGTGTGCATTTTTGGCGGAGCGGGCCGGCTGCGAGCCGGCTGCGGGCCGGCCCGCGTTCGCTGTTTATATATATTTTTTGTGTAAAATCCGTTGCGGCCCGCTCGAAAGGAGCGGGTGCTGAGCCCGCTTCAATTTTCGAAAGGGAGGCTTACATCATCGGTGCCATGTGGCACTGCATGGTTGCGCCATGTGGCGCCCACAAATTAAACACCCCCTTCCTATTTTCTCCCCCTTTTTCATCCAAATAATTCACCAAAAATATCCAGAAATCCCAGAAAAATCCCAGAAAATTCTGGAAAATCCCAAAGACTCCCAGGAGTACCTGAAAAAAATAAGAAGGAGAAATCAGTCCATATAATGATGAAATAAATATAATGACTATTATAAAACAATATTGACCTCCCAAAATTCATATAAAATAATCCATTGCTCACATAATTCTTAAAAATTGACAATATGATCACAATAATACCAGGAGCATATGAAAAATATCAGGAAGCCAATGAAGACGATAAAATCCATATTTTGTGCCAAGAATGAGAGTAAGCTCTTAAAATGACATGAAATGAAAATATACCCAAAAAGAGCAAGTTTAAGCTTAATCTTTAGAACAAAATGGGGGTAGTTAGGGGGTATAAATATAGACCTTTCACTCCGAATCACGCTTTTTGGTCAAAGATTTCGGCCTGAGCCTTTGGGGATTATGATTGGAAGAATTTTGGCTGCCCTGGGAGTTTGCAAAGGAATATTGCGGCTCTCTCTTTTGGGATTTTCAAAGCACAAAAAAAACAATTCGGCAACTGCTTGGAGATTTGTGTGATGATGAATGCGGCTGGCAATTAGAGAATGGCAGTTGGAAAATTGCCGCTCCCCTAAGTTTTAATTGAATACATTTTTGGTCAAGGGTTTTGGCTGCAGGGGAAATAATGTTCCTTTTGGTTTCGGCCTTTTGAGGATTTTTTTTGTATGAGAACTCTAAACTTGCGGCTGGAGAGGGGTTCTTCGATTTTGTTTCAGCCTCTAGGGTTGATGCGGCAATAGGGATCCAAAGGCTAGATGGAATTCAGCAAGGAGGTGATCCAATGGCTGGGGATAAATGGGTCGGTACAAGGAGTCCTAATGCTAAGGGGAGATGCAATGGATTCTAGCTTGAGCTTGACTTGGTATAAGCACTAATGAATAAGACTCAATCCAAGTAGATTGCCTCCCCACTCTTTGACTATTTCTCCTTGCATATGGACACCCAATTCATCATCCCATTGACCAAGTCTCCCTTTGAGTATTAATAAAATAGTCAATCCTGAAACACTTAACACACACGTTAAAAATGTTCACATACGTTTGTTATCATCAAATACGAAGTTCATAGATCGTTGCTACCAACAATCTCCCCCTTTGAAGATGACAAAATAAGTATAAGATTTAAGCAATAAAGTTCCAAATAGTGTGTGTGCAAGTGTGACGATAGAGGGTGACATGCAATGATATAAAATGATGTGCAAACAATGATGTGCAAAGTTAACAATATGCATGCTCCCCCTATATTCATGCTCCCCTAATAATTATGCTCCCCCTTAATCAAGCATTCATATTCGCATGAGCATTAATACCAAATACCAAAAATAGTACCAAATATCGAATACCAAGTTAAAGCACACAATACCAATTTAATAGTACCAAATACCAAATCTTCCCAATTTTTCTCCCCCTTTGTTATCATCAAAAGTTGAAACATGAAGTCATATAACATATTGCATGGAAAAAGAGAGCATTATAAGCCAATACCAATAATTGCACGTATACAATCATGGAATAATTAAGTCAAGATCCAATGAGATTAAACAACGAAGAATTCAACACCAACGTGTACGTGTGATGATTAAAATTGAAGCACATAAGGAGAATCATTTAAGAAAGTCAACCAAAACTAATTCATATTTTCTATATAACGTGCTATCACCTAGGATTGATTTTCCCCATCTCATTAAGAATGAGTTCAAGATACGACACCCCAAGACATAGCCTATAAGGACTCTTAGATGTAGGGGTGGCATTACTTGACGAGTAAATACACCAACGCTAAAGTTTACCTATAAAGCTTATGTTGGATACTCGTGGGTAATACCGTTGCCAAGTATTGTATCTATTTTTTATATAGAGCAATTAAACTTCTATTTTTAATGATCAATTTTTATCCATGGAAAGGTATATCATATCCCTAAGATTTTCAGTTAAGTTTCCCTCCTACATTCACTTTCCATACTTCATAAATGATATCTCCAAATGTGCAACAATAATAATACAAGTGGAAGTGAAATAGTATGTGTAGAAATCAAGTTATTTTCAATCATTGAACATGCGCATGTAGCAAAAAGCAATAATACACCAATTTCTACATAGATATGAAAATCATTCATGAAGACTTATTTTAATGAATCAAAGAGAAATACCATTTTTATGTTATTTTTCAGTTTTTTGTTTTTTTATTTTTATGCATGAAGTACTAAAGCAAACATGGGGTGCTATCACACAAAACAAAGAAAATCATGCATATATAACAATGCAACTACTAGCACACAAACACAAAAAGTTCAAGCACACAAGAAATCATGAAATCTCATACTAATTTTTATCAATAATACCAAGTTCAAGAGGAAGACGACAAAAACGAGCCTTAACCAAAGGTTTGGTGAATATGTCTGCACGTTGTGATTCCGTGGGAACGAACTCAACAGACACATCCTCTTTAGTGATGTGATCTCTAAAAAAATGGTGTCTTCCATTAATATGTTTAGTATGAGAGTGGTGTACGGGATTATTAGAGAGATCTATAGCACTTTTGTTATAACATCTAAGAGGGACTCTTTTAAGAGCTAGTCCATAGTGAGACAATGTTTGTATCATCCACAATACTTGAGCACAGCAACTGCCTAAGGCAATGTATTCTGCTTCAGTAGTGGATAATGCAACACTATTTTGCTTACGGCTAGACCATGAAACTAAATAGTGTCCTAGAATAAAACAAGTGCCACTAGTGCTCTTTCTATCAGTTAAACTTCCCGCATAATCAGCATCAGAATAACCCAACAAATCAAAATTACAACTAGAAGGATACCAAAGGCCTAAAGTAGGTGTACTAATTAGGTACCTAAAGATCCTTTTAATGGCTTTTAAATGAGACTCTTTTGGGTTTGATTGAAAACGTGCACACACGCATACAACAAACATTATATCAGGCCTAGAAGCAGTTAAGTACAACAAGGAACCAATCATACCTCGATATAGCTTTTGGTCCACTGCAACTCCTAGTTCATCCTTGTCCATTTTTGTGTTGGGGCACACCGGCGTTCCAATTCCTTTAGACTTCTCCATCCCAAATTTTTTAGAAACTCCTTGGTGTATTTGGTTTGAGATAGAAAGATACCTTCCTTACCTTCCTTTCCTTGCTTTACTTTAAACCCCAGAAAATATTTCAGCTCTCCCACAAGGTTCATCTCAAACTGATCCTGTATGACTTTCTCAAACTTTTGGCATAGAAGATCATTAGTAGCACCATAATAATATCATCAACATATATTTGCACAATGAGAAAATCATCAGATTCATGCATCAACAATAATGTATTGTCAGCACTCCCCTTTTAAAAATTATTTTCCAACAAATATGTGCTTAAACGTTCATACCAAGCTCGTTGAGCTTACTTAAGACCATACAAAGCCTTTTCTAATTTATAAACATGGTTTGGAAAATTATGGCTTTCAAAACATGGGGGTTGCTCGACAAATACCTCTTCTTTTAGGTAGCCATTAAGAAAAGCACTTTTTACATCCATTTGTTTCAGTATGAGCCCTTTATAACTTGCAAAAGCTAGCAAGATTTTAATGGACTCAAGCCTAGCAACTGGTGCAAAAGTCTCATCCACATCAATTCCTTCAATTTGATTATAACATTTAGCTACCAACCTAGCACTGCTTCTAATAACATTACGAGATTCATCATGCTTATTTTTAAACATCCATTTAGTACCAACTATAGGATAATCAGTGGGTGTTGGCACAAGTTTCCAAACATTGTTTCTAACAAATTGATTCAATTCAGCTTGCATGGCCAAAACCCAACTTTCCTTTTCTAAAGTAGTTTCATTGTTTTAAGGCTCCATTTTAGAAATAAAATCACCATAAATACACAGAGCACATATATTTCTAAAATAGGAACGTGTGGAATACCTACCGTAGGCTCACCTAGAATCCAGTCTGATGGATGGTTTGGATTGAATCTCAGCTCTCCTCTGGTAACTACTTCATCTTGTATTTCTACCATGCCAGTTTCAGTTTCCTCTTCTCTTTCAGGTTGCTCCTCATTATTCCTTAGAATGCTTTGTTGTTCCATATTTTTCTCTTCATCGTTCTTCCTGCAATCCAAAGAATTTATACCAGATTCATCAAATTTAACATTTATAGATTTAATAATAGCAAGGGTGCGTTTGTTATAAATCTTGTATGCTCTGCTCCTTACAGAATATCCCACGAACACTCCCTCATCTGATTTGGATTCAAATATGCCAAGCTAATCTGCAGTATTTAGTATATAGCACATGCATCCAAAAACTCTAAAGTAAGAAACTTTTGGGGTGTTGCCATGCCATAGTTCAGAAGAAGTTTTGTTTAGCATAGGTCTAAGCATAACTCTATTGCATACATGGCATGCAGTATTAATGGCCTCAGTCCAAAAAGACATAGGCAAACTATATTCATTTATGTAACGACCCGTTCTCGGGGCTCGTTACTTTTTGATATTTGCGCATGTCCTACAATTAACCAGTGAAAACAAAGTAGACACGATGCATAGATACCCAAAAGCACCCAAATAGTGTCCAAATAGCCATGATATCGCATAAAGTCAGAATCTTAATATGCATTTAGTAAGCATTCATAATTTTAAAAATATCGCAGTCTAAGATCATCATTCATACCTAGAAGCTCAGATACAACTGAAGGGTTTTGGCGGACCCTTAGGGCTCATATCTGTGCTAGTCCTAAGTCGGACGGACTACAGAAGCATAATAAGCACATCAGAAAAATCAAACGCTAAACATTTTAGGAAATCCCTAAGGAAAGCCAGAACCTTAGCCAAGATCTATGCCGACTTGAGGTGGATCTGACCACCCCAAGAGAGATCTATACTACTGCGACATAATTAAAACTAGGCTAGAAAGCTACTAAATGACATACCCGAAATCTTGCTTTGGAATAGGCAAGATGTAATGCACCACCTTCTGTCGCTCCTCGAAGTTAAGCTGCCTTGCACCGTCGATCCGATCCACCCGAAGCGATCCGACACCCGCCTCCGAGCCAACCACTTGCCGAAGAAAATTTCACAAGAGAAGATCCACATCAGAGACTTCTGGATCAGATCTAAACCTCCTTGCAGTCTTGCTAGGACACGATTGGAGGATAGGAAGAAAGAGGAGGAATAATTTAGTCATCGATCGAGCATGCTCAAAAATCAGGAGCTTCTCGAATCGGAGAATTAGTGCAAAATTTCCAAGGGGTGTGCACCCCTATTTATATAGGGAGCCGTACCCCATGCTCATCGCATGAGCAATGTGGGACTAATTAGTGAAAGCGGGATTTAATTAAGTTAGTAAGCCTTTCTCAAAGGCCTAACTTCAACCAATTAAATCTCCCTCACCATTAAGCTTTAGAGACGATGCAACCTATCATTTTGAAGAGCTTAGAATGGTGAACGCGTAGGAACAAACGGCGACGAATTTCAACTTCATTTGACCCCTAAAACGATTGCTCAAAGTTGAGAAAAAATCATAGTTCGTAGCCGTCGTCAAGGGTTTCAAAAAAACCCTAAGAAAACAAGCTTTAAGTTGCGGACGCGCCCGCTAAGGCTTGAGGGCGCGCCTGCCCCCATTGCGGGCGGGCACCCGCAATTGGGCATAGTGGGCAAGCCTGTCGGCTTAGCAGGTAGGCCCCGCTGCAGGCCATAGCGGGCGCTAAGCCCGCCAAGCGGGCCGGCCCCCGCTGGGCCGTGCGGGCACGCCAGCCAGCCAAGCGGGCCGGCCCCCGCTGCGGCAGCGGGCGCGCCTACCTGCTTTAGCAGGCAAGCCCCGCTTCTAAAGAGGGCCCGCCCGCCAGCCTTAGCAGGCAGGCCCCACTTCTAAAGCAAGCACGCCCTCCTGCCTTAGCTGGCGGTCCCCCCTTTCCCTTGCGGGAAGGGTCTGCCTTCACAAGTGGGTCTGACCCACTTTGGCCCCTTTCTGCTGTTTTCGTGTTTCTAGGCTCGTTTAAGCTCCGATTACAACGCAGTTTCTTCCTGTGGATTCCTCAGGAAGTCATCTTCAATCCTAAGTGCTAAACTCCTTTAACTTTATTCTCACAACTCATTTGTGAGCTTAATTATTCCATTGCATCAAATGCATTCCTCTTAACGTTCTTCCTATTACTAAGACGTGAATACTACTCGGTGTGAGACCCTACAGCCTGACCCTACTACAGGTTGGGACTCGAAGTCCCTAGATGACAGTAACCACGAGCAGCAGGTGTCGTCCCTGTGTCAGAATCATACTTACGTGATTGACCCATTGACTAAGATGTTGTCTGGATCACTCTGACCGTGTCAGCGATGAATACCGCAGTTTTAGTCCCTTCGTCATGACTGTGTCGTTACATGGCTTAGGGTATGGTAAACCGTTAACCCCACTAGCCAGCATCGGTCAGTATACAACGGTCTTTGTTATATACACGTTGTACTTCCTACAATGCACCTCGACCGAGGATTATCACAAAGATCGTACTGAGCCTGTGACACTAACTTCCCTTTAACGGAAGAGACGAATCACATCTTAGTCATCTACTTACCTCATATGCTTCAGGTTTCATCCAACTTAAGACCTCACAGCAGGCCTAGCCTCGAAGCTAGGTCATAGGTCTAAGTGACCTATTCACGAACAGGTTTGTACAAATAAATTCAGGTCTTAAGGACCAGCTTGCATATCATCACTCTAGAGTTATTATTGACAGTTTAGTTAAAGATTAACCATTTAATAACTCTAAGTTGGTCGTTTAGTGAACTCATTCTCCAATGAGCACATGTGCCTTATCTTCGACCTTGCCAGGCCGAATGACTATGAGATCATCATTACCCTTAAGGTAAGATCAAGACACAATGGTCTTTCCGATGTGCCGATATCCTATTCTCGACACATCTATGACCATGAACCGTTTAAGACTTAAGTTCTTTATCGGTCATTTACTTTCCACAATCTAGATCTACATCTAGATACATAATGACCTCACTTTAAGTCAAAGGAAATTATCTGAGTATATAATTCATAGAATTTATACTAGGACAATTTGTACCGTATCATCATTAGAACACGATGTTTAACTCAGGATAAATGCCTCAAGGGCATACAACTTTCTACATTGTATTCGCAGCGGAAGAAAATGTGGCGAGTAGACTCAGGGTGCAATACACAAAGAACACAGGTGGGCTAATCACGGATCCCCCGCCTGGTAAGCTGACAGGTGGTGGACAGCCAGCCAGTGAGGGCACAAAGCAAGGTGAGGGAGAATTTAGGCGTGTGCCCAGGAAACCAAACCACAGTAGCAGGCGGGCATGGGGCACACCGATGGGTAGAAGACCATGCAAAGCAAAGAGAGCATCCACCATCTACTACCCACTTCCAATAGTCAGGGCCATCCATCACAAAGGCATCAGCAAGGAGGGGCCGCAAGTGAGAGAGGTCAGCATGCAAAGACCAACCATGGCCATCCCAAAAGTCGGCCATGGAACGGTACCTCATTGAAGGGGGAGGGGCACAATGCTTGACCATCGGGCCACATGGAAACCAGGGATCATACCAGAAAGAAATGAAGCTCCCATCTCCTACAACTCTACAGAAGTAAGAAGAGGTCAAGTCTCGACTGTGAAGGATGTGCTTCCAAGAACCAGAGTCCAAGACTGTGGCCTCACACTGAAAAAAGGGGTGTGCTTCAGGTAGGTGTTGTGCATGTAAGAAGCCCATAACGATGGAGAATGAAGTAGTCTCTGATCGCTCCCGGATATACACCCAGAAAACAATGTAGCTTTACCACAAGTGCACGGTTAAGTGGCAAGCTGGTATCGAATCACAAGGAGGACAAATGACAGTACTTTATTTTAATCACGGAGCTATTTGGTGGAAAAATCATTTGGGAATGGATAGTGTAACAATCGTTTGATAAATAATGCAAATTCAATATAATAAAGATGTCTAGTGCTAGGGAATCCCCGCTATGGATTCTTAAGTCATCGGTGCGAGTTACGAAATACCATGCAATCAAACTCGAGTCTAGGTGAACTTGCCGAAACTAATTGGAGAACCAACTCACGCTATCGCGCTATTGTAGGTTTATAGCACTCTAGACTAGAACCTCGCTGTCGCACAAGCCTAGTCTAGACTACTAGCATTAAGATCGGCAATCTCGTACAATCCAAACTCAAGATCCCTGTCGAGCAACTTGAATTTAGATCTAGATCTTGATAGTTCGTATCCGTTTACTATCATGCAGCGAATATGAGTATATGAGAACAATAAAAATGCTAGCTTAGGTTGCTGTCGCACACCAAATCTAGGGAATTTCGATTGTAGACCTAAATCGAATATCTAGGGCTTTCCTTGGATCAAGATCCTCTGTCGAGCTCACGAGATCCAAAAGAAATCCCTATCTATCCGTAGTAAATCAATCATGATCTAACCTTTTAATCAAGCCTAATAGCATAGTAATTCAATAAATCTCACAATTCAAACTTTAGATCCATATAGTTCATCCCTTTGCCCTAGAGTAAAGGAACTACTCACAAATAATATTGGAAATCGATAGGAATATAAGATCAACAATAGAATTCATCATGCAATCAAGATTCAATAAGAGATGTAGCATAAAAATCAAAGCTTACAAGAGATTAAGACAACCAACGTTACCAAAGAGTCTTTCAATAGAAAATTAAGATCCAATCTTCAATCTCTCGCCAATATAAAAGCTTAACTATGATTAGAAACTAAGGAAAAATAGTTCTAAGAAGTCTATCTGGTCTCCCCTGGGGCTGGAGATAAAACTGGGCTTAAATACATGCCAAAAAGAACCAAAATATACAGACCAAACTGTCCTTGCGCCGTTAGAAACCCTAGTTTTCCCGACTTGGCGTCTGCGCCACTCGGCCGAGTGGAAATATGACTCTGCTGAGTAAGAAGTGTGACTCGACCGAGTACGTCAGTCTGACCATCGACCAAAAAACAGAGAAGTCAGCTAAGTTTTGTTTGAAATTTTGGCCTCCACTCGGGCGAGTGGATTTCTTACTCGTCCACTCGGTCGAGTATATTGCGGTACTCAGGCTAGAAAACATAGGTGTGTCAGTCTTGCCCGGCAGAGTAGGCTGGTTCACTCGGCTGAGTGGACTGTTTCAGAGCTCATCTCTCCTACTTTCTGATTCCTCGTCGATTCCTTCGACGTCCTTCTTCCTCCATTCATCTTCCAGTGTCGTTAGCTCTCCAATATGATCATGAGCGATGCTCTGGCACGTGTGCAAGTCCTCTAGGCTCCAAATTGCATCCGATTGCTACATATCTCCTGAAATCAGACGAAAAACAAGAATTAGTGAAAAGTATCGAAACATCGTCAAATAATCAAGAAAATCGCGATATGAGCAATCGAAATGGCATACAAATATACAGAAAAAGGTGTAAAATATGAGCCTATCAAAATCTCCCAAGCTTAACTCTTACTCATCCTCAAGGAGGATGAGTAGAAAGGTGAACTTGGCGAATAAAAATAAAGAAAATGGATGAGAGAAAAAGAAGATGAAGAGGTGAATGCGCTAGATAATTCTCTCAGATCTTGGAGTTGCACACTCAAATAGCACGACAAATGAATATAGACATGCAATAGCTTTTCACTTCGATGCCATTTCATATGAGTGCCTTCGATAGAAGAACTAAGAACATCGAGAATCATGTGGAAAATGAAATCATTTTTAGAATCAACATCGTCAAGGGCATGTAAAAAGGTATACACAGTCATAGATCACACAATTTTCAATTGATCGCTTCTACTTGGAGTATAAGAGGTCACACATTTCAAATCGATAAGAATAGAAAAAGATGGTTTTCATGAATTTCATGCCAATATCCAATTCGTGGACGTCGTTACACTCTAAGTAGTCTCCCTAAGTATCAAAAATTACTTAGCTTAGGTTGTTATGCACATATAGGTAGTCACTCTCTCACATGTCATTGGATCCCATCCTCCAAGCTTATCTATAACCGTGGTTGCATCGAATATACAAATACATCTTTTTCCCCAAATTTTTGTGGCTCCAAGGAAGAACAAGAAGAAAGAAAAGAGGAAAGATGGGATTGAGTATACACAATGGAACTTCCATTTTTTTTCTTTTTTTTCTTTTTTTCATCAAAAACAATTCCAACTGAGATAAAAGGATATGACTATATATATATATTTTCTTTGGTGTTCATGGAGCTTATTCTTTTTAGCATGTGGAAGATGCAAATATAAGATTCATTAGGGGGAGATTCACCAACAAATATAAGTATAGAATGATGTTCAAGATATGTGGAGAAAGAAATATACATAACGCTCGGTTCACTCTTTGTATGTGCACAACAACTTCAGCAGGGTAATTTAATCTACTCTGTTTGATAACAAAAAGTAAACTAATTCACTCTGTAACGGTCTGTTTTCGATTGTACGCTTTGTCGTGCACGTAGTCTTGTTCGTGCACGTATTTATTTTAGACTTTTTCTGTATCCGAACCCTATAGTGTGATATGTCGTTGTGATCCTCTCGAAGAGTATTAAATTGTGGCACTAATTTGGAACGTCATTTCATGGGTCGTTCTCCCATGATTTGGCTATGTTTGACGAGACGTCACGATTTTCACTTTTATCGTGAGGCCTTTTTATTTTTAGTTTCGTTTCTTGTCGTCGAAATTTTGATCCGTCTTCTTAGTTGAGTTTCTCTCATCCGTGCGGTCACCCCAGTATTTATTTCATGATTTTTGGGCTTTGTTTGACCTACTTTCACTTTTTGCCCAACTTAAATATTGGTTTAACCTAAGTATCACTTGGCTTTTGTTCCGCTACTATTAACTAATTATAATATTCATCCTAATCATCCAAGCTAGCCCGTTTTTGCCTTGTCACGCAGCACATGAGAGAGAGAGAGTGAGAGGGTGAGGGCTTTTTGGTTTTAATAATTGTTATAACAACATTTTCTATTCAAAAAAAATCCTATAACAACTCTAAAGCACTAGACCTAGTCTTCCTCTAGCCACTTTTTCAGCCCCCACGTTCTCAGCCTTTCCCCTATTAATATAACCCTAGGCTAACACGTTTTTTTTCCACAGCAACCGCAAAGCTGCGCCGCCCTATACTATTTTTTTCACGCAAACAACCCCGAGCACCCGACTTCACCGCCCTCCGGCCTTCAGCCCGCCACCGACGGCCCCCCTCTCTCATCCTCAACCTTCCTCCATTGACCTTGCCGCCGGGGATCGCCGGAGACTGCCGCAAAGCCCGCCTGCAGCCGCGAAAACCCGCAGCAACAGCAGCAGCTTGCAGCGGCCGCCGCCGCCGCCGCCGTCGCCGCGGCCTCTCCCCTCCGTCGTCGACCCATCTTGCCCCCCTGCACCTCCCGCGGTCGTTCTCAGGCCGCCATTTCCAGGAAACAGCGAGGGCACTCGTTGTTTTGCGTGTATAGCGACGTATCGACGCGTCGCTGAGTTCTCACCGTACCCTCTCGCTGTTGGGGTCTTCTTACAGCCCTCTACTTCTCCTAGGGGTGTTTTCTGACGTTACGATCATCCCCTATGACGCTCAACGTCGTAGAATTCGTGTACGTCGACCCGTTCGTCTCGGTTCGTTGTTACGGCTTCCCGAGAGCCGTGAAAACGCCTACCGACATATTACTCGCTGTTTGGAATCTTGTTCGCTGATTTGGTCGCTGCCCAAGAATTGGCGAGCGTGGAATCTTATTTGAAATCTGGACGTGGAGCGTTTCTATTATTCCCTGGAGTCGCTACCCGACGCCAGTGTAGCTCTCGCGTCGTGTAAGGGTAAATTTCTGAACACTTAGGACCCCCAACCCATCCATGTTAAACAAGATAAAAATCGGTAATTTTATTGTCTGATAATTCACCAATAAAGATAATTTAATTTGGGACTGTAGGCTGGTGGATCTGAGCACATAGGTAGACTGGACTGTTTGGACGGTGTATCCAGAACGATTGATTGCAGGCAAGTGAAACTTGCCAGTTCTTTGTTTAGGCTGTGCTTTAGGCCATTTCTTGTTTTAGGCGTAAAAGAGACTAGGCGACGAAATGATACTCGCCTAGACGCAATTTTATGATCTAGCTTGACAACGAAGCTAGATCTGTCACCCTGCCATGTCATTCATGCATTGCTGCCTGCACGTTTAATTTTCATAACTGTATGCTCTTTACTTGTGCACTGCCATGCCTATCATGTTTAAATTCCTTATCTGTATGCACTTAAATTATAACTTGCCATGCCATGTCATCCATGCTTGAATGTTGCATTCGTAGCACACGCTACGTACTTCCTTGTCAAGGCTAGGCACCTGCGTTGCAGGTACAACCCTATGCCAAATACACTTCCTGGCTCGTGATCCAGAAGCGGGCTACATGTGTTGGTCAAAAGCCAATGCCCGATACACGTGGAGGGGTAGGGATAAGCGATCACTTGAGCTTAGGAGTTGGCCCGTACAGCCACTCCAGCCAAAAGGCGTAATCTCTGTGCACGACGTGTTTACTTGACTTGAAAAATCCATGTGAATGTTTACTAGCTTTGCTACCTTGCCATGTCATACTTGTTGCACGTACTACTTGTTGCATTCATATCTTAAACTGCCATGTCATCGCATACTTTTAGAACTGCTAGGTTGTTCCCTTCTTTTAGTTTCCTTGCACAAAGTCTTCGTAGACTTTGCTGACATGCGCCCTCGTCTCTTTTGGGTGTCGCATGTTAGTTGCTGAGCCAGAGTCCGTTACTGAGGACGAGGTGTTTGCTGACTTTGAGCCTGGGTCCACCGTTGACGTGGAGTACGAGGACACCGACGACCAGTCGTAGAGATTTCCTTCGTTGTTTCTTTCTGCTTAGTTGTTGTTAGGTTGTCGGTGCGTAGCAACTTTCTTTCTGTACGTTGATTATTTTCTGTAGGCCATGCTTGGGCCTTTTAGACTCTTCTTTTTAGCCTGGTGGCTTTTCTGTGATGTTGGAATTTATTGTGGACATTCTGAGATTGAAATAATTTTATCTGTCTCTTTTCTTTATTATTATTATTGTTCTGCTTCGCATTTGCAAGGACATATACTTGGTTATTCCAGACGCTTTACAGACTGGAGCCTCATAGCTCCAAGTCTGATCGGACTTCTCACACATCGCCTCCATTTTAGGGAAGCGGGTCGTGACACAATCATATCAAACGACAATCATTCGTTCAATCTGGAAGTTCAGAGCACATTTCATGCAAAAAGAAGCGATAATAGAAAGACAAAGCAGTACTCCAAGTATAGGCAATCAATGCACGAAGCCTGGTGTGTTTTCTATGAAAGGTATACAATAATAGTTCCCAGCTCAAATAACGCTAAAATTTCATCCAAATTCATATAATGCGCGATGGAAGTTCTTTTCTCAGATGCATATCAATGTATCACATATGATATCAGAAATGAAAACGATAGCATGGCAAGAAAGAACGTGCATATGACTAAAGCAAACACCAAGACGTAGTCATCATAGGGAATCCATCTCTAGTAAAGAAAGTAGGAGAACCAAAGAAGAAAATAAAAGAAACTAACTATACATATGCAAATCACTCCAAAAGTAAGAAAACGTGATGCATGGCAAGAAAAATAAAAAGTGAGTGAAAATGAGTAAAAAATGAAAAATAAAGGGTAAGAATAAAGGAAATGAAGATGTGTGTGTGAACACACTCCTCCAAGCTAAAATCACATTGTCCCCAATGTGCTAAGTGTGGCACGAGGATGCAAAAGATAGTGGAGGGTGAGTGAGGGTGCATGCATGGTAAAAGGGAGAATATAGAAAGTAAAATATGACATGATATATGCAAATGATGGATGCAGCAGGCATGCAAATGATGGATGGACAATGTAAAATGGGTACAAAAATGTGAGCCAAAGGTGCATACTCTCCCCCAGACTGATATATAAAATAATGCCAAGCAAAAAGTGATCAAAACGTGCCGACAAGCAAAATGGTGGCAAAATGATGGGGCGAGAGGTGCATCAATAAAATCATGGCATGCATCTGGTGTGTGTGCCTAGACCGGTGGAGGGGCGTCAGCACCTTCCTGTAGTGGGGAAGGTGGTGGCGGTGGTGCAGGCTGCTGAGGGATGGGCCGGGGTGCTGGTGGTGGAGGCTGAGGCAGGCGTGCAATGATCTGGTTTAGCGTGAGTTGAATACCAGGAAGAATGGTGATGCGTGCCTGCATAGAGCTAACCGTGGCGGAGAGAGCCTGAAAATCCGCTCTGAGCCCACTCACGACCCCCTCGACAATATGGAGATGTTGGACAAGTGTGTCGGGAGTGGGAGCATAGGGTTGCACAGGAGGAGGTCGGGACTGACGCACATGGCCACCGTAAACGACTGGGGCCACTGATTCGGGTTCAATATTACATATTTAACCCCCCATTTAGCCCTATTTTGTGCTCATGTGATGCTACATTGTTCTCTAATTCATACGTATTTTCTACACATTTATTTATTAGAGAAAACACACTATTTGCGCATAAAACAGTATTTAACGACATATTTCTGCACTTTTTATATTTTTCCTAGCTTGGTCTCGATCTCACGATTCCAACGACTATTTATTTGTATTTTTCTGAGATCTGTGCTAATTACTGTGAATTTTTGAATGCAGAATACTATTTAATTGAAGAAATACAGAAGAAAATACGTTTAAATAGTATATACGGTCGGCACACGATTTTTGGCGTACCACGTGGCATCATCAGACCCGTTCCCGCTCAGATCGAACGGTTCCCAGATAATGGCGACGCGGCTTTATCAAGGCCGTTGGATCTCGATCCAACGGCCAATAACTCACCAGAACGCTGTGTGGTGGGCGTTTCTTCAAGGGACACGCGGTAACCAATGACCCGTTCGATTTCGATCGAACGGCCATCAATCGAGGCGCGCGAATTCGAAAAATGCGGGCGACGTGGCACGCGCGCGCTCGTTCGATGCGGATCCTACGGCGGAGAACAATCCCGCTCGAATTCAAAATCGCGAAGCGAAAGCGGGATCTTGGGGACACGCGATGGCATCCGGTCCATTGCTCGGACATCGCACGGGCGAGAACAGAGCGGCGACGCGGCAACTTCTCGAGCGCACGATCATCATCGAACGGTGCAAATCAATCCCGCCCGAAGCGAGAACAGAGCGGCTACGTGGTTCACGAAGGCCGTTCGATCTCTCGATCGGACGGTCAGCAGTTGATCCGAGATGAGCTCGGATGTGGAAGCGGGTACAGGCGAAGCGTGGATCCGACTCGTGCCACGTGGCTTCATGTGGTTGAATCCCGACGAGATGAACGGCTCACATTTGCTCCGATCGAGATCTACGGATCAGATTCATTCGGGCGTGATATTGGTGCGGGTTTTCAACCCGATACGCACAGTAAACCCGCAATCTCTTTATTTAAGCGTATTCTAGGGTTTTTGGGCGTACACAAGCCAGATTGGGGCGTATTTTGGGCGTATTGGAGGCTCTAGGAGCCGTATTTCGCCTCTGAAAAATTCTGTAAAATTCCAGAGGCTATTTTCTTATTTCCAGAGAGTTTTGATGTCTTTTCAAGGATATTTGGTGATGAATTCTTAACTTAAACTCCTTATTTGATGCTTTTCTACCGTATTTTGCTATAATCTTGATGTATTTTGCTATGAAACTTGTTTATTATTGCATGATGAGTAGCTAAATCATATTTGTGCATGGTATGGAGTAGTTAGGGGATATAATTTGTGTTTATTTGGTTGTATTCCTTGTGTTAAATCGTTAAACGTCGTTAAAATTGCAATCTTTGTTCGTAAATCGACTTTTTCATATTCCAAAAGAATTGATCTAGTTGATGATCGCCCCAAAAGGGCGAGTTTTGATCTCTCCAAAAGGGAGTTTCATACTGTAGTTTTGATCTCTCCAAAAGAGAGTTTCATATCGTATTATAACTTTAGCGACGATCTTTTTGAATATTGTGTTTGAACCCCCAAAAGGGCATCTTCCGATGATTTGCTCCCAAAAGGAGAATTCATTGAGTTATATTGGATATTTTCCCGGTGAATTGCTCTCAAAAAGAGAATTCATTGTGATATATTCATCAACCAAATTAATACGAATCATTGGTCCTAACGAACCCATACCATGTGCATACTTTTTATAAATATTTTCAAGCACGAATTTCTTTGTTTATATTGTTCACGTGTTCACATCACCATCACCGTCATCAGTTGTGAGGTGGTTAGTTTCTTTTCGTAGGATTTCTATTTGATTTGAATTGTGGTTGCAACAGATTTCTTCCCGTGGATTCGACATCTGGACTCCCAGATTTTACTACTTGTACGGACTCTTGCGCTTGAGAGAGAGCACCTTTCCGGTCCCACCAAGTTTTTGGCGCCATTGCCGGGGAGCAAAGCGTAGACGTACCTTTGCAATCTTTGAAAGAGGAAGTTCACTCGATTATTCAGACACATGAGGCTACATCCCATCAATTCCAGGAGAATTTTCTTGCTCGGAGTCGGCAGATTCAAAATTCCATTGAAAATCTTAATTTGATTGCCGCTTGCTTAGAAGAAAATAATTATTTTAAAATTCAACTTCAAGAATCTAATATGAATTTATCTTCTATTGCAGGTACATCGAGCGAGCCATGTCACGTTGAGGGCAAAAATAATATCTACATGGCAGAAAGTGTGTGCAAAAGAGAGGACGAGCTAGCAATTTTGGATGAACAGGAGGAGGACACAGCCAGGGAAAAGGGTTTTGAGATTATCGCCATGGAGCCAGAACCATTCCCTCTTCCAGTTTTATCCCAAAATCATTTATCCCTCTCCCCATTGATCGAGCATCGTACAGAGAGTAGTGCAAATCTTTCAGGGAGTAGTCGTCAACTTGCTTTAATTCATTTCACTTATTTTGATGACTACATTTGGAATAATTTTATTGAAAGGAATCTTAAATTAATTTGGACTGACATAACTCATCTCTCACAGGACATTGGCAAACAGCTTATAGAGATGCTTGGAGTTGTGTTGCTGGGGTCCAAATTAGTTTTTGGAGGAAGAATAATCGCCGAGGAGCGCAAGGAGCAAATTGAACAACTTCCTCCACCATCAAAGATTCGGGATCGGCCATTTGATCACGGTGTGTTCTTTCCAGTAGTGTAGTTTTTATATGCTTTCTAGGTTGCTTGCTTGAATAAACTCGTACCTCTTCCGACATTGAGGACAATGTCCATCTTTAGTTGGGGGGGTGTGTATGAGACCTTAGGATTTTTTTTGAGAAGAATAAATCACCAAATCTCATCATTTTAAAACTCTTCATATGCCTCAAATACGGATGATTACGCATTGATTGAGTTCTGAAAATTGTTTATGGCTTGAGTTAATTATTTTTCCTTCATGGAATTACCGTTAATATGCTATTCATGAAAATTTTCAATTTCCTTGATTAATATCTCGAAATAGTTTGAATTTATTTCATGCATGCTAATGTGATGAAAAATCTTAAGTATACACGATTTATAAGAAAAGTTTTCAAGTTGAAGAAGAATTTGGCCTTTGATACTAATGTTTATATTCAAAGAATGGGTGTTGAGTTGCTTACAAACAAAAGAAAGAAAGAAAAGAAAAGAAAAGAAAAGAAAAATGAATGAAAAATGAATGAAGAAAATGAAGAAGTATGTCACTAATACATAACTTGGTTGGCTCGAGTAGTACAGTCCGAGGGGTCCTTTTTGGCCTAATGCCCTATTATCGTCTGATTTGGGAACCATTGACAGGAAACTCACTCATTTGATGGAGCGATCCAAGTTATACATTTTTCTGCGAATGTTGCTTGATGCGCGTTACACGGAACGAATAAAAGAAAAGAAATGGTGAATATACTAAGCAACTTCAATACCCATGATTTGAACGGTTACTTTTTGATAGGCCAATTCCTTGGAAACACGAAAACTGGTATAATACGACGTGTTATACTTTCGCTTGCGCAAAACGATGCTTGTATGTTATTTATTCATACTAAATTAGAAAAAATATCATGTGATTGATTTTGTTCATGGATGTGTATATTGATTGTCACGATCATGTTGGAATGCGTATTATTGAGCCACGCTATGAGCAATTTGAAAGAACTTATTGGTTTATTACTCATCCGTATTTATCGCTCTTTTTGCTAGAGACTAGCAAATCGCTAGTTGGGGGGTGTGATTCGGGTTCAATATTACATATTTAACCACCCATTTAGCCCTATTTTGTGCTCATGTGATGCTACATTGTTCTCTAATTCATACGTATTTTCTACACATTTATTTATTAGAGAAAACACACAATTTGAGCATAAAACAGCATTTAACGACGTATTTCTACACTTTTTATATTTTTCCTAGCTTGGTCTCGATCTCACGATTCCAACGACTATTTATTTGTATTTTTCTGAGATCTGTGCTAATTACTGTGAATTTTTGAATGCAGAATACTATTTAATTGAAGAAATACAGAAGAAAATACGTTTAAATACGTATATACGGTCGGCGCACGATTTTTGGCGCACCATGTGGCATCATCAGATCCGTTCCCGCTCAGATCGAACGGTTCCCAGATAATGGCGACGCGGCTTTATCAAGGCCGTTGGATCTCGATCCAACGGCCAATAACTCACCAGAATGCTGCGTGGCGGGCGTTTCTTCAAGGGACACGCGGTAACCAATGACCCGTTCGATTTCGATCGAACGGCCATCAATCGAGGCGCGCGAATTCGAAAAATGCGGGCGACGTGGCACGCGCGCGCTCATTCGATGCGGATCCTACGGCGGAGAACAATCCCGCTCGAATTCAAAATCGCGAAGCGAAAGCGGGATCTTGGGGACACGCGATGGCATCCGGTCCGTTGCTCGGACATCGCACGGGCGAGAACAGAGCGGCGACGCGGCAACTTCTCGAGCGCACGATCATCATCGAACGGTGCAAATCAATCCCGCCCGAAGCGAAAACAGAGCGGCTACGTGGTTCACGAAGGCCGTTCGATCTCTCGATCGGACGGTCAGCAGTTGATCTGAGATGAGATCGGATGCGGAAGCGGGTACATGCGAAGCGTGGATCCGACCCGTGCCACGTGGCTTCATGTGGTTGAATCCCGACGAGATGAACGTCTCACATTTGCTCCGATCAAGATCTGCGGATCAGATTCATTCGGGCGCGATATTGGTGCGGGTTTTCAACCCGATACGCACAGTAAACCTGCAATCTCTTTATTTAAGCGTATTCTAGGGCTTTTGGGCGTACACAAGCCAGATTGGGGCGTATTTTGGGCGTATTGGAGGCTCTAGGAGCCGTATTTCACCTCTGAAAAATTCTGTAAAATTCCAGAGGCTATTTTCTTATTTCCAAAGAGTTTTGATGTCTTTTCAAGGATATTTGGTGATGAATTCTTAACTTAAACTCCTTATTTGATGCTTTTCTACTGTATTTTGCTATAATCTTGATGTATTTTGCTATGAAAGTTGTTTATTATTGCATGATGAGTAGCTAAATCCTATTTGTGCATGGTATGGAGTAGTTAGGGGATATAATTTGTGTTTATTTGGTTGTATTCCTTGTGTTAAATCGTTAAACGTCGTTAAAATTGCAAATTTTGTTCGTAAATCGACTTTTTCATATTCCAAAAGAATTGATCTAGTTGATGATCGCCCCAAAAGGGTGAGTTTTGATCTCCCCAAAAAGGAGTTTCATACTGTAGTTTTGATCTCTCCAAAAGAGAGTTTCATATCGTATTATAACTTTAGCGACGATCTTTTTGAATATTGTGTTTGAACCCCCAAAAGGGCATCTTCCGATGAATTGCTCCCAAAAGGAGAATTCATTGAGTTATATTGGATATTTTCCCGGTGAATTGCTCTCAAAAAGAGAATTCATTGTGATATATTCATCAACCAAATTAATACGAATCATTGGTCCTAACGAACCTATACCATGTGCATACTTTTTATAAATATTTTCAAGCACGAATTTCTTTGTTTATATTGTTCACGTGTTCACATCACCATCACCGTCATCAGTTGTGAGGTGGTTAGTTTCTTTTCGTAGGATTTCTATTTGATTTGAATTGTGGTTGCAACATATTTCTTTCCGTGGATTCGACATCTGGACTCCCAGATTGATCGCACCCCGGATACACGTCCCGAGGCGACGGTTGTAGTTTTACCGCAAGCGCACGGTATAGCGGCGAGCGGGTATCGAACACAGGGAGGACGAATGACCGTGCTTGCTCCTGATCCACCTGGCTATTTATGAACAGATAGAGATAATTGCCTTGGGCGATCCTGTCACAATCGTCAGACAAACTTGCGAAATATCAAATCAAATAAAGAACGTCTAGGGAAAGGGGAATCCCCACTACTCACCGTATTTCATAAGTGTGGTTCGCCGGTATCGAAATCGCTAGTATGAGAATTTGGATGAACTAGTTGCAACTAAATGTGGAACCAAGCTCACGCTCTCGCGCTGTTGCCGGTCTATAGCTATCCTAGGCTTGGGTCCAATCTCTTGCAAACCCTAGCCTAGGGAAGCTAGCATTAGGATCAACATCATCGTTCAATTGCGCACCGAGCCCAATCTCTTGCAAACCCGGTCCACAATCTAAATTGGGATAGTTCCTACCCGTCCAATCTCTTGCAAACGGGTATCGGCACGGAATCGCAACCGGAGGTCCTAGTATCGGTCCAATCTCTTGCAAACCGATACTTCGGAAATCCGACTCCAACCCAATTCGGATTTCTAGGGCTTCCTATCAAATTGGGACCCAATCTCTTGCAAATCCCAATTGATATAAATACCTAGCTATCCGTAGTAATTCGATCCCAATCTAATCCCTAATTATTGATTCTAGCACAATTTCTACCAATTTATCACAAATACGAAATTGGGCTTGTAGGGTTCATCCCCACGCCCCAAGACGTGGAGACTACTCACAAATCATAGCAATAGCACAAAAATAATCAATGAAATAGGCAATGGAATTCATCACAACAATGATATAAACAATAAAAATAGAGTTTTTGGGGAAGAACAATGCAAACCAATGTAGATCTTCGATTAATCCAACAAAAATCCAAGTTTTTCTCCTCTCCAATCACAATTAATAAACCTAAAAAGTAAACTCCAAAAAGCTGCAAAAAATCTGAGAGATGGCTCTCTAAACTAGGGTAAAAACAGAGCTTAAATAGCCCCAAAAATCGTCTAAAAATCCTGACCAAAATGCCCCTGCACAGCCTGTTTTCCGCAAATTTCGCTACAGGCAGCGCGTCGCACTCGGCCGAGTGACAAAAGTCGCTCGGCCGAGTGAAAACCCTGTCATTTTTCCAGTAAGTCGGGCGCTTCAGGGGTCTTCAGTTCGGGGGCGGCTCGGCCGAGTGAGTTGTCGTCACTCGGCCGATGGCTTCAAGGCACTCGGGCGGACGTAATAATCCACTCGGCCGAGTGGGTCTTCTGAAGCTCAGATGGCCGAAAAACAGTAACTTCGATATTCTGGAGGGGCTTCGTCTGGGCGCCACTCGGGCGGACGTGGTATCGTCACTCGGCCGATGTGGTCTCCGTCGCTCGGCCGAGTACACATGGAAATCGTGTCTGAACAGGTCGGCCGAGCAGTGTCTCGCTGGTCGGCCGAGTGGCTCCTCCACTCGGCCGAGTGGGACACAAAAAATGCCCAAACTGATTGTTTTGGCCTCCTCGTCGCTCCTGCGACGTCCATTCTTCTTCCGCTCCTCTCCAACAGCAAAATACCCCTCGGGGAGGTCGTCGGTGGCCGTCTATCGTGAGCGCATCTCATGATCACTCCAAATCGCGCCAAATCACCTGAAATGCGACAAAAACAACAAAGCGTGAAAAGCATCGCAATATCGTCGATATATCGTGAAAAACATGATTTGGGCGATCTAAATGGCATGCAAACATCCGGAAAAAAGGTGTAAAATAAGGAGTGATCAAAATCCCCCAAGCTTGCCTCTTACTCGTCCTCGAGGAAGATAAGTAAAAGGCGAACCCGGTGGATTCGGAATACGAAAACGACGAAAAAAACGAAAAAAAATGAAAAACGAAGAAGAATGAAAACCAAACGAAAATAAAGAAAGAAAGAAAAAAAGATAGGATGCTAGATCATTTTCTCAGGACGCGGGTTTCACTTACTCTTATAGCATGCATCGAGCGAGAAATACATGTCAAAGAACCTCATTTTGACATCATAGTATAATAGTGCAAGTAGAAAATAGAAAACCCACGAACGATGGTATAATCATGAAAAAACGGAATAATTTTAAAATTAACATCGCCTGAATCATCTAAAGCGGTATACAAATCTCAGATCACACACTTTTCAATTAAACGCTTTCTATCTGGAGTGTAAGAGTATCACATCATAGAATAGAGAGAATAGAAAAGTATGGATTTCATGGAATGAATGCTAGGCTTAGATTCCTGGATTTCGTAAAGCTAGAAACAATCTCACCGAGTATAAAATATTACTTAGCCTAGGTTGTCGTGCAATGTCAAGTAGTCACTCTCTCACACATCAATGGATCCCCTCCCCCAAGCTTATCTAAAAGCGTGGTGGCACAAAAATATTTACATCCCCGTTTTTATATAGCTCCAAAGGCAAAGAAGAGAAAGAAGAAAGAAAGTAAGCGAGATGGGATCTTTTATTGAGGATTTTTCCTCTTTTCTCTCTTTTTTTTATTATATAAGATATATACAATGATCCCAACTCAAAGAGAGATAATGATATACAAGAATGTTCTCCTCTCTTTTTATTGTTGTTTTTTTTATAATGAGAGGTTTGGAGCTAGGAATTAATAGCGGGGGAAATGCCATAAAATAGAGTCACTAAGGGGAGATTCACCAATGATCTTTAAAAGTAGAGAAATGATGTTCAAGATTTGTGGAGAAAGAAATAAATATAACTCTCGGCTCACTCTATAAGACATGCACGACAACTTCAGCGGGGTAATCTAATCTACTCAGTTTCGATCACAAAAAAAGCTAACTAATCCAGATATATCTTAGCTAATCATCATTCAATCATCCGGAAGTGAAGTGTACAATTCATGCATATAGAAGTGATAAAGGAAAAGAAGTCAGTACTCCAGACATAGGCATTCAATGCGTGAATCTTGGTGTGTTTTCTGTGATAGCATACATATGAATATTCAGGCTCAGCTAATAATAAAATTTCATCCATTTTCATGAGGGAAAAAAAATGTGGGTTACTACTCCTAAATGCAAAGCAAGTCATAGCATATGATATCAGAAATGAAGTCTAAGACACGACAAATATAGCATGCATATAGAATAAGCTAACTCCACGTGGACATCATCACAGAAAATTCATCTCTAGCATGAGATGAAAAAGAAGGAAGTAAAGATAAAAGGAAAATAGAACTATGCAATGCGGCACACAGGAAAGTAAGGAAAACGTGATGCATGGCAAAATAAAAGAAAAATAATGAAAAATGAGTGCAAAAGTGAAAAGCGGTGTGAAAAACTGAAAATAAAGGTGGCAAATCGAAAAAAGAAAGTGAGAACTCACTCCCCCAAGCTAAACGGCACAGTGTCCTCAATGTGCAAAGTGTGGCACACAGAGAGAGAAGTAATGTGAGGGGCAAGTGAGGATGCATGCATGTTGGGAAGAAAAAAAAAGGTAATGAAAGGAAAAAAAAGGAAATGAAAATATGATGCGGAAATGATGCATGCACAGATAGGAGTGATATGAAAATAAATGAGGCACCAAAAAAAAAACTCTCCCTCTCTCCCAAAAAGATATATATAGATGTGATCAAAATGAGAATCCCAAGTAGATATGATACGATAAGCACAAATAGATATGATCGAAAATATAATCCCAAAATAAGTGAGGGGAGGGGGGGTGTACAAAAGTGCATCAGGACCCAGCAGAGACGGGCAGCACAACGGCAGGAATGGATCAAGGCATCAAGAGTGCCTAAGAAAGCGGTGCCGCGCCGTCTCCGTCCTGAGGCGGAGGTGGTGGTGGGGGTGTAGGCTGGACAGGCTGCTGAGCTGGGGTGGGCGTGAAAGTGGAAGTGGAAGCAGGTCTAGTGTGTGTGGGAGGGTGTGTGGGAACCTGCTGGGTGGGCGGGGGTACGCGCGGAAGACGCTCTAAGATCTGTGTCAGGCAGTAGTGGATGTGAGGGATTAGGTCAAAGCGTCCAGCCATCGCGGAGACGGTGGCGGACAGGGTCCGAAGGTCTCCTCTAAGACCACTCACCGCCAACTCAAGAGCACGTATGCTCTGCAGTACAGTGTCGGGCGGGGGTGATGCAGAGGGACGCACCTGTCGGGGCTGCGCAGGGCGAGGCTGGCGTACGCGAGTGGAGTATGTAACGGGCTCAGCAGGGAAGGGGACGAAAGGTGCCGCGCCTGGAAATGTGGGCCGGGCCTCAGTGTGAGGTCGGGACGGGCGGTGGGAAGTGGAGGCAGCGGCAGCGAAAGAAGAGTACAAAAGCGGCTGCGAGGCGGCAAGAGAGGTCAGTGGCCCAGAAGTGTGGACAGACGCCACGACGCTCTCGGAGAATACGGCAGCTGTGGAGGGAGAGGAATCTCCCGCTGGGGCGGAAGTGTGTGGACCAAAAGGCGCAATCCCAGCGGAGATCATGCTAGCCATGGTCTCCACGACCGCGGCGAACGAGGGCTCTCCACTCTCAACAAAGGTCTGCGGGCGCTGGGGGAGAGCGGAGCAAAGAGGCTCCACGGACAGAGGGCCGGAGGTGGTAGCGGGAGTGGTGGGGACAGCCTCGGAAGTGGTGACAGTGGTGGAAGTGGGCTCAGCAAAAGTACTCTCGACACAGGCAGAGGTGGGGACAGAAGTGTCAAGAGCAGTGGAAACGTCAGGAACAGGCTGAGAGGCCGCAGGGTCGACGGGGTGGGCAGCAGGCTCGGCAGGGTGTGCAGCAGGGTCTGCGGGAGCAGCCTGGGCAGCGTGGGCAGCGTGGGCCTGCTCGGCCTCCTCGGCCTCGAGCACGTACGCAGCGGGGATGAGGACATCCGCCGCCGGAATCCAGTCAACGTGGGCTGGTGCAATCAGAGTCTGAGCAGGGCTCGGGAGAATCATGTAATCGGCCCCATAGGGGCCGTGCAACCAGACCCAGTGACGCTCACCATGCGGACGAAGCATCTTCATCCGGGCCATAACGTCTATCGACAAAGAGGTGGGGCCTGGTACTCGCCGCAGGTCGTCGGGGAAGTCCTCGCCGGTCATAAGAGCCAGCAGGGTAATCAGGCCGCCGCAGCATATCGGTGAGCGGGCGCCCACCGATACAATGATGCGGTCTAAGTACCATGCCGCAATATCGATCACGACGGCGGGGACAAGCTCATCTCCATCCCTAGATAGAGCTCTGGGACGGGTCATCGCGTAGAGCATGTAAAGCTCTGGCGTAGACATCGTGCCCGGCTCATATCTGGCCAAAAATGTCGTCGCCATAAGGCGCTGAGCAATGCGAAGGCAGGGATGTACGATGGCTGAGGCCTTGGCCCTACTAGGGTCAAAGGCGGCGTGGAGACCCGTGATACGTGCCCAGAAGGCACCGGCGTCGAAAGAGGGTGGAGGGATATGTGTGGGGCCGTAACCACGATTGGCACCGGGGACGGCGGGCCAAGAGAAAAATGCTCTCATCATATCGAGAGTGACCTGGCACTCTCGATCCATGAACCGGAATGAGCATCCCTCATCGGTCCGGGCGATCGAACTCAAAACCTCAAGTGTCGGGCGGGTAAAAGTATCCGCCGACACCTGAAGGAAGTCGCGCCAACCCACGTTGTCGTACAACGTGAGTATCCCCTCAAGTACCCCCAGGCGTCCTAGGTCAGCGAGGTGTGCGAACCTGGAGGGTACGATCGAGCGCTGGGAGATACGCTCGAAGACGGCGCGGTGTGTGTCGTCTCGGAACGTAATCCCGAGCGGCCCGACCAGTGGGGCCGGTGGTGGTGGCTGTGGATCGGCAGGGAGAGGCTGTGCGGGCTGTGGGTGCGCTGCAGGCTGTGCGGGGTGTGCGGGGCCTGCAGGCTGTGCGGGGTGTGCGGGGGAAGGAGGAGGAGACTCTTCCGCCTCGTGGGCGGGGCCGGCGTCATCCGACCTCTTCCGCTTAGCAGAAGGTCTCCTCGTCCGAGGCCGTGTCCGGGGCGGCATATCGGCCCCGAGCGCGCCGAAAAGTGAAAAAGTGCAGCGTGTGCAAAAAGAGTGGAAAGAGTGTACCAAAACACGCCGCGAGTGCTAAGCGGTGGAAGCGTGTGAAGTCCGCGCCTCCACGAAATCCAAAACAGCCCGTAGAAGCTCCCCTGAGCTCCCCTAAGCTCCAAAAAGCAACCTGCGCATGGAAAAGCGATATCAGCGAGTAATAATCAAAATGTATGGAGCAATAGGGGTATAACAGATAGATATGGGAATTGATTCGGGTTAGGGGTTCGATTAATACACGGATCCTCGAAAACTACGCAAAAAGAGAAGAAAAATGGGCAAATCGAGCTATACCGGAGGCGATCGAAGACGAGGTCGCCGGCGGCGACTCGGGCGGGGCGCGGCGTCGGTCGGCCGGCGGTGGCTGGCCGAGCGGCGACGCGCGTGGGCGTGGTCGGGCGAGTGAGGGTTGGGCGAAGGGGAATCGGGCGAGGGTAGGCGAAGGGGCGCGGGCGGATTTGGGAATTTAGATTTCGAAATCCGCGCCCCTTCGTCACTTATATAATAGAAAGTTACGACTCGGCCGAGTGACGTGGTCACTCGGCCGAGCGAGGCAATAGAAATTTTCTCCCCGATATCGCTTCGGCCGAGTGGCTTTGCCAGCCTCGGCCGAGTGGAGTAAGTCCATTCGGCCGAGTGACTCAAGCTACTCGGCAAGACTCGCCCTAGGAGGGTATCCGTTTTACTCGGCCGAGTGAATATATGAACTCGGCCGAGTAGCAGTTATATCGAAATCAAGAAAATAAACAGAGAGTTGGGTACAGCAGACTTCCCTCGTTCGTGAGCGGCTCGGCCGGACGAACTTCTGGACTCGGCCGAGTGACTAGTATACTCGGCCGAGTGAGCCTTGTATTCTGCTGTTTGTCTTCGTTTGGGCTCTAAACTCCGTCTTTCCTTCTCCAGTCGATTTCATGCTCCTCCTAAGCGTCGAACGCCTTCTTGGGGCGCTCCTCATCGTCTCGTTCATCCTCCTCATGATGATCTACCTATCTTCTCTCCTGTCAAGAAAAATAGGACCCGTTATCACAAAATTTTTGGTCGGGTGACTCAAAATACTAAAAATTTCTAAACGAAAATAAAGAAAAAAGATAAAAAATAAAGCAAAAACCGTCGGGTTGCCTCCCGACAAGCGCTCGTTTTAGGTCGTGAGCTCGACCCCCTATAGTTTTCAATCAATGCGGGATGTTTGGTGCATATGAGATGCACCCGTCAAACTTCCCGGGGAGCGCGCTTGGATTTGGACGTGGCGGCGTAGCGGTCTCCCTCGGAGGTCTCTTGTCCCGAATGGTGTTGGGGGGAGGCTCCCCCAAGCTAGCATTTGCCCCGGTCAACGGCTTAACCGGCGATGCCGATCTCTGTGCCGGCGGGGCTTTCTTTGGAGACTTTAATTTCGAGAGCTTGCAGAGCTCTCGAATCCTTGCGACATCAGCGTCGCCTTCATCTACATCAGCGGAGAAGTCGGGGGAATCGTCTTCAATCTTTTCATCTTGGCCTAAATCCGGGCCTTCATCAAGTTCTTCATCAAAGAGGGCACCAATTGAATGAGGAATCGCCTCCTCTATCACCTCATCAAGGAGGTCCATGTAATCGAGCTCCTCGTGGTGAGGCATGTGTTTCATTGCCTTAGGAATGTGGAGCTCTACCTCGATGTTGCCGACGTTTAAAGTAAGTGTACCTTCGCGCACGTCGACGATGACTCCGGCGGTGGCGAGGAAGGGGCGTCCAAGTATCAATGAGGTGTCTCCCTCCTCCTTAATGTCCATGATGACGAAGTCACATGGTAAGCATATCCCACCCGGGACTTGAAGTGGGATGTCCTCGGCAATCCCCACCGGCCTTGTTATCCGGCCATCGGCTAATTGAATGCGCATGTCGGTGGGCTTCAACTTTGTCCCGGTGTTAAGCTTTAAGAACATGGAGAGGGGCATGAGACTCACGCTAGCCCCAAGATCGACCAACGCCTTTTGAAGAGGCACGCCGCCCAAGGTGCAAGGAATCTGAAAACTCCCCGGATCCTTAAATTTTGCCGGCTCCTTCTCTCTCTTGGTGAACCAAGAGCCCTCCTCGGCTAGCATTATCTTCTCCTTCCTTTTCCTCCCCGAAATCAAGTCCTTCAATAATTTAGCATACGTTGGGATCTCGACGATGGCGTCGAGGAAGGGAATATTGAGGCTAACTCCCCTTAGATACTCGAGGAATTTCGCTAGCCTTTTTTCCATTTTCGCTTTCGCTAGTCTTTGGGGGAATGGGACCGGTGGCATGAAGCGCCTCTCCTCAATTAATTGCTCCGCCCTAGATTTCTCCTTGTCTCGTGGCTCCTTCTCCTTTTCAATCTCGACTATCGGCTCAACCGGCTCCAAACTTTCCTCCACGGCCTCCTCAATAGGAATCATGGCAGGGGTGGTGTCCTTCCCGCCTCTAGTAGTGACGGCAACTACGGCGTTGATGTGGCCCGTGTTGCCCCGTGGGTTTTGCTCCGGTTGCGCCGGCAATCTTTGAGTGTTCCGGTTGAGCAACGCTAATTGCTCCGATATTTGAGCCACTACGGTATTGAGAGATTCTTGCCCCGCCTTCAAAGTAGCATTCACCTTATTTTGCTCGACCATGAACGCCTCCACTCTAGATTCGAAGTCGGTTCGTTGAGGAGCTTGTGGAGGGTTTTGATTTTGATTCCTCCACCCTTGGTTGTATCCGGGAGGCCTATACGGTGGGACTTGTTGCTTCGGTGGAAAGTTTTGTTGCGGAGGCCCCCTCGGTGGATAGTTTTGTTGTTGGGGTGGTGGTGGTCGAGCTTGTTGAGGCGGTGGTTGTGGCGGGTTCAAGGCTCCTTCATTGTTGGCGTAGGAGAATCCCGGATGATTTCTTGCGGCCGGATTGGACCAATACCCTTGGTTCCCCGCAACATATTGTATTTGCTCCAAGGATCCTTCTCCTTGCTCTCCTCCCGAGTACATGACTTGAGATTGGTCTTGCCAATCACACATTTGGTTGGTCGGTGCGGAGGTGGATGGGCTTCCTTGGGGTTCCGTGATATATTTCTCCAATCTCTCCACCACCTTGTGGAGAGAATCAAATTTGCTCGTGAGCTCTGCTACGGTCTTCGCCTCGTAGATGCTAGTTGGCTTTAAGGAGGATGTGGAGTGTCCTCGCTCATCGCCCCATTGTTGGTTATTTGAGGCCATCTCCTCAATTAGGGCCGTAGCTTCCTCGGGAGTCTTTGACAAGATTGCACCATTTGCCGCGGCATCAATAATTTGTTTGGTCCCCGGTTGGAGACCGTTGTAGAAGCTATAAACTAGCTCCCAGTCCTCTATACTGTGGTGCGGGCATTGGTGCTGTAAATCCTTAAATCGCTCCCAAGCTTCATAGAGCGTCTCCTGTGGTCCTTGCTTGAAGGACATGAGAGCGCTCCAGATCTTCACCGTCTTGGATGGCGGATAGAATTTGTCAATAAATGCGCTCGCCAACTCGTCCCAAGTAGTGAAGGCTCCGTCAGCTTGCGTCCTCAACCAATAGAGTGCCTTGTCCTTAAGCGTGAAGGGGAAGAGGCGCAGTCTGATAGCGTCGTCGGAGACCCCTGGCATCTGAAATGTGGCGCACTTTGACAAGAATAGTTGGATGTGGTAGTGGGGGTTCTCATGTGCGTTCCCATGAAACGGGTCTTGTTGCATCAACACCACCAATCCAGTCTTTAGCTCGAAGTTCTTGTCGGCCGCCAACCCCGGCATGGCAATGGACGAGGTGGTAGAAGAAGTCTTAGGCCGAAGCCTATCTCGAATAGAGATTATCCTTGCCATCCTTGCCGCCAATTCTTCAGGAGTTTCCCGGTTGGTCATATACCTCCCTTCCGGATCTTGTCTCTTTTCCGCTCTAAGTCTCCGCGCGGTACGTTCGATCTCGGGATCAAATAATAAGCCTTCTGGGTCCGCCGTAGATCTCGTGTACATGCACAGGGGAAACAGAGTTTCAAAGAAATGATTAATACCGTGGAAGGGTTAGGCAAGAAACAAGAAATAAAAATAATGATAATAATAAAAAGAAGAAGAATAGCTAGGGTGAAAAAGAATCAAACGCAATCGCCTCCCCGGCAACGGCGCCAAAAACTTGATCGCACCCCGGATACACGTCCCGAGGCGACGGTTGTAGTTTTACCGCAAGCGCACGGTATAGCGGCGAGCGGGTATCGAACACAGGGAGGACGAATGACCGTGCTTGCTCCTGATCCACCTGGCTATTTATGAACAGATAGAGATAATTGCCTTGGGCGATCCTGTCACAATCGTCAGACAAACTTGCGAAATATCAAATCAAATAAAGAACGTCTAGGGAAAGGGGAATCCCCACTACTCACCGTATTTCATAAGTGTGGTTCGCCGGTATCGAAATCGCTAGTATGAGAATTTGGATGAACTAGTTGCAACTAAATGTGGAACCAAGCTCACGCTCTCGCGCTGTTGCCGGTCTATAGCTATCCTAGGCTTGGGTCCAATCTCTTGCAAACCCTAGCCTAGGGAAGCTAGCATTAGGATCAACATCATCGTTCAATTGCGCACCGAGCCCAATCTCTTGCAAACCCGGTCCACAATCTAAATTGGGATAGTTCCTACCCGTCCAATCTCTTGCAAACGGGTATCGGCACGGAATCGCAACCGGAGGTCCTAGTATCGGTCCAATCTCTTGCAAACCGATACTTCGGAAATCCGACTCCAACCCAATTCGGATTTCTAGGGCTTCCTATCAAATTGGGACCCAATCTCTTGCAAATCCCAATTGATATAAATACCTAGCTATCCGTAGTAATTCGATCCCAATCTAATCCCTAATTATTGATTCTAGCACAATTTCTACCAATTTATCACAAATACGAAATTGGGCTTGTAGGGTTCATCCCCACGCCCCAAGACGTGGAGACTACTCACAAATCATAGCAATAGCACAAAAATAATCAATGAAATAGGCAATGGAATTCATCACAACAATGATATAAACAATAAAAATAGAGTTTTTGGGGAAGAACAATGCAAACCAATGTAGATCTTCGATTAATCCAACAAAAATCCAAGTTTTTCTCCTCTCCAATCACAATTAATAAACCTAAAAAGTAAACTCCAAAAAGCTGCAAAAAATCTGAGAGATGGCTCTCTAAACTAGGGTAAAAACAGAGCTTAAATAGCCCCAAAAATCGTCTAAAAATCCTGACCAAAATGCCCCTGCACAGCCTGTTTTCCGCAAATTTCGCTACAGGCAGCGCGTCGCACTCGGCCGAGTGACAAAAGTCGCTCGGCCGAGTGAAAACCCTGTCATTTTTCCAGTAAGTCGGGCGCTTCAGGGGTCTTCAATTCGGGGGCGGCTCGGCCGAGTGAGTTGTCGTCACTCGGTCGATGGCTTCAAGGCACTCGGGCGGACGTAATAATCCACTCGGCCGAGTGGGTCTTCTGAAGCTCAGATGGCCGAAAACAGTAACTTCGATATTCTGGAGGGGCTTCGTCTGGGCGCCACTCGGGCGGACGTGGTATCGTCACTCGGCCGATGTGGTCTCCGTCGCTCGGCCGATTACACATGGAAATCGTGTCTGAACGGGTCGGCCGAGCAGTGTCTCGCTGGTCGGCCGAGTGGCTCCTCCACTCGGCCGAGTGGGACACAAAAAATGCCCAAACTGATTGTTTTGGCCTCCTCGTCGCTCCTGCGACGTCCATTCTTCTTCCGCTCCTCTCCAACAGCAAAATACCCCTCGGGGAGGTCGTCGGTGGCCGTCTATCGTGAGCGCATCTCATGATCACTCCAAATCGCGCCAAATCACCTGAAATGCGACAAAAACAACAAAGCGTGAGAAGCATCGCAATATCGTCGATATATCGTGAAAAACATGATTTGGGCGATCTAAATGGCATGCAAACATCCGGAAAAAAGGTGTAAAATAAGGAGTGATCACAGATTTTACTACTTGTACGGACTCTTGCGCTTGAGAGAGAGCACCTTTTCGGAGCCCACCAGCCACTAGTGGATGTGGGTGAGGGTCGGTGCTCGCTAAAAGACGCTCAGCCTCTTTGGGAGGCTGAGATGCAGGAATGCTACCAGAAGTGTGAGCGGCGGTAGAAGAGGATGGGGCGACGATTGAGGACGAGACATGCAGAGAGGTCGTGGACACAGAAGTGGGGACAGACGTCACGACGCTCTCGGTGAAAATAGCGACAACAGAGACAGAAGGGTCGACGACTGGGGGGTCGTGAAATCAACAGAAAATGACTCCCCAGGGGTCGACAAATCGAGTGAGGACAGGGTCTCGGCCGACGAAACTAGGGAAGGCTCGCCTCTCTCAAGTACAGTAGGGGTGGCACTCTCAAGGCTCGTGTAAGAAATGGGATCAACACTCTACGTCACAGAGGTGGTGATGGTGGTGGTGACAGACACATCAATAGAGCTCCTGGCACTAGCAGAAGTGTGGACAGAAGTGCCTCGGGCTGGAATCAGACCAGGTGCAAGCTGTGGGATACTGATCTCTAGGGCAAGAGGGCCGAGAAGGGGCTCCTGCTGGGTGTCCTCGGGCTCGAGTACATAGGCAGCTTGGATGAGGAGCTCCATCTCTAGTCTCCACTCCTCACCTGCGGGTCCAATATGGGTCTGAGCAGGGCTCGGAAGAACCATATAGTCTACTAAAAATGGACCATGTATCCAAACCCAGTGGTGATGACCATGAGGATGTATCATCCTCATACGGGCCATAACATCTATAGAAAGGTAAGTTAGACTCGTAGGTTACAGCAAGCCGGCAGGGAGCTCAATCTCGCAAATGGGGGACAACAAGGTGATCAGACCGCCACAACAAATCGACGCCCTGGCAGTGACTATGGAAATGATGTGGTCAAGATACCAGCTAGAAATGTCAATTTGAGTGGCGGGGACTAAGACATCCCAGTCGCCCTCAAAGGCTCTCTCTCGTCATCGCGTAGAGCATATAGAGCTCAGGAGTAGACATCGTCCCAGGCTCATACCTCGCAAGAATGGTGGTCGCTATAAGGCACTGTGCAATACCTAGGCAAGGGTGGACGATAGAGGAGGCCTTGGCCCAGCTAGGGTCAAAGGCAAGTGGTGATCATGTGATCAGGGTCCAGAATGCGTGTGCATCAAAGGAAGAAGGGGTGTGGTGCGTGGGACCAAAAACACGATCAGGGACAGGGACAGGGGGCAATGGAAATAGACATGGAGCATATCGAGAGTGATCTCGCACTCCTGATCCATCAGGCAAAAAGTGCACCCCTGGGAGTCCTACGAATGGAACTCAGGACCTCGAGGGTTGGACGGACGTAGGTGTCCGCCGACACCGAAAGAAAATCATGACATCCCACATTGTCGTACAACTGGTGTAGCCCATGAAATACTCCTAGGCGCTTAAAGTCAGCTATGTGCGCAAACATAGAAGGGACAATCGAACGATGGAAAAGCCTCTCAAATCTGGCGCGCTGTGCGTCATCTCTGAAAGTGATCCCCATCGTATCGATGGCCGTGACAGGCTACACTGGTGGGGGTGGAATGGGTGTAGTGGGAGGTAGAAGTGTGGGTGGTGGATCACTAGGAGGCAGGGAGTCTACTCTAGCGGAAGAAGAGCCGGGGTCGCCAGTCCTCTTTCGCTTGGAACCGGGCTGGCATGCACGAGACCTAGTGCGTGGGGGCATCATAATGCTGTGAAGTGCGCAGACAATTGCAACGTGCCAAAAAAAGTAATATAGAGAATGGGTGTACCAAGCACGATGCGACTCCTCGCAAGTGAACCGAAAAGCGCCTCCCCTGCAGCTCCAAATCAGGGCGCGATCTCCCCTAAGCTATCCTGAAGCACAAAAACAATGATTAGCAATGAATATCAAATAATCAAGGGGTAGATCAAGAGAAATAGGCGTAAATTAGGGTTCAATTTGGATTCGGAGTGGATTGGGGCTTACGAAATGAGAAATAGGAGAATATGGGCGAATTTGGCGTTGGAGGGCTGCCGATCGCCGGCCGGCGGCGAGTGGGTAGCGGCGAAGTGGGTGGTGGCGACTGCAGGGTGGCAGCACTCGGGTGTGGCGGCAGTGGCTCGGGCGAGTGAAGGGGGAGCTCAGGCGAGTCGGGGGAGATTTGGGGATTTGGATCCGAGCGGTCGCGAGTTTGGGGCTAAATAGGGTTAGGTCAGTCGGGTCACTCGGTCGAGTGACAATAACCACTCGGCCGAGTAGCAACAGTTTAGGATATTTTCAAAGTTTGTGTTAAGTTTCGACTCGGCCGAGTAGAAACTATCACTCGGCCGAGTAGACAATGTCACTCGGCCGAGTGGATAGGCCACTGAGAGCATTTTATGCCAAAAACTTGATCGCTCCCGGATATACACCCGAAAAACAATGTAGCTTTACCGAAAGTGCACGGTTAAGTGGCTAAGCGGGTATCGAATCACATGGAGGACAAATGACCGTACTCTATTTTAATCACCGAGCTATTTAGTGGAAAAATCGTTTGAGAATGGATAGTGTAACAATCGTTTGAGAAACAATGCAAATTCAATATAATAAAGATGCCTAGGGCTAGGGAATCCCCGCTATGGATTCTCAAGTCATCGGGGCGAGTTATGAAATACCATGCAATCAAACTTGAGTCTAGGTGAACTTGTCGCAACTAATTAGAGAACCAACTCACGCTGTCGCGCTATTGTAGGTCTATAGCACTCTAGACTAGAATCTCCCTGTCGCGCAAGCCTAGTCTAGACTACTTGCATTAAGATCGGCAATCTCGTACAATCCAAACTCAAGCTCGCTGTCATGCAACTTGAATTTAGATCTAAATCTTGATAGTTCGTATCCGTTCACTGTCGTGCAATGAATATGAGTGTATGAGAACAATAAAAATCCTAGCTTTGGTCGTCGTCGTGCACCAAATCTAGGGAATTTGGATTGTAGACCTAAATCGAATATTTAGGGGTTTTCTTGGATCAAGATCCTCTGTCGAGCTTACAAGATCCAAGAGAAATCCATATCTATCTGTAGTAAATCAATCAAGATCTAACCTTTTAATCAAGCCTAATAGCATAGCAATTCAATAAATCTCACAATTCCAACTTTAGATCCATATGGTTTATCCCTTTGCCCTAGAGCAAAGGAACTACTCACAAATCATATTAGAAATCGATAGGAAAATAAGATCAACAATGGAATTCATCATGCAATCAAGATTCAATAAGAGATATAGTATAAAAATCAAAGCTTGCAAGAGATTAAGACACACCAACATTACCAAAGAGTCTTTCAACAGAAAATTAAGATTCAATCTTCAATCTCTCGCCAATATAAAAGCTTAACTATTGTCACGACCCGCTTCCCTTAAATGGAGGCGAGACGTGAGAAGGTCCGCTCAAACGTGGAGCTGTGAAGCTGCACGCCTGATAAGCGTAAATTTAGTATAAGCAGGTCCCTGTAATTGCAAACGAAACAACAATAATAATAATAATATGAGACGGATATGAAATACCAATCCCACAATTTGTCCACAAAATATCCAACATCACAGAAAAAGCCACCAGGCTAAAAGAAAGAGTCTAAGGCCCAGAACAAGGCCAACAAAAGCGACAACGTCACAAAGTATAGGTGCTACGCACCGGCAACAAACAGCAGTCTAAACAAAAGACGAAGGCTCAACGAAAATACTAGGACTGGTCCCCAGTATCCACGTACTCCTCGCCAAACACAGGCTCGAGCTCGGCGTCAGCAAGAACCTCGTCCTCAATAACGGACTCAGGCTCGGGATCTAACATGTGTCACCCAAAAGAGTAAAGGGGCACATGTCAGCAAGTCTAAAAGACTTGGACAAGGAACTGGAGGTAAGGTAAACTAGCAACCTAGCAGTTATAGTATGATGCATGTCATGACAAGTATAGCATGGAAGTGACAAGTAAAAGAAGCACACGTAGCAAGTATGTCACGGATGACAGTATAACACGGACAAGTACAAGTCAAGTGGTTCACGTCAAGTGAACAGTCAAGTAAACAAGTTGTGCACAGAGATTCCGCCTGTTGGCTAGAGTGGCTGATCGGGCCAACTCCTAAGCTCAAGTGACCGTTTATCTCTACCCCTCCACGTGTATCGAGCCAGGGCATTACCCCCGAACACGGAATGCTCGCTTCTGGAACACGAGCCAGGAAGTGTGGTTAACATGTATGGCGTAGGGTTATGCCCACGTATAGTGGGTGCCTAGCCGGAAGCTAGTAGGCCGGGCATTGGCTATCAACCAACACATGGCCCGCTTCTGGAACACGAGCCAGGAAATACAAGTATTGTAGCGTGTGCTACGAATTCGTCATACAACATGGATGGCAGTTTATTCGCGTACCGTTAATGAAAAGTAAACATGACATGGTAGTTATGCAACATGGTAAACGACGGTCCTAGCTTCGTTGTCAAGCTAGTTCCGGAATTTGCGTCTAGGCGAGTATCATTTCGTCGCCTAGCCTCTTTTACGCCTACAACAAGCAATTGGCCTAAAACGTGGCCTAAACCCTAGGTGGCAAGTTTCACTTGCCTAGTACCGGGGATGACGACCACTTCGTCTCACGGATGCTAATCTACGGGGAAAATCGCTGTTATGGGGAAACAATCATCAAACAATATGAAATTTCATTAGGGTTTCATAAAAATACAAGTAGGTTATGAAAGCATCGGGAGATCGATTTCTTACCGAGAGGAGGCGGAAGAAACACTCCGGAGAACCCTAGGACCAGATCTGGAAACGAAAGGAGAAGTTTGGAGAGCTAGGGTTTTAGGGGGATTTTGGGGGTTTGATGGAGATTTGGGGAAGATGAGAGGTAGAATGAGTGGATGGATGGTTTGGATTATGAATTTAGGGCTTGGAATGAAGGAATAAGGCTTGGAGGAAGATGGGGGCTCAATGGGGGAGAAACTAGGGTTTTAGGTCGCGTGGAGGAAGAAGAAAACGTTTGGGAGGGGTTTAAATAGGTTGGGCTGGCGGCTGCCCAGAAATTAGGGTTTTATCACAGATTAGTCGGTCAAAGAGCAACCACTGACCGACTAGTTTGGCAACTAGTCGGTCGGTCGACCAACGCAGACCGACTAAGTGTAAACAGTAACTTCTGAACGAAAATATAATTTAGAGTTAGTCGGTCGAAGAACAAATACTGACCGACTAGTTTAACATCTAGTCGGTCGACAGATGAACTTAGACCGACTAAGAAAGAACTGTATTGATACTAAAATTAAGTTGAAGAGTTAGTCGGTTAAAGAAGCATTGCTGATCGACTAGTTTGCAACCTAGTCGGTCAACCAACGTTCTTAGACCGACTAATGATAAACAGTAACTCCAGAATAATTTAGAAGGCCAACTAGTCGGTTCAAGAAGGATTGCCGACCGACTGGATCGTCATCTAGTCGGTCGGTGGTCCTTCTTACACCGGCTAATTAGCACCAAAAGTTCCGATACGGAGCGCGAAGCTCCGGGATCGATTCCTAAGACTCCTAGGCTTGATCTAACAGTAAGATACGACCGTTATGAAGCCCGTCACGAATGACATACTTCAAAATCGACGATCCTAAGGAAGAAACGAGAAAACACGACGAAACGATCGAAAATGAAAGTCACGGAGACGAAAACCACACATGAGGAGAAAATCCACCAAAACACATATTATAATATAATAAATCCAGATACGTGAAAACCAGTCGTTACATCCTCCCCAACTTAAGAAAAATTCCGTCCTCGGAATTTCCAAACACTCACGTGTCCGGAAACAAAAGTGGGAAACGCTCTCGCATCTCATCCTCATTCTCCCAAGTAGACTCTCCAGGTGAGCCGTGTCGCCACATCACCCTCACAAGATTGACAACCTTGTTCCGAAGCGACTTCTGATGCTTGTCCAGAATCTGCACTGGATGCTGGTCATACGTCATGTCGGGGCGAACGGTAATCTCTGAAAAATCCACAGCATGAGATGGGTCGCTAATGTATCGACGAAGCTGCGACACATGGAAAACATCATGGACTCCTTCCAAAGATGGCGGCAAGGCTACGCGATAAGCTACTTCGCCGACCCTCTCCAAAACATCAAACGGTCCAATGTATCGCGGGCTCAACTTCCCTTGCTTCCCAAAACGAATCACCCCATGATTTGGGGAAATCCTCAGAAACACATGGTCGCCCGGCTGAAACTCCAAAGGACGACGTTTAGCATCCGCCCAATGCTTAAAACGGTCCTGAGCAATCCTCAACCTCTCCCGAATGTTCCTGACGATCTCCACAGCCTCCACAATCATCTCAGGTCCCAACAGCTCCCGATCACCAACGTCATCCCAACTCAATGGCGATCGACATTTCCTCCCATAAAGAGCGGCGAAAGGTGCCATGCCAATACTCGCCTGGAAGCTGTTGTTGTAAGAGAATTCCACCAAGTGTAGATGGTCCTCCCACGAACCCTTGAAATCCAACATGCACGCTCTCAGCATGTCTTCCAAAATCTGAATCGTCCTCTCGGACTGGCCATCCGTCTGCGGATGGTACGCCGTGCTGAAACTCAGACGCGTACCCAAACTCTTCTGCAAACTCTGCCAGAACTGAGATGTGAACCTCGTGTCTCTGTCCGACACGATACTCACGGGGACTCCATGCAGTCGCACGATCTCCTGCATGATTCACATTACATCACTATCCAACTAGGAAAATGAAATAAAACGGAGAGTAAAAGAACTTACCTCCATATATCTGCTTGCCAGCGCCTCAGTGGACTGTCCCACTCGGAACGGAATAAAGTGCGCAGATTTGGTCAATCGATCTACGATCACCCAAATCGTGTCATTCTGCTTCGGACTCCGAGGTAGTCCAGTCACGAAATCCATAGTGATGTGTTGCCATTTCCACTCCGGAATCGGAAGCGGTTGTAGCAACCCGGCCGTACGCTGATGCTTCGCCTTCACTTGCTGGCAAACCAAACACTTGGCCACACTCCGAGCCACACTCCTCTTCATACCGTGCCACCAATAGTTCAGACGAAGATCCTTGTACATCTTGGTCTCACCAGGATGCACAGAATACGGCGAACTGTGTGCCTCCACCATCAACTCCTCCCTAATATCCCCAGCGGGCACACACAACCTGGCTCCAAACCTCAGCGAGCCATCCTCATGAATCAAAAAGTCCGTCCGCAGACCGGCTCCAACCTGCTCCCGAATCCTTACTAATTTCGGATCCCCGGCCTGACTTGCCTTAATCCGATCCACGATCGTCGACTGTACCTGCATGTACATCAACGACGAAGCCTTCCCAGGAAGGACAATCTCCACACCAGACTCGCAAAAATCCTGCTGCAATCTCCACTGCGAGGTCAACATCATCACCGCGGGAAGCCTACTCAAAGCATCAGAAACCACATTTACATTGCCAGGGTGAAACTGCAAATCAATATCATAATCTGCCATAAGCTCCAACCATCGACGCTGTCGCATGTTGAGCTCCTTCTGAGTAAAAATATACTTCAAGCTTTTGTGATCGGTGAAAATCTTCACTTTCTCACTCAGCAGGAAGTGCCTCCAAATCTTAAGAGCAAACACAACGGCAGCCAACTCCAAATCATGCGTCGGGTAATTCTTCTCATGAACCTTGAGCTGACGAGAAGCATACGCCACAACATGCCCGTGCTGATGCAACACACAACCGAGACCCTTGCCAGAAGCATCGCAAAAGATCTCAAATCCCCTGCTGCGATCAGGCACAACAAGAATAGGGGCCGACGTCAAACGCTCCCTCAGAACACCAAAAGCACTCTCACAATCACCTGACCAAACAAAAGGAACATCCTTCTGCGTCAACCTGGTCATCGGCTCAGCAATACGGGAAAAGTCCTTAATGAAACGCCGATAGTAACCAGTAAGTCCAAGGAAACTCCGGATCTCAGACGCTGACGACGGAACAGGCCACTCTCTGATGGCCCTAATCTTCTCGGGATCCACAGAAATACCATCTCCAGTCACCACATGCCCCAGAAAAGCCACTCTATCCAGCCAAAACTCGCACTTCGAAAACTTGGCATACAGACGATGCCTCCTCAAAATTTCCAACACCGTCCTCAAGTGCGAGGCATGCTCTTCCTCCGACTTCGAATAGATCAGAATGTCGTCAATAAAGATAACGACAAACTTATCCAAAAAGTCGTAGAAAATCAGATTCATCAGATTCATGAAAACTGCGGGTGCATTGGTTACACCGAACGGCATAACCACGAACTCGTAATGTCCATACTTCGTCCTGAATGCTGTCTTCGGGACATCTTCCCTCTTCACCTTCAACTGATGATAACCACTCCTCAAATCCAATTTAGAAAACACCCTCGAACCTCCAAGCTGATCAAAAATATCATCGATACGAGGCAACGGGTATTTATTCTTAATGGTTACCGCATTCAACTCCCGATAGTCCACGTACATACGACGCGAACCATCCTTCTTCTTTACCAGCAGCACCGGTGCTCCCCACGGAGACACACTAGGGTTGATATAACCCTTTTGCAAAAGCTCATCCAGCTGCTTCCGCAATTCCTCCAACTCGGCGGGTGCCATACGATATGGCGCCTTCGAAATCAGCTGTGCCCCCGGGACAAGATCAATGGAAAATTCTAGAGCCCGATCAGGTGGCAAACCAGACATCTCCTCAGGGAAGACGTCATCAAATTCCCGCACCACAGCTGGCCTCTCCAGCTCCATCTGCATAGCCACAACCTCCACGGGACTGGCCTGAAATCTGATAGGACCAAGCAAACAGCTATCCCGGCAGAACTCAAATACTGGGTGTCCGGGAATCTCGAACACCACCTTCTTCCTTCGACAGTCGATCATAGCATAGAAGCTCGCAAGCCAATCCATCCCAAGGACCGCATCATAGTTGATGATGTCGTGGACAATGAAATCAGCGTAAAGCTCATGTCCACAAACCACCAACGAGCAAGAATTACAACCAAGATGCACCGAGACCACACCATTCCCTGTAACGATATTCCAACTCTTTGGAAGAGGGGACGTCGACAAGGAATGCTTCTCCACGAAGCTCCGAGAAATAATGCACATCGATGCACCAGAGTCAAAGAAGACTCGTGCAGGAAATGTGCACACCAAAATCACACCTACAAACAGTCTAACAATCAAGCCCTAGTCTAGCAAACAATCATGTACACGCAAACAATATAATCTAACGAACAAGCCAAATAAGAAGGGAACAGCTAGGTGAGGATTACCTGCGATAACCTCATCCACCGATCCGTTCTCCACAGCGGTCATCAGAAAAGCCTGCCTCCTCGGCGGAACTGCCTGCCGAAAAGCCTGCCCCTGAGGGACAAGAGGTGCTCCACGACCGGCAGGAACAGGCGCCCTCCAAGGCTGCTTCGACCTCGGACAATCCTTCATGACATGAGTAGGATCCCCACAGATGACACACTGGCCCAGGAATCTCCTACATTGATCTTTGACGTGCCCGGTCCTACCGCAAAAATGGCAAGTCTTCAGAATAGGCCCTCCAGGCCTCTTAAACTGAACAGGCTGGTTCGGCCTGAATCCAGGTCTAACCACAGCTCTCGCCTGTTCCACAGGCCTCTTCCCAGCACCAACAATAGACCCCTTTCTCTGGTTCACGAGCAGCTCCTGCCTCTTGGCTGCTACTAGAACCTTCTGATAAGATTCCCGGTCAGAAGAGGTCACGAAACTCTGGAGCTCCGAAGCAAGTCCCTACAGGAACCTCTGAGCTCTCTCCTCAGCGTCCTGCACCATCTTCGGTGCAAACCGACTCAGCCTCATGAACTCTTGGTGGTACTGGTCCACCGTCGAGCTCCCTTGCTTCAGATCGATGAAACGCTGCAGCATCTCTTCCCTGGCAGCTTTTAGGAAGAACTCACTATCAAATCTGGCCTTGAAGGTAGCCCAGACGATCGGCTCCACCAACATCTTCTCTTCAGCATCCCACCAATTTCTGGCGTTATCCTTGAGTTGCCGCTTTGCCAAATCAACCCATCCAGCCGGGGCGATCTTGGCCATCTTCAAGTTATCCTCAACGTTCCGAATCCACTCATCGGCAGCCAGAGGACCTTCAGAACCATCAAAATATACGGGACCCAGCTCCCGAAATTGCTTCGCTCCCGGCTCGGAGCGAGGGGCTTCCGGAGTCGCCCGAGGAGCTCGACCAACTGGAGCATTCTGTACTTGCAGAAGCACGCCTTGCTGCACCTGCATCATCTGAAGCATCATCTGCATCATCTCTCCGTTAGTGGGCTCCCGCTCAGGCTCCTCATCATGAGGGGGCGCACCACTACCACCACCACGGGTGATTCGCCTTCCTGCCATCTAATGACACAGAAACGTAACAATTAGACTCATAGCTTAGGGCTCAGATGTCGAACTTATTTGTTGGACAATCTTATATTATTATCGTTATCCCAGTAGTTGCAGTTACAGAACGACCTGCATGGGACACCACTAAAACCTGTCACGACCTGCTTCCCTTAAATGGAGGCGAGACGTGAGAAGGTCCGCTCAAACGTGGAGCTATGAAGCTGCACGCCTGATAAGCGTAAATTTAGTATAAGCAGGTCCATGTAATTGCAAACGAAACAACAATAATAATAATAATATGAGACGGATATGAAATACCAATCCCACAATTTGTCCACAAAATATCCAACATCACAGAAAAAGCCACCAGGCTAAAAGAAAGAGTCTAAGGCCCAGAACAAGGCCAACAAAAGCGACAACGTCACAAAGTATAGGTGCTACGCACCGGCAACAAACAGCAGTCTTAACAAAAGACGAAGGCTCAACGAAAATACTAGGACTGGTCCCCAGTATCCACGTACTCCTCGCCAAACACAGGCTCGAGCTCGGCGTCAGCAAGAACCTCGTCCTCAACAACGGACTCAGGCTCGGGATCTAACATGTGTCACCCAAAAGAGTAAAGGGGCACATGTCAGCAAGTCTAAAAGACTTGGGCAAGGAACTGGAGGTAAGGTAAACTAGCAACCTAGCAGTTATAGTATGATGCATGTCATGACAAGTATAGCATGGAAGTGACAAGTAAAAGAAGCACACGTAGCAAGTATGTCACGGATGACAGTATAACACGGACAAGTACAAGTCAAGTGGTTCACGTCAAGTGAACAGTCAAGTAAACAAGTTGTGCACAGAGATTCTGCCTGTTGGCTAGAGTGGCTGATCGGGCCAACTCCTAAGCTCAAGTGACCGTTTATCTCTACCCCTCCACGTGTATCGAGCCAGGGCATTACCCCCGAACACGGAATGCTCGCTTCTGGAACACGAGCCAGGAAGTGTGGTTAACATGTATGGCGTAGGGTTATGCCCACGTATAGTGGGTGCCTAGCCGGAAGCTAGTAGGTCGGGCATTGGCTATCAACCAACACATGGCCCGCTTCTGGAACACGAGCCAGGAAACACAAGTATTGTAGCGTGTGCTACGAATGCGTCATACAACATGGATGGCAGTTTATTTGCGTACCATTAATGAAAAGTAAACATGACATGGTAGTTATGCAACATGGTAAACGACGGTCCTAGCTTCGTTGTCAAGCTAGTTCCGGAATTTGCGCCTAGGCGAGTATCATTTCGTCACCTAGCCTCTTTTACGCCTACAACAAGCAATTGGCCTAAAACGTGGCCTAAACCCTAGGTGGCAAGTTTCACTTGCCTAGCACCGGGGATGACGACCACTTCGTCTCACGGATGCTAATCTACGGGGAAAATCGCTGTTATGGGGAAACAATCATCAAACAACATGAAATTTCATTAGGGTTTCATAAAAATACAAGTAGGTTATGAAAGCATCGGGAGATCGATTTCTTACCGAGAGGAGGCGGAAGAAACACTCCGGACCAGATCTGGAAACGAAAGGAGAAGTTTGGAGAGCTAGGGTTTTAGGGGGATTTTTGGGGTTTGATGGAGATTTGGGGAAGATGAGAGGTAGAATGAGTGGATGGATGGTTTGGATGATGGATTTAGGGCTTGGAATGAAGGAATAAGGCTTGGAGGAAGATGGGGGCTCAATGGGGGAGAAACTAGGGTTTTAGGTCGAGTGGACGAAGAAGAAAACGTTTGGGAGGGGTTTAAATAGGTTGGGCTGGCGGCTGCCCAGAAATCAGGGTTTTAACACAGATTAGTCGGTCAAAGAGCAACCACTGACCGACTAGTTTGGCAACTAGTCGGTCGGTCGACCAACGCAGACCGACTAAGTGTAAACAGTAACTTCTGAACAAAAATAGAATTTAGAGTTAGTCGGTTGAAGAACAAATACTGACCGACTAGTTTAACATCTAGTCGGTCTACAGATGAACTTAGACCGACTAAGAAAGAACTGTATTGATACTAAAATTAAGTTGAAGAGTTAGTCGGTTAAAGAAGCATTGCTGACCGACTAGTTTGCAACCTAGACGGTCAACCAACGTTCTTAGACCGACTAACGATAAACAGTAACTCCAGAATAATTTAGAAGGCCAACTAGTCGGTTCAAGCAGGATTGCCGACCGACTGGATCATCATCTAGTCGGTCGGTGGTCCTTCTTACACCGGCTAATTAGCACCAAAAGTTCCGATACGGAGCGCGAAGCTCCGGGATCGATTCCTAAGACTCCTAGGCTTGATCTAACAGTAAGATACGACCGTTATGAAGCCCGTCACGAATGACATACTTCGAAATCGACGATCCTAAGGAAGAAACGAGAAAACACGACGAAACGATCGAAAATGAAAGTCACGGAGACGAAAACCACACATGAGGAGAAAATCCACCAAAACACATATTATAATATAATAAATCCAGATACGTGAAAACCAGTCGTTACAACTATGATTAGAAACTAAGGAAAAATAGTTCTAAGAAGTCTATCTGGTCTTCCCTGGTGCTAGAGACAAAACTGGGCTTAAATACATGCCCAAAAGAACCAAAAAATACAGACCAAACTGCCCTTGCGCCGCCAGAAACCTTAGTTTTTCCGATTGGGTGTCTGCGCCCGAGTGTAAATATGACTCAGCTGAGTGAGAAGTGTGGCTCAACCGAGTACGTCTGTCTGCAGATCGTCCAAAAAACAGAGAAATCAGCTAGATTTTCTTCGAAATTTTGGCCTCCACTCGGGCCAGTGGATTTCTTACTCGACCGAGTGGAATTCACCACTCGGCCGAGTACATTGCGGTACTCAGGCTGGAAAACGTAGGCGTGTTAGTCTTGCTCAGCTGAGTAGGCTGCTTCACTCGGCTGAGTGAACTGACTTGCTCGATTGAGTGGCCTGTTTCAGAGCTCATCTCTCCTCATTTTTTGATTCATCGTCGATTCCTTCGACATCCTTCTTCCTCAACTTATCTTCCACTGTCGTTAGCTCTTCGATATGATCATGAGCGACGCTCTGGCACACGTGCAAGTCCTCTAGGCTCCAAATTGCATCTGATTGCTACATATCACCTGAAATCAGACGAAAACAAGAAATAGTGAAAAGTATCGAAACATCGTCAAATAATCATGAAAATCGCGATATGAGCAATCGAAAAGGCATGCAAATATGCAGAAAAAGGTGTAACATATGAGCCTATCAGTCTTCAGAGGAGCTTGGCACCGGCCGCCACCCCTACCTCTCAGAGACAGCGCAGCCCTATCCCCCCCTTTCATTTAGGCAGGCACATGTCCTCCCACCTCCAATGATGGAGCTTCGTCCCTCAGATGAAGTCTCGACACAAACGGTCAATCGTGGCCAAGATGGAAGATGGAATACGGAAGGATTGGATCCAATAGGAAACGAACCCATGGATGACAGTGCGCACAAGCTCAATACGCCCCGCAGTAGAGATCAGCCTGGAGGACCAACCAGAGATCTTTGCCTTGCATTTGTCCACACGGCTAGAATAGAGCTTCGTCACCGGATAGGTGGAGGAGGGAGGGAGCCCAAGATAACTAACCGAGGGGACGGCAACAGGAATACCAAGAAGGAGTGAGAGCTTGCCCCCAATGTTGCACCCATTGCTGAGGATCAGTTTACTCTTCCCCTATTCACCTCGAGGCCGGACATAAGATGGAAGGAGGCGAGAAGTCTACCAAGCTCAAGAAAAGAGGGAGCCTCAGCTTTGTAGAAACCAGCATGTCATCGGTGAAGAGAAGGTGGGATGGGATCCCATGACCCCCTTTTAAGGGGGCGAATGGCATCGACAAGGGAGGCAACATCCATCAGGAGAGTGAACGACTCCATGACCAGAACGAATAGGAAAGGGGAGATGGGATCCCCATGGCGAACACCTCTGTCCCTACCAAAAAATCCAGCAGGAGAGCCGTTGACGAGGACTGAGAAAGAGGCAGAGTCAACACAGACCTTGGTCTAATAGATGAAGGGGGGAAGCCAATCCAAAGCATGAAGTAGTAGATGAACTCCCAGTTTATGCTATTAAAAGCTTTGCATAGGTCCAGCTGGATGCAAGCCCTAGCACCCATAGAGGCCGAGAAGTCCCTAATAAGCTCACGGGTTAGGAGGGAAGAGTCAGATATAAGGCGCCCTTTGATGAATACAGACTGATTCCAAGAAATGAGACCAGGGATGACGTCAGCAAGTTTTCTACTGAGAACCTTGGATATGGTCTTGTAGATCACATTGCAACAAGAGATGGGGCAGTAGTCTCCAAAAGATGAGGCCGATAGGGTCTTGGGAATAAGTGTGAGGAAGGTGTGGTTGATCTACTTCAGAATACGCCCAGAGGAGAAGAAGGAGTGAACGTCAAGCAGGACGTCTCTACCCACAATCCTCCACATATCCTGGAAGAAGAGGGAAGGGAATCTGTCAGGGCCCGGGTACTTATCCCGATCCAAGGAGAAGAGAGCCTCCTTGATCTCCAGATCAGTAATAGGGCCTCTAATCCAGTCACAAGCATCAGGAGTGAGGATGCGTTCAGGGGTCACCTCAGGGAAGGAGGATGGATATGAATCCTGGTTGAAGATGGAGGAGAAGAACTCAACCGCATCTTAGTGGAAGGAGTCTAGCTTGGTGGAGGGGTCCCCATCAGGTCCAATCAAGTGGAGAAGACTATTCCTCGCTGCACGATCCTTAGAAGCTGTTTTAAAAAAACTTCGTATTTCTGTCCCCATGGGAGAGCCAAGTCTGGCGGATCTTCTGTCTTGCCTGGCTTTCCTCACAATCAAGGCTAGAAACCAGTAGACGACTGAGGGCACGGTCCCGTCTTAGAAGGTCCGGACAGGAATGGAATGCAGTAGAGGTCCGAAGAGTAGAAATATCCTGCCTAATAGTCTCTGAAGGGGGAAAGGATGACGAGCCATGGGCCAGGCACTGATAGCCACCTTCAGGGCTTTGAGCTTAGAGACAAGTCTGAGCATAGGGGATCCAGAAAAGTGACCACGCCAGACTGAGAGAATAAGGGCATAGAATCCTGGGATCTAGAGATAATGGCTGAAGAACCGAAAGGGTTTCGGCCCGAGTTCGGGGGATAAATAACCTGAATCTAAAGATGAGAGTGGTCTCTAGTGTCGGGAGGGAGGTAGGAGGCAAATGCATCAGGAAGGGAGGCTAACCAGACAGAATTCACAAGAACCCTATTAAGTCTGCAGGATATGCATGGGTCAACCGTGGAGAAATTGCTCCAACTCATATGATCTCCAACACATCTGATGTCATCTAGCCCACAATCATCAATACATCTATTGAAGTCCACAAGTTGATCAGGGGAGAGAATACGACCACCAACCTTTTCACCAACAAACCGGTTGACATTGAAGTCACAGAGTACCGCCCAAGACCCCCCCAACAATAGAACTATCACACCGGAGGGAATCCCAAAGGTGAACTCTTTCGGAGCCCAAATTGGAGGTGTAGACAAAGTAGAAGGATGCCAAAAAAAACCACCCCGGTTGGTGCAATCGAGGGTGATATGCTGCGACGAGGACGAGACCACCTAACAATCCCAAACCTTCGGGTCCAACCCTACCCACACCCTCCCGTTAGGCACATGGGCATAATTATGAAAAGTTACCCACCCCTTGGGGCAACACGAAGGGACAGTGTCCCCATTCGGATCACGGACTTTAGTCTCCAGAAGACCAAAAAGGGTGGTTCTATACTTTGTTATATGGTGTTTGACATCCCTCCGATGAGCAGTGGTGTTCAACCCCCTCACATTCCACGCTATGACCGACATAAATCAACTGGTGGGGGGCTTTTGGCTCCTAGTTTGCACACGAGAGGGAGCCAGTCTGGAGGGCTTCGGGGAGTGGGGTTTAGATGCTTTAGTAGGGGATATATATGCGGGATTGGGGATGGTAGCAGGTTGTCGACAGTTCACGGTGCGGGGTTGAAGAGATTTGGGTGTGATTGAGGAGGGGAGGAATGGGTCGGATGGGGGGAGGGGGGTGCAACTCCATGTCGTTTATAGCAAGGGGTCCAGTAACAATGTTTCCACTCGAAGAAGCTTTAGGGGGGTTGCAGCATCCACAGCGACCCCGAAGCCCCCGGTGAGGGTATCCGACTCTCTCACAGGATCGTTGCCGCCCAATTGTACCACGGCCACACCCGCCACCTGTGTAACAGAATGATCTAAGACGGGGTCGACAGATTCCTCTCTCTCAGCCGAGTTGATAGCAAGGGGACACATAGCCGAATTAGCCCCACACATTTTAGAGCTGCTCCTTTGCACTTCCAAGCCCACTCCAGGCATATTGGCATGACCCAGGTCACACCCAATCACTCTCAGGTTGGCTGCAACTTCAAGGCCACCCCCATTCACTCCCAGGTTGGTCGCAAAACCCAGGCCAGCCCCAAACTCTCCCCCAACACATTCATCACCATTCATAGCACCCAACACACCATTCATATCACCTAACACAGATGCATTCTTGGAGGAGACATGAGAATTAATAAGAGGGGGGTTCAATAGAGGGACTCACCAACGAAGCAAAAGGTGGATTAGTCGACAGAACCCCAGAGCGCGCAGCCTTCTCATAGACCATCTCCAGCTCCTCTTCATCATCAGTGAGAGAGGAGTCAAATGAAGCATCACCAGCTCTATAGGCATCAATAGGTGGGGGGATGAAACAATCAGGATGCCTCCCCCCAGCGGGCCATTCGTCGAGCTAGTAACCTCCAGAGTCAAGGGTGGACCGGCAGTAGAGGGGGAAGGGCTTGAATTGGAATTTAGAGGCTTAGATCTCTGTGGCAAGTATGGCTACTGGCGGGCAAACTCATCACATGGCAGCGTATGTGGAGGTCGGGACGGTGATTCACACTGGGACAACTCATGTCCAAAACAGCGGCAATGAGAACAAAGGGAGGGATTTTCTCGTACTCTACTTCAACTGGGATAATAGAGCTGTCGACAAGTGAGCCGAGATAGAGGAGGGAAAGGAATGTTGGATCTGGATCTAAGCCTAGGGGGTGAATAGGCTTATAAAAAATTCTCGCTCAACCCACGAGAAATCACACGCAGTTATAATCGCAGGCAGGGTAACAATAAACAACCACAGATGCACAACAAATTTTACCCTGGTTCAGTCGCACTCACGACCTACGTCCAGCCCCAAAAGCAATACTAGATTACTAAATTTAACTGGTACAACATGTAGCTAGAGCACTAACTCTACACTCACCTGGCCCTCAATACCTGCACTCACCAAAGTGCCCAAACAATAACAATACTAGTAAAGCTCTCTCTTGGCTAGTCCCAACTAGCCAAGTCTCCAAACAAATAATAAGATAGTTTCATAGAGATCACAACACCAAATCATAAATAAAATAAAGTTCAGAGTTTAGAATTGCTCAGTTATGACGGTGTTGATGTCTCTGTCAATCAGCGCGAGGTCAGATCAATTTGACAAGTAATAGTCTATGAAGAAATTGCTCCTGGAAATTTTCGGCACCTCCTTTAGGCTCTTGAAGATCAGAAGATGAGACTCCTTGACAAAAAACTTGAAGACCAAAGAAATCTGTCTGCATTCCCTATTTTTTTATGAATGAAGTGCAGCTGACTTTTTAAAACAATAACATCTGAAAAAAATCCCCTCTAGGTTTCGGCTCCTAGGGTAAATGAATTTTTGGGGCTTTCTTAAAAAAGGGCATGTCCTCTGTATTAGATTTTTTTGGCCCATTTGTTTGCGTACCCTTCTTTCCACTATATAGTAGACTAGTCATAACCCGTGCCCGGAGGGCACGGAGGCAGTTGTCGTCCGGGTGCAAATGCAGGGAGAAGTGGTCGCCAAAGTGAAAAAAGCGTGGGGGTGTGTGAGAATGGTCGGGGGCAAAAAGAGGAAAAGCAGGGACTAAAACGCAAAAAAATCAACAAAAACCCATCCCAAACCCAAGTCCAGAATCACACCCAACCCACACATGGCGTCCCAGTCAGCAACTTAAAATATTACTGGACAAAACTGCCACGTGGGACAAAACTGCCACGTAGGACAAACTTCGTGAATTGTATAATAGACTAGTCATAACCCGTGCCCAGAGGGCACGAAGGCAGTCGTCGCCTGGGTGCAAATGCGGAGAGAAGCGGTCGCCAAAGTGAAAAAAGTGTGGGTGAGATAGAGAGGAGGGTCGGGGGCAAAAAGAGGAAAAGCAGGGACTAAACCGAAAAAATTACCAAAAAACCCATCCCAAACCCAAGTCCAGAACCATACCCAACCCTCACGTGGCGTCCCAGTTAGCAACCAAAAATATGACTGGGACAAAACTGCCATATGGGACAAAACTGCCACATGGAACAAAGTTCGTGAATTGTATAATAGATATGGGCTCTAGTAGATATGAACCAAACCAAGTAGATTATCACCTTCTTCCCATCATATTGGCCACATCACACAATGAGTCTCTCCAAGCTTTGTCTTTCCTGAAACACTTAACACACACATTAAAAACGTTCACACACGTTTGTTATCATCAAACACGAAGTTCATAGATCGTTTCTACCAACAAGGAAGAGACCGCATCTATTTCAACGAAGCAACGTGCATAGGAGAGGCGGGTAGCATTGGCCGTCGCAGCATCAGAGAACAAGGGGCGACCCACAGTGCTAGCCAGCTTCCCCAGGATGGTGGGGGTCCAGAATTGAATGGGGAGTTGTGGGAACCAAATTCAGAGAGGGATAGAGGAGAGCAGGTCCCTGTCCAGTCCAACGTGAGGAGTCCACCACCGGAGGACAATGAGGCGCCCCTCAAGGAGCCAAGCCCCCCATGGAGAACGTCATCGCAATCCGCATCATTCTTAATGTCACGCCCCGCTTCCCAAAAACGTGGAGGCGAAGCGTGAGAAGGTCCGCTCAGACTTGAAGCTACAAAGCTGCAAGTCCGATAAGCGTCAATCAACATTATATCGCAGGTCCTTGCAACGCGAAACGAAACAAAGATAATAATAACGAAAAGAGACAAAAGAGATATCTCAGAATATCCATAATAATAAATTCCAACATCGCAGAAAAGCCACCAGGCCAAAAGAAAAGAGTCTAAAGGCCCAAACATGGCCAACAAAAGTACAACGTACAGAGAAAAGGTGTCACGCACCGACAACTAACAACAAAACCTAAAACAAAAGGAAGCTCAGCAAGGGTCACCGGTGTCCGCAAAACTCCTCCTGGGCAAACATGGACTCAGACTCAGCGTCAGCAAAATATCACATACTCAGCAACGGTCTCTGGCTCAGGGCCTAACATCTGACACCCAAAAGAGCAAGGGGCACATGTCAGCAAGTCGACAAGAGACTTGTGCAAGGAAACTGAAAGTAGGCAAAAGTAAAGCAACCTAGCAGTTCTAGCATGAATGCAATGACATGGCAGTTAAAGTATGAGTTCAACAAGTAAGGTAAAGTAAAGTAAAGTACGAGCATGGCATGGATGTCAAGTTTTTCAAGAAACACTCACTAGTACAAGACAAGTAAAGTAAGCAACGGTCTCTGGCTCAGCGTCAGCAAAACAACACGTACTCAGCAACGGTCTCTGGCTCAGGGCCTAACATGTGACACCCAAAAGAGCAAGGGGCACATGTCAGCAAGTCTACAAGAGACTTGTGCAAGGAAACTGAAAGTAGGCAAAAGTAAAGCAACCTAGCAGTTCTAGCATGAATGCAATGACATGGCAGTTAAAGTATGAGTTCAACAAGTAAGGTAAAGTAAAGTAAAGTACGAGCATGGCATGGATGTCAAGTTTTTCAAGAAACACTCACTAGTACAAGACAAGTAAAGTAAGCACCTCGTGCACAGAGATTACGCCTTCTGGCTAGAGTGGCTGATCGGGCCACTCCTAAGCTCAGGTGATCGCTTATCCCTACCCCTCCACGTGTATCGAGCCAGCCTTACCCCCGAACGGTAATGCTCGCTTCTGGATCACGAGGCAGGAAGTGTTTTATCACGATGGCATAGGGGTGCACCTAGCCGGACAAGGAAACCGGGCATTGGCTTTTGACCAACACATGAGGCCCGTTCCCAGGAAGTAGCATTCATGATGGCATAGGGGTGCACCTAGCCGGACAAGAAGTACAAGTACAAGTATTGTAGCGTGTGCTACGAATGAGACATTCAATGCATGGATGACATGACATGGCAAGTAGTAAAGCGTACAGGTAAGGAAAGTAAACATGACAGTTTAGTATGCATGATCAACAAGTTAAAGAGTTGGATCTAGCTTCGTTGTCAAGCTAGATCAATTTAGGTGACGGATCTAGTTTCGTTGTCAAACTAGATCAAGTAGGCGTCTAGCCAGCTATCATTTCACTGACTAGTCTCTATTACGCTAAAAACAAGGAAGTGGCCTAAAAACATGGCCCTACACAAGAGTTGGTAAGTTTCACTTGCCTGCAAGTACAACGTCTGAGCACACCGTCCATTGAGTCCAAAACCACAATATCCTACGTGTACAAGTCCACCGGCCTACATCCGTTTTATTAATCTTGATTAGTAGATTCTAAAACATTTAAAATACTTTTAAATTACCGATTTTGGTCTTGATTTGCAGGCAATAGGTTGGGGGTCCTAGGGGTGCAAAGCGTTACCTCAACACGACGCGAAAGCTACACTGGCGTCGGGTAGTGACGCCAGGTGTTGGAATAAGAGAATGCGCTCCAAGTCCTGATTCCAATATAGATTCCTCGCTGGAAAGTTCAGAGCATCAACCGGAGCAACGAGTCCAGATTCCAAAGCTAGCACGTGCGACGACGGCTACGACGTGTCGCAACGTCGTACACAGCCAATCGTCGGAGAGAAAGCACCTAGGTGGGGCCCACAGTAGTCCTAGGGACCAATAGGGGACCCACAATACCTCTGGAGAACTTGGAGGGGCCCACGGTGGCAAGCGGTGCGACGGGTGCGGGGTTGCGACGAATGGCTCTCAGTCGGACACGCTCGGTGCGGGTGATTCCATCGGTCGGACACATTCGGCGGGGCTGTGCAGCGCTTGGGGTCGGTCGCAGTGGCGGGTGCGGAGAAATCCATCGGTCGGTGCGGTAGAGCGGGCCGGTCGGTGCGGGCGACAGAGCGTTGCAACGTTGCAAGTGTTGCAACGTTGCGGGTGCGGGCGGGGGCTTCGGTCGGGCACGGTGCGGAGCGGAGCGACAGAGCGGGGCTCGGTGCGGGGTCGATGCGGAGCGGGGATGCGGGCCAGGCTCTCGGTCAGACCAAGAGCTTCTCTCGGTCGGTGCGAGCGAACGGAGCGGGCGGGGTTGCAGCGGGTGCGAGCGGATGCGGGTGCGGGCGGAAGCATCGGTCGGAGCGGGGAAAATGGCCTTGTTTCTTCGGTCGGAGAGGGGAAGTTCATCGCAACATTGCGACAATTCGTCGCAACGTCAAATTTGAGTTTTGGAAGCGGCTAGGGTTATTTTCTTGCGAAAATAGGTCTTCTTAAAGGTTGTTTATATAGTGTAGATGGGTTGACTAGGTCTAGGGCTAATCCTAATGGGATTAGGAGTTTAAAAATATTTAAAATTCAAATCTCACCATTTCCAACTCACCCAAAGCTAGGGTGCGGCCCAAATGAGCTGGAATTCGGCTCAAAAATTATTTAAAACGTTTAAAACTCAAATAAATTTTATTGGGCCAAAAATAAATTAAATCCTAATTATTAAAAATATTATAAACCTTGCTAAAAATATAAAAGTGGTCAAATAAACTCCAAAAATTATAAAATAAATATCGGGGTGATCGTGATGACGAAAGTGAGCTAACTAAGAAGACGGATCTTAATTTCGATGTCGGACGACGAAACTAAAAATAGAAACGTCTCCCGTCAAAAGTGAAAATCACAACGTCTCATCGAATAAGATTAAATTGTGGGAAAACGACTCGAGAAATGTCGTTCCAAATTAGTGCCACTATTTAATACTCTCAGAGACGTTCCCAACGGCATATCACAACAAAGTGTTCGTAAACATCCAAAGTCTAAAATAAACACGTGCACGGCCAAAAGCACGTGCACGAGCATCGTACAACGAAAAGTGGTCGTTACATCATCCCCACCTTAGAATAAAGTCCGTCCTCGGACTTTCTATTATATCTAGTCGCTCTAGTAACTACCCCAATCATGTCACATTATAATTCAAACCAGGTATAGTCATTACAAGTGCTTATATATGCACTAGGTAGTCAAACATTAACACTACCAACATGTATATGTATTCACGTACGTTATACACTTATACCCATCATAGTCAGTCAAATTCATACACGTATTTCAATCATATATATATATATATATATGTATATATATATATATATATATGTATGTATGTATATATATATATATATATATATATATGTATGTATATATGTATATATATATATATATATATGTATGTATATATATATATATATATATATATATATATATGTATGTATGTATGTATACATACATCCCTTATATAACTATTATTCACAAAACAATAGTTCAGGTACTCATATAAGTATAATCTCACCTTAGCAAATACAATCGTTGTTCTTCGTATAGATAACTACCTATGCGCAAACAAAACATGGGTATACTTCTCTCTAATACTTCCTAGTGTACTTCCAACACCAAACACATCAACTCATGTGGCCACACCACACCATTATTAACCAAGCTTCACTATATCTAATATACATTCACCACTACTACATTTTCACAATATATAGTCATTCAAATGTATGCAATTATTTCACCATATATTCACATCATATACGGTCCTATAACTGTATTTACGGCATGCCACGTATACCACAGTCACCAATACCTATGACTAAGCACATACTTACCCGTGCATGGTGCACTCCCATACACGCTAACATTTCATTCATATATATACCAATCATACCACTATATGCTTAGCACAACTACACATCTAGTTTAGCTAGTACACATATGTTCACACATACAAGTCCTTAGTAAATAACTATACCACAAGACCGACACCTATAACTATATACTGGTGTAGTGACCCACAATCATGTGCGTAGCACGACCAGGCACAACACTCCTATCACTATTCATACATCAAACATTGCTATATGCAAACCACAGACATACATAACAATATACTTAGAGTATACCCACTCAAGCTTGAGTGAGACTCGATACACATATCGGAATACTCTATATACGTAATACGACATTTATACCTATACCAATACCACTCCAATACCTATATGTCTACCAATGCAACCATATACATACCATAAGTCAGTCACACTTAATGTTTAGTCAGGTATTACTCACATAGTTCAATCACTCTATATACCATAATAATAATACAGGCATCAGCACACATATAATTATAATACACTCCCTAATACATACGCATTCATCGTATAGTCACACATATATACTCACACCATATCCTACTACCTATAATTAATATACTAACACTTCTACTTCATACATGGTTAAGATATACAATAGTCGTGTATACCTCACGGTATGCATACAACATCCCGTAAAAGCAAGCAATACCAAATCAAAATTATAGTCGTATATCTCTTACATATTCATGCAGCTAATACCTAACTACCTACGTCTAAGCACAACACATAACTACGCACGAGCACATGCTCACACGTACAAACATATAGGTCATATAATAGGCCTACACTCTTAACCATACGTACACATATTATTATCACTCCTAGCATACACATAGTTTCACCAATCATTTTATTTCAACCATTACAAGTATCTCTGACTACATTCACAACTTAGGTACATGCACCACGACAACATCACAAGGGTCCAAGGGCCTACTAACAAATTAGGGTTGACACAGTCATTGACGAGCACTAAAGCCTAAGCAATATAGAGGGAGGTCGAGGTCGAAAGCGTGACGAGGGAAGGATCGATAAGCACGAGTTCAGATAGGACGATTACAAGGAGACAGCTTGGTTAGACGAAACATTGACTCAATGGTGATGTTTAGGTTGAGGGAAAGGGAGATGTAGTGATGCTTATATAGGATACAGAAAAGAAAATAGGGTAAATAGCATAAGCTAAAATACGTGGAGTTTGAAAGCTGTCGTACTTCAAAAGTTGAAATCCTCGTCTGTAAAGAAATATTTGGAGATCGATAAAATGAGTTGTTCAAATAAGTTTGAGTCGAATATTCATAATAAGAGAAAATGGTCTATTGGTTTAAAAAAATCATTATAAAAGGAAGTAAAATCATTTACACGAATATTAAGGACGTGGTTTAGAAAATTTTATACGTCAGTAATTTAATATAATGTTGTCAAAAGTTTTGAAAGTCAAAGAATGAAATCAAGTAACGGAAGAATTTAAACTCATGTTAAATGCTTTCAAAACTTTTAGGTTATGGAAAATTTAAAATAATCAATATTGAAACTACTTTTAGAGAACCAGGGTTTGCCAAAAATGAGAAACTGATTTACACAAGGTTCTTAATATACGAGCACCACAAGCCTGGTACGGATATAAAAATAATTGAAAGTATGTATGGTGCACGGAAAGATAATATTAACTTAGTAGTAGAATTATTGAAATTGGTAATAAGCTTTAAAACCAAACTATGGAAGGCCCAGATTAGGAAATGGTTATGAAATAGTAATTTTACAAAATCTGAAAATAGGGAAAACGATGAGCATAACATTGACTTGCTGGAAGCTGAAATCCCAAGTGACTTGAAAAGTATATGGCATAAATCAGGAGGGAAAGTAATAAATCGAGTCGGGCAAAATAAAAGTACGGTTCAGAATAAAATTAATATATGGAGGGACAAGGTTTTTACGTCGGTACGAAAGTATAGGCTGGAAAAATATAATAAGCTAGCATTCAAAAATTCCAACAAAAGTTTTAAAAATTTAAATCAGCGAAGGAGCATGAAGTATAAGTATATATATATTAAAATTTCGAACAAATTTAAACTTAGTGAAAGAGAAAAGTGAAAAATACTTTCGGAAGATTCAAGATTTGTAACGGAGAGGTTCGAAAATTGATGACGATCGTCAATAGGCGATCTCGTGAATCGAGGCAAGGAAATTGGTCGAATGATCAAAACATACATACGCCTAGGATATGGACCAGGTAAATCTACGGGAAAACTCCTACAGTCGACCAACTAAAGATTAAGGAACGTAGCGCTAAGACTTTCTAAGGAGCTAGATGGTAATGAAATGCGCTCAGCTTGGCCCGAAATCGATGGACCCAAGCGAACGACTAACGAAATTCAAGAAGTCTAATATGGTCAGAGTTAGACAAGAACCACTAAGGTAACTCCTACGACGATTAAATCAATTGCTGACAGGGAGTCTAACTAACAATCAGATGCCTCTAACTAGCAAGCACAGACGTCTAACTAAGTCTTCTTACCACCTAGTGACATAGGAAAACGACTAGAATCAGGGCTTATGACTCGGATGTTGCAATTTATTTAATGGACATTCCGTAATTATCGTTGTTCCGTTAATTCGCAATTGCAAGACCGGACTTGCATGGGCCACCAACAAAACCTGTCACGTCCCGCTTCCCAAAAACGTGGAGGCGAAGAGTGAGAAGGTCCGCTCAGACTTGAAGCTACAAAGCTGCAAGTCCGATAAGCGTCAATCAACATTATATCGCAGGTCCTTGCAACGCGAAACGAAATAAAGATAATAATAACGAAAAGAGACAAAAGAGATATCTCAGAATATCCATAATAATAAATTCCAACATCGCAGAAAAGCCACCAGGCCAAAAGAAAAGAGTCTAAAGGCCCAAACATGGCCAACAAAAGTACAACGTACAGAGAAAAGGTGCCACGCATCGACAACTAACAACAAAACCTAAAACAAAAGGAAGCTCAGCAAGGGTCACCGGTGTCCGCAAAACTCCTCCTGGGCAAACATGGGCTCAGACTCAACGTCAGCAAAACATCACGTACTCAGCAACGGTCTCTGGCTCAGGGCCTAACATGTGACACCCAAAAGAGCAAGGGGCACATGTCAGCAAGTCTACAAGAGACTTGTGCAAGGAAACTGAAAGTAGGCAAAAGTAAAGCAACCTAGCAGTTCTAGCATGAATGCAATGACATGGCAGTTAAAGTATGAGTTCAACAAGTAAGGTAAAGTAAAGTAAAGTACGAGCATGGCATGGATGTCAAGTTTTTCAAGAAACACTCACTAGTACAAGACAAGTAAAGTAAGCACCTCGTGCACAGAGATTACGCCTTCTGGCTAGAGTGGCTGATCGGGCCACTCCTAAGCTCAGGTGATCGCTTATCCCTATCCCTCCACGTGTATCGAGCCAGGGCCTTACCCCCCGAACGGTAATGCTCGCTTCTGGATCACGAGGCAGGAAGTGTTTTATCACGATGGCATAGGGGTGCACCTAGCCGGACAAGGAAACCGGGCATTGGCTTTTGACCAACACATGAGGCCCGTTCCCAGGAAGTAGCATTCATGATGGCATAGGGGTGCACCTAGCCGGACAAGAAGTATAAGTACAAGTATTGTAGCGTGTGCTACGAATGCGACATTCAATGCATGGATGACATGACATGGCAAGTAGTAAAGCGTACAGGTAAGGAAAGTAAACATGACAGTTTAGTATGCATGATCAACAAGTTAAAGAGTTGGATCAAGCTTCGTTGTCAAGCTAGATCAATTTAGGTGACGGATCTAGTTTCGTTGTCAAACTAGATCAAGTAGGCGTCTAGCCAGCTATCATTTCACTGACTAGTCTCTTTTACGCTAAAAACAAGGAAGTGGCCTAAAAACATGGCTCTACACAAGAGTTGGCAAGTTTCACTTGCCTGCAAGTACAACGTCTGAGCACACCGTCCATCGAGTCCAAAACCACAATATCCTACGTGTACAAGTCCACCGGCCTACATCCGTTTTATTAATCTTGATTAGTGGATTCTAAAACATTTAAAATACTTTTAAATTACCGATTTTGGTCTTGATTTGCAGGCAATAGGTTGGGGGTCCTAGGGGTGCAAAGCGTTACCTCAACACGACGCGAAAGCTACACTGGCGTCGGGTAGCGACGCCAGGGGTTGGAATAAGAGAATGCGCTCCAAGTCCTGATTCCAATATAGATTCCTCGCTGGAAAGTTCAGAGCATCAACCGGAGCAACGAGTCCAGATTCTAAAGCTAGCACGTGCGACGACGGCTACGACGTGTCGCAACATCGTACACGGCCAATCGTCGGAGAGAAAGCACCTAGGTGGGGCCCACAGTAGTCCTATGGACCAACAGGGGACCCACAATACCTCTGGAGAACTTGGGGGGCCCACGGTGGCAAGCGGTGCGACGGGTGCGGGGTTGCGACGAATGGCTCTCGGTCGGACACGCTCGGTGCGGGGGATTCCATCGGTCGGACACATGCGGCGGGGCTGTGCAGCGCTTGGGGTCGGTCGCAGTGGCGGGTGCGGAGAAATCCATCGGTTGGTGCGGTAGAGCGGGCCGGTCGGTGCGGGCGACAGAGCGTTGCAACGTTGCAAGTGTTGCAACGTTGCGGGTGCGAGCGGGGGCTTCGGTCTGGCACGGTGCGGAGCGGAGCGACAGAGCGGGGCTCGGTGCGGGGTCGATGCGGAGCGGGGATGCGGGCCAGGCTATCGGTCAGACCGAGAGCTTCTCTCGGTCGGTACGAGCAAACGGAGCGGGCGGGGTTGCAGCGGGTGCGAGCGGATGCGGGTGCGGGCGGAAGCATCGGTCGGAGCGGGGAAAATGGCCTTGTTTCTTCGGTCGGAGCGGGGAAGTTCGTCGCAACGTTGCGACAATTCGTCGCAACGTCAAATTTGAGTTTTGGAAGCGGCTAGGGTTATTTTCTTGCGAAAATAGGTCTTCCTAAAGGTTGTTTATATAGTGTAGATGGGTTGACTAGGTCTAGGGCTAATCCTAATGGAATTAGGAGTTTAAAAATATTTAAAATTCAAATCTCACCATTTCCAACTCACCCAAGGCTAGGGTGCAGCCCAAATGAGCTGGAATTCGGCTCAAAAATTATTTAAAACGTTTAAAACTCAAATAAATTTTATTGGGCCGAAAATAATTTAAATCCTAATTATTAAAAATATTATAAACCTTGCTAAAAATATAAAAGTGGTCAAATAAACTCCAAAAATTATAAAATAAATATCGGGGTGATCGTGATGACGAAAGTGAGCTAACTAAGAAGACAGATCTCAATTTCAACGTCGGACGACGAAACTAAAAATAGAAACGTCTCCCGTCAAAAGTGAAAATCACAACGTCTCATCGAATAAGATTAAATTATGGGAAAACGACTCGAGAAATGTCGTTCCAAATTAGTGCCACTATTTAATACTCTCAGAGACGTTCCCAACGGCATATCACAACAAAGTGTTCGCAAACATCCAAAGTCTAAAATAAACACGTGCACGGCCAAAAGCACGTGCACGAGCATCGTACAATGAAAAGTGGTCGTTACACTTAAACTTGAAGAAGAAGAAGCCATTCTCTCTTGTGTGCGAGAACTTCACCCTTGGTTTTCCAAGTACGAGCCATCCAAGCCTTGAGGAGGCCGTAGAAGGCCCATCGCCCCGCGGCCTGGGCAATGTCAAGGGAGGATATCAACAACCACATCATCCTCAACCAATGTAGGGGAAAGAAGGGCAGCCCAAAGTTAGGTGTCGTGGGAACTCAATGTGAGCAGATGGCACTGTAGGATGTTGAAGACATATATGAAGAACGATGATTGGAGGGAGGAGCTCTAAGGGGATTTTTGTCGAACACCCGGGGGCGTTGGGTCTGACAGCATCAGGAACAGAGGGGGGACGCAATCCAGCCACGTAGAACGAATGGCCTAAGGCAGACTGTCGACCGTCACCACCACCTTAGCACCCCGCAGTCCGGCCTCCGCCGCGCCCCGGGCGGCTGGAGCCAGTCTTTGCAACAAAGGGGCCTAGAATAGAGGGAGGAATAGGATGTCGTCGACTAGGAGCGGGAACCCAGGGGTTCTGCACCACGCTACCGCCGGAAGTGCCGCCATCGCCAGCCTCGTCGTTGGTTGTGTTGAATATTGGACTCCCCGGATTTGGTTTTGGATGATGAGCAAACATAAATAATTCATGAACTAACAATTTGTGAGCGCAGTATTGGAGATCGTCGCCAATTTCACGTGAACATTCAAAGCGACATCTCAACACTTTCCAAAGCTCATATTCATGCCTAAAGCTTCGTTGAAGCTCTTGCGACGCTTTGGAAAATATGAAGATTCAATCGAAGCTATCGAAGACCGTTTATTAAGGTTTTATTTATAGTCTTTTAGCTTCGATATATAGAATGTTAAGCCTTGAGTATATCTTACGTCTATATCTTCATTTCGCTCATTTCGTAGCTCTAGGATCCTTGCACAAGTTCATTCTAACTTCCTCGAAGCGTCGCGCTTCGATTCGGACTTTGTTGTGCATGTTAGTTGGTACAAGATCAAGTACTGACCGACTAGATGGTGATCTAGTCGGTCGGCAACTGTTCTTGGACCGACTAGTTTGATTCCTTAAATTCTTGGACTTTACTGTTTACAGTTAGTCGGTCTACGTTGACTCACCGACCGACTAGTTTGTGAACTAGTCGGTCAGTGATGCTTCTTTGACCGACTAGTTGAGACTTACTGTTCACTCTAAAATTCTCCTAAGCTACTGTTTACCGATAGTCAGTCTAAGAACGTTTGATGACCGACTAGTTGACAATCTAGTCGGTCAACTTTTGTTCTTGGACCGACTAAGTCAACTTGCCTTCAGACTATGTTGTTTTGCCTCTTAGTCGGTCTACGTTCATTGGATGACCGACTAGTTGTGAAACTAGTCGGTCAGACAGTGTTCTTGGACCGACTAGTTTTCTAGGTCTGAAATTCTATCTCTTCTCAGATCTGCTCTTAGTCGGTCCATGCTTTGTGACTGACCGACTAGTTGATGAACTACTCGGTCAGTGAGTGTTCTTTGACCGACTAATTCTCACAGATTTCTTTCCGTTGGAGATTGACCTAACTTGTGTTTTTGGGTTCCTATAAATACGAACCTAGGTCATTTCTATCTTAAATAGAGCTGCCATTAAGAGATTCATTGAGTTCTAAAGAGATAGCTATTCTCCCTCAAATCTAAAGCTCTCTTCCTCACAAGAAACCCATTCTCTCTCATTTCTAGATCTAGAGAGAAGCTTGTTCTTGGTGAGCTCTTCAAGCTATTGCTTGATTCAAGTTTTCAAATCTTCCCTAGGCACCCATTGCTGCTCATTTCCTTGGTGCTAGGGTTTGGTAACTTCATCTTCCTCAAATCCTTCATTCCACCTATTGGGTAAGAAAAACTCAAGGTATAGGATTTTGTGGTAAGAGTATTTATTTCATCTAAACTCTTTTATATTGCTTATTGGATCTCTCGGTTGTGAGAGAAGTTTGTGATCCCGGGTTGTGGGATTCACTTTGCCATTGCATGATCTTGTGAAGGTTTTTCACAAGATATTCATAGTGGAAATCTTGAGTTAGGGTTTCTAACTCAAGTATCCGGAAGGGATCCGGGTGGTTGGGACGTAGGATCACCGGGAACAAGTCGGGGAGACTTAGGTGGATCCGAACCCATTAACATCGTTTGTTAGCATTGTTAATTTCATTGTTGTCATTCAATTTAAGCTTCCGCAAATTGATTTGGTAGTTGTGTGCAATTTAATTTGGAATAATACGCCTTATTATTTTAAAGTACTATTCACCCCCCCTCTAGTACTTGTGCAGTAGCTGGTAGGGCATTACATTTGGTATCAGAGCCAGATACTCAGCTATGTCTGCCAACGACAACAAGACCGTGCCTCCACCTTCCAACTACGACACCTTCAGGAACCGTGAAGGAGCGTCATTGGTGATGGAAGGACATTCCTCTACAAGGCCTCCATTCTTCAACGGTACCAACTACGGGTACTGGAAATGTCGGATGGAAACCTTCCTCCGACGTGCATCTTTATGGAGGACTACAATGAAGGAGTACAACGAGCCCGAAGAAGAAGATTTTGAGAAATGGACTACCGCGGAGGTCGCCGCGGAGGTAAGCAATGCCAAGGCAATGAACGCCTTGCAATGCGCATTGGAGCCCGAGGACTTCAATAAGATATGCACATGTAAGAGTGCATATCAAATTTGGAACTCTCTCCTCATACTACATGAAGGGACGAGTCGGGTAAGAGACTCTAAACTCGTTGTCGTAACCAAAGATTACGAAATGTTTCATATGCAACAGGGCGAGAAGATGAAAGAATATTACGCTCGCTTCGTTGACATAATAAACGAGTTAGAGGCCCTCGGCAAGATCTACACTCAAAAGGAGAAGTGCTTGAAGCTTATTGAAGGACTTCCCTCTTCTTGGGAAAAACGTACCTTCGCCATCGAGGAAGGTAATGACATGAACAAATATACCGTAGTTCAACTAATGGGTACTTTGATGTCATACGAGGTACGCAAAGATAGCAAGGTGAAGCTACAAGAAAAGATGAAGTCATATTTGAACCTAGATGCGCCTAAGAAAAAGGTGATTGCATTCAAGACGGCTTCATCCACATCTTCCGATGATGAAGACTCGGAAAACGAGTTGGACTTGGAGTCCATGTCACTCATGGCCAAGAAGTTCAACCGTTTCTTCCGGAAAGGTAACTTCAAGACCAAAGGTAAATTTGGTTCTTCTAACGCCTCTTCCTCTCCTTTGTGTTTCAAGTGCAATAAGCCAGGACACATGAAAGCGGAGTGTCCTCTCAACAAACAAAAGGAGAAGTGGAAGGCGCCAAAATTCGATAAGTCCAAGAAATACAAAAAGGGGTACAAGAAAGGACTTGTCGGAGCAACATTCACCGACTCCGAGGATTCCTCAAGCGGAGAGTCGGATGATGAGAAAGTGGAGCAAGCACATATGTGCTTCATGGCAAGAGAGGAGAACGATCAAGGATCCTCCTCTTCCGATGATAGTAATGACGAAAGCGATGAGGTAACGATGGATGATCTTAGAAATGCTAACTCTCAACTTTGGTCAAAATACACTAAGTTAGTAAATAGATATACTAAGGTAAAAGATGACCTAGCTAACATTCAAACATCGCCTAAGAATATCATCACCAACAACGACACCGTTGTTGAAGAGTTAAGAAATGAGATTGTGAATCTCAAATCTAAACTTGAACATGTTAGCATTGAGGATGCGGAAGAACATGAGATAGCGGATTTAACTTCTCAAAACTCGACTTTGAGTATTGAGAACGAGAATCTTAAATCTCGTGTTTATGTGCTCACATCGCAAATATCCGCTTTGGATACTTCTTTGCGTTCTCTCAAAGAGAAATATGAGGACACATTGGACCGAATCAACAAATTCAACAAGGGTAAGGGCCATTTGGATAATATCCTAAAAGATTTACTTCCGGCCAAACACCACATTGGCTTGGGGTATATGATGGGAAATTCATCCAAGTCGGTCACTACTTTTGTTAGGCCAACTTCCGAAGCCTCAACGAGTGGGAGCAAACACTCTATTGGAAGTTCATCTTCCAATGGTGCTTCCACCTCGTCCACACCCTCTTTCGGAAAGAAACCCACTTTGGGTGGACCTCCAAAGAAGGGGCATGCCTACATGTACACTAATAACATGCCACGTAGGAACACACGTCCTACTCCACCGTCTCACACTTATGATGATTTTTATGCAACACATTCTCGGGCACGTGCACACCAAGTGAGACACCCTCACGCACGTGTTCCCACACATGCATATGTACACCCACATCATCATATGAATAATTCTCGTCGTGCACCATTCCATCATGTCCCGTATGCCTATCCACAACATGCATCACGTAGAAATCAACGTAGCATGCATGCACCCAATAGGATGATGGCTCCCAAAATTTTCACTATTTGGAGCCCAAAGGACACAAGCATGGACGAAAAACAAATGTACATGAATGCTTATTTTTCGGATGTTGTGCATAGTAAGAATTATGTGGGGAAGTCTAAGTCCACTTGGACTTGGCTTCCAAAGGTCTAATCCCTTGGACCCAATGACCTTGGGTACCATGATATGAAAGTGTCTATCTTTAGGTACTCAAGGAAAAGAAAAAGAAAAGGAGCATCAAATTTAAATTTAGCTCCAAAGGGAATTGGATACTCGATAGCGGGTGCTCCAAACACATGACGGGTGACGCTCGTTTGCTCTCCGGAGTGGTTCCCATTGCGAATGGAAACCGCGTCGTATTTGGAGGCAACGAGAGCGGAACCATCATAGGTGTTGGTAAAGTCGGTAACCCTTCTAAACCATTAATTAGTGACGTTTATCTTGTTAGTGGTTTAAATCATAATCTTATTTCAATAAGTCAACTTTGTGACAAAGGTTACAAAGTTAGCTTTGCGAAAGGATTGTGTCATATTTTAAGAAAGGATAATGAAAAATTATTATTTTCCGGAACTCGTCGTAAAGACATTTATATTTTGGATCTTCCTAAGTCATATGAACAATGTCTCGTTGCCAACACAAGTGAACAACACTTATGGCATCGACGCTTTGGACATGTGAACTTTGGAACACTATATAAGCTTTCAAAATTGAATTCTATTAAAGGTTTTCCGAAGCTTGTTTTTGAAAAGAAAAGTTTTTGTGATTGTTGTCAACGCGGCAAGCTTCCTAAATCTTCATTTAAACCTAAGAAAAACATCTCTACTAAACGGCCACTAGAGCTATTACATCTAGATTTATTTGGGCCAACTAGAGTAGCTTCCTTAGGAAATGCAAGGTATGGACTTGTCATCGTAGATGACTATTCAAGATTTACTTGGGTATTTTCATTGTGTAATAAAAATGAAGCTTTTGAAAACTTCACAATTTTTGTTAAGAAAGTACAAAATCTCTTAGGAACCACCATTGTCACTATACGTAGTGATCATGGAGGTGAATTTGAGAATGAGTCTTTTGAGACATTTTGTGATGAAGTTGGTATTACTCACACCTTCTCTTTCCCTCGTGCACCTCCTCAAAATGGTGTAGTTGAGAGAAAGAATAGGACGCTAGTGGAGTGTGCTCGCACTATGCTTGATGATAGCCAACTTGGCCATCAATTTTGGGCGGAAGCGGTACACACCGCTTGCTATGTGTTTAATAGAATACTTTTGAGGCCCGGCACTAAACAAACTTGTTATGAATTGTTGTTTGGTAGGTTGCCTCAAGTTAAACATTTTCGTGTTTTTGGTTCGAAATGTTTTATTAAGAACACATATGGTAGTTTGGACAAATTCGATCCGAGATCCGATGAGGGGATTTTTGTTGGATATTCTACGCGTAGCAAAGCCTACCGGATATTCAACAAACGAACCTCAACGATCGAGGAATCGCTTCATGTCTCATTTAATGAAGGATTTGTTCCAACTAGAATTTCAAATGATAATGATTCTATGGATGTTTTATGTGATTCGTTTGATAATTCTAAGTCTAATGATTCTATTGATTCTATTGAGACTAACCCAACTAATGAAGTTGTTGAGAATGTTTCAAGTGATCAAGGTATTCCCAAACGGCTTCATTCGGTTCGTGACCATCCCCATGAGCAAGTCATTGGCAATATCTATGATAGTGTCAAGACGAGATCCCAAGTTCACCACTTCGCAAATTGTGCCTTTGCCTCATCGATAGAGCCAAAGAATATTAATGAAGCATGCGAAGATAGCGCTTGGATCTTAGCCATGGAGGAGGAGCTCATTCAATTCGAGAGGAATGAAGTTTGGGAGCTTGTTCCATTGCCATCGAAGAACCACACCGTCATAGGGACAAAGTGGATCTTCAAGAACAAAACCGACGAAAACCAAGTCGTCGTCCGGAACAAAGCTCGGTTAGTAGCTCAAGGCTATCGTCAAGAGGAAGGTATCGATTTCGAAGAATCTTTCGCTCCGGTAGCTAGATTAGAATCAATTAGATTACTTTTGTCTTTTGCATGCCATAAGAATTTTAAATTATTTCAAATGGATGTTAAAAGTGCATTTTTAAACGGAGATGTCGTTGAGGAAGTTTACGTTTCTCAACCTCCGGGCTTCGTAAATGAAAAATTTCCAAATCACGTTTTTAAACTAAAGAAAGCTCTTTATGGTTTGAGACAAGCTCCTCGAGCTTGGTATGATCGCCTAAAGAATTTTCTTTTGGATTTGAATTTTAAAATGGGCAAAGCCGATTCAACACTTTTTATTAAGCATGCGAATAATGATATTTTATTAGTTCAAATTTATGTTGATGATATCATTTTCGGTGCTACTAACTTCGCTCTTTGCGAAGAGTTTTCTAATGTGATGAAGGAACAATTTGAGATGAGCCACATTGGCGAACTCAAATATTTCTTAGGTCTCCAAATTCGCCAAATGAACGATGCAATCTTCTTCCACCAAACGAAGTACACGGTGGAGTTGCTAAAGCGATTTGGAATGGAGAATGCCTCCGGGAAAAAGACTCCAATGAGCACGACTACGCATCTTGACAAGGATACGGGCGGTAAGGATGTAGACATTCGTCTATATCGAGGTATGATAGGTAGTTTGCTTTATCTTACCGCAAGTAGGCCCGATATTATGTTTGTCGTATGTATATGTGCTCGTTATCAGTCTCAACCTAAGGAGTCTCACTTAGTAGCGGTAAAGCGTATTTTTCGCTATCTAAGTTACACATTAGATTTTGGATTACTTTATCCGAGATCTAGCACATATGAGTTAGTCTCATATAGTGACGCTGATTATGCGGGATGCAAATCCGACAGGAAAAGTACTAGTGGCACTTGCCATTTTCTAGGAAATTCTCTTGTCTCTTGGTTTTCCAAGAAGCAAAATTCGGTATCACTTTCAACCACCGAGGCGGAATATATTGCCGCCGGTGCCGCGTGTGCCCAGGTTCTTTGGATGAGACACACTTTGAAGGATTTTGGTATTCATTGTGATACTAGCCCTATCATGGTGGATAACCAAAGTGCTATTTGTCTTTCAAAGAATCCGGTGCACCATTCCCGATCGAAACACATATATGTCCGACACCATTTCTTAGATGATCATGTTGCTAAAAAGGACATCATTTTAGTGTACGTTGAAACCCAAAAGCAAATCGCCGATATTTTCACGAAACCCCTAAAGGAGGACTCCTTTGTGCGGTTGCGTCGAGAATTGGGGATTATGGGTGAATCCGAGATATATGATTCATATTTCAATTCAATCATCTTACATGCTAATATATTTCGCGATATTTCATTCATGCTAGATTAATTGAATTTTTGGGAATTTTATGTGATTTATTTGAATTTATGATCGAATTCGTATTTCAATGTCGTATTTAAGATTTCGACGTTTTATGGGGTAATTTAGATGACTAATGAGTGAGTTAGGATGTTTCATCCAAGTGGTTTGTGAAGAGAAATCAAATTTCTACTTTTGGACTCTTCTAGTCGGTTTCAGTACACTTGTCAACCGACTAGATGCTCATCTAGTCGGTCAGCAAATGAACTCAGACCGACTAGATCAATCAAATATCCATCTCCTATCATTTTCTTTCGTTAGTCGGTCATAGTACACTTTCCGACCGACTAGATTGAAAACTAGTCGGTCAGTAAGTATACTGCGACCGACTAAATCTAGCCCTAAAAATCACTCTGAGCTACTGTTTCGACTTAGTCGGTTCAAGCTCATTGACTGACCGACTAGATCGTAATCTAGTCGGTCAGTGCTTGAACTGTGACCGACTAAGTGGGTTAGGGCAGTTGAGTCTTTTCGTCTTCCAACCAACTTAAACTCGATCTCGTCCGACTAAATTCTCATTTAGTTGGTCTTCTCACTTGCTCCAGCCCGAAAACCCAAACCCCCCTCTCGAAACCCTTCGTCTTCCGGCCGTTTCTCCGTCGATCGCCGCCGTCCGCCGTCGTCGACTCCACCCCCTAGGTATCTCCCTCCCTCTCCTAGGTCGATTTCCTATTCTAGGGTTGTCTCTCCTTGTTTTCAAGCTCTAGATCCTAGGGTTTCAATTTCTAACCTAGGGCTTGTGATTTTCGAATTTTCTTGATCTCTAGGGTTGTTAGCTAGTGATCTCTAGGCTGTTAGTGACCTAGTCTTCGATTGTTTGTGCTCGTAGTGCTATGGCTAAGACTCGCATTCCGATCGCCTCTTCCGGGGCCTCTCCTATGACCGTAGAACAACCTTCGGACCCTAGGAATCCCCCGAAACCTAAGCGTCGTGCCAAGTCTACCCAAGGCTCTCCATCGTCGCCCCCTCTTAAGAAGCCTAGGACTGCCGTAGTTAAACCCCGTAAATCCAAGACCAAAAAGCCTATTCTTCACACTCCGGCTACTCCTCCCGATTCCGATACTGATTTTATCCCAGAGGATGAGCCTACTATGGAACCTACCCCACCTCCGAAGACCCGTAAGGCCAAGGGTAAAGCTCCTATGCCAGTTGGCGGTGTAGACATATCATTGTGCCGCGATGACCCTCAGTGTCTCGCCGCGTACAACCGTATAGAACGCTGTCCACTGTTGTTGGAGCATTACGTTCAGTTCTCTGATTTTCTCGGCCTTGCTGATCTTCTCTCTTATAGTGGCCTTCTAGACTATCTCCGATACGACCCCAAGGCCAATCCCAAACCGTACCCTCGCCTCGTGAAATTGTTCTATGCCAACCGTATTCGAGGCCAGTACGACGCCAGTCACTCCATTGAGACGACTGTCTTGGGAACTCCTATAGTTCTCACGGCAGAAATCTTGGGGGAGATCCTTGGTTGTGCGTCGTGTGGTCTCCTCCCTTCGGACATTTCCGTAGACGACATTTCTTCCTTGGATCAGTCTATTCTTTCAGAGATTTTCCAGGTTATCCCCTCCGCATTCATTGGTGTTCCATCGAAATCGTTTAAGCCGAATGCGTGGGTTCTTAACCTGATTTTGAAGTCGTGTCTCCTCCCTAAGTATGGATCCTCTTCACTCCCCTCTCAGCCGTTTTTGAAGCTCATATACGCTCTTTTCTTGGGGTGCGAGATAAATTGGGCTCGCGTGATACTCGATAAGATGGATTCTTTCGAGTGTATACGCAAGACCAATAAGTCTGCGCACATTCCATACCCCTGCTTGTTGACCCTCGTATTCCGTCATTTTCGAGTTCCCCTCCCTCCTGACGATGAGCGTCCTTTGGGTACGCCTCTGAACGCGACGGCCGTGAAGAAATCTCTAGCGGCTCTTCGTCACGTGCAGAGGTCTACCGCATCTGCTTCCCAGTCTACTCCGTCAGCTGCTGCAGCCTCGTCTTCCCCTGCTACTTTGGACGATGTCGTACGCCTACTTCATCAGCACGACTCCCGTTTGGCTCGTACTGAGGAGGTAGTCTGCCGTATGGCTCGTATGATGGGGATTGAGCTTCCTCCTTCGGTGTCTGAGGCCGAGGAGATGGACGATGAGGAGCTTGACGAGCTTGCTACTTCTTTTGCCCGTGGCGATGAGGCCACTGCTGCTGCTGCTGCTGGTACTTCCACTTCTACTCCTGGAGTTGCCACCTCTTCCGGTGTTCCAGAGCCATCTGCTGCAGCTCTTCAGTCTTCTGAGCCTGCTGCTGACCCAGTTTCCGAGCCTGCTCATGTATCTGCTGCTGCTGCTTCTGTCGAGACCCATGCTGCTGTAGAGCCTGTTCCTGAGATCTCGACTCCTGCCCCGACGATTCCATCTGTTGAGACACCTCTTCTCCCTGCAGAGCCTGAGTCCACTCCGTCGACTGGACCCACGGACGCTGCAGATCCAGCCTCCTCCTCGTGATCGTTGTTCCGAGGACTCTCCATATACGCTTTGGATGATATATTTTTAGTGAGAGTGTTTTGGGTTAGGATGGGGTTGAGAGATGCTTTGATGTATTTTTTTGTGCTTTCTGGTTGTGGGTGTTGGATTTTATGATATGTCGATGTTGATGATGATGTTGTACTTGCTGTTGTAGTATTTATTTTGATAAGGATGATGATGATGATGTATTTCTTTTTGATGATATGTAGCGCTTGATATGATGTATCTCATATATTCGATGTGATATTTTTTTTGGATATACTCACATTGTCTCTACATATATATATGTTCATCGTCATTCACTTTGTCATTTATTCGTCGTGCATTTTTTTTATATATATTCGTTGAATGCATTTGAATTGTGACTTCGTCGCTCGACGATAAAAAACTTGGTTAAATAGATTATATTTCTATATTAATATAGAATTGTTTTCCATGCACAAATTAACCAAGATTATTGAATATTGAAGAGTATGTTTCTTTATTCAAGAAATGAATAATGATTTGGAGTGTTTGATGACTTTGATTTTTTTTTGATAATGGAAAATTTGGCACACCTTGTTTTGATTTCCACAATTTTTCCCTTGGTGTCATGTTGATCCATTGCCATTGTCTACGACTCCCGATGTTGGATTTTACATTTCCTAATTGTTGTCGTTGTATGCCCCCCATTTTTGGGATAATGCCAAAGGGGGAGAGATAATGATAATAAAATAGCGCAAATGAAAATTTAACTCAATTTCCAAGAATCTAGTTTGATATGTTAGATTCAGGGGGAGTTAAGATACATATAAGGATTTTCAAAATCCGATATTTCAAAAATCAATTCATTTTATTTATCTTACTCGTCTGCTTGATGCAATTCATTTATATTCATTTTGGAATTAACGTGTCATCAATGCAGGGGGAGTAAGTATTTTACATTTGAATTTTTATCTTTGATTATTATTTATGTTGGTTTGTCATCACCAAAAAGGGGGAGAATGTTGAATATTGGACTCCCCGGATTTGGTTTTGGATGATGAGCAAACATAAATAATTCATGAACTAACAATTTGTGAGCACAGTATTGGAGATCGTCGCCAATTTCACGTGAACATTCAAAGCGACATCTCAACACTTTCCAAAGCTCATATTCATGCCTAAAGCTTCGTTGAAGCTCTTGCGACGCTTTGGAAAATATGAAGATTCAATCGAAGCTATCGAAGACCGTTTATTAAGGTTTTATTTATAGTCTTTTAGCTTCGATATATAGAATGTTAAGCCTTGAGTATATCTTACGTCTATATCTTCATTTCTCTCATTTCGTAGCTCTAGGATCCTTGCACAAGTTCATTCTAACTTCCTCGAAGCGTCGCGCTTCGATTCGGACTTTGTTGTGCATGTTAGTTGGTACAAGATCAAGTACTGACCGACTAGATGGTGATCTAGTCGGTCGGCAACTGTTCTTGGACCGACTAGTTTGATTCCTTAAATTCTTGGACTTTACTGTTTACAGTTAGTCGGTCTACGTTGACTCACCGACCGACTAGTTTGTGAACTAGTCGGTCAGTGATGCTTCTTTGACCGACTAGTTGAGACTTACTGTTCACTCTAAAATTCTCCTAAGCTACTGTTTACCGATAGTCGGTCTAAGAACGTTTGATGACCGACTAGTTGACAATCTAGTCGGTCAACTTTTGTTCTTGGACCGACTAAGTCAACTTGCCTTCAGACTATGTTGTTTTGCCTCTTAGTCGGTCTACGTTCATTGGATGACCGACTAGTTGTGAAACTAGTCGGTCAGACAGTGTTCTTGGACCGACTAGTTTTCTAGGTCTGAAATTCTATCTCTTCTCAGATCTGCTCTTAGTCGGTCCATGCTTTGTGACTGACCGACTAGTTGATGAACTAGTCGGTCAGTGAGTGTTCTTTGACCGACTAATTCTCACAGATTTCTTTCCGTTGGAGATTGACCTAACTTGTGTTTTTGGGTTCCTATAAATACGAACCTAGGTCATTTCTATCTTAAATAGAGCTGCCATTAAGAGATTCATTGAGTTCTAAAGAGATAACTATTCTCCCTCAAATCTAAAGCTCTCTTCCTCACAAGAAACCCATTCTCTCTCATTTCTAGATCTAGAGAGAAGCTTGTTCTTGGTGAGCTCTTCAAGCTATTGCTTGATTCAAGTTTCCAAATCTTCCCTAGGCACCCATTGCTGCTCATTTCCTTGGTGCTAGGGTTTGGTAACTTCATCTTCCTCAAATCCTTCATTCCACCTATTGGGTAAGAAAAACTCAAGGTATAGGATTTTGTGGTAAGAGTATTTATTTCATCTAAACTCTTTTATATTGCTTATTGGCTCTCTTGGTTGTGAGAGAAGTTTGTGATCCCGGGTTGTGGGATTCACTTTGCCATTGCATGTATGATTTGATCTTGTGAAGGTTTTTCACAAGATATTCATAGTGGAAATCTTGAGTTAGGGTTTCTAACTCAAGTATCCGGAAGGGATCCGGGTGGTTGGGACGTAGGATCACCGGGAACAAGTCGGGGAGACTTGGGTGGATCCGAATCCATTAACATCGTTTGTTAGCATTGTTAATTTCATTGTTGTCATTCAATTTAAGCTTCCGCAAATTGATTTGGTAGTTGTGTGCAATTTAATTTGGAATAATACGCCTTATTATTTTAAAGTACTATTCACCCCCCCTCTAGTACTTGTGCAGTAGCTGGTAGGGCATTACAGGTTGCCCGCAGAGAGGACTCATCATTGCCCGCATTGTGAGATGGGGGGATAGAGACCGAGCCGGAGCTCGAAGAGGCCATAAGGAGTGGGGGAGTTCAGGGGAGAGGGATCGGAGGAGGGGAGCACAGGGAAGGGGGACCGTCTGAGGGGTCGGAGCCCCAATAGGGAGTAGCTAGGATCGTCGCCGAATCGCCCTAATTATTGCCAGATGGGAGCTCGGGTGAAAACTTTATATATACACACACACACACAACATTGATTTTGTTAGAAATAAAGATTCAAGTCTTTTCCACAGGGACTCTGCAGTTTCCTCTCTCGTAACCTTGCAAAAGACTTTGTTCGATAGGGCCATTTGAATTGCGATGTGGGCATTCTACTCTAGCATTGATCTCGCATAGTCTGTGATAGATTCTAGAATTGTTTTCTTGTCAAAGACTATCTTGTATAGCCCCTCGTGCTTGAGCATAGCATTCACCCTCATGCACCATAGAGTGAAGCTATTCTTTCACGTAAAATTTTCGATCTTGTATCCAACAGTTGAATATGTCTAAACCATTGTGTAACCTCCAACAACTTGAATACTTTGATACCACTTGTTGGAAAATAACCAATCTAGGATAGCGGAAGCCTCCCGACAAATAGCTACACAACAATCGGTATGCCATGATCTTTCAGAGATAAACCATAATGGCACAATCCAACCACAAAAGCAAGATAAAAAGTAACAAAAGCAGGAAAATAATAAATCAAGCAACACTGAGTTTACACTGGTTCAACTTGTTAACGGCGCCTACGTCCAATTTCTCGATAACGGTTTCCACTAATAAGATCAGATCAATTACACCCGACTCCTTCAATCTTCTTTAACAAAAGAGAGCACCAATAACTACAAAATTGGAGTTCAAAATCTTCTCACCAAACCCAAAAGAGATATCATATCTCAGCAAAAGAGAAGAAAATCCAAGCGCTCTTACAAATAATCCCTCAACCCGAAAAAATGAATCCCATAAAGAAGATTACAAAGAATTTCAATAGAAATCAATAAATGTCACTCACCAAATCATGCCCTAGAGTTCCAAGACGTGCGAGGAAGAAGAAACTTGATGATGCCACGTAATAGCTTCTATTTCTCTTTGCTCAATACAAATAAACCCTCGGAAGGGTTAAATAGTCTCAAGGATCGTATGGAATCTCAGCCGTCTGATTAGATTAGGTTTTAGATCAAAACCTAACTCACATAAATGCGTCTGGCTGTCTACAGTCGACACGACCGTGCAGAAATCGGCTCAGCCATGTCACACCTGCGAAATATGTTGTTGACTGTGCACGGCCGTGTCAAACTCTACACGGTCGTGTCACAGTCTGCCCAGAAAATTGGAAATTTTAATGGACTTTGCACGGCCGTGTCAAGCCTGGAAAAACCTTGAAACATTTTCAACACCTTGGACATCACATATCTTACTTCCTTCTGATAGCCGTAGCAATTTTCAATGATGTCTTTAACTCACCCAAAGTAATGTATTTCCAACTATATCAAATTTTGATCCTTACCACTAGTGTATGATGGTTGTAAGGAGGCAAAGACTCCATTACTCTACGTGTGTATAAATATCAATTTTAGCTATTTAAATCTAAAACCATTTGTTGACAGGAGTATTCTGACCCGGCCCGGAAGAGCAAAGTCAACTATGACTGGTCAACCGGATTACTACGACCTTGGGGCCTCGGCCCAAGGATCTCACGGGCGGGCCGTGCTTCTCCACCCATGACGAAGGCCCACTTCCTCAGTGGAGGAAATCGAGGCCCAAATCAAGGAAGCATCCGCCAAATATGGCAACCGTCCAAGGCCATCACTCTCTAGCCATCATGGCTCAGCTTAATGGCTCGGCTTAATGGCCCGACTTAAATGGCCTTCACTCTATAGCCATCATGGCTCGGCTTAATGGCCCGACTTAAATGGCCGTCACTCTCCAGCCATCAAGGCCCGCCAAATATGGCAACCGTCCGAGTCCATCACTCCAGCCATCATGGCCACCTTTAGGACATTCATCTCCTCATCAAGATGGGCGCAATTAGTGGAGGTCAAAACTTCCCACATTTGCACGTCCCCCTGAATGATGGCCATGATGTCACATCATGGCACATTATGAGGACGAGTCACCTATATGAGGGGGGGGATCTGGACGAAAGAGAAGGGAGGTATCACCAACTCCATCTTACACCTTCTTCCGCCTTTACATTTTTCTCCTCCATAGCTCGGCTCGAGGATGGGGGCTCGGTTTCTCCGTGAACCGAGCCCGATCCCACCGAGCATCCCTCAGACAAGATCTGACTTTGGCATCGGAGGGGATTCGGTCGGAACCAAGGTCCGACCCCCCTGACGAGCTCTTTCGTCCATTCAGGTCCAGGAGATCCCGCGGCGCCGAGGCTACCCCTCAGCTCCACGCCGGCCATGCATCAAGTGAGACGACCGAGGCTGCCCCTCATCGTCCGACCGGCCGAGGCCGAGCACACCCATCCGAGCCGAGGCTTCCCCTCAGCTCCGCGTCGGTCGCGCGTCAAGCCAAGGTGCCGAGGCTTCCCCTCGTCACCCGACCGTCCGAGGCCGAGCACCTCACACCGGGCCGAGGCTTCCTCTCAGCCCCCCTGAGGCCGAGGATCCAGACCCGGCCCAGCTGACGTGCTCTGTGTCAACTACATCTCCGATTCGCGTCGCGTCTACACGCGTTCGACGCACCCAAGGGACCCTAATCGGCCCCTTGACCACGTTGACCGGGCAGTCCACGGTCAACGATTCTGTAGTGAGAAAACACTCTGAAACATCTGGCGCCGTCTGTGGGAACGAGTTAACACCTATGTCATCAACCACATTGGCACTGACTGGTTCTACAAAATCAAAAGATTTGAGAGACCGACCGCGGAAGTAGATACATACCAGATCATCCTACGCTCGTGCGCTCTCAACACAGGCTTTCTGAAAGAGGAAGGCCACCTTTCCTAATAATCCCCATGTTCAAATCCTTGAGCATGGGTCCGTCGCCATCTGACCCTATCGCACCTTGCGGACAATCGACCTCCCACCTCGGCGGGATCCCACCACACCAATCAACCCTCTCTCGCGGCGGTCTCGTCGATTCCGGTGGCGATGAGGCATGAACCTTCTTCCCCCTTTCCGGAGGATGTCGATCCCGTGCGTAAGCTCTTTAAAGAGGCATGGACGGAAGCTCTCCCGAGGAGGAAATCACCATCGGCAAAAGCGGTAGATCCCGCCTGCTAGGGGGCTCGGGACCTGACCAACGAGTTCGACCACGACGTTGCAGGCCTCATCTTCCCTATCCACAGGCCACACGACAATGCTCCCAGCGCAGATGGGGAGGATCGATGATCGGTCGGCTAGTGCAACAGGAAATGGAGCAAGTCAACCTAGAAAGTGAATCCGGAGTCGAATCACCAAGGATCCGCATTAGATCTCATTGATCTCAGGTCCTGACTTGACGATCCAATGGCGATGCTCCCCGCCTGGGGGCTCTTCCTCGACAACAAGTCCCTAGCCCCCAGAGCTACACCGAGATCCTCTTGCCGAGCAACGCACACCGAGTGTAGCGGAGCATGGCGAGCACGTCGTACTGAGCTGTCCCCATGCCAAAGCACCAACTTGCCGAGCAGCTCCCCCTACCGCACTGCAGATGGGGAGGATCGACGATCGGTCGGCTAGAGCAACATGAAATGGAGCAAGTCAACCTAGAAAGTGAATCCGGAGTCGAATCACCAAGGATCCGCATTAGATCTCGCTGATCTCAGGTCCTGACTTGACGATCCAATGGCGATGCTCCCCGCCTGGGGGCTCTTCCTCGACAACAAGTCCCTAGCCAAGGGAGCTGATTTGGTGTATCCTATGGTAGCCGCCGAACTGCCAAGCCTGAGTTACCTACCTAGACCGCCGGATCCGTTCTACAACCGAACTGCCAAAGCCTTCCAGCTCACCGTGAGGTCCACTCTGTAGATGCGTTCCCAGGCGGCGGCGACGACCTCCAATATCTAACTCCGTGAGACGGCTAGTTCTTGACGGAGAAAAATGGAGAGTTCCCTTTATCTGGCGCTGGGCCCTTAGGAAGATCCCACCACGGCGACTTCCTCGTCGCCAACCGGACCTACAACGCCATCTTCTGGCACTCCAACATCGACGCGGACATCGGCGTCGCCTTCCTTGCCTGAGGGGACGGCTACTGCAGAGGCTGCGGTGTAAAAGACGACCGCAGGCGCACCGGAAACAAGCCCACCATGAGCTCTGAAAGGACCATGGCCAGTAAAGCTAGCAGCAAAGGACTAGTATATGTGCAGGAAGTGGAAGTCAGTAAGCACCCTCTCGTGATGGGAGCGATACAGATGCTCGATCCATCCAGGCACTGCGACCGCATGAGTATCGGTGTGCTTGTGGAGCGAACGACCAAGGATGTCCTGCCTGCAGTCCAACGCAACAAGGAGGGTCTCGAAGAGGTCATCTCTCGCCTAATGAAGCCCTGGAGAAAAAGAAAAAGGAGATGGCGAGCTTTGAGCCAGAGCACAAGATAAAGATGAGGAAGTCTGGCGCCGACGCCAACGAAGATGAGGCGATCGCCGGCCGGTTAGACTACGATGAGCAAAAGGATCAACCCAAGACGACACTGTCGACGAAAGAGGTCATCACCTCGTTCCTCAAGGCAGAGGTCTTCACCACACGCCCAACGGCAGCTAGAGGGGCGCGCCAAGGAGCAAGCCGAGCTCAAGGCCTTTCAGCAACAGACCAAGAGCAATCGATTTCCAAGGCAGCGAGCCGAAGAGGTCAACGCGTTCTATGCCAAGATCAACAACGATTCCTAACAGGCCACCCCGTCGGCAAGCACCGGTGACCAACTTGCGGTCCCCGGGCGGCAACCTCGGGATCTACTGCCAGGGATGCTCCGTGGCCCGGTCAGCCCGAACCACTACCTCTCCACCGGCCAGGTCGCAGCCGCGGCTAATCTCCACGTTAGCCCCGACGACGACGGCCCCGCCACAGCCGCAGCCGATGATGACGGCCCTCGGCGTTCCCACCACCGGAACGGTTGCCGCAGCACTTCCGAGCTCGGGTCTCCTCCTGTCAAGCTCAGGACCCCCCTCCGTCGACCTCACCTCCGCTCGAATGAAGGGACTGAACCGGGGAAGAGCTTAGGGGAAAGGATAGCGCTGCGAGCTTCACAAGCGGAGGAGGAGCAGGCTGATCTGAGAGGAATAGACAAGATCCGCGTCACTTGCTTCAAATCCGGGGGCATGCACCAAATACTTCAAGGGCCGAGCTCGATTCTTCCCCCCGAGCTTCGAGTCCTGAGCTCCGCCTGATCCTCGATGCAAGGCTCGCTTTTTCCAACCGACCCAACAAACAGCTCAAGAGCAGAGCTACACCGAGATCCTCTTGCCGAGCAACGCACACCGAGCGTAGCAGAGCATGGCGAGCACGTCGTACTGAGCTGTCCCCATGCCAAAGCACCAACTTGCCGAGCAGCTCCCCCTACCGAACTGCTGAGTGCGTAGAACTACTAATCATGCTGATCTCCCATCCGCATCTGGCTCTCGACTCGCCAGGATCAATGATTGGTATGGGGAAGAGTGCAAAACAATTTGTTGGAGAGACGTGGCGGAGCAACAGCGAATCTGGTTTCAGGGACGCTCGTCGCCCTTGCCGATCTGTTCGACTTCGGGATGCGAAAGCGCTATCAAAGGGGCGGGAATCATCGGCGAATGATGCACTGGAGGATTAAGCTTTCCGGCCTCTTCTCCGCTGTGACGAAGAATTGTCATCTGAGCTTCTAGATGCCGATTCAGAGGACCAAGCTCAGGTGACGATGTTGGACACGGATATCAGCCTCATGTTGCCGACGACGCACCAAGCTTCGCATTGCCAACCCAAGCATCTGACGCTCGGGCGTCCGACCCGGATCCCGTCGCCGGTAGCAAGTCACTCGACCCCCATTGTCGTGTTCACGTCGACGGCCCCGACGCACGAGACATCGCTGCGTTCTCAGGTAGCCACACCATCGACCCAAGAATGGGGCACCTCCCTTGGGTGACAACTCGAAGATCCTCGTATGGCTGTTAAATGCTGCAAGAAGCATATTAACGCCGCAGCAGTGCCCAGGCCCGATGGCAACAACGTGGACGTCGAGCTCAAGACCCGGGACGCACTCTCTACCTCGCCTCAACAAGACGACGTCAACTTGCGGATCGATCAGATCCCAGTGGTCAGAGGTGAGACCAGTGAGGTTCTGCTTTGTCAGAGTCTCCGTCCTTGGTCTTCCCCAATGTCAGAATGGCGGCAACCCTGACCTCGACCATCTAGTCACCAAGCTTCGGAGATAAGCACTCGATCCCCGACGCGGGGGGATAGCGATGAACAGGAAGGCGGTGGCCGCGAGAGATGGCGTCTACCGCCGGCTCCAAATCCCTCAAAGACCTACCGATGGTCGGCGTCGATGTCTCCGGGTTCAGGGAGACACGTCTGACCACCAAATCGTAGATGGCGATTACAGGAGCCGGAGGCCGTAACGATTATCTCCTCCCATCGGATCAACCCATTTTCCAACAGAGGAGACATTGGGTCCGCAGGTGAAGACCTATGTGGGCATGACGGAAGAGGCGGCTAGCGATTATCGGAGATCAGAGGGAAGCTGAACTCAGTCGGCTGCCCTTACCCGAGTTCTGACTGAGCACTCGACCATCCAGACCACTCCTCCGGCCGTGACTGAGCCGATCTGGCCGAAGCACCATTGTCCGAGTTCGAGCATCCAGACCGCTCCTCCGACCGTGGCCGAGCCGATCTGGCCGAAGCACCACCGTCCGAGGTCGAGCATCCAAACCGCTCCCCCAACTGTGCTGCTGGGTTTCCGCTTGCCGAACCGCTCCTGCATCCACCCGAGCGGGACGAAGTAGTGGCAGAGCGCCACCATGGAATCTTCGAAAGGTCCTCACTTCTTCTTCGGCCGTAAGTCGAGGGGCAACTCCCCTCGCCACCGAACGAATCTCCTTCGTCGGCCGTAAGCTGAGGGGCAACTCCCCTCGCCACCGAACGAATCTCCTTCGTCGGCCGTAAGCTGAGGGGCAACTCCCCTCGCCACCGAACGAATCTCCTTCGTCGGCCGTAAGCCGAGGGGCAACTCCCCTCGCCACCGAACGAATCTCCTTCGTCGGCCGTAAGCCGAGGGGCAACTCCCCTCGCCACCGAACGAATCTCCTTCGTCGGCCGTAAGCCGAGGGGCAACTCCCCTCGCCACCGAACGAATCTCCTTCGTCGGCCGTAAGCCGAGGGGCAACTCCCCTCGCCACCGAACGAATCTCCTTCGTCGGCCGTAAGCCGATGGGCGACTCCCCTCACCACCGAACGAATCTCAGACTGACGATCTATCGTCCCTAGGCAACTCCGCAAGACGGACCAAAGTTTTGCAGAGAGTGCAACTTCTTCCCCATTATACTACATCTCCCGACCTCCACCTCAACAATGGTAGAGCTCAGATGATGGGGGCTGTTGACAGGAGTATTCTGACCCGGCCCGGAAGAGCAAAGTCAACTATGACTGGTCAACCGGATTACTATGACCTTGGGGCCTCGGCCCAAGGATCTCACGGGCGGGCCGCGCTTCTCCACCCATGACGAAGGCCCACTTCCTCAGTGGAGGAAATCGAGGCCCAAATCAAGGAAGCATCCGCCAAATATGGCAACCGTCCAAGGCCATCACTCTCTAGCCATCATGGCTCGGCTTAATGGCTCGGCTTAATGGCCCGACTTAAATGGCCTTCACTCTATAGCCATCATGGCTCGGCTTAATGGCTCGGCTTAATGGCCCGACTTAAATGGCCGTCACTCTCCAGCCATCAAGGCCCGCCAAATATGGCAACCGCCCGAGTCCATCACTCCAGCCATCATGGCCACCTTTAGGACATTCATCTCCTCATCAAGATGGGCGCAATTAGTGGAGGTCAAAACTTCCCACATTTGCACGTCCCCCTGAATGATGGCCATGATGTCACATCATGGCACATTATGAGGACGAGTCACCTATATGAGGGGGGGGGGGGGATCTGGGCGAAAGAGAAGGGAGGTATCACCAACTCCATCTTACACCTTCTTCCGCCTTTACATTTTTCTCCTCCATAGCTCGGCTCGAGGATGGGGGCTCGGTTTCTCCGTGAACCGAGCCCGATCCCACCGAGCATCCCTCAGACAAGATCTGACTTTGGCATCGGAGGGGATTCGGTCGGAACCAAGGTCCGACCCCCCTGACGAGCTCTTTCGTCCATTCAGGTCCAGGAGATCCCACGGCGCCGAGGCTACCCCTCAGCTCCACGCCGGCCACGCATCAAGCAAGACGACCGAGGCTGCCCCTCGTCGTCCGACCGGCCGAGGCCGAGCACACCCATCCGAGCCGAGGCTTCCCCTCAGCTCCGCGTCGGTCGCGCGTCAAGCCAAGGTGCCGAGGCTTCCCCTCGTCACCCGACCGTCCGAGGCCGAGCACCTCACACCGGGCCGAGGCTTCCCCTCAGCCCCCCTGAGGCCGAGGATCCAGACCCGGCCCAGCTGACGTGCTCTGTGTCAACTACATCTCCGATTCGCGTCGCGTCTACACGCGTTCGACGCACCCAAGGGACCCTAATCGGCCCCTTGACCACGTTGACCGGGCAGTCCACGGTCAACGATTCTGTAGTGAGAAAACACTCTGAAACACCATTGATATGGTAGGCTCCATAATAATTATACGCGTCAGCCGTACCTCCAGCGTAGTTACAAATATCCTCGAAGAGCAGCACACCTTAGTCAATTTATTGTTGAACTATTAAAAGCAATTCAAATGCACGACACGTTAACTGTACTGTTATTTTACTATGTTAATTTAACAACTTATAACTGTTCAGCCATTGAAGAATTCTTAATTTAACAAATTAGCCACTAATTAAACCATCTTACTTCCTGCTCCCAATATATGCTTTGCATACAGGTATCAAAAAGATAAAAATAATTTTGACAAGTAGAAGGGCTTCTTATAACAAGACAATTAAGGCAATTGTCCACTTAACTAGAATAATTTAATGACATCTTGTTATTGGAATTATGGGCCATTTAGTTCATATTTAATGACTAGCTCATGAATCTAGACTTAAACCACTCAACACTCAAATGCGTACTTAAAAAAGTAACCATCGACAAAATAAAATGCCCCACATCAATAACCCATCTTTATTGCTATGTAACTGCAAGAAGTATCCAAAGCTATATAAAGATCTTTGCTTTCGCTTTCAAGAATCAATCAGAGCAACAAAAAAAACCAAACGATGGAGGCAGGGAGCCTGAGAGCAAGTGCGGCACTGATGCTTGCCGCTCTTCTCATGACCTCACTGCAACTCAAAGAAGGCTCGGCCGCTTTTGATCTCTGGGATTTGCTGCCTCGGCCTCCGCCTCATCCTCACGTTCACCATGCTCCGGCGATGCAACACCGGCATCAGCTTCACGTTCACCTTCACCGTGACCCGGAGACGCAACACCGGCCACATCCTCACGTCCACCATGTTCCGGCGGAGCAACACCGGCCACATCCTCACGTTCACCATGTTCCGGCGGTGCAACACCGGCATCATCCGGTGTCGCAGTTTGATGTAGACAACTGCTTCGATAGATGCTACGGTAAATGCTCAGAGGAACAGCAGAACAATTTGGTCAAGTACATGTTGGACCCTGGGGAGTTGTTTTGCAAAACGGCCTGCAACGTCCGATGCGTCTTTGAAGCGCTGGCAAACGAGGAGGACTAAAGAAGGTTTTTTTTTAAATGAATAGAGAACATTGTTTTTGGAGAAGTTTTGTTCCTAATAAAATCGCATGACTGTGGTATAAACGCCAAAATCATAGGACGATTTGTCTGGATGCATTGTCTAGATCACATACATATGCCAGATAGTTCTTATATATGATGACGTAACATATTCTGCTTCTTAGCATGAGATGTGTTTTGGGTTGTTTTCTCGCCACAGATTGGTAGTACGGAGGTCCGAAGGTCGTCGCTGACGTGGAAGACGAGGAGGACCTTCGAGGCCGGTCGGCTGAGCAAACTCTGACGCGAAGATGCCCGGAACCGAGTGACGGGGCGTCGAAGTTGAGTTTTGGCTGGATGATGACCTCTGGGATCGGTCGACCGAGCAGACTCTAATGCGAGGATGCTCGGAGTCGAGCGATTGGGCGCCGAAGTTGGGCTTCGGCTGGATGACGTCTCATTCGATTTGCAAAACGAGTAGCTTGTCAGTAGGGTCGAACATTGGCTCCGACCAAGTCCCCTCCGATCTTAAGTCAGATCTTGACAAAAGAATGCTCGGTGAATAGAGTCCGGCTCACTGGGAGGTCGTGCACGAGTTCTCGGGCCGAGCTATGGAGGAAGAAATATGCGGCGGGAGTAGGTGTATGGAGAATGTATACATGGGTATCAAATATACAGTAATCGTCGCCATGGCCTTTCAGCTGTTGGGTTACTTATATGAGAGCGTCCTGTCAACGCATCCTCCTGATATGCATTTGCGTTCATGGCGTTTATGGATCCTCCTGTCGCGTCCGCCCGTATTGATGGAGGCATGAATGGCGATAAATATAGGCTCGGTTTAGGGCTTCCTCAATCGCGGAGAGCATACGGTCCATTGGGCTCTGGTCTTGGACCGAGAGGCCTCGATCTGCTCTTGAGATCCTCGGCCCAAGGCCCAGGGGGCATTGGGCCAGTCGGTCATTTTGCTTCTCTCTGGCCCATTCGGGGGGTTGTATTAATGGTCCTCATCGCCCGAGACGGTCCGTCGTGGTGGATCGGGTCGGGGGATGTGATAAGTAGGGATTTGACTGGCGCGGCAATCGAGACAACACATTTAATGAAAGCCATCATGGCACATGGTGCCAAGAAAATTCTCCTGCTCCTTAGGCACGGGATTTGGAGAGTCACTTGTCTCACGATGCTAACATGTGTCCCCTGTCGGAGGGCCTGGATTCGACGTTGCCTCCCATATAAGATGGTGGATCTTTGGGAGGAGTCTTCTTCGCGTCCGGTAATTCCACGCCTGTCTCGTCCCATCTTTGGAGACTCCTTTGCCCCGGTCCGCCTTTGGTGCTTCTCCTTCTCTAAGTTTGCAATGTCATTTTCTTCCCTTGTCAGTGTTCCTATTCCGATAGATGGAGAGGGTGTTGACGACTGGGGGCGTTCCCGAACATGATGATCTCGATGCGACATTGGGAGTTCTTCCACTTCCCAAGCTCGGGGGAGCTCCTATGAAGGGAAAAGGCTTACTGGTTGATGCTTTGATCCAACGAAGGGGCCCCTCTGGAGAAGAGGGGGTCTTCCATCCCTTCGGAGGTTCGAGATGTAGCTTCCTTGATTTCTTACTCCATGGTTGAAAAGATCAGGGCTGAATATCTCTCTTATCCATATGGGGTTCGGGCCCCTTTTATGAGGAACGGATGTGTTCCCTTGGGAGCTCAGAAATCGGGGTGTATACTGAAATGTTTCGGCTCGGGCTCCGCTTTCCCCTTCATCATTTTCTTCTCGAGATTTTGACATTCTTGCAGCTATCCCTCTATCCGCTAACCCCTCACTCAATCCCCTCTTTGATCTGCCAGTTGCACGGGACAGTGCTGACCTTACCGCTCTTTTTTACTTTCACCGGGTGCAGCTCGCTTCTTCGGGGACATGGCTCCACATTTCTGCCCAGAGGAGCAAGGACCTCCTGCTAGGGTTACCATGTAGGATAGGTGACTAGAGGAATAACTTCTTTTTCATCACCTTCCCCATAGATGCCAAAAGTCTAACCTTCTGGGGCAGCTCAGGCACCGCAGATTTGGAGTTAACTCTCTCTGAGATTGACTCCAGGGTCGCCGATTTTTTAATGGCCTTGCTCGAAGAAGAGAGGTCAATTTGGGCTTTGATGGACGATCTTCTCCCTAAGAGCACCCGATGGTCTCCCGGTAAAGGTGATCTTTAGATTTCGTTCTTCCTCCTGGCTCACCCTGATTTTTCTCTTTTTTGCAGGAATGGCGGGTCAGGAGTTCATCCAGGCCTTTGACATGTACTAGCTCATTCGTTGTGGTTTTTAGAGGTCCATGGGCGAGCCCTCTGGTCAGTCGCCTCACCGCTGAGTAGATGAGGTAATGCAGTCGAACGAGCCACTGATCAAGACGTTGAGATCAGCCGACGTCTTCTCGGCTTTGACCCCGGCCGCAGAGAGCTGTTCCTCGGTTACAGAGGGCCCGATTAATGTTCCTGACAACACTGGCTCCGACGAGGGAGATCTTCCTGGCCCCAAAGAGGGCCTTCCTAAAGTAGTCGAAGGTTTGAGGAAGAGGAAAGAGCACTCTTCCTCCAGTTTAGAGACCCTGAAGAAGAGGGTGAAATAAGGTGAATCCGATCCCGCGGCTCGAGCCTCATCGGTTGACTTTGGGGGGGAGTTCTCTGGCACTGGGAGAGGCTTCCCATCTCGGTGAGGTTGAGCACACCCCCTCTGAGCTGGCTCGGATACTACCGGTGGTCGGGCCTGTCTCGGTTGGTCTTGTCCCCAAGGCACCACCCGGAGAGTCGGTCTTTGATGATTGCTAAGTGGCGGTCCACTTGGCGGAGAATTCCGTCCTCCCAAGGGATCGTTCCCTCTTGGAGAAGGCTGGTCCCGAAGGCCTGGTGGATTGCATGGTATAGCAAAGCCAGCAGATTGGTTCCCCCCTCTCGTTTTGTAACGACTGGTTTTCGTGTAATTGGATTATCTATATTAAAATATATGCTTGGTGGATTTTCTCCTTGGATGTGTGGTTTCCGTCGCCGTAGCTTTCACTTTTGATCGTTTCGTCGTGATTTTCTAGCTTCTTCCTTCGATCGTCAATTTCGGAGTAAGTCATTCGTGACGAGCTTCAAATCGCTCATATCTTAGAGTTAGAGTGATCTTAGAAGCCATAGGAATCTTCCCGAAGCTCCGCGATTCGAATCGGCACTTTTAGTGCATCTTAGTTGGTTCGAGAAGGTGGACCAACCGACTAGAATTCAATCTAGTCGGTCAGGAACTCTTTTGAAACCGACTAGTTTATTAAATCAATTCTTCAGGAGTTACTGTTTACTCTTAGTCGGTCTAAGAACAATCACCGACCGACTAGATGTGAAACTAGTCGGTCAGAACTTACTCTCAGACCGACTAGTTCCTTTGATAATTTTCACCTAAGTTACTGTTCAACGTTAGTCGGTCCATGAACACTCACCGATCGACTAGATTCCAAACTAGTCGGTCAATGCTTCTTCGTTGACCGACTAACTCTTAGTTCATTTTCCTTCAGGAGCTACTGTTTGCGTTTAGTCGGTCCATGTTGAACGACCGACCGACTAGATCCTCAACTAGTCGGTCGACCACCCTTCTTTGACCGACTAACGACCCCCGAAACCCTAGGTTTGTCCCAGCCGCCGTTTCATTCTCTATTTAAGCGGCCGATCGTTTTCATTCTCATTCTCTTCATCTCTTAGCCTCTTCTTTTCCCCATTAATCCCCCTTCATCTCAAACCCTTCATCCTTCAGCCTGCGGGCAATAGGGCATCCATATGTGGGTGATCTCTTGTACTTGAACACAGCCTGCGGGCAATAGGGTACTCACCTGTGTGTGAGTGATCCCTTGTACTTGAACACAGCCTGCGGGCAATAGGGCACCCGTGTGTGGGCGATCCCTTGTACTTGTTACTTGACAATACATGTCACACCTACCACTTGTACTTGTCCGTTTTTTACTTGTAAAACTTGTTATCCATGACATACTTGCTACTTGCTACTTGTACTTCCCTTTACTTGTCACTTCCATACTATACTTGCCATGTCATGCATCATACTATAACTGCTAGGTTGTTAGTTACCTTTCTTTCAGTTTCCTTGCACAAGTCTTTCGACTTGCTGACATGTGGTCCTTTTCTCTTTTGGGTGACACATGTTAGATCCCGAGCCTGAGTTTGTCGCTGAGGACGTAGTGTTTATTGGCGCTGAGCCAGTGGTTGCTGAGGAGGAGTTTGTGGTCATTGGTGACCAGTCTTAGAGGTTGCTCGTGTTCTCTTCCTTGTTTAGGTTTGTTGTTAGTTGTTGGTGCGGGGCACCCTTGCTTGTATGTTGTACTTTGTTGGCCATGTTGGGCCTTAGCTTTTCCCTTTTGAGCCTGGTGGCTTTTCTGTGATATTGTAATTTACTTTATGGATATTCTGAGATTTAATAAATTGCTTATTGTCTCACTTCATTATTAATATCGTTGTTTCGTATTGCGTTGCAAGGACCTGCCAATTTATTGTTGATTGACGCTTATCGGGCTTGGAGCTTTACAGCTTCAAGTCTGAGCGGACCTTCTCACGTCTCGCCTCCACATTTTTGGGAAGCGGGGCGTGACAGGTTTTATTGGTGGCCCATGCAGGTCCATTTGCAAATGCGAATTATCGGAACAACGATAATAATTATAGAATGTCCATTAAATAAATTAGAACATCCAAATTGTAAGCCCGGAGTCTAGGTTTTTAGCGTTCATATGCCTTAGATGGCTGGTAGACGTGTTAGAGCATCTGCCTCAGCTTAGTAGGAAATCCATTAGATCAGGACTATAGTAAGACTTTGTTAGACGTCTGTGCTTGCTAGTTAGGGATCCCTGATTGTTAGCTAGACCCCATGCTAGTAATTGATTTGATAGTCTTAAGAGTTACCTTAGTGGTTCATGTCTAGCTCTGACCATGATAGATTCCTAGGATTTCTTTAGCCGTTCGCTTGGGTTTATCGATTTCGGGCCCAACAGAACATGACCTTGATTCTCTTAGAACCTTCCCTGAGGCCTCTAATATACTCTAGCCATTAAGAAGCCTTAGTGATTAGTTTTCCTAGGCCTTTGGTCGACCCGATGATTAGAACCCTCTGATTCAATCTTTTCTTGTCACTACACTTCGGTGTTACTGACCGTAGATTTTCATCGTAGTTTCTTGAATCGTAATTTAGGTGCATTCATCGCACAACCACATTCCTTGCTCTCGATTCACATGATCACCTCATTACGATTATCGTTGACCTTTCAAATCTTTTTCGTTACAAATCTTGATTCTTCCAAAGTCATTTTTGTATTCTTTCCTTATTTAAAGATTTCACTCAACTTAAATTTTGTTTTAAACTTCTTTTGTATATTTCCCTTACTCCCGATTGAGCTAACAGTTATTCTTAGATTTTGAAAAACTATTTGGCCGTAATTTTAAATTACTATCTTGTAACCATTTTCTAACCTATATCTTCGCTTCTCGATCTCAAAACTTTACTACTATTTCGATAATTCGACATACCACTTTTTGTAAATTGCGAAATTCATTTTAGCTGTTTACCGTACGTGCTTTAAAATACTTCTTCAAGATAAATAGAATTCCAAATATCTTATGAATATATTCTAATTATAAGTTTGTCGTACCGTACTTCAAAAGTCTTTATACCAACCCGTTCCTTTAGCAAATCCTTGTTTCCCCTAAAGGTATTTTCGATTTTTCCTCTCTCGCTAAGTTTAAATTTGTTCAAAAACTTTTAATATAAGTATATTAGACTTCATACCCTTTCGCCAATTTAAGATTTATTTATTTTTCTAAATATCGAAACTTTTGTTGAGATTTTAGATTACTAGTTTATAATATTTTCCAGCATATCCTTTTCGTACCGATATAAAAGTCTTGTCCCTTTTCATGTACCAATTTTATTCTAAACCGTACTTCTGTTTCTCCTAACTCGATTTACAATTTCTTTCGTACTTGTGCCATTAAAACTTATTCGATAAAACATCGTGCCTACTTTTAATATACTTTTCACACGGGATTTCGGCTTTCAGCAAGTCGATTTTACGCCCAACGTCTTCCCTATTTCAGATTTCGTAAAAAGAAATTATTATTTCATAACCATTTCCGGACCTAGACCCGTCTTAAATCGGTTTTAAAGTTTTAATACCAACTTGATGATTCTATATATCCTTTCCCTCTTTTCCATACTACTAAGATATTATTTTCCTTCTATTCACCATACGCACTTTTAAAAATGATTTCTAAAAAAATATAACTTCACTTACTCTTACTAGGCTCGTTATGATCGTATGTTAAGATCTTTGTATAAATCAGTTTCTGTTAACGAATTCGGATTTCTCTGAAAGTATTTTCGATAAGGTTTATTTGAAACTTCTCTCCAGTTTTAAGATTTGGGAAACATTTAACATGCGCTTAAATTCTCCGCACTATGTCTGATCTGATTTCATTCCTTAAATCTCGAAGCTTTCCCAAAATTCTTAAGCTACTGCCGCATAACATTTTCTTACATATGTCCTTAAAGTTCGTGTAAATGATTTACTTTTACTCACGATAATTTTATATAAGCCAAATAACCATGTACCCTTATTATGTATATTCGACTCAAACTTGTTCAAACAACTTGTTTTATCGACCTCCAAATATTTATACAGATATGGACTCAAACTTTTGAAGTGCAGCAGTTTTCAAACTATTCGAATTTTAGTATATGATTTACACTACTTTCCCATATCCTAATGGATCCTCATTACATATTTCTTTCCCGCCTAAACATTCACAATTTTCCCTTGATTCACCTAACCAAGCTGTCTTCTTATCATCGTTCTAGCTGGACTCATGCTTTTCGATCTTCCTATTCGTTACGCTCTTGCTTTCGGGTTCTTCCTTTTGTCTAGCCAATAGAGCTTGTCGTCGCCGGTGTCAACCTTAATATAGTTTGGTGAGCCCATTGGTATTAGTTGTTATGTCGTCATAGTGTGTTTAATTACATGGTGTGAATATATATATGATACACATGTGTGACCATACGATGAATGCTTTATTAGGGAGGCTATGTAATTATAAGTGAGCTGATGTCTGTAATATTATTATAATATATATAAGGTGATTGAACTGTGGTATTACCTGATTAAATATTATGGGTGTTTGACCTTATGATATGTATATGGCCACGTTGGTAGATGTGTATGTATTGGAGTAGTATTGGTATATGTATGGATATTGTGTTATGTATATAGAATACTCTGCTATGATTTGAGTCTCACTCAAGCTTGAGTGGGTATGCTCTATGTACATTGGTATGTTTGTCAGTGATTGGTGTGAAGTGTGGATGATGTATATATAGTGATTGGTGTAATTGTCTGTGGTGTAGTTATTTAATAAGGACTTGGTTGTGTGAATACATAAATGTGCTAGGTTGTAGGTATTTGCAATTGTGGCATGTGTGGCATGCCGTGAATATAATTATAGGACTATATGTGAAGTGAATATTTGGTGAATGTATATTTGATATAGTGAACTTGTTTTAACAATTGTATGGTGTGATTTCACATGTTGATTGTTTGGCGTATACTAGGAGATATAGGGAATAGTGTATTCTTATTGTCTTGTCCATAGGTAGTTACCTATACGTGTAGATTCCGATGGTATTTTCTAGTGTGAAATTATTTTCATATAAGTAAGAGAGACTTGGTTATTTTCATATAGTGTGTAATAAGTGTTTTATAGTTATATAGAATATACTTGCCTATATGAATGATTTGAATACGTGAATGGAGTTGATTGACTATAATAAGTATAAGTGTACTATGTGCGTGAATATATATTTATTTCCGTGGTGTTAATAATTGACTACCTAGTATATATATATAAGCACTTGAAATGAATGTACTTGGTTGAAATTTTGATGTGAAATTGATTGAGGGTAGTTACTAGGGTGACTAGATATAGCTATAGTTAGGAAGTCCGAGGACAGACTTTATTCTAAGGTGGGTAGCATGTAACGACTGGTTTTCGTGTAATTGGATTATCTATATTAAAATATATGCTTGGTGGATTTTCTCCTTGGATGTGTGGTTTCCGTCGCCGTAGCTTTCACTTTCGATCGTTTCGTCGTGATTTTCTAGATTCTTCCTTTGATCGTCAATTTCGGAGTAAGTCATTCGTGACGAGCTTCAAATCGCTCATATCTTAGAGTTAGAGTGATCTTAGAAGCCATAGGAATCTGCCTGAAGCTCCGTGATTCGAATCGGCACTTTTAGTGCATCTTAGTTGGTTCGAGAAGGTTGGCCAACCAACTAGAATTCAATCTAGTCGGTCAGGAACTCTTCTGGAACCGACTAGTTTATTAAATCAATTCTTCAGGAGTTACTGTTTACTCTTAGTCGGTCTAAGAACAATCACCGACCGACTAGATGTGAAACTAGTCGGTCAGAACTTGCTCTCAGACCGACTAGTTCCTTTGATAATTTTCACCTAAGTTACTGTTCACCGTTAGTCGGTCCATGAACACTCACCGACTGACTAGATTCCAAACTAGTCGGTCAATGCTTCTTCGTTGACCGACTAACTCTTAGTTCATTTTCCTTCAGGAGCTACTGTTTGCGTTTAGTCGGTCCATGTTGAACGACCGACCGACTAGATCCTCAACTAGTCGGTCGACCACCCTTCTTTGACCGACTAACCACCCCCGAAACCCTAGGTTTGTCCCAGCCGCCGTTTCATTCTCTATTTAAGCGGTCGATCGTTTTCATTCTCATTCTCTTCATCTCTTAGCGTCTTCTTTTCCCCATTAATCCCCCTTCATCTCAAACCCTTCCTCCTTCATCCCAAGCCATTCCTTCATCCTCCCGAACCCCTCTCACCCTCATATTGCGCCGGCCATCTCCCCTCTAGCCGCCGGCCGACCTCAAACCCTCAAATCTCCCTTTCTCCAGTTTTCCCCGTCGTTCCAGATCTGAGTGGTAGTTCTCCCGGATCGTTCCTCTGTTGCCGTGGCGCCTTTCTTCCGCTACGCTTTCGGTTTGTGTTCTTCCTTTAATCTCCTACAACCCACACCTTGCTATTGTGAAACCCTAATTAAAATGGATAATTAGACGTTATAGGTTCTATTACAAAATACAGATTGGATATTGTTCTGATGTTGTTTTGCCTTGGCAGCGACCCCATCTCCGTAGTGTAACATTTTGTGACGCGCCTCGTTGACCGTCATCCTTGGTGCCAGGCAAGTGAAACTTGCATCTCTTGATTTGGGCCATGTCTTAGGCCATTTCCCTTGCTTTAGCGTAAAAGAGACTAGACGGTGAAAGGATAGTCGTCTAGACGCCATTGACCTAGCTTGACAACGAAGCTTGGTCCGTCACCTTCATCATGCTTGTATGTCACGTTTAATTTCACTTAACGGTACGCGTATTAACTGCTCATGTCATCCATGCATCTTTAACTACCATGTTTAATTTAAATTAATGGTACGCGAATATCTGTTCATGTCATTGCATTTTGCCTGTCATGTTTAATTTAAATTAACGGTACGCGAATATCTGTTCATGTCATTGCATTTCGCCTGTCATGTTTAATTTCAATTAACGGTACGTGAATATCTGCTCATGTCATTGCATGCTTGAACACTCATCGTGATTGCGTAGCATCGCTACTTACTAGTGCCACTTGTTCCGGCTAGGCACCCGTTTTGCGGGCACAACCCTAGGCCAATTACAAATCTGGCTCGTGGTCCAGAAAACGAGCTCAACATAGCCTACGGGCAACAGGGCATCCATATGTGGGTGATCCCTTGTACTTGAACACAGCCTGCGGGCAATAGGGCACTCACCTGTGTGTGAGTGATCCCTTGTACTTGAACACAGCCTGCGGGCAATAGGGCACCCGTGTGTGGGTGATCCCTTGTACTTGTTACTTGATAATACATGTCACACCTACCACTTGTACTTGTCCGTGTTTTACTTGTAAAACTTGTTATCCATGACATACTTGCTACTTTCTACTTGTACTTCCCTTTACTTGTCACTTCCATACTATACTTGCCATGTCATGCATCATACTATAACTGCTAGGTTGTTAGTTACCTTTCTTTCAGTTTCCTTGCACAAGTCTTTCGACTTGCTGACATGTGGCCCTTTTCTCTTTTGGGTGACACATGTTAGATCCCGAGCCTGAGTTTGTCGCTGAGGACATAGTGTTTGCTGGCGCTGAGCCAGTGGTTGCTGAGGAGGAGTTTGTGGTCATTGGTGACCAGTCTTAGAGGTCGCTCGTGTTCTCTTCCTTGTTTAGGTTTGTTGTTAGTTGTTGGTGCGGGGCACCCTTGCTTGTATGTTGTACTTTGTTGACCATGTTGGGCCTTAGCTTTTCCCTTTTGAGCCTGGTGGCTTTTCTGTGATATTGTAATTTATTTTATGGATATTCTGAGATTTAATAAATTGCTTATTGTCTCACTTCATTATTAATATCGTTGTTTCGTATTGCGTTGCAAGGACCTGCCAATTTACTGTTGATTGATGCTTATCGGGCTTGGAGCTTTACATCTTCAAGTTTGAGCGGACCTTCTCACGTCTCGCCTCCTCATTTTTGGGAAGCGGGGCGTGACACGTTTGCTACCCCTCAGTTTGAACATCATTAACTTGTTCGCATATTTCAGATGTCCTCTATGGCCGTCGAGATGCGGTGAAATTCGGTGAAAATGGCCGCGGCCGAGGCGGCCCTCGTACGAGAGCATCGGAGGGCAGAGATGGCCAACAAAGCTGCTGAGGAGATTCGAGGGGAGCTGCGGTCTGCACTTCTCAAGGTCACCAAGCTTTTGTCGGAGGTTGGAATTAAAGGGAGCGTTGTTGGTCGCCGTTACCTCCCGAATGTAGCTGAAGAGAGCGTCCAGATCCTGTCCTCTTTGAAGAAGGAGGCCGAGCTTTGGTCTCAGATTGCCTCCCTGAAGTTGGGAAATCCCAAGCGACTCGTCACCGAAGTGATGAAGGGCTACGAAGAGGTCATGGCTCCACAGATGGCGAATTCATTTCTGGAGGGATTCCAAAGGCATGAGCGGATCTGGTAAATGCTCCCTCCCCCTTCAACTGACTTGACGAACCCATGGAGACAGGGGAAGCGGTTGAGGCCGAATAGGCCAAAGAGGTGTCGGCCGAGGTTCCTACCCGAGAAGTAGTGTAGACGGTTCTCGTTTTCCATCTCATTTGTAAAAATTTTATGGACTCCCTTCTTTGGTGGAATAACCATGCTTGCTTCTTCTCTTTTGGTTTCTTAGGTTGTGTGAAACACTACTTTGGCTGCCTCCCTTCCGTGGCTCGAGTTGATCTTCATGAGTCAGGAGCTTGAGTTGAGGAAACTATTTTTCACGAAGGTTGGCTGATCAGATGGTCGTCTTGCCATGGGGTTCACCCCCAGTCCTTTAGTGGATCTGAATTTATGGTCTACGCACTGAAAGTTGGGCCCCCCAGCCTTGTGGTCATTCAGGTGGTTGACTCGCTGGGGGGGCTGTCCACAGCCTTACGATGAACCAAGTTTAGGATCGACATATTAGGGGAGTGGCCCCGGGCATTACGGCAGACTAAGTTTATGATCTTCCTACTGGGGAGTGACCCCCAGCCTTACGGCCAACCGGATTATCGACCTGCTGGGGGAGTTGCCCCAAGTCTTACGGTAAAACCACATTTACGATTGGCCAACTGGGGAGAGTAGCCCCAGCCTTACAGCAGATCAGGCAGTCGGCCTACTGGGGGAGTTTCCCACAACCCTTACGGCAAACCAAGTTTATGATCGGCCTGCTGGGGGAGTGGCCCCCAGCCTTATGGTCGATCGGCTGGTCGGCCTGATAGGGGAGTTGCTTCCAGCCTTATGGTAGAACCAAGTTTATGATCAGCGTACTAGGGGAGTGACCCCAGCCTTATAGTAGATTAGGTGGTTGGCCTGCTGGGGGAGTTGCCCCAGCCATACGGCGAACCAAGTTTATGACTGGTCTGCTGGAGGAGTGGTCCCCAGTCTTACGGCAGATCAGGCAGTCAGCATACTGGGGGAGTTACCCCCAGCGTTATGGCAGACCAAGTTTATGATCGACCTGCTGGGGGAGTTTCCACCGGCCTTACGGCCGATCAGATGGTCGACCTGCTGGGGGAGTTGCCCCCAGCCTTACTACAGACCAAGTTTATGATCGACATGTTAGGAGAGTGGCCCCAGCCTTATGATCGATCGGATGGTCGACATGCTGGTGGAGTTTCCCAGCCTACTAGGGGAGTGCCCCCCAAGCCTTACGGCCAATCGGATGGTCGACCTGCTGGGGGAGTTGCCCGTAGCCTTACGACAGAACCAAGTTCATGATTGCCCTACTGGGGGAGTGGCCTCAACCTTACGACCAATTGGATGGTCAACCTGCTGGGGGAGTTGCCCCAGCCTTATAGCGAGACCAAGTTTTTGATAAGCCTGCTGGGTGAGTGGCCCCCAGCCGTATGCCCGATCAGATGGTTGGCCTGCTGGAGAAGTTGCCCTCAGCCTTAGAGCAGAACCAAGTTTATGATTGACCTACTGGGAGAGTTGTTGAGTATTGGACTCTCCACCTTGATTTTGATGATGATCAAACACAAATCATTGTGACTAACTCTTGTGTTTGCAGTTATCTGAAAAGTCACCAATTAGATTCAAGAAGATCAAAAGTGACTACATGTGTTGATTCAAGTGGAGAACTTGGTAGATCAACAAAGGTGAAGCATTGGCTTGAAGAACTCAAAGACTACTTCAAACCTCAAGCCAATGGCATCAACAAATGAATGGAGATTCAATCCAAAGAGAAGATAGGAATGGATGAGTCAAAAGCTTCGAAGACTATGACATTTAAGTCATTCAACTAAAAGACTCAAGAACATGAAGATTTATGGAGATCATCGCCAAATTAATTTGTTCATCTCAAGCGACGTCCCACGACTTCCTCAGAACGCGTGATCGTTGTGCTTGGAGCTTCGTTGAAGCTCAAGGAGTTTTTCATGAAGTCTAGGGATTCGGATTCTCCATGTTGAAGCTTTGAAGACGGTTTGTCGTGTTTACTTTTATGTCTTCTAGCTTTGGTTTAGTAGAATGTTAAGCCTTGAGTAGTACTTGCATAGAAATCTTCATTTCTATCATATCGTATCTCTAGGATTGCCTTAGAAGCCATTAGAAACTTTCCCGTAGCTTATCGCTTCATTTCTCGGCTTCGTATGCATCTTAATTGGTTCAAGTAGAAGAACCAACCGACTAGATGACGATCTAATCGGTTGGAAATTCTTCTTGAACCGACTAGACATCATTGCTAACTCAGCCCATTCACTGTTGACCAGTTAGTTGGTTCAAGAAGGATGGTTAATGCATTAAAAGCCAATCTAGTCGGTTGATGATCCTTCTTAGACCGACTAGTTTCAAATCTAGTCGGTCCAAGAAGGTTCACTGACCGACTAGTTGTCAATCTAGTCGGTTGATGATCCTTCTTAGACCGACTAGTTCTTACCCAGATTTCACCATCTTCTCTGTTAACCATCTAGTCGGTCCAAGAAGGTTCACTGACCGACTAGTTGTCAATCTAGTCGGTTGATGACCCTTCTTAGACCGATTAAGCAGCTTCAGAAATAGATCCGTTGGGCATTTAATGCCACGAATTTTGTGACCGCTTTCTCTCTTCCCTATATAAGTTTGAGTGCTTCTAACCAGGGATCCAAGGCTAAAATTAGAGACATTTTCACACCTTTGAAGAGAGCCATTCAACTCCAATTCCAAGCTCTCTCATCTCACAAGAATCTCTCTCTTTCTCTTTGAGCACTAATTCCTTAAGAGAGATTCTCATTCCTTGTGAGCTTCTCAAGCTAAGAGCTTGAAACCAAGTCACCAACTCCTCCCTAGCCATCTATTGCTGCTCATCTTGGTGGAGCTAGTGTTTGGTGATCTCATCTTCCTCAAAATCCATTCTTGCCCTAAATTGGTGAGTATTTCTCAAGGCATAGGATTTTGTGTTAAGAAGCTATTTATTTCATCTTCAATACATTTATATTGTTGTTTACTCTCGGTTGATGAGAGTGTTGGCTTGATCCCAAGTTGTGGGAGTCAAGATTTAGTTTTGCTCTCGGTTTGTGAGAGTTTGCCTAAATCCCAAGTTGTGGGATTTAGGGTTTTGCGTGTTCCCGGGTTGTGGGATACACGGACATCGATTGTAGGTCAATTGCACTTGTGGAGTTTTCGCAAGTGGGCTAAAGGAAATCTCTAGCGGTTTGCTAGAGTATCCGGAGGGGATCCGGGTGTTGCTGGAGTAGGGCACCGGTAACAAGTCGGGGAGACTTGGGTGGCACCGAACCAGGGTAGATTGCTTGTTTGCATTGCATTATTGCTTGTGTGGTTGTTCATTTATTGTATTCTGCATTTGTTGGTTAATTAGGGTTTTATTTGGCGTAAATTCCTTATAATTCTATAAAACACTATTCACCCCCCTCTAGTGTTTGTTCCTCATAGCACAGGGTCACTACAATTGGTATCAGAGCGAGGTTATAGCTATGGCAACCAACAACAACAACACACGATGCTCTCTTCCACCATATCTCCTCGGGCCCAATTATCAAAGTTGGTGTGTAAAGATGAAGGCTCATATTCAATCCATCGATGAGGATTATTGGAAGCTTGTGGAGAAGCCCTTTCGCTCACCTACCTCTCCCGAACATGAATGGACAAATAAGCAAAAAGAATTGGTGGGGAAACATCAAGAGGTAATGGATATCTTGCTTGATTATTTAAATTATGACATTCTTATGCATGTGTCCAAGGCAACAACGGCATATCAAATATGGCACATGCTATCGGAGCAAGAAGAGTCCACCTCGGAGTGTTCTTCCTCCAATGATGAAAGAAATTCATTCATGGGCTTGATGGCACGAGAGGACAACTCTAGTGACGAATCAAGCGATTCAAGTGAAAGCGATAGTGACGATGAAGAGGTAACAACGGAAGATCTTAAAATTGAGCTTAAGCAATTATTTGATAAATATCAAAAGCTTATGCATAAATATTGTGATGCTAAGAATAAGATTGCTAGTCTCTCTAACACATCTTCATGTAGCACCTCTAACAATGACACCATTGTTGAGACACTCGCTATTGAGAAAGCAAGTTTGCTTACTCAAAATAGCATGTTGAGAAATGAGGTGGAGTCCCTCAAATCTCAACTTGATCGTGTTTCTATTGTGGATAGTAACGATCTTGAGATTAAAAATCTTCAATCTCAAAACACTTTCTTGGGCATTGAGAATGAGGATCTCAAATCCCAAGTGCACGAGCTCACCACACGTGCATCCACATTGGATGCCACTATTTCTTCAATTTCGAAGAAATATCAGCTCATGTCCTCCATTGTTGAGAGATTCAACAAGGGAAAGGACAATTTGGATGATTTGCTAAAGAATCAACTACCGGCAAACCATCGTGTTGGCCTTGGTTATTCTAAGGCAAGTGCATCCAATGCACGCACCTCCTATAGTGAAGTAACTATAGATTTTGTGAGGCCATCCTCCGGTGCATCCACGAGTGGTGTCTATAACAACTTGGGTAGTTCTACTACTAAGGAAACCACCACTCCTATTCCTCCCTCCTTTGGAAAGAAACCCACTTTGGGTGGACCTCCAAAGAAGGGTCATGCATTCATGTACACCAATACTATGACACGTGGGAACACACCTCCTACTCCACATGTTCATTCTAATGATGGTTTTTATGCTCCACACCCACGAGCACGTGCAAACACTCATTTGAGACACTCTCATGCATGTACTCATGCTCGTGCACCTTCACATGCTTATGATCACACATCACATCCACATATGCATGCTTATTCTCATGATCATCCACATGCATACACACCTCATATTCATCCGCGTATGTATGCAACACCACACCATGGATCATATGCCCATCATCATGCTTTTGCACAACACAATGTTCCTCATGCTCTTGCTAGATCTCATGCTCCTAGGCCACATGCACCACGTAGAAATCAACCTTTTGTGCATGCAACCACTAGGAAGAGGATTCCCAAATCATACACTATTTGGGGTCCTAAGAATACTAGCACTCATGCTAAGGATATGTATGTGCAATCTTATATTCATAATATTATTTTGAATGATGATTATGTTGGGAAATCACGGTCCTCTTGGACTTGGTTTCCGAAGGGTTAGTTTCCATTGACCCTTCATTTGCTTGGTACCATTAGTTTATTTTCATTTTATGGGTACCAAGGCATTTGTGTTTAGAATTGGTTTATTCTTTTGTTTGGATTTTGGTCTTAGATGCTCATGTTTGTTAGAAACTTAAATTCATATTGAATTTGATTTCTATTGCATGTTTATTAGTAAATCATTGTGTTTGTGATTTTCATGTCTAAAATATTTAATATTTTCATGCAACACATGCGTTGGCTCATATTCATGTTTGATTATATGCAACATAAACATTGTGTATGATTACATTAGGATATGTGTTACAATTATTTGAATTTAGTATTTTAAATTTGTTGCCTAACTCATAGGATCCAAAAAGGTTTTTGGATACCATAATTATGTTTTCTAGGTTCAATCCACATTGGGATACCAACCCTACCAACTCTTTGATTTGCAAAGATTTTCATTCAAATGGAGTTGATGGTGCTTAAGTGATGCACCAAAGTAGGGGGAGCTTAATGTTGTAAGTATATTCTTACATTTGGTTTCCATGTGTGTTGGATGCATGTAGATGTCACTTTATGTTTGAGACTATCTCATGCATATTCTATGCTTGCATATTGTGTGCCTCGTATGTCATTCATGTCTATGTGTTTCACGTGTGTCAAATTCTTGACCAATGTGCATTGTGTATTCATAATCCTTACTCATATGTTTATTCGAGGATTATTTATAACATGTGGCTTAAATATTTTCATGTTAGAACTAATGCTTATTTGCATGTTTCACACACGGGACACGCTTATATTTATGTTCCACTTCACAAGCGTGCATCCCAACTTCCTACTCATGCCTCTACAACCTCTTAAGAATCCCAAATCACTATCTTTTGGATTCCTAAGATTGTTTCTAGGCATGGTATGAACACACATATAGAATCGTATATTAGGAATGACATATTCTCATGCGACTCATATTGCGTTTCATTGCTTGGGTACCATGCTTGTATGATTACTTTTTGTACCCATATTTATATGTGAGTTCGTCCTCTACTCCCAAGTTTGCTTAGTTTGTATGATTTTGAGGGAGTATGACATGTTTGATTGCTATCACGACATTACATTTGGTATCAGATTAGTTGAGTTCGTCCACTACCCCCAACATCATTATATGCCATTACATTTCTCTCATATTATGTTGTGCATATAGATTAGTTGATTTCTCTAACCCTTGGTGATTTTCTATCTTGTTGATATACCAAAGGAAAGAGAAATTTGGTTTTGAAAATTAATACTTCATGCTTTTCATGCACACTCTTTGTGGTATTACTTTTCATGCCTTCCTTCAATATGTGTTGTGCCGTGAATGTTTATTTTGTGCACATATGCATATTGAACGAGGAATCTTTCTAGCACACACTATTGTATTAGATATGTGTATTCATAATGATGTTACTTGACTAAATCATATGCATAGGAATTATTAGTCTATGTGTTTCTAATTTCTAATGATTAAGAATTGTTAATTCCTTATATGTATGATTTTCGTGATTATAATAACTCCTATTAATGCATGTCATGCATTTCTATTGATGAGTGTTATTTACAATTGGTAAATGTTTGGTTATTGGACTACTTGATTTTGTTCCTTAACCTATTGGATCCAAAAAGTTTTTGGATACCACCAATTGTTGTATTGTCAGATTGTTGTGCAAGATCCCTACTCTTCACACTCCTTGATTTACAAATGATGGATCAATTCAAAGGAAAGGATGGTGCATTGGAGATGCACACATATAGGAAAAGCTAAATGGTTGTAAGTATGTGTTTTGCACAATTGGTATTTTAATATATTGGTTTTGACTACCATATTTACAATTGGTATTTTAATATATTGAATTTGTGTAATATAGCATACTTCTTCATTAGCTCATTCTTGTCACACCCTCATGAAGATTGTTTGTTTATGTGACTGCCATGTTCATGTATGTCTTGTATGTCTTATTACGACTCATGTATCATGGTAGCTATAACATTCATATAATGATTTGGTTAGTTTTTATTGATATTCATATCTTTGGAACACGTTGTCATTACACATCGTATTCCTCACATGCATGCTTCTTTGTGAAGATTGTTATATGTTATGGATATGATAACTGATATGTATGACATGCTTGCTTGTTTATTAGACTGTATTAAGTATATTGATCTTAATCTTCATTGAAATTTTTTCAATTCTTTCATTTAAGGTTCATTGTTGTTTTGATTCTACCACATGTGCCTAATTCTCGTAGATGACTATGTTCATGGATTATTTAGACTACATCATGATCTGTCATACCATTCTAGTAGAATCATTCATTTCTTTATGGCATGCTATACTTCATCATGTTATACATAATTCATGCCATGTATAAGATTAATGATTTAGGATCTTTATGCATATTTGTTCATTGTATCACCACACATCTCATACTTTTCCTATGATATTTATGATTATCTTTATGAGACGTATTGATATGATTTGGGGTGATCAATGTATGTTACGTGTCATTTTAATTACTTCATGACTGATGTTTAGCTATAATTTTATTCAAGAGATCTTTCATGTCTATAGCTAAATCTTTCATGTATGATATTTTTCACAAGTGCCATAACATTCATTCATATTAGTTAGTGATCTTCAAGCTATATTTCTCACTATGTCATCTCTCATCTCACGCTCATATTTTATGCTATTTTGATGAGATGTTAGAGATAACTTGTGCTTTACACGATCACATAAGCTTTATATTGTATTTGATGATATGTATATTCTGTCATAGATATTCTTCCATGAATATATCTTGATGCACTATGACTTCTTTGATGCTACCTCTGATTATATTGTGCTTACTCAAGTTTTTTTATTCTATTCGCACAATTGGTATGCATGCATACAATGTTCATGATAAACTTTATTCGTTTATATCATACCTTGTGACTTTGAACGTAGACTATCTTCATGCATTTGCTCAAAGATGCTTTGTCACATTATGCTTCATGGTGAATTCTTTGTGATAATTGAGCTAGGATGAAATCATGTCTCTATTTGTTCACTTGGTTTCCTTCTCAAGTGATATCATGGTCTTGACATTAAATTGCCATGCTTTGCATACTCTGTTAGACTACAATTGGTATCATCTCTACATATCATATTTACATTTGGTATCATATTTACAATTGTTAGACTATTGATTTTGGATATCATCTTTACATGCTCATGGCATTCCATGCTTATCTTTGACTCATTATGTGAGTATCTATTCTGGAATGCATGCTAGTACTATGGTTCTTTTGAACATTGTATCATTTAGTATCTTAGTGTACTAGAATTGTGTATGCCATATGTTTTATGAAGTTACTATATCTATTTTGGCATAACACTTTTGCATGATTGGATATTTGTGTATGCCCACATTGCACACTTCACTTAGATTTGGTATGTCTACAATTGGTATCACATGCCATTATACTTAATTTGTGTTATTATTTCATAACATAACTGTGTACACATGGCTAAGAATTTCCATAGTCATTTTTGTTGCATTTTTTATGTTTGACTTAGACCTCAGTTTATTGATATTATTTATTGATCTATGTCAATGTGATGATTTTGATTCCACCATAATGTATTTAATCATGTTCATGTCATTTATCTTGCCAAGTATACTATTGGTATCACAAGACAGTCTATCACAATATGCTTCATGTTATAAATTTTGTGATAATTGAGTTTGTTTGGGTATTTGACACTATTTGATCACTTGTTTTTCTTTCACAAGTGATGTCATGATTTTTGCATTGTCACTTTTCTAACACTGCTCGCACTACTCTTTACAATTAGTATCTATTGTAATCTTTTATCACATATGCTTATTACTTATCTTTTTGTGATAATTGAGGGTGATTGAGTTGTCGTTGGATATGTGCTCTTGCAATTGATATCTTTATTTTGATATCCTGTTTTCAATTGGTAACTTTACATTAGAGAACTTTACAATTGGTAACTTTACAATTGATATACCTTTATGTTTTCCACTCTATTGTTGTATTTGTTGTTTCTATACCCCCCATATTTTTTTGTTAATGACAAAGGGGAGAGAAATAAACATATTAAATGTTGAGTGTTAAACAATAACTTGAATCATATAGACTTTAACTATGATCGCTCATGTATATGATTCAGGGGGAGCATTGGTGATTACCTTAGTTTGTATGGATTACATTATATATATATATTGGTAATCATGCTCATGTTTATGATGTGTATCACCTACATGATTTGTATTGTGTATGCATATTATTTCTGGTTATTCATGCGATATATACACAACCTAATGTGATACACACACTATTAACTGCTGAATGATGCAATTGATTATTGATATTAACTTGATTGGCATCATTGCAGGGGGAGTAAGTATATTTAATGCACAATTATTTGTTTTGTTTATATTTGGTTTGTCATCATCAAAAAGGGGGAGAGTGTTGAGTATTGGACTCTCCACCTTGATTTTGATGATGATCAAACACAAATCATTGTGACTAACTCTTGTGTTTGCAGTTATCTGAAAAGTCACCAATTAGATTCAAGAAGATCAAAAGTGACTACATGTGTTGATTCAAATGGAGAACTTGGTAGATCAACAAAGGTGAAGCATTGGCTTGAAGAACTCAAAGACTACTTCAAACCTCAAGCCAATGGCATCAACAAATGAATGGAGATTCAATCCAAAGAGAAGATAGGAATGGATGAGTCAAAAGCTTCGAAGACTATGACATTCAAGTCATTCAACTAAAAGACTCAAGAACATGAAGATTTATGGAGATCATCGCCAAATTAATTTGTTCATCTCAAGCGACGTCCCACGACTTCCTCAGAACGCGTGATCGTTGTGCTTGGAGCTTCGTTGAAGCTCAAGGAGTTTTTCATGAAGTCTAGGGATTCGGATTCTCCATGTTGAAGCTTTGAAGACGGTTTGTCGTGTTTACTTTTATGTCTTCTAGCTTTGGTTTAGTAGAATGTTGAGCCTTGAGTAGTACTTGTCTAGAAATCTTCATTTCTATCATATCGTATCTCTAGGATTGCCTTAGAAGCCATTAGAAACTTTCCCGTAGCTTATCGCTTCATTTCTCGGCTTCGTATGCATCTTAGTTGGTTCAAGTAGAAGAACCAACCGACTAGATGACGATCTAATCGGTTGGAAATTCTTCTTGAACCGACTAGACATCATTGCTAACTCAGCCCATTCACTGTTGACCAGTTAGTTGGTTCAAGAAGGATGGTTAATGCATTAAAAGCCAATCTAGTCGGTTGATGATCCTTCTTAGACCGACTAGTTTCAAATCTAGTCGGTCCAAGAAGGTTCACTGACCGACTAGTTGTCAATCTAGTCGGTTGATGATCCTTCTTAGACCGACTAGTTCTTACCCAGATTTCACCATCTTCTCTGTTAACCATCTAGTCGGTCCAAGAAGGTTCACTGACCGACTAGTTGTCAATCTAGTCGGTTGATGACCCTTCTTAGACCGATTAAGCAGCTTCAGAAATAGATCCGTTGGGCATTTAATGCCACGAATTTTGTGACCGCTTTCTCTCTTCCCTATATAAGTTTGAGTGCTTCTAACCAGGGATCCAAGGCTGAAATTAGAGACATTTTCACACCTTTGAAGAGAGCCATTCAACTCCAATTCCAAGCTCTCTCATCTCACAAGAATCTCTCTCTTTCTCTTTGAGCACTAATTCCTCAAGAGAGATTCTCATTCCTTGTGAGCTTCTCAAGCTAAGAGCTTGAAACCAAGTCACCAACTCCTCCCTAGCCATCTATTGCTACTCATCTTGGTGGAGCTAGTGTTTGGTGATCTCATCTTCCTCAAAATCCATTCTTGCCCTAAATTGGTGAGTATTTCTCAAGGCATAGGATTTTGTGTTAAGAAGCTATTTATTTCATCTTCAATACATTTATATTGTTGTTTACTCTCGGTTGATGAGAGTGTTGGCTTGATCCCAAGTTGTGGGAGTCAAGATTTAGTTTTGCTCTCGGTTTGTGAGAGTTTGCCTAAATCCCAAGTTATGGGATTTAGGGTTTTGTGTGTTCCCGGGTTGTGGGATACACGGACATCGATTGTAGGTCAATTGCACTTGTGGAGATTTCGCAAGTGGGCTAAAGGAAATCTCTAGCGGTTTGCTAGAGTATCCGGAGGGGATCCGGGTGTTGCTGGAGTAGGGCACCGGTAACAAGTCGGGGAGACTTGGGTGGCACCGAACCAGGGTAGATTGCTTGTTTGCATTGCATTATTGCTTGTGTGGTTGTTCATTTATTGTATTCTGCATTTGTTGGTTAATTAGGGTTTTATTTGGCGTAAATTCCTTATAATTCTATAAAACACTATTCACCCCCTCTCTAGTGTTTGTTCCTCATAGCACAGGGTCACTACAAGAGTGGCCCCTACCCATTTGGCCGAACAGATGGTCGACATGCTGGAGGTGTTACCCTTGTAAGGACAGTCTAACCCTTGCAATACTAACAACACACACTAGAGGGGGTTAAATAGTGTAAAGCAATAAATTGTTTAATTAAAAATTAAACTTGCAAATGTGTTACGCTGGTTTCCCAAACTTGGATACGTCCAGCCACACCAAATATTCATTATAAGTCTAACAAAGAGAGAAAATACAATCTCTCACAGAGATACCTCACAAAGAGGATTATAAATTCTCATACAGAGAAATCCTTGCTCTCACACAGAGATATAATTGCTCTCACACAGAGAGATTTTAACTCTCACACAGAGAGTAGACAACCAACCCTATACACGGGTTAACCTCTCACACAGAGAGGAACTAGCTCTCACTAAGAAAGCTAGGGTTTCAACTTACACAAAGATGAAATAAATGCTCTTACCTATGCCTTGAGATGAACTAACTTAATATGAAGAAGAAGGCATGGAAGAGGATCTCCAAGTGATGAGATTTGCTTGAATGCACTTGGATGATTTCCTTTAAGCTTGACTTCAATGCATGAAGAGGAATATGAGCTCTAAGAGGGAAATGAGAGATTAGGAGTGGATTAATTGATTTGCTAAGATATTCAATAGTTCCAAGATTTATAAATTAACTAAGCCCTCTCCTATATATTGGAAGCCCAAAGAAACCCATAAAACCCATGGAAAATGCCAAGAGAGAAAATCTGCAACGGCTATAATCTGGCATTTTACGGAAAAGACAGTCGACTGTATAAGGACTGACAGTCGACTAGTCAATGGCTATAACAATCCCAATGGTTATAATATGAGCCAGGACAGGCGACAGTAGAAGACTATACAGGCACCTGTAAATGAGCAGGCGCCTGAATAAACTTCAGCATGCGACTGTCAAATGGGATGGCCAGAAACAGAGAAAATGCAACTTACGCACGTGTGCATTCAAACGACTGATGACCAAAGTCCAGGCGCCTGAAAATATACAAACGACTGTAAACTCTGAGTCATTCGACTGACACACAAAGTGGAGTTAATGTGCAAAAAATGCAAGTTACACACGTTGGCATACAGACAACTATAGGACAATTCCCAGGCTCTTGATGGAAGGCATGAGCCTAAATTATGAACGTCAGTCATCTGTTTCCAAAAGCTCACGTATGAGTCAATAAAAAAGTTGACTTGAGCACTGCACTACAGTCGACTGTAGAAGACCGGACAGGCGCCTGGAATCACCCAGTCACATGTTCTTAATTCAGCAGTCGCCTGTAAGAGAGCCAGAGACTCCAATTGAGTCATTTGGCATGATGAACCTATTGGGTTGAATTCTACGATAATCATAAGGCTTACTAAAATGGATATATGCATATGCATGTATTAGTCGACCTTTTATCAAGGAATTACAATAATCCTAGACTCAAAAAGAGAAATGCAAGTAATAAAAGATATTACATGGAATACATTGCTTCCATTAGAGTCTACGCTTCAAGCTTTTGCCTTGATTCTCCCCACCATCTTCCAAGCTTTTGCACCATTTGATGAGCTTCCCTTCATCAAGTCCCAAGCTCTGGTTATACTCCCCTTGATGTACATCCTTGCACTAAGCAATTAGTCTCCAAATCATGCTATTCTTCATTTGATAAACATTAGACTAAAACATGAGAGTCATTAGCAACAACATAATGTTGTAATCATCATCAAAATAATATTGGTCTAAAACACCAATACCCAACAATCTCTCCCTTTTTGATGATGACACACATTATGTAAACTTATAAAAAATTAAAGCACAATGCTAATGAGCTCCCCCTACTTATAAGCACCAATTGTAAAATGATAGATAAACAATTGCAAATACTCATTATACCAATTGAAGTAAACTGAGATAATGAACAATGTTGAAATATAATAGGCATGGATTATGTAAACCAATTGAAATAAAATCAATAACATTCTCCACAAGAATGGTTTACATAATCCCATATATCTCTCCCCATATATGTGTATCTCTCTCCTCATAGAAGATATGAGTTACATAATCCTATCTCTCTCCCCCTTGTCATTGTCAAAAAGGTGGCCATCAAACATACAAGAAGTAACTCTTGTCATTGATACCAATTAAAAACATGACAATATGCAAGAGATAAAGAGATGTATGTTACCAAATGTAAAAATTTAGTGGGTATCAATCACTATCATATGCTCCCCATAGAACATAGAAATAGTCAAATTTTTGACTTCTATGGATCTAAAACTAATTGTAAAATTCTTTACCAATTGTAACTTAAAATTGGAGCCATGGGCCTAAATGTATCAAAGCATTGATATAGATAAATCATGCATCGTGATACAAATGATATTGCCAAAAGAGAATATAAAATCAAAAGAGTTGGCAATATCAATAGGTTAAGATCAAGACCATAAAACCAATTGTAAATAATGATCTCCATCAAAAACCAAAAAGAGAGTTAAACTATGTTTAAAAATAATTTTTAAACATATGTTACATATTAACTCCCCCATTGACATACATATGGATCAACAAATGCATGTATGCTAATGTAGTCTCCAAGGTCCTCATTTTCATGAAAAAATAATTTTGAAAACATTTTCAAAAACATGAAAATTCACACACAATCAATGGGTATGCTAAGAATAAACATTAAGCAAAATACCCATGCAATATTCACATATGTGAGAGACCTAAACATTAGGGAACCAAACCCAAGAGGAGTTTGATTTCCTAATGTAATCACATGAGGTGATCACATCCCTAACTAGAGAGTTGATGTATCTATTCCTCTCTTACACACTACACCTAGTGGGAATCCAAAGTCTCAAGGATTTCCTAGTGAAAGGTTTTGCTTTGTAAGAGGGGTGGATGTGGCATGCTTAGATGTAGAAAAGGATTTCTTGGCATGCATATAATGAGGATTTTGCTTTTAAGCAAAAAATGGAGAATTTTCATTTTTCCTTACCACCTTGTGATTTACATGCTTCTTGTTGGTGTTATTATTATACAAGAAAGCTTGGTGATTCTTCTTCGGTGCTTTAGCAAAAGTTCTTGATTTTGCACCAAAAGAAGAATTATAGTTGGGTTTGGGTACCACATTTTAAATATACCACAAACATCCTCTATGATTTTTGGATGTTGTTTTTCCACCAAATCATGGAGTGAATCCCTAGCATGTACAAAGCTTATGAGCTTTTGGGATTCCTCTTTGCGTATCAATGTAAGTTGTTGAATACGAGACTCTAAGCTAAGATTTTGAGCTAATAATTTTTCATTAGAAATGCTCAAGTCCTTAACTTGAGAGAGAAGTGTGTCTCTCTCACTAGTGTCACAAATATGCATATCAGTATTGTGCACACTAAAAGATTCTAATTCATGCACCCTACTCATAGCATTCTTAAAATTAGCTTTCAATTTAGCATATGAGTCGATACACTTACTTGTCGCGTTGGAGGCCACATTGTAATGATACTCAAGCTCCTTGTAAGATATCTTTGGCTCCTCCTCAACTTCATCATCGTTTTCCTCCTCACTAGAGCTTGACAAAGACACTTTCCCTTTTGCCATGAAGCATAGTTCTTCATTGGTCTTGAGCCAAGCCTCCACCTCTTCATTGCCAGAACTTGAAGAAAGATCTCCTAGTTCCATGAAGCACATGTGGGCTTGCTCCTTGTCATCTTCTTCTTCGTCACTTGATGAGTACTCATCCAAGTCACCAAATGTGCTGACAAGTCCCTTCTTTTCGCTCTTGAATTTGGACTTGCCTTTCCAATGCTTCTTCTCTTTTCATTTGTAAGAGTCTTTGTAGGGTTTGGAAGGGCATTCGGTAGCGAGATGACCTTTGCCACTACAAGTATAACAAACCTTGTTAGATTTAGAGGCAAAATTTTACGAAGATTTACCTTGCTTGCCCTTGAGGAATGCCTTGAATTGCTTGGGAAGCTCCAAGAAATCATCATCACTACCCTCATCTTCTTCACTAGAAGCTTCTTGATGGAATTTATTTCTCCACTCGATTGGCTTCTTCTCGGCATGGACTGAACCCCCTTTTGCTTCTCTGGCTTCTCTAGCTTCTCTGGCTTGGATAGTTGAATCTCCTTATTGTGTTGAAGCTTCACTTCATATGACATGAGATTCCCAATGCACTCCTCAACGATGTATTTGTACATGTCGTTATACTCCAAAATATCGTTGACCTTTGACCCCCATTGGGATGTAAGAGAGTTAAGGATCTTCTCCACACGATCCTCCTGGGAAATCACCTTCACAAGTCTTTCCAAAGCGTTCACGATGTCTGTGAACCTTGTGAACATTTCTGAGATGCTTTCTCCTGTCTGCATCTTAAACATTTCATATTTAGATCTAAACACAGTTTGTTTAGATTTCTTTACATTTTTCGTCCCTTCATGACAAATTTCCAAAGTATGCCAAATTTCGTTGGCCGGTTTACACATGGAGATGCGGTTGAACTCATTGTGTGTGAGGGCACAATGGAATACATTCATTGCCCTCACATTGTATTTGATCGAGTCCTTCTCCGCCTTTGTCCTTGTAGCCGCATGTGTAGTAGGCTTCTCAAATGGCGACTCCGTGATGTCCCCTATGTCTTGACCCTCCAAGTAGATCATCATCTTGATCTTCCAACTTGGGTAGTTGGTTCCGTTGAAGAGTGGGGTCGAACGATAGATAGACCATATTCATGAGAATCAGATGAAGCGCTGAATGCCATCCTTGTGGTATGCTATTACCTTGCTCTGATACCAATTGGAATAATCGTTTAACCCTTGCAATACTAACAACACACACTAGAGGGGGGTGAAGAGTGTAATTGCAATAAATTGTGTAATTAAAAATTAAACTTGCAAATACGGAATTATAAATGCAAGAGAAAAATAATTCACACAATCAAAACAAACGCAAACACAAGATTTTATGTTAGTTTTCCAAACTTTGGTACGTCCAGCCACACCAAATACTCACTATAATTCTCACAAAGAGAACGACTACAATCTCTCACAGAGATACCTCATAAAGAGGATTATAGATTCTCACATAGAGAAATCATTGCTCTCACACAGAGAGAAAATTTCTCTCACATAGAGAGATTTTAACTCTAACACAGAGAGTAGACAACCAACCCTATACACGGCTTAACCTCTCACACAGAGAGGAATTAGCTCTCTCTAAGAAAGCTAGGGTTTCAACTTACACAAAGATGAAATAAACTCTCTTACCTATGCCTTGAGATAAACTTACTCAATATGAAGAAGAAGGCATGGAAGAGGATCTCCAAGTGATGAGATTTGCTTGAATGCACTTGGATGATTTCCCTTGAGCTTGACTTCAATGCATGAAGAGGAAAATGAGCTCTAAGAGGGAAATGAGAGATTAGGAGTGGATTAATTGATTCGCTAAGATATTCAATAGTTCCAAGAGTTCTAATTGACCTAAGCCCTCTCCTATATATTGGATGCCCAAAGAAACCCATAAGACCCATGGAAAACGCCAAGAGAGAAAATCTGCAATGGCTATAATCTGGCATTTTACGTAAAAGACAGTCGATTGTATAAGGACTGACAGTCGACTAGTCAACGGCTATAACAATCCCAATGGTTATATAATCTGATCCAGGACAGGTGACAGTAGAAGGCTACACAGGAACCTGTAAATGAGCAGGCGCCTAAAAAAACTTCAGTAGCGACTGTCACATGGGATGGATAGAAATAGAGAGAATGCAACGTACGCACTTGTGCATTCAAATGACTGATGACCAAAGTCCAGACACCTAAAAATATACGGGCGACTGTAAACTCTGAGCCAGTCGACTGACACACAAAGTGGTTTGATGCCCAGAAAATGCAAGTTACGCACTTTGGCATACAGACGACTGTAGGACACTTCTTAGGCGCCTGATGGAAGACAAGTGCCTAAATAATGAACTGCAATCGTCTATTCCCAAAAGCTCAAGTATGAGTCAATAAAAAGGTTGACTAATACAGTGCACTACAGTAGATTGTAAAAGGCCAGCCAAGCGCCTGGAATCACCCAGACGACTGTCCTTATTTTAGCAGTCGCCTGTAGGAGAGCCAAAGACTTCAATTGAGTCATTTGGCATGATGAAACTATTGGGTTGGATTTTATGATAATCCAAAGGCTCACTAAGATGGTTATATGTATATGCATGTATGAGTAGACAATCTATCAAGCTATTACAATAATCCTAGACTCAAAAATAGAAAGCAAGTAATAAAAGAAACTACATGTATTACATGATTCCATTAGAGTTTAAGCTTCAAGCTCTTGATGCCTTGATGCTCCCCACCATCTTCCCAGCTTTAACACCACTTGATGAGCTTCCCTTCATCATGTCCCAAGCTTTGGCTATTCTTTCCTTGATGTCCATCCTTGCACCAAGCTATTAGTCTCCAAATCATGCTATTCTTCATATGATAAACTTGACACTAAAACATGAGAATCATTAGCAACAATATAATATTGTGATCATCATCAAAATAATATTGGTCTAAAACACCAATACCTAACTGCCCCAGCCTTATGGCAAAACCAAGTTTATGATCGGCCTGCTGGAGGAGTGGCCCCAGCCTTATAGCCGATCAGATGGTTGGCATGCTGGGGGAGTTGCTGATGTGTCCATATTTTCCATGTTTTTATTGCACATTTTCATAGCATTTTCACCATCCAAAGTTCACTTTTATATATACTATTGTGCTTTTCACGATATATTCGATTTTCGTATAGAATTATGGATTTCCAGGAACTTTGGAGCGATTTGGAGAAAGTATAGCAAATGGACACATCCGAGTTATCTGGAACATCTATGGCAAGGTTCGATAGGTGTTCGACGAGGTGGAGAAGAAGATTTGAGGAGGAGAAGAGAATAGAATAGAGAAGAGAGGTCAAAAGAAGATCATATGATGTTTTCCAGACCACTCGACCGAGTGCATCAGCACTCGGTCGAGCTGACATTCAACTCAAAAGAAGAGCTCCAGCAGCAAAGGAATATTCTTCACTCAGACAGAGTAGGAAAGCTACTCGGTCAGATCAACTCGGGCAGCTACAACTCATTTTCCATTCCTAATCAAAGAAGGAGAGCGCATAGGCGACACAACCGAGCACTGCAGCAACACGGTCGAGCTGAATCCAAAATATAACAAAGATTTTAAAGGACTCTCTAGCTTACAGTAGCTTGACCGAGTAGACCAGCGACTCGACCGAGTACTGCAGCTACTCGACCGAGTAGCATATATTAGAAGCGAATGAGGATTAGAGGAAGCGACTGACCGTGTCATCACTCGACCGAGCGGCACCGCTATTCTACTGAGTAGGGCACTGTAGGCCAACTAATTTTGGGCCCAAGAAGCCCTTTTTCCAGATTTTTATGGGGTCCATCCCCATTGTATCTAAGCACTCGTTTTACCCAAGTTTTAAAGGAGGCTATTCAGATTTTATTATTTTCTAGTTCTTAGTTTTCTTAGAGAGTATTTGAGCCTTCACTGATGTTTTGAAAACAAAGTTGATATTTTTATTATTGCAATTTGCTTGGAATCTCTTAATCTTAATTCTCTGCGATTGTTTGTTCGTTTTCAGCAATTTGGTAATGATCTCTCATCTCTCTATGCTTATTTTGATGTCTTATATTGCGATCATGATTTATATTGCTATTCTAAACGCTTTTGTTGATATCGCTATGAATTATGAGTAGTCATTTCTAGGGCTAATGAATTAGCTCTAGGATCTTAGGATTTAGATGCAAAGTTAGGATTTTTACGTTGTTTTGGTATAAAAAGGATGTGTTTTGGTTGATCCAGCCAAGATTGTAGGAGATCTCATATAGGGTTTGTGATCCATGATAGTGACACACATCTTGGATGGGTATCATATGAACTTAATTAGGCACGTAAGTGAATTCAATTAAAGTTCGTGATCCACGATAATGGCACGTACTTTGATGGTTTCCACCGGTGTCATATATTACTAATTGGTGATCTACGATAGTAGCATCAATAAGAGTTATCAAATCACAGATCGAAGCTCTAACCCCACAATTGTGTCATGCGTAGATATTGAGAATAATTGTCGTTCGTAATGCACGAATCGCGTGTAAGGCCATCCACGATAGTGGGGCTAAGCATGGGATATGTTAGACGAGTGGTACAACGATAGTTGGCCATGAGTTCTACATTTTAGATGCGACAATCTCGCCCTAATAAAGCCAATTCAACGTAGAAATTGTAACCTAGCACTGACATCCGACGATCCTAGTAGTGACTCCTATTGCCCTAGTTTTTATTCTATTGTTAATTGAGATAGTAACCATTTGTGGCAATCTTTCTGAGTATGCCAAGCTAGTATTGTTTTGAGACTTTGAATAGACCCAAGACTATATAAGCATCTGCCTCCCTGTGGGTTTGACATTTTTCTATACTACAAAGAATTAACACTATAGACGTGCGGTAAGTTTTCGGATTTAAATCCGGAGCGCATCAAGCTTTTGGTGCCATTGCCGGGGAGGCAAACGGTTTATTCTTGGGTTACTTTCTTTGTTAAAAAACTTGTTAGCTACTCTTACCATCTCTTATATATCCATCTTTTTATCCGTTTACCTTTTTTTTGCTACTGACACCTTCCTCCAGCCGATTTTCATTGGAAATAATCAGATATTAGGGAGATGCAAGTGTGTTGGATCAGCAATTCTGATAGTAGCTCAGATGGGTTTAGCTCACCTCCATACCAAGCATATGGTTCTCAAGATCCATACATGGAGGGAGCCACAATCGAAGACGCGTAAAGAGAGCTGCTAGATGCAGTTCGACTTGTCGGTTCGAGAACCTACACGGTAGGTGATGAGTCTCAACAAATGGTTCTGGATTATATTATGAGCAATGTTTCTGATACATGTATCATTGAGGATGACATCCATATTATCTTTGAGGGTGACGTGATGCATCTTTGCGCTATTGAAACCCCACCAGTTGAGGCATACCAACCACCAAATGGCTCCCAATTCCTGAAAATCTTGGGAAATGTTGTGACCGACGTTTGGACCCCCGGTTCGGTTCGAATCCCTGCGAAAGATCCTATTGTGCAAGGTCTCTCGATCTTCATTGCTAGCCACTTCAAGGATGCAGAGTTTTTAGATGGCTTACTTATTTCCGATGGAGTCTATGTGCGGTACGAGGGTGTCATGCCCCGCTGCCCCAAATAGGAAGGGTCGACGCGACAAGCCGCGGTATTGCATACCAAGCGTGAATGTGTACACCAAACATTTCGCGGGCCACTGCAACACTGAGGAAACAAAGGCAATAATAATATGTACTGAAAGTAACTCAGAAAAGTAAAGCTCCAACGCAGCAGTGAAAGTACAATGTACAACAACGCAGACAGTAATAGTAAAGCACGACAGCTAGAAACAACCCATCATCACAGAGTAATATATCTACACAACTAGTATGGTCCAAACCCACTGTACAAACCCAAATAGCTAGAGTCCCCACAAAAGTACACCACACACACATGGGGCACGCAGGGGCACAGGGGTACAAAACACTGCTCTCATCACACCCCCAACCCAAGACTACACTACTAGGACCCATGCTAACTACAGACTCTACATGCCCTGTTGAGACGAGCTGCTCTCCGGGGTCTCCGTCCTCGGTCCTGCTGGCTGTGAACCTGTACCTGTACCTATACTTGTATGGTGGAGGGGACACGTCACAGTGCGTCTAGTGGGTAACCCATAAAACCACCAATCTAACCAAAGTGTAAAGCACAAGACATCATATTCCAGCAGATGTTTCTTTATTCATGGTTATAAGTTTTTATGTATTGATGATTTGGAAACCTAAGAAACGAGTTAAATAGCGGGGACTGGGCCTTCCCCAATTGGGGTGGCATTCCTCACCATAACACTCAAACTCTCAACACTCAAAAATCTCAACACTCGGCCTACTCCTCACCTCTGTGGGCATGGCAGGAGGGGTAACCAACCTCATAGCTGTCAAGCCCCGCCTATCTTCTCGTTTCTTTGGTTTCCCCGAAACCCTCCCTAGGGCCCTCAACCACCTCATAGTGGAACGAGCTAACCCCAGGTTTCTTTTTAACTAATCATTAGTCCTAAGGTGATATGCATATAAATGAGTTCATTTGGTATTTTGCCACATGAAAATACATAACATAACTTTACAATTCACATAAACAATGTCCAACTAAATTTGCAACATAGAGAACATTTCGAACATCATCCTTTCTTTCAACCAATTCCATGCACAATAAAGCATTTTAACAATGGACATAATGAAAAATCACCAACTTCATAATGTTTGGGAGGGCCAATGACATGAACATAGGATGAACCATGGCACAATCAGATAATGAGGCCTCAAAACATCACACATTTTAATTTGAGACCAAACACACTCATTCATGTAAAATCAGCTACAAAAAATTTCTGAACAGTCACAAATAAGGGCATAGTTCTCCACATTTTTGAACTATACTTCAAATTTTCTTCCACTATGAGTTGTAAATATGATAGTCCTAGACTTACTTACAAAATTTCATGCACCCAAACCAAGCGGTTGATTTATAATGAAATGTTTTGTGAAGTCTATCAAGGTTATTTTTCAGACAGCTTTCAGGGGCTGTAAAGATTAGTGAATTTGGACCAGTTACAGTTCGAATAAATTTTGGTCTCATGAAAGTTGTATATAGGGTTCGTATTTTTCCAACGGCACCAAAATTACCCCATTTGAACTCCTACGGCAGGACTGAATGTAAAAATGGCAAGGTCTATACAATTCTTACAGAATCTGGTAGACTGCAATGCTAGAATTTTTTTGAGCTAATTGCAGTGGTCAAATTAAAATTTGCTAAACATGAAAGTTGGAGCTAAGGGGTTAACCTAACTATCATAATTTTTGTGGGGTCTCATTCATCCTATAACAAAATTTTCCTTTAACAAAACTTCAACTCAGTTTCAGCCGAAAATAGAATTATTGAAGGGGAGTGTATTCATGACTTGTTTCAAGCAACAATACACAACCTAGAATTTAACCACATACAAAATTATTAATCCATAAGCCATAGAATTGGAAAAGATTTGTTTAGAGGATGGATTGTATGAAACCTACTGAGTAGAAGCTTGGCCTCCCTCCTTCCTTCTCTTCTTCTTCTTCTTCTTCTTCTTCTTCTTCTTCTTCTTCTTTCTCTTTCTCGCTTCTTCTCCTTTTCTCTCCCTTTTTTCCCTAGAACTTTCGGCCTAGTTGTAAGGAAGAGGGAGAGTAATGAAATTTAAAAGAAAAAGAAAATAAAAGAAGAGTGTAGAAGAAAAGAAGAGTGTAGAAGAATGAAGAATGAAAAAGAAACGTGTAGAAGGGTTAAGAGAAAATATCTCTTCTAATGGTTCTTTTAATTACAAGTTTGACATTTCTCACGCTCCTTCATAATTGCCCTCCAATTTTGTTTCTTAATTACGCCTCATGCCATTGCATTAAACTCCTTATTAAATGCCATCTCACCTTGTGCTTGATTTACAAGTTTGCCATTACACTACACATATGCCTTAATTAAATTAAAAGCCCTTTAACTTTAAGCTACCATTACCATGATGTCATTAGTGTAAAATGGAAATAAATTGCCCCTACATTTGCTTGGCTAATTACTAGTCATGCCACCCCAAGGATAGATCACAAATGGTCATTCTTACACACACAACTTGGCATGAATTTCAAGTGTGGGAAACGGTTTCAACGTCTACGTATACTGTTAATGGACGCGTACCCAAAAGGTGCATTACAGTCGTAGTACTTCTACGATGGGTTACATCCTACCCTCCTTAGAATAAATTCCATCATCAGAATTACAAAAATATTATTAAAAAGGGCAGATGTACATCTACATTAATTGAGAGTTCAAAGAGTTACAAAGCTACGAGAGATACATAAAGATAATATGTAAACAAATAAGGGTACTTCTTCTGCATCTCATCTTCTCGCTCCCAAGTTGACTCCCCCCCCCCCGAGATTTTTGTTGCCACATGACTCGCACCAAGTCAATGGTCTTCTTCTTCAACATCTTCTGTCTTCGGTCCAAAATAGCTACTTGTTACGACCTGAAGATCGCGATAACCCGTCCTTCCACCCTGAACCACCGAAATTCCCCGTAGGCATGCCCCTCCCGAACGGGCGGCCGACCCAACTCCAGGGCGCCCCTCGCCCGGACTTCAGAGGCCAGTAGGGCGTCAGCCGACCTAGAGGTCCGAGGCTACAGGGGGATGGGCGCACCTCGCCGCGCCCCCCTCTCCCCGTCAGAGGCGCTTAACCGCTCTCGCTCGGTCCACCAGGAGCAGTGCGCTCGGGGTACACCCGGACAGTGCAGCCTCGGATGTTGACAGAGGCACACCCGCTCCCCTACCGACGGTCCCAGATCCGCACCCGAAAATGTGCACGGCCGGGCCGAACACCACGCGATCGGGTCGGCCCGGTGGCCCCACTCGAACCCAGCCGTGGGAAAACGCACCGCTAGACCCTTGACTCATCATACACGACAAACAACCTAGTATAAGGACGCGACTGACACTTACGCCGCCCGACCATTTGACAAAGCACCCCCTAGCCGCTGCGCCCCCTGACATTTAATGCTTTCAGCCCTGACACCCTGACAAAAGCGCCCCTGGCTGTTGCGCTATCTGATAAAAGCGTGGCTGACACTCCTGTTCCTGATATCCTCGTCTGAAGCTTCCGCTGACAGCCGGGCCAGCTCAGCACGTCGAGTCAGCACGCCAGGTTAGCTCCACCTAACTGCCTCCCCTCAAGCATAAATACCCCCTCACTTCTTACGGTGAGGGGGTTGGAAAATTCACTCTCAATCCCATTATTCACACACGAGAGCAAAGGTCGTCCATATCTTTGTTCTCCCACTCATAGCTCGTCACGTACGGTCGACTCACCCTTAGTCCGACCTGCATGCCTAGCCCCGCTTTAAGCACAATTACTGACTTAGGCATCGGAGAGGCTAAGGGTTGGACCCCAACCCGGCCTTTCTGACGAGTTGCTTATTGTGCAGGATAGCTCGTCACCTGGCTTGTGTTCACCTTCGGCTCCCGTCGTCCGATCTTCCTCAACCGCATCATGTGGGATTCGACTCCGTGGTCTGCTCCAGCGACAAGCTTAGCCTCATCACCCCTCTAATCACCTGTCAAATAGCCTACCCTAATCCTTTCATCAACATAACCACCGTGCCCTTGGTTCCCCCTAATACAAATTCATTGTACGCGAGTTCCACCCCGCAACAATTGGCACTGTCTGTGGGAAACGAAGGGTCACTCCCATATTAGACCCCATACCGATCGCCCGGAACCCTGACCATGGCAAGGATCCCATGGGTCAAGAGCCACCCTCTCAACCAATTACTCCCGCGACTGACCCCCCCTTCGGGGGTAGAGGCCAAGACAGTCCAGGCCTCGGCCCGCGCGATTCAGAAAAGTTTCAATGCCTTCACTAAGGCGATGGGGAGCTGCGCAGCAACAGGGACGGAGGCACCTCCCAGCCCCTCGGAGCCCCCGAACATGAGACGGAATCTTCACCCTCAGTTCGAGGAGGAGGGGGAGACCAGGGGCTCGCCAAGGAGATTACGGCCAAGCGGAAGCTCTTGGAGGAGGAAATGGAGGTCGCGCGACAGCGGAGACGCTGGGAGGAGGCGGCCGCCGTGCAAAGGCATTTGGACAAAGCGGCCGAGACTGCCCGGCAGGCCTACCTGGACGACGAGACCGCCCGACACCAGCTCTGCTTCATCATCGCAGAACGAAGAGAACCGGGAGATCCTAGAGGTGTCGGCGACGGGCCAGCAACACCTGGATGGGCGCGGCCCGTCGCTGGCCAAATCTCCACCGTGGGGGGGAGTCCACCTCATCAGCGCCTCTCTCCCGATCGTCTGAACGAGGAAGCCGTTTGTCGACAACTCCGCTTCCTCATCGCCGAACGTGAAAGGCTCCTGAGGGAGAATCAGGCACGGAGGGAGATCTGGGAGGAGACGGCCGGAGGGTGGTGGTACTGGGATGACCGTAGCCTGCCACCCGTCGAATCCTCTACCCGTGGAAGGAGTCCCCCAGGCGACCGCTTCGCTGTTCCCCAGGGTGCGAAGACCGTCGGCAGCCAAGGCGCAACCGGAGGTAGACCCCGGAATGGCGAAGAGGGCACGCGCCCGAGCGCTCTGCCCACCCGGAGGAGGCCACACCGTTGGCGCGGTGGATCATGTCCGCCCCGAGGCCCATAAGGTTCAAAACCCCCCCCCCCCACCTGGCCACCTACAACGGAAGAGACGACCCTCTCACGCATGTGCAACAATACCGGGGGGCAATGGAGGCGCATGATGTGGATAGGGCGTTCCTATGCCGGCTCTTCTCGCAAAGTCTGAGGGACACATCGTTGGATTGGTACTTTGACCAACCCGTGAGATCCATTGGGAGCTTTGGTGAATTGTCCCACAAGTTCTGCCAGGAGTTCCGGGCTGGGCGAACGAAGAAGAAGCCCTTGGACTACCTCAGCACGGTAGTCCAAGGGGAGGGAGAGACGACAGGGAAGTACCTACGCCATTTCCAGGATGAAATACAGGCGGTGGTGACCTGTGGTGATGAGGTGCTCATGCTGGCCTTCAAGACGAGATTGCGGACTCGGAGCCTCCACAAATCCCTGCTCCGAGATCCGCCGGCCGACTACGAGGCGCTGGTCGCTATGGCAGAGAGGCATGCATTGGTCGAGGAGACTCTCGGCACGAAGAAGTTGTTCCCCCCGGCGAAGCCGCTCCAATGTGAGCCTTGGTCTCACCCATGACCAAGGAAAGAAGACGGGCATCAGGGGCGCGACCAGCTGACCCAACAAAGGCACGACCCAACGGGGCGTCGCCCGCAAGATCGCCCTGGCTCGGCCCGAGTATTCGCCCTGGCCCAAGAGCCCGCCCGGGTCGTCCCGAGGATGGAGGGACCCCCGCGGGCCCACTACACACAGCTCAATGCCCCCATGTTAGAGGTGCTGGCCGCGGAGACAAGGGCCGGACTGCTGCCGGAGCCGCCCCGGGAGATGAGGTCGGACCCAGCAAAGCGGGATCTCCAGAAGTATTGCCGGTATCACCGGGACCATGGTCACGACACCGAAAATTGCTACACCCTCAAAAGGAAAATCGAGCGGCTGATCCAGGCGGGCCATTTGGGAGGCTTCGTGGGAAACAGGCAGGCAATCCAAGGAGAAAGAGCCCCACGAGAAGCACGGAGGCCAAAGCCATCGGCGGACCACGGGCAGGAGGAGCCGCGCCCCCTAGGGCGATCATGCGCATAGATGTGATAAGCAGGGGCCGCCCCCAGGTGGGGCGTCACCCGCAAACATGGAGGAAGGTGTCCGGCAGGTGATGGTGGCGGGCGCCAGTAGTAAGTCGAAGCGGAGAAGGGTAAATCGACCCCCCATCACCTTCACCGATGAAGATATGGGGGAAGTTGAGTATCCGCATGATGACGCCCTCGTCATCGAGGCTCAGGTCAGAACAGTCATCATCAGCCGGCTCCTGATCGACACCGGAAGCTCCGGCGACATCCTATTTCTGTCAACGGTCGAGAAGATGGGATGGAAGTGGGATGACCTAAGGCCTTGCATGGGGCCCATCGTCAGCTTCACCGACCATGCGATCCCCATTGTAGGGGTGATCACCCTGCCGATGACTCTGGGGGAGGAACCGAGGGTCGTCACCCGGGGGACGCAATTCGTCATCGTCGACACCGCGTCGGCATACAACGGGATCATTGGGCACCCCTACATGACGGCTATAGAGGCGCTCCCCAGCCTGCTACACCAGATGGTAAAATTCCGGACTCCATGAGGGGTGGGGCTGGTACGGGGAAACCAGGTGCTGTCCAGAAGCTGCAGTGAGGGGTCGACCGGGCACCAGAGCCCGAAGCAGGCCTTGTCACTCCACATTCCTGACGAGAGGGAGGACTTCTGCGACCAATGGCCGACCCCTGTCGAGGAGGTCGAAGAGGTGCCCGTGGCCACGGAGGATGGCAAAACTGCCTCCATCGGGACGAAGCTCCCGGCCAATCTAAGTGCGGCCCTCGTCAACGTGCTCCGGGAAAACGTGCACATATTTTCTTGGTCGCCTACGGACATGCCGGGGGTCGACCCAATGGTGATCTCCCACAGGTTGAATGCTGACCCAGGAGCTCGACCGGTCTGGCAGAAGAAGAGGAGCGCCGGGGGCGAAAAGAAGAGGGCAGCCGAGGAGGAGGTGGAACGGCTTCTCAAGGCCACGTTTATCAGGCCGGTGGACTATCCGGTCTGGCTCGCCAACGTCGTCTTGGTGAAGAAGGCCAGCGGAAAATGGTGCATGTGCGTCGACTTCACCAACCTTAACAAGGTGTGTCCGAAGGACAGTTTCCCCCTCCCGTGGATCGACCACTTGGTAGACCAGGCGTCTAGCTACGAGTTGCTGAGCTTTATGGACGCCTTCTCAGGCTACAACCAGATCCCGATGGTGGAAGAGGACGAAGAGAAAACATCGTTCGTCACCGATAGAGGCACCTTCTGTTACACAAAGATGCCCTTCAGATTGAAGAACGCCGGGGCGACCTATCAGCGGATGGTGGACCGGATATTCAGCCCGTAGGTTGGGCGAAACTTGGAGGTCTACATCGACGACATGCTGGTAAAGAGTAGGAGAGCCCAAGACCACCTTGCCGATTTACAGGAGACGTTCTGAAGGGTTCGTCAACACGGCCTGAGGCTGAACCCGGCGAAGTGCATCTTCGGTGTGCAATCAGGGAAGTTCCAAGGCTTCATGATAACGAAGCGAGGGATTAAGGCGAACCCCGACAAAGTGACGGCCCTCGTCAATATGGCGGAACCACAGACGATCTGGGACTTGCAACGCCTAAACGGTCGGATCGCTACTCTGGGGCGGTTCCTGTCAAAATCTGCGGAGAGATCACTCCCCTTCTTCAGGGTCTTGCGCATTGCCTTCGGCGAAGCAAAGGATAAAAGGAAGGTGATCCCATGGGACGACGATTGCGTTCGAGCATTCACGGAGCTGAGGGCCTACCTACAAAGTCCGTCGCTTCTCGCCAGGCCGGAAGAAGGAGAACCGCTAGGGTTGTACTTGGCGACCAATGAAGAGGCCGTCAGCTCCTTCCTGAACAAAGAAGAAGGGGGCGTGTAGCGCCCAGTATATTACACCAGCCGGATTCTCTGAGAGGCGGAGACTCGCTACAGTCCCATCGAGAGGGCCGCCTACTGCCTGGTCACAATGGTAAGGAAGCTCCGACCATACTTCCAGGCCCATCCCATTGTCGTCCACACTGACCTGCCCCTTGAGAAGAACCTGAAGAGGTTGGAGCGGTCGGGAAGGATGCTCAACTGGAGCGTCGAGCTCAACGAGTTCGACAAAACATACAAGGCCCGGACGGCGATTAAGGGCCAGGCATTGGCAGACTTCGTGGTAGAAAGCACCACTGTGGACGCCCCGGGGGACCCACCAGATGTACCGTCGGTGACCATACCCCCGCAAGTGGCGAGGGTGGTGGAACCTTCAGAGCCCTCCCAGGGAGACCTGGACGAATTATGGACCATCCACATCGATGGATCAGTGACGAGATCCGGGACAGGGGCGGGAATCGTCATTCAAACCCCCGACGGATGCTCGTTGGAATACGCCTTGCGCTTCAACTTCCCGACGAACAACAATGTCGCGGAGTACGAGGCCGCGGTCAACGGGCTAAAGCTCAGTAGGGCGGTGGGGGCGACTGTAACGACCACTTTTTGTGGTACGTTGTTCGTGCACGTGCTTTTGTCCGTGCACGTGTTTATTTTAGACTTTATTTGATTGTGAATACTTTTGTGTGATATGCCGTTGTGAACGTCTCTGAGAGTATTAAATAGTGGCACTATCTTGGAACAACACTTCTCGAGTCGTTTTTCCACAATTTAAACTTACTCGATGAGACGTGACGATTCTCACTCTTGACGGGAGACGTTTCTATTTTTAGTTTCGTCGTCCGACGTCGAATTTGAGATCCGTCTTCTTAGTTAGCTCACATTCGTCGCCACGATCACCACGATATTTATTTTATAATTTTTGGAGTTTATTTGACAACTTTTATATTTTTAACAAGGTTTATAATATTTTTAATAATTAATTTATAAATTATTTTCGGCCAAATAAAATGTATTTGAGTTTTAAACGTTTTAAGGAATTTTTGAGCCAATTTCCAGCTCATTTGGACCAAGTCAAACCCTTGGGTGAGTTGGAGTAGTTGGAATTCAAATTTTAAATTATTTTAAACTTCTAATCCTATTAGATTTAGCCCTAGACCAAGTCAACCCATCTACACTATATAAACAACCCCTAGGAAGACCTATTTTCGCAAGAAATTAGCCCTAGCCTCTTCCAAAACTCAAATTGGACGTTGCGACGATTCGTCGCAACGTTGCGACGTTCAGCCACCGATCTGACCGAGAAAACCAACCTCATCCGCCCGCTCCGACCGAAGCCCAACCCCGCATCCATCGCCGCTCGCATCGCACCGCACCGCACTGCTCCGTTCCCTCGGTCTGACCGACCGCTTGGCCCGCACCCGCTCGCATCCGCCTTGTCGCCCCGCTCCGCACAGCGCTCCGCACCGACCCGCCTTGTCGCCCCGCTCCGCACAGCGCCTGACCGATCGCCCCGCCCGCAGCGACCGACGATTGCAACGTTGCAACGTTGCAACATCGCAGCCTCGCATCCCAAGCGCACGACCGACGCTCCCAACCGGTCTGACCGAAGGATCTCCCCGCACCCGCTGCTGCGACCGACCCAAAACGCTGCACAGCCCCGTTCCCCCGCAGCGACCGAGAGATCTCCCCGCACCGAGGCTGTACGACCGAGAGTCATTCGTCGCAACCCTGCATCCGTCGCACCACTTGCCTCCATGGGCCCCCCAAGTTCTCCAGAGGTATTGTGGGTCCCCCAAAGGTCCCTTGGACTACTGTGGGCCCCACCTAGGTGCGTTCTCTTCGACGACTTGCCGCGTACGACGTCGTCGCACGTCGTAGCCCGTCGTCGCACGTGTGAGCTTTGGAATCTGAAATCGTCGACCGGATTGATTGCTCTGAAATTTCCAACGAGGAATCTAATTGGAATCTGGACTTGGAGCGCGATCTTATTATTCCAACCCCCGGCGTCGCTACCCGACGCCGGTGTAGCTTTCGCGTCGTGTTGAGGTAACGTTTTGCACCCCTAGGACCCCCAACCCAATTGCATGTTAACCAAGATTAAAAATCAATATTTTAAAGTATTTTAAATGTTTTAGCAATCACTAATCAAGATTAATAAAACGGATGTAGGCCGGTGGACTTGTGCACGTAGGAATCGTGACTTTGGACTCGTTGGACGGTGTTTTCTTGACGTGATAGTTGCAGGCAAGTGAAACTTGCCAACTCTTGTGTAGGGCCATGTTTTTAGGCCACTTCCTTGCTTTTAGCGTAAAAGAGACTAGTCAGTGAAATGATAGCTGGCTAGATGCCTACTTGATCTAGTTTGACAACGAAACTAGATCCGTCACCTAATTGATCTAGCTTGACAACGAAGCTAGATCCAACCCTTAAAACTTGTTGTTCATGCATACTAAACTGTCACGTTTACTTTCCTTACCTGTACGCCTTACTACTTGTCTTGTCATGTCATCCATGCATTGAATGTCGCATCCGTAGCACACGCTACAATACTTGTACTTGTACTCCCTTGACTGGCTAGGTGCACCCCTAGACCAGCAAGATAAAACACTTCCTGGCTCGTGTTCCAGAAGCGAGCATTCCCGTTCGGGGGTAAGGCCCTGGCTCGACACACGTGGAGGGGTAGGGATAAACGATCACTTGAGCTTAGGAGTTGGCCCGCGCAGCCACTCTAGCCAAAAGGCGGAATCTCTGTGCACGAGGTGCTTACTTTCCTTGTCTTGTACTTGTCTTGTGAATGATTCATGTAAAACTTGTCATCCATGCCATGCTCGTACTTTACTTTACCTGTTGCACTCATTACTTTAACTGCCATGTCATTGCATCATGCTAGAACTGCTAGGTTGCTCTACTTGTACCTACTTTCAGTTTCCTTGCACAAGTCTTCCAGACTTGCTGACATGTGCCCCTTGCTCTTTTGGGTGTCACATGTTAGACCCTGAGCCAGAGACAGTTGTTGAGGACGAGGTGGTTGCTGACACTGAGCCTACGTTCGTCGAGGAGTTCGTGGACACCGGAGACCAGTTGTAGAGACTGTTGGCGTTGCTTTTGCTTTAGGTTGCTGTTAGATGTCGGTGCTTGCACCATTACTTTGTTTCTGTACTTTGTACTTTTGTTGGCCATGCTGGGGCCTCATTTAGACTCTTTTCTTTTAGCCTGGTGGCTTTTTCTGTGATGTTGAGATTTATTGCTATGGATATTCTGAGATGTTTCTTTTGTCTCTTTCGTTATTATTATCTTTGTTTCGTTTCGCGTTGCAAGGACCTGCAGTTTTAATTTGATTGACGCTTATCGGACTTGCAGCTTTGTAGCTTCAAGTCTGAGCGGACCTTCTCACGCTTCGCCTCCACGTTTTTGGGAAGCGGGGCGTGACAGCGACGAACGTGTTGCTCCTCAGTGACTCACGGCTCGTCATCTAACAGATCCAAGGGAGCTTCGAGGCCCGAGAAGAAACGATGAAGCGTTACCTTAAGCGCATCCAAGCCGAGCTCCAGAAGTTCAAGAGAGCGGAGGTCCGGCACCTGCCCCGTTCCAACAACCTTCAGGCGGACACCCTATCCAAGCTGGCCTCTACATCCACGACCGAGATCGAGAAGGCCATCTACGTCGAAAGCCTGCTGACGCCCACTATTGACGAAGAGGAACTAATGTGTGTCGGCTCGGTGACGATATGGATGACCCCCATCGTGAAATACCTGGAGACGGGGGTCCTGCCCGAGGAACGGATGCTGGCTAAGAAGGTGGAGAGGCAGGCCCTATCATTCGTACTCATCGACGGAGTATTATACCGCCGGCACCGCGCTAACTTCGACGTCTTGCCGTACCTGAAGTGTCTGGGGCCTGAGCATGCCGAGCAAGTCATCTGTGAAGTGCACGAGGGCTTCTACGGGAACCACCATGGTGACCGCACCATCACCCATAAAATAATGCACCAGGGGTATTACTGGCCGACAATGATCCAGGACGTGGCTCAGTATGTCAAAAGATGCGAGGCATGCCAGAAATTCGGTCGACATACGGCGGCGCCTCCGGCCAACTTGGTGCCCATCGTGAGCCCGATCCCGTTTGCCAAGTAGGGGCTTGATATCCTTGGGCCTTTTTCAAAGGCCTACAGTGGAAGGAAATATCTAGTCGTTGCCGTGGACTATTTCACGAAGTGGGTGGAGGCCGAACCGCTGGCACGCATCACGTGGACGGACATGAAGGGTTTTATCTGGTAGTCCGTTATATGTCACTTCGGAATACCCCGCTCTATAGTCACGGATAACGAAAGACAGTTCGATTGCGAAGGCTTCCGTGACTTCTGTTCGGGCCGGGGGATCAAGCTCCATTTTGCGTCGGTGGCCCACCCGTAGTGCAACGGAATGGCGGAGGCTGCGAACAAATGCATCTTGAATCCTATGAAGAAGAAGGTAGACGCCGCTCTCGGGGCATGGGTCGACGAGCTACCGGGAATCCTCTGGTCCTACAGTACCACCGACAAGGCCTCGACCGGAGAAAGCCCGTTCATGCTGGCATACGGATCGGAAGCGGTCGTTCCTGTGGAAATTGGAGAAAAGACACTCCGGTTGAAAATCTTCGATGAGGATATCAATGGCGATGGGCTTGGCCTCAGTCTTGAACTGGTGGACGAGGTAAGGGACCAAGCCCTGATGAGCCTCGTCCGGCACAGCCAGAGGATGGCCCGACACTACGACTCCAGGGTGAAGAAGCGAACCTTCAGAATCGGTGACCTGGTCCTCAGAGACGCCACCTTCAGATCCGAGACCGCCTGTCGAGGGAAGTTGGCCACCAAATGGGAAGGGCCCTACAAGGTCATCGACATCATTGAACCAGCTACATACATCCTGAGGAACCAGCACGGAAGCGAGCTAGCACACCCTTGGAATGCGGAACACATGCTAAAGTTTTACCAATAATGGTGAGTCTTTTTAATGAAAGACCTTCATTCGTACACTTTTCCAAACACTGTTGCCTCCACGTGAGTATTTCAGTTTGAATGATTAAGACCTCTAAGGCAGGGCCAACCCCCGCCACCCAAACCAGAGAACGGCACGGGCCGAGCTACGCGCTCGCTCCCCTCCTCAAGACCTCTAGGGCAGGGCCAACCCTCGCCACCTAAACCAGAGAAGGGCATGGGCTGAGCTACGCGCTCGCTCCCCCCTCAAGACCTTTGGGGCAGGGCCGACCCTCGCCACCCAAACCAAAGAAGGGCACGGGCCGAGCTACGCACTCACTCCCCCCTCAAGACCTCTGGGGCAGGGCCAACCCTCACCACCCAAACCAGAGAAGGGCACGGGCCGAGCTACGCGCTCGCTCCCCCTCAAGACCTCCGAGACAGTACCAACCATCGCCACCCAAACCAGAGAAGGGCACGGGTAGAGATATGCGTTCGCTCCCCCCTCAAGACCTCAGGGGCAGGGCTAACCCTCGCCACCCAAACAAGAGAAGGGCACAGGCCGAGCTACACGCTCGCTCCCCCCTCAAGAGCTTTGGGGCAGGGCCAACCCTCGCCACCCAAACCAGAGAAGGGCACGGGCAGAGCTACGTGCTCGCTTCCCCCTCAAGACCTCTGGGGCAGGGACAACCCTCGCCACCCAAACCAGAGAAGGGCACGGGCCGAGCTACGCGCTCGCTCCCCCCTCAAGACCTCTGCGGCAGGGCCAACCCTCGCCACCCAAACCAGAGAAGGGCACGGGCCGAGCTACACGCTCGCTCCCCCCCTCAAGACCTCTGCGGCAGGGCCAACCCTCGTCACCCAAACCAGAGTAGGGCACGGCCCGAGCTACGCGCTCGCTCCCACCTCAAGACCTCTGGGGCAGGGCCTACCCTCGCCACCCAAACCAGAGAAGGGCACGGGCCGAGCTATGCACTCGCTCCCCCCTCAAGACCTCTGGGGTAGTGCCAACCCTCGCCACCCAAACCAGAGAAGGGCACGGGCTGAGCTACGCGCTCGCTCCCCCCACAAGACCTCTGGGACAGGGCCAACCCTCGCTACCCAAACCAGAAAAGGGCACGGGCCGAGCTACGCGCTCGCTCCCCCCTCAAGACCACTGGGAAAGGGCCAACCCTCGCCACCCAAACCAGAGAAGGGCATGGGCCGAGCTACGCACTCGCTCCCCCCTCGAGACCTCTGGGACAGGGCCAACCCTTGCCACCCAAACCAGAGAAAGAAACGGGCCGAGCTACGTGCTCGCTCCCCCCTCGAGACCTCTGGGGCAGGGCCAGCCCTCGCCACTCAGACCAGAGAAGGGCACGAACTGAGCTACGCGCTCGCTCCCCCCTCAAGACGTCTGGGGCAGGGCCAGCCCTTGCCACCCAAACCAGAGAAGGGCACGAGCTGAGCTACGTGCTCGTTCCCCCATCAAGACCTCTGGGGCAGGGACAGCCCTCGCCACCCAAACCAGAGAAGGGCACGGGCCGAGCTACACGCTCGCTCTCCCCCCCTCAAGACCTCTGGGGCAGGGCCAACCCTCGCCACCCAAACCAGAGAAGGGAACTGGCCGAGCTACGCACTCGCTCTCCCCCTCAAGACCTATAGGGCAGGGCCAACCCTCGCCACCCAAACCAGAGAAGGGCAAGGGCCGAGCTAAGCGCTCGCTCCCCCCTCAAGACCTCTGGGGCGGGGCCAACCCTCGCCACCCAAACCAGAGTAGGGCACGGGCCAAGCTACGCGCTCGCTCTCCCCCTCAATACCTCTGGGGCAGGGCCAACCCTCGCCACCCAAATCAGAGAAGGGCACGGGCCAAGCTACGTGCTTGCTTCCCCCCTCAAGACCTCTGGGGCAGGGCCAACCCTCGCCACCCAAACAAGAGAAGGGCACGGGCCGAGCTACACGCTCGCTCCCCCCCCTCAAGGCCACTGGGGCAGGGTCAACCCTCGCCACCCAAACCAGAGAAGGGCACGGGCCGAGCTACGCACTCGCTCCCCCCTCAAGACCTCTGGGGCAGGGCCAACCCTTGCCACCCAAACCAGAGTAGGGCACGGGCTGAGCTACGCGCTCACTCCCCTGTCGAGACCTCCGGGGCAGGGCCAACCCTCGCCACCCAAACCAGAGAAGGGCACGGGCCAAGCTACGCACTCGCTCCCCCCTCTAGACCTCTAGGGCAGGGCCAACCCTCGCCACCCAAACCATTGTAGGGCACAGGCCGAGCTACGCGCTCGCTCCCCCCTTGAGACCTCTGGGGCAGGGCCAACCCTCGCCACCCAAACCAGAGAAGGGCACAGGCCGAGCTACGCGCTCGCTCCCCCCTCAAGACCTCTGGGGCAGGGCCAACCCTCGCCACCCAAACCAGAGAAGGGCATGGGCCGAGCTACGCACTCGCTCCCCCCTCGAGACCTCTGGGGCAGGGCCAACCCTGGCCACCCAAACCAGAGAAGGGAACGGGCCGAGCTACGCGCTCGCTCCCCCCTCGAGACCTCTGGGGCAGGGCCAGCCCTCGCCACTCAGACCAGAGAAGGGCATGAACTGAGCTACGCGCTCGCTCCCCCCTCAAGACGTCTGGGGCAGGGCCAGCCCTTGCCACCCAAACCAGAGAAGGGCACGAGCCGAGCTACGTGCTCGTTCCTCCATCAAGACCTCTGGGGCTGGGACAGCCCTCGCCACCCAAACCAGAGAAGGGCACGGGCCGAGCTACACGCTCGCTCTCCCCCCCCCTCAAGACCTCTGGGGCGGGGCCAACCCTCGCCACCCAAACCAGAGAAGGGAACTGGCCGAGCTACGCACTCGCTCTCCCCCTCAAGACCTATAGGGCAGGGCCAACCCTCGCCACCCAAACCAGAGAAGGGCAAGGGCCGAGCTAAGTGCTCGCTCCCCCCTCAAGACCTCTGGGGCGGGGCCAACCCTCGCCACCCAAACCAGAGTAGGACACGGGCCAAGCTACGCGCTCGCTCTCCCCCTCAATACCTCTGGGGCAGGGCCAACACTCGCCACCCAAATCAGAGAAGGGCACGAGCCAAGCTACGTGCTTGCTTCCCCCCTCAAGACCTCTGGGGCAGGGCCAACCCTCGCCACCCAAACAAGAGAAGGGCACGGGCCGAGCTACACGCTCGCTCCCCCCCTCAAGGCCACTGGGGCAGGGTCAACCCTCGCCACCCAAACCAGAGAAGGGCACGGGCCGAGCTACGCACTCGCTCCCCCCCTCAAGACCTCTGGGGCAGGGCCAACCCTTGCCACCCAAACCAGAGTAGGGCACGGGCTGAGCTACGCGCTCACTCCCCTGTCGAGACCTCTGGGGCAGGGCCAACCCTCGCCACCCAAACCAGAGAAGGGCACGGGCCAAGCTACGCACTCGCTCCCCCCTCTAGACCTCTAGGGCAGGGCCAACCCTCGCCACCCAAACCATTGTAGGGCACGGGCCGAGCTACGCGCTCGCTCCCCCCTTGAGACCTCTGGGGCAGGGCCAACCCTCGCCAACCAAACCAGAGAAGGGCACAGGCCGAGCTACGCGCTCGCTCCCCCCTCAAGACCTCTGGGGTAGGGCCAACCCTCGCCACCCAAACCAGAGAAGGGCACGGGTCGAGCAACACGCTCGCTCCCCCACTCAAGACCTCTGCGGCAGGGCCAACCCTCGCCACTCAAACCAGAGAAGGGCACGGCCCGAGCTACGCGCTCGCTCCCCCCTCAAGACTTCTTGGGCAGGGCCAACCCTCGCCACCCAAACCAGAGAAGGGCACGGGCCGAGCTATGTGCTCGCTCCCCCCTCAAGACCTCTGGGGCAGTGCCAACCCTCGCCACCCAAACCAGAGAAGGGCACGGGCTGAGCTACATGCTCGCTCCCCCCATAAGACCTCTGGGATAGGGCCAACCCTGGCCACCCAAACCAGAGAAGGGCACGGGCCGAGCTATGCGCTCGCTCCCCCCTTAAGACCTCTGGGACAGGGCCAACCCTTGCCACCCAAACCAGAGTAGGGCACGGGCCGAGCTACGCACTCGCTCCCCCCTCGAGACCTCTGGGGCAGGGCCAACCCTTGCCACCCAAACCAGAGAAGGGCACGGGCCGAGCTACGCGCTCGCTCCCCCCTCGAGACCTCTGGGGCAGGACCAGCACTCGCCATCCAAACCAGAGAAGGGCACGAACCGAGCTACGCGCTCGCTCCCCCCTCAAGACCTCTGGGGCAGGGCCAGCCCTCACCACCCAAACCAGAGAAGGGCACGGGCCGAGCTACGCGATGGTTCCCCCCTCAAGACCTCTGGGGCAGGGCCAGCCCTCGCCACCCAAACCAGAGAAGGGAACAGGCCGAGCTACGTGCTCGCTCCCCCCCTCAAGACCTCTGGGGCAGGGCCAACCCTCGCCACCCAAACCAGAGAAGGGCACTGGCCGAGCTACGCGCTCGCTCTCCCCCTCAAGACCTATGGGGCGGGGCCAACCCTCGCCACCCAAACCAGAGTAGGGCACGGGCCGAACTAAGCACTCGCTCCCCCCCTCAAGACCTCTGGGGTGGGGCCAACCCTCGCCACCAAAACCAGAGTAGGGCACGGGCCAAGCTACGTGCTCGCTCCTCCCATCAATACCTCTGGGGCAGGGCCAACCCTCGCCACCCAAACCAGAGAAGGGCACAGGCCGAGCTACGTGCTCGCTTCCCCCCTCAAGACCTCTGGGGCAGGGCCAACCCTCGCCACCCAAACCAGAGAAGGGCACGGAACGAGCTACACGCTCGATCCTCCCCCCTCAAGGCCACTGGGGCTGGGCCAACCCTCGCCACCCAAACCAGAGAAGGGCACGGGCCGAGCTACGCGCTCGCTACCCCGTCAAGACCTCTGGGGCAGGGCCAACCCTTGCAACCCAAACCAGAGTAGGGCACGCGCCGAGCTACGTGCTCACTCCCCCGTCGAGACCTCTGGGGCAGGGCCAACCCTCGCCACCCAAACCAGAGAAGGGCACGGGCCAAGCTATGCGCTCGCTCCCCCCTCCAGACCTCTAGGGCAGGGCCAACCCTCGCCACCCAAACCATAGTTGGGCACGGGCCGAGCTATGTGCTTGCTCCTCCCCTCAAGACCTCTAGGGCAGGGCCAACCCTTGCCACCAAACCAAAGTAGGGCACGGGCCGAGCTACACGCTCTCTCCCCTCTCAAGACCTCCGGGGCAGGGCCAACCCTCGCCACCCAATTAGAGTAGGGCACGGGCCGAGCTACGCGCTCGCTCCCCCCTCAAGACCTCTGGGGCAGGGCCAACCCTCGCCACCCAAACCAGAGTAGGGCACGGGCCGAGCTACGCTATCGCTCCTCCCCTCAAGACCTCTGGGGCAGGGCCAACCCTCACCACCCAAACCAGAGAAGGGCACGGGCCGAGCTAGGCGCTCGCTTCTCCCCTCAAGACCACTGGGGCAGGGCCAACCCTCTCCACCCAAACCAGAGAAGGGCACGGGCCGAGCTACACGCTCGCTCCCCCCCCCCCCCCCTCAAGGCCACTGGGGCAGGGCCAACCCTCGCCACCCAAACCAGAGAAGGGCACAGGCCGAGCTACGCGCTCGCTACCCCCTCAAGACCTCTGGGGCAGGGCCAACCCTTGCAACCTAAACCAGAGTAGGGCACGGGCCGAGCTACATGCTCCCTCCCCCGTCGAGACCTCTGGGGCAGGGCCAACCCTCGCCACCCAAACCAGAGAAGGGCACGGGCCAAGCTACGTGCTCGCTCCCCCCTCCAGACCTCTAGGGCAGGGCCAACCCTCGCCACCCAAAACATAGTTGGGCACGGGCCGAGCTACGTGCTTACTCCTCCCCTCAAGACCTCTGGGGCAGGGCCAACCCTTGCCACCAAACCAAAGTAGGGCACGGGCCGAGCTACGCGCTCGCTTCCCCCTCAAGACCTCCGGGGCAGGGCCAACCCTCGCCACCCAATTAGAGTAGGGCACGGGCCGAGCTACGCGCTCGCTCCCCCCTCAAGACCTCTGCGGCAGGGCCAACCCTCGCCACCCAAACGAGAGTAGGGCACGGGCCGAGCTACGCGATCGCTACTCCCCTCAAGACCTCTGGGGCAGGGCCAACCCTGGCCACCCAAACCAGAGAAGTGCACGGGCTGAGCTATGTGCTCGCTCCCCCCCCTCAAGACCTTTAGGGCAGGGCCAACCCTCTCCACCCAAACCAGAGAAGGGCACGGGCCGAGCTACACGCTCGCTCCCCCCTCAAGACCTCTGCGGCAGGGCCAACCCTCGCCACTCAAACCAGAGAAGGGCACGGGCCGAGCTACATGCTCGCTCCCCCCCTCAAGACCTCTGCGGCAGGGCCAACCCTCGCCACTCAAACCAGAGAAGGGCACGGCCCGAGCTACGCCCTCGCTCCCCCCTCAAAACCTCTGGGGCAGGGCGAACCCTCGCCACCCAAACCAGAGAAGGGCACGGGCCGAGCTATGCTCGCTCCCCCCTCAAGACCTCTGGGGCAGTGCCAACCCTCGCCACCCAAACCAGAGAAGGGCACGGGCTGAGCTACGCGCTCGTTCCCCCCACAAGACCTCGGGGACAGGGCCAACCCTCGCCACCCAAACCAGAGAAGGGCACGGGCCTAGCTACGCGCTCGCTCCCCCCTCAAGACCTCTGGGACAGGGCCAACCCTCGCCACCCAAACCAGAGAAGGGCACGGGCCGAGCTACGCGCTCGCTCCCCCCTTGAGACCTCTGGGGCAGGGTCAACCCTTGCCACCCAAACCAGAGAAGGGCACGGGCCGAGCTACGCGCTCGCTCCCCCCTCGAGAACTCTGGGGCAGGGCCAGCCCTCGCCACCCAAACCAGAGAAGGGCACGAACCGAGCTACGCGCTCGCTCCCCCCTCAAGACCTCTGGGCAGGGCCAGCCCTTGCCACCCAAACCAGAGAAGGGCACGGGCTGAGCTACGCGCTCGTTCCCCCCTCAAGACCCCTGCGGTAGGGCCAGTCCTCGCCACCAAAACCAGAGAAGGGCACGGGCCGAGTTACGCGCTCGCTCCCCCTCTCAAGACCTCTGGGGCAGGGCCAACCCTTGCCACCCAAACCAGAGAAGGGAACTGGCTGAGCTACGTGCTCGCTCTCCCCCTCAAGACCTATGGGGCAGGGCCAACCCTTGCCACCCAAACCAGAGAAAGGCACGGGCCGAACTATGCGCTCGCTCCCCCCTCAAGACCTCTTGGGCGGGGCCAACCCTCGCCACCCAAACCAGCGTAGGGCACGGGCCCAGCTACGCACTCGCTCCCCCCCTCAATACCCCTGGGGCAGGGCCAACCCTCGCCACCCAAACCAGAGAAGGGCACGGGCCGAACTACGCGCTCGCTTCCCCCCTCAAGACCTCTGGGGCATGGCCAACCCTCGCCACCCAAACCAGAGAAGGGCACGGGCCGAGCTACACGCTCGCTCCCCCTCAAGGCCACTGGGGCAGGGCCAACCCTCGCCTCCCAAACCAGAGTAGGGCACGGGCCGAGCTACGCGCTCGCTCCCCCCTCAAGACCTCTGGGGCAGGGCCAACCCTTGCCACCCAAACCAGAGTAGGGCACAGGCCGAGCTACGCGCTCACTCCCCCGTCGAGACCTCTGGGGCAGGGCCAACCCTCGCCACCCAAACCAGAGAAGTGCATGGGCCAAGCTACGCGCTCGTTCCCCCCTCCAGACCTCTAGGGCAGGGCCAACCCTCGCCACCCAAACCATAGTAGGGCACAGGCCGAGCTACGCACTCGCTCCTCCCCTCAAGACCTCTGGGGTAGGGCCAACCCTTGCCACCCAAACCAGAGTAGGGCACGGGCCAAGCTACGCGCTCGCTCCCCCCCTCAAGACCTTCGGGGCAGGGCCAACCCTTGCCACCCAATTAGAGTAGGGCGCAGGCCGAGCTACGCGCTCGCTCCCCCCTCAAGACCTCTGGGACAGGGCCAACCCTCGCCACCCAAACCAGAGTAGGGCACGGGCCGAGCTACGCGATCGCTCCTCCCCTCAAGACCTCTGGGGCAGGGCCAACCCTCGCCACCTAAACCAGAGAAGGGCACGGGCCGAGCTACGTGTTCGCTCCCCCCCTCAAGACCTCTGGGGCAGGGCCAACCCTCGCCACCCAAACCAGAGAAGGGCACGGGCCGAGCTACGCGCTCCCTCTCCCCTCAAGACCTCTGGGGCAGGGCCAACCCTCGCCACCCAAACCAGAGAAGGGAACGGGCCGAGCTACGTGCTCGCTCCCCCCCTCAAGACCTCTCGGGCAGGGCCAACCCTCGCCACCCAAACTAGAGAAGGGCACGGGCCGAGCTACGCGCTCGCTTCCCCCCCTCAAGACCTCTGGGGCAGGGCCAACCCTCGCCACCCAAACCAGAGTTGGGCACGGGCCGAGCTACACGCTCGCTCCCCCACTCGAGACCTTTGGGGCAGGACCAACCCTTGCCACCCAAACCATAGAATGGCACGGGCCGAGCTACGTGCTCGCTCCCCCCTCAAGACCTCTGGGGCAGGGCCAACCCTCGCCACCCAAACCAGAGAAGGGCACGGGCCGAGTTACGCGCTTGCTCCCCTCTCAAGACCTCTGGGGCAGGGCCAACCCTCGCCACCCAAACCAGAGAAGGGCATGGGCCGAGCTAAGCGATCGCTCCCCCCTCAAGACCTCTAGGGCCGGGCCAACCCTCGCCACCCAAACCAGAGAAGGGCACGGGCCGAGCTACGTGCTCGCTACGCCCCTCAAGACCTCTGGGGTAGGGCCAACCCTCGCCACCCAAACCAAATAAGAGCACGGGCCGAGCAACGCGCTCACTCCCCCCCTCGAGACCTCTGGGGTGGGGCCAACCCTCACCACCCAAACCAGAGTAGGGCATGGGCCGAGCAACGCGCTTGCTCCCCCCCTCGAGACCTTTGGGTCAGGGCCAACCCTTGCCACCCAAACCAGAGAAGGGCACGGGCTGAGCTACGCGCTCGCTCCACCCTCAAGACCTCTGGGGCAGGGCCGAACCTCGCCACCCAAACCAGAGAAGGGCACGGGCCGAGCTATGCACTCGCTCCCCCTCAAGACCTCTGGGGCAGGGCCGACTCTTGCCACCCAAACCAGAGAAGGGCACGGGCTGAGCTACGCGCTCGTTCCCCCCTCAAGACCTCTAGGGAAGGACCAGCCCCCCCAAGGGTTTGACGGACCCCGACCAACCAAGGCAAGCAGGAGCGCAGGATGAAATAACCGCCCGCTCACCACCTCACCCCCACGCGGACCCATGATACTCGAAATCTCGAGCCTAGGGGAAAGGACAAGGGCACGCGAACCGGGGGACGCAAACCGGGGGACGAATACCGGGGCAGACCGGACACCGCCCGAGGACCGCCAAACAATGCCTGTTGGGTAAACACCGTGTCCTGATAAAGTGGATCCCTGAGGAAACCCATCGAAGCGGAAGGACGCTCGAGAAATGCGCCTTTAATGACGACACGCCCCCCGAAGAGACTGGGACTGACGAATCGCCACAGGCACCACCGGGCAAATGCGGTTTCCAAAGGGCGTGATTCTGAGAGGCCCATTAATAATGCCAACTCATCGCATTAATTAGAGGAGACACCGTCAACAACATCCGCCTATAAATATCCCTCTCACCCTCCTGAAGGAAAGAAAAAAGAGAGAAAAGATTAAGAAACTATGAGAAACCGGCCCAAGCACCCTCCACCAACTAGGAAAAGGGCCGAGACGCCTCGCCCGAACAAAAGGGAGGCCACTGGCCACCAATGGATCCCGCCTCCCAGATCGGTGATCGCTTCCACGCGGCCATCACCGTTAGGCTATTCCTCTTACAAACGGATCGCCAATAGGCTATTCCCCTTACACAAGGGGAACCCCACCTCCTATCCCTCCGTCTGCTCTAAACCAGATGAAAGAGGGGAAGGTTGGCATCTGTTCCCCACCGATCCCCACCGACGGGAAAGGCAAAAGCCCCCCATGCATGCAGGTCCACCCCGACACAGATCACAGCAAGGCTGCATCCCCGATGAATCCAAACAGCGAGTCATGGTGCATCAGCTCGCCCCCGGGCGATCGAGACCAGCATCCTGCCCCAACCCTTCGTGGACAGAAAGATAGAAGGAGTGCAGCGATCAGCGGAAAAGAAGGAAGGCCGCCCCGCAAATAGGGCCCCTCTTATCCCGACGCAACGGGCGACAAGTTAAAACAACTTCCCGACCCGACCACGGGTTGGGTTACACCTGCCCAATTATTATAAATGTCATCGAGATCTCTTGTAATGGCCAATGAAAAAGATTCCTCCATGCAGACTCCTAACCATAAGCCCGAGCGCACTATGGCTAGGCACTTCACCGAACAAAGGACGACAAGAATAAGGCAAAAATAGCAGGAATTCTCACACACGTTCGGTAGGCACATCACAACGAGAACCATGGCCATCCCGATAAAACCAGGCTCCCCTTGGTCCGACCCAGCCGCCACATGCAACTGAACATCGATGAGCGGCAACGCCCCTCCACAAACCACCAGGTCATTCCACCTCGCTTCGCCCCCGCGTGGATCGAGATCCCACGGTCCCGTGACAGCGGGCAATATTCCGCGAGAACCGCGTCGCCACTCCTAATCGCGGACCAAAGTTCGAACCACCGATTCGGAGGGAAGTAGCGTTACGTCATCCGCGCCGAATCGGGCCCCCGCCTCGAACTCGAATGCCGGGGGCAATTGTTATGACCTGAAGATCACGATAACCCATCCTTCCGCCCTGAACCATCGAAATGCCCCGTAGGCACGCCCCTCCTGAAAGGGCAGCCGACCGAACGCCAGGGTGCCCCTCGCACGGACTTCAGAGGCCAGTAGGGCGTCAGCCGACCCAGAGGTCCGAGGCTACAGGGGGATGGGCGCACCTCGCCGCGCCCCCCTCTCCCCGTCAGAGGCGCTTAAACGCTCTCACTCGGTCCACCAGGAGTAGTGCGCTCGGGGTACACCCGGACAGTGCAGCCTCGGATGTTGATAGAGGCACACCCGTTTCCCCTATCGACGGTCCACGATCCGCACCCAAAAATGTGCTCGGCCGGGCCGAACACCCCACGATCGGGTCGGCCCGGCGGCCCCAATCGAACCCAGCCGTGGGGAAATGCACCGCTAGACCCTTGACTCATCACACACGACAAACAACCTAGTATAAGGACGTGACTGACACTTACGCCACCCGACCATCTGACAAAGCACCCCCCTGGCCGCTGCGCCCCCTGACATTTAATGCTTTCGGCCCTGACACCCTGACAAAAGTGCCCCTGGCCATTGCGCCGTCCGACAAAAGCGTGACTGACACTCCTGTTCCTGACATCCTCGTCCGAAGCTTCTGCTGATAGCCGGGCTAGCTCAGCACATCGAGTCAGCACGCTAGGTCAGCTCCACCTAACCGCCTCCCCTCAGGTATAAATACCCCTCACTTCTTACGGTGAGGGGGTTGGAAAATTCACTCTCAATCCCATTATTCACACACGAGAACAAAGGTCGTCCATATCTTTGTTCTCCCACTCATAGCTCGTCACGTACGGTCGACTCACCATTAGTCCGACCTGCGTGCCTAGCCCCCGCTTTAAGCCCAATTACTGACTTAGGCATCGGAGAGGCTAAGGGTTGGACCCCAACCCGGCCTTTCTGACGAGTTGCTCATTGTGTAGGATAGCTCGTCCCCTGGCTTGTGTTCGCCTTCGGCTCCCACCGTCCGATCTTCCTCAACCGCATCCTGTGGGATTCGACTCCGTGGTCTGCTCCAGCGACAAGCTTAGCCTCATCACCCCTCTAATCACCTGTCAAATAGCCTACCCTAATCCTTTCATCAACATAACCACCGTGCCCTTGGTTCCCCCTAATACAAATTCATTGTACGCGAGTTCCACCCTGCAACACTACTGAATGACAATTTTGTTAACTGATGTTCAATGCATGTAAATGAAAATATTTTTCTAAAATCCAAAGTTCTTGATGTTGAAGTTTGTCTTAAAAAGTTTTCCTTGAGTGATAAATATTTTAAGAGGCTTTTAAATAATCAATTGGTTGCTATTAATCGCAAAGGACTTGGTTTTGGAAAAATAGAACCTGATAAAGAAAAGATAAACGACAATACTAGAAATATTTTTTATAAATGCTTGAGATGTGGAAAACCTGGACATACTATAAATTATTGTTGACATAGGAATAAGACCAAATATTTTAAACAAATTTGGGTTCCTAAAGGCATTGTTACTAACACCAGTGGACTTATTTGGATACCTAGGTCACACATATCTTTTTCTATGTAGGTGTGCTGGCGGGCTAAGGAACAACAAGAATGGTATCTGGATTCTGGTTGTTCCATTCTTGTTGTTCCAGACATATGACGGGGGATAAAACAAAGTTCCTTAGCCTAGAGACGTATAGAGGTGGGACTGTTACAATGGGAAATAATGGTAAGTGTAAGCCCATCAGAAAAGGTAAGGTTGGTAATAACTCTTTTCAATTAACCGATGTACTTCTCGTTGAAAATTTAAAACATAATCTTATCTCTATAAGTCAATTATGTGATAAAGGTATGAGTGTTATCTTTGATATAGATATTTGCAAAATTATTGAAAAATCTTCTAGTAATATTATTTTTACTGGTAAAAGAAAAGGAAATCTTTATACACTCTCCTTTGATGATTTGACTCTGTCTAAATGTTTAATTGCTAGGGATGAAGAGGCCACTCTATGGCATAGGAGACTGGCACATATATGCATGGGTTAGTTACAAAAACTTGAGAAGAAATAGTTATTCAGAGGATTGCCGCATAAGAAATATGAAAATGGTAAACTATGCAAAGCATGCACGAAAGGTAAGTTTCATTGATCATCTTTTCATGCAATCAACATGGTGAGTACTACAAGAACACTTCAGTTGATTCATTTGGATTTATTTGGGCCAAATAATATTGCTAGCTTAGGAGGTAAGAAGTATTGTTATGTGTTAGCCGATGATTACTCTAGATTTACATGGTTATATTTTCTAGCTAAAAATCAGTACAAAATTTTCAAAACTTGTTCAAAATGAAAAAGAGGTTTCAATAATTTCAATAAGAAGTGATCATGATGGTGAATTTGAGAATTTTGGTTTTGAAAACTTTTGTGCAGAAAATGGAATTAATCATGAATTCTCTTGTATGAGAACTCCTCAACAAAATGGGGTGGTCGAGAGAAAGAATCGTAAATTACAAGAGTTGGCTAGATCTATGCTAGGAGAATATGATCTTCCGTTGTCTTTTTGGGCAGAGGTAGAAAATACTTCATGCCATGTAACAAATAGAGTTATGATTCGACCTATGCTTCATAAAGCTTCTTACGAATTTTGGTTTGGCAGAACTCCTAACATTTCATATTTTCGTGTTTTTGGATGCATGTGTTTTATTTTAAATACAGGGGATCGGCTTGGAAAGTTTGAGCCAAAAATAGATGAAGGCATATTCATGGGATACTCATCAAGAAGCAAGTCATATAGAGTATTTAATAAGCAACTGAAGGTCATTGTTGAGTCAATTGATGTGAAATTTGATGAGTCTGATATTGATGCTACTAATCGTGTTGATAAAATGGATAAAGATGGAGAGAACGAAACTGGAGTCAAAGTAATTCTTGATCAAATACCTGAGGAAGAAACTGGAGTCGAGGTGGACATGCCTGAATCCTCAAAACCAAGGTTGGACATTGAAAAACTGAAAATTAGTTCAGATCACCCATCAGAATTGGTTATGGGTAACACAACAGCAGGTATACAAACTCGTTCTCCTTTTAATAAAAATCTTTGTGCTCTATGTATTCATGGTGATTTTATTTCTAAAATTGAGCCTAAAAACATTAATGATGCACTTAATGAAGAAAGCTGGGTAATGGCGATGCAAGATGAACTTAACCAATTTGAGATAAATAATGTATGGAAACTTGTGCATAGGCCTAGTGACTACCCAGTTCTGGGAACCATATAGATTTTTTTTAAAAAATTGATGAGCAAGGGAATGTAATCAGAAACAAGGCTAGATTGGTCACATATGGTGATTCAGAGTGAATATTGCATATTTAACTCCCCATTTAGCTCTATTTTGTGCTTATTTGATGCTTAACTGTTCACTAATACGTTCGTATTTTATATATCGTTATTTATTAGAGAAATCACTTAATTTTGAGCACAAAATAGCAATAAACTGAGTATTTCTGTACTTTTTATATTTTTCATGGCTTGGTCTCGATTTCACGATTCCAACGACTATTTATTTGTATTTTTCTAAGACCTGTGCTAATTACTGTGTATTTTTGAATGCAGAATACCAATTAAATGGGGAAATACGGCCGAAATACGCAATAAATACGAATATACGGTCGCACATATCTGCGGGCGGGCCACGTGGCATCAATCGGGCCGTCCCCGCTTCAATCCGACGACACAGACGAAGAGCGTGACGCGGCCTTATGCGAGCCGTCGATCCGTGATCGAACGGATGAAATCAACCCGGAACAGCGAGCGGAGGGCGCGTAATTGCGGACACGTGGCAATAATCTGGACATTCCCATTCAATCGCACGGTTAGAGTCGCAGGCGGTCCTTGGGAGACGTGGCTCTTCTGTAGCCGAAGGATCTGCATCCAACGGCCTACATCGAAGCCGCATCAAAGTCGGAGGGCGCAACGTGCGGGCGATCTCTGCGGCATCATGGCCGTTGCTCTGAGAATCCAACGGTGACGATCGACCGCGGGTTTGATTCAAAATCAATTGCGAAGCGAAGCAGGGCGGGGCGCGAATTTTGGCGTTCCACGTGGCGAGACCACGTTCAATCCCGCAAGAATCGTGCGGCTGCGATCTTCCAGCGCCTATAGGATGCGGGTTTGAGTGATTTGGAGTGGGTTTTGAACCCGATAGCAACATTAAACCCGTAATCTAATTATATAAGGTATTTCTAGGGTTTTTGAGGTATTCTAGCGTATTGGAGGCTCTAGGAGCCGTATTTCGTCACTAAATTTGGGAGCCCTGGGGACAGAGGCTAGATGTAGTATCTGAAGGAGTTTGGGGTTCAATTGGAGAGAATTGGTGATAAATTCTAAACTTTACCTTGTATTTGGCGTATTTAGCCCGTATTTTGATGTATTGATGATGTATTTGGCTATGAATATTGATTCTCTACCCTCCATGCGTGGCTAATACACTCTTGTGCTGGTTGTGATGTTGTTAGATCTCTGAAATCTCTGATCTTAATATCTTTTCGCCCTAATTTGCACGTTATATCGCGTATTTTGCTAGTTTCTACATGTATTATTCAATTATCTTCGTTGTTGGTGTACTTGGATCGAATACGATCTTTGCGGACGTATTCGTGGTGATCATTGCGGACACATTAGCTTATTTTCCTCATGAAACTAGTATTGTATGTGTACTTAAGGCACTTTTTCGATGTTCGTTTATCGTAATATTTTCCGACGTTCTTGTGCCCTGACTGGACGAAACGTTGAGTTATAGAAAAGATATTTATAATCATTGATTGCATTGATCCTAACGAAATCACAACCAACACATTCTCTGCATATTGATACCCCAATATTGCATTCCCCGTAGTTATCGTAGGATTTTCTTTTCTTGTTTTAAACTCTTGATACTCTTGATTATACCTGATAGGTGGTTGGTTATCATCGTATTATTACTCTTTACAAACTGAAGTTCGTGGTTTTGCAGGTCAATTGTCCCGTGGATTCGATACCTGGACTCACCATGATTATTACTTGTACGATCTCCTGCGCTTGGGAGTAAAGCTCACATCTTTTGAGACGAGGCAAGTTTTTGGCGCCGTTGCCGGGGACAACAGTACTTGTAAGCTACGATTTCAGTTCGTTTGGAGGAACATTCGGTGAGATCCTTCCATCTTATAGTTTAGGATTTTTTTTATTAGTTTTTTCTTTTATTTTCTTTTCAAAAAAATTTCGAAAAAAATGGAGGATATGGAGTTTATGGAACACATGAATTTTTATCGCACACACAATGAGTATGATGCAGAGTACGACATTACACACAAACATATGAAGGAGAAACTCAAGATCGTTGGTTTTAATCAGACTGATTGTGAAACTTTCTTTCAGGCCTGGAGGAGGTTCACAGACATAATATCGAGCTATCCGCAGCATGGGTACACAAAGAAAGAGCTTATGGAGTCCTTCCTAGGTGGACTACGACCACAGCTGCAAGAATTCTTGGGAGTCATGACGCCAACAGAGGCGTGGAATTACATGGAGTCTTTACAAGAGAATGAAGAAATCATGAAAGAGACTTCAGAGTGCGATTCAACGGAGCCTTCAAGCCTCGATCAAGGGGAGCAAAGCGTAGACGTACCATTACAATCCCTGAAAGAGGAAGTTTACTTGCTCATTCAGACACAGGAGGCTACATCCCATCAATTCCAAGAGAATTTCCTTGCTCGGATTCGGCAGATTCAGAAATTCATTGAAAATCTTACTCTGATTGCCACTTGCTTAGAAGGAAATAATCCTTTTGAAATTCAATTTCCAGAATCTAATGTGAGTTTGTCTTCTATTGCAGGTATACCGAGCGAGCCATGCCAAGATGAAGTCACGAATGAAAACATTGACATGGCAGGAAGTGTGTGCAAAAGAGAGGACGAGCTAGCAATTTTGGCTGAACATGAGGGGGAGACAGCTAGGGACACGGGTTTAGAGATTATCGCTATGGAGCCCGAACCATTTCCTCCCCCAGTTTTTTCCCAAAATCATTTACCCCTCTCTCCAATAACTGAGCATCATACCGAGAGTAGTGCATATCCTTCAGGGAGTAGTCATCAACATGCTTTATTTTACTTTACTTACTTTGATTACTATATTTGGAATATGTTTGTGGCGAAGAATTTTAAATTAATTTGGACTGACATAACTCATCTCTTGCAGGACATTGGTATACAGCTTATAGAGATGCTCGAAGTTGTGTTGTTGGGGTCCAATTTAGCTTTTGGAGGAAGGATACTTATCGAGGAGCGCAAGGAGCAAATTGAACAACTTCCTCCACCATTAAAGATTCGGGATCCACCATTTGACCACGGTGTGTTCTTTCCAGTAGTGTAGATTTTATATGCTTTCTGGGATGCTTGTTTGAATAAACTCGTACCCTCTTCGACATTGAGGACAATGTCCATCTTTAGTTGGGGGTGTGTATGAGACCTTAGGATTTTTTTTTCAAAAACAAGGCAAAAGAAAAGAATAAACCACCAATATCATTTTTTAAAACTCCTTTACATGCCACAATGTGGATCATTATGCATTAATTGAGTTCTAAAAATTGTTTATGGCTTGAATTAATTTATTTCTTCATGGAATTACCGTTAATATGCTATTCATGAAAATTTTCAATTGCCATGATTAATATCTCGAAATAGTTTGAATTTATTTCATGCATGCTAATGTGATGAAAAAGCTTAAGTATACACGATTTATTAGAATAGTCTTCAAGTTGAAGAGGAAGCTGGCCTTTGTTATTAATGTTTTGTTCGAAGAATGGGTGTTGAGTTGCTTACAAAAAAAGAGAAAAAGATGAAGAAACGGCAAAAAAATGAATGAAATGAAAAAGTGTGTCACTAAATAAATAACTTGGTTGGCTCGAGTAGTACAGTCCGAGAGGTCCTTTTTGGCCTAATGCCCTATTATCATCTGATTTGGAAGCCATTGACCGGAAACTCACTCATTTGATGGAGCGATCCAAGTTATAAATATTTCCGCAAATGTTGCTTTATGCGCGTTACGCGGAACTAATAAAAAAAATATAAGGAAAAGAAAGAAATGATGAATAAACTGAGCAACTCCAATACCCATGTTTTGAACGATCGTTTTGAGATGCCAATTCCTTGGAAACAAGAAAACTAGTACATAACGACGTGTTATACTTTCGCTTGTGCAAAACGATGCTTGCATGTTCTTTATTCAAATTAAATTATAGAAAATATCATGTGATTGATCTTGTGCATGGATTGTGTATATTGATAGTCTAGATCATGTTGGAAAGCGTATTATTGAGCCATGACATAAGCGATTGATAGAATTTATTGTTTTATTAATCATCCGTATTCATCGATCTTTTTGCTAGAGACTAGCAAATCGCTAGTTAGGGGGTGTGATTCGGAGTGAATATTGCATATTTAACTCCCCATTTAGCTTTATTTTGTGCTTATTTGATGCTTACCTGTTCACTAATACGTTCGTATTTTATATATCGTCATTTATTAGAGAAATCACTTAATTTGAGCACAAAACAGAAATAAACTGAGTATTTTTGTACTTTTTATATTTTTCATGGCTTGGTCTCGATTTCACGATTCCAACAACTATTTATTTGTATTTTTCTAAGACATGTGCAAATTACTGTGTATTTTTGAATGCAGAATACCAATTAAATGGGGAAATACGGCCGAAATACGCAATAAATACGAATATACGGTCGCACATATCTGCGGGCGGGCCACGTGGCATCAATCGGGCCGTCCCCGCTTCAATCCGATGACACAGACGAAGAGCGTGACGCGGCCTTATGCGAGCCGTCGATCCGTGATCGAACGGATGAAATCAACCCAGAACAGCGAGCGGAGGGCGTGTAATTGTGGACACGTGGCGATAATCTGGACATTCCCGCTCAATCGCACGGTTAGAGTCGCAGGCGGTCCTTGGGAGACGTGGCTCTTCTGTAGCCGAAGGATCTGCATCCAACGGCCTACATCGAAGCCGCATCGAAGTCGGAGAGCGCAGCGTGCGGGCGATCTCTGCGGCATCGTGGCCGTTGCTCCGAGAATCCAACGGTGACGATCGACCGCGGGTTCGATTCAAAATCAATTGCGAAGCGAAGCGGGGCGGGGTGCGAATTTTGGCGTTCCATGTGGCGAGACCACGTTCAATCCGGCAAGAATCGTGCGGCTGCGATCTTCCAGCACCTATAGGATGCGGGTTTGAGTGATTTGGAGTGGGTTTTGAACCCGATAGCAACATTAAACCCGCAATCTAATTATATAAGGTATCTCTAGGGTTTTTGAGGTATTCTAGCGTATTGGAGGCTCTAGGAGCCGTATTTCGTCACTAAATTTGGGAGCCCTGGGGACAGAGGCTAGATCTAGTATCTGAAGGAGTTTGGGGTCAATTGGAGAGAATTGGTGATAAAATTCTAAACTTTACCTTGTATTTGGCTTATTTAGCCCGTATTTTGATGTATTGATGATGTATTTGGCTATGAATATTGATTCTCTACCCTCCATGCGTGGCTAATACACTCTTGTGCGGGTTGTGATGTTGTTAGATCTCTGAAATCTCTGATCTTAATATCTTTTCGCCCTAATTTGCACGTTATATCGCGTATTTTGCTAGTTTCTACATGTATTATTCAATTATCTTCGTTGTTGGTGTACTTGGATCAAATACGATCTTTGAGGACGTATTCGTGGTGATCCTTGCAGACACATTAGCTTATTTTCCTCATGAAACTAGTATTGTATGCGTACTTAAGGCACTTTTTCGATGTTCGTTTATCGTAATATTTTCCGACGTTCTCGTGCCTTGATCGGACGAAACGTTGAGTTATAGAAAAGATATTTATAATCATTGATTGCATTGATCCTAACGAAATCACGACCAACTCATTCTCTGCATATTGATACCCCAATATTGCCTTCCCCGTAGTTATCGTAGGATTTTCTTTTCTTGTTTTAAACTCTTGATACTCTTGATTATACCTGATAGGTGGTTGGTTATCATCGTATTATTACTCTTTACAAACTGAAGTTCATGGTTTTGCAGGTCAGTTGTCCCGTGGATTCGATACCTGGACTCACCAGGATTATTACTTGTACGATCTCCTGCGCTTGGGAGTAACGCTCACATCTTTTGAGACGAGGCATATGGGTATAATCAAATTGAGGGAATTGATTTTGAAGAAACTTTTGCACCAGTTGCTATGTTAGAAGCCATTAGAATCTTGCTAGCTTTTGCATGTTTTAAAGGTTTTAAACTTAACCAAATGGATGTTAAAAGTGCCTTTTTAAATGGATATTTAAAAGAAGATGTTTTTGTTGAACAACCTCCTGGTTTTGAGAATCATGAATTTTCCAATTATTTGTACAAACTTGAAAAAGCCTTATATGGTCTGATACAGGCTCCTCGAGCTTGGTATGATCGTCTTACTACATATCTTTTGGAAAATAAATTTAAGAAAGGGAGTGCAGATACGACTATATTCATGATGCATGAACATGATGGATTTTTGGTTGTACAAATTTATGTTGATGATATTATTTATGGTGCTACTAATGATCTTTTATGTCAAAAGTTTGAGAAAGTTATGCAGGATGAATTTGAGATGAGCTTGGTGGGTGAATTGAAGTACTTTTTAGGATTTCAAATAAAACAAAACATGGAAGGATCTTCATTTCATAAATGAAGTATGTAAAGGAGCTCTTGAAACCTTTTTGGCTGGAAAATGTGAAACCCATTGGAACACCTATGAGTCCTTCAACCAAGCTTGATAATGATGAGAACGGATTTTCAGTTGATCAGAAAAATATCGAGGTATGATAGGCTCACTTCTTTATCTTACTGCCTCATGACCTGATATCATGTTCGCTGTTCGTATGTGAGCACGTTTTCAAGCTAATCCAAAGAATCTCACATGAAAGCTATCAAAAGAATTTTTCGTTATCTGATGCATACACAGACACTTAGTTTATGGTACCCATCTTGTGATAATTTTGATTTGATAGTCTATTCAGATGCGGATTATGCTGGTTGTCTTGTGGACAGGAAAAGCACTAGTGGCACATGCTTCATGCTAGGACACTTTAGTTGCATGGTCAAGTCGAAAACAAAATAGTGTTTTGTTATCCACTACTGAAGCAGATATATTGCCGTAGGTAGTTTTTGTGCTCAAGTATTATGGATGATGCAAACACTATTCGATTATGGCTTAGTACTTAAAAGTGTTTCTTTACAATGTGATAGTAAGAGTGCAATTGATTTAACGAATAATCTATTCACCACTCTCGTACTAAACACATAGATGTTAGACATCATTTTATTCGAGATCATGTTGCTAAAGAAAATGTACACATCTAATTTATCCCAACTGATTCTCAGCTTACAGATATTTTTACTAAACCTTTAGCGCATGATCGTTTTTCACATCTATGTCTGGATTTAGGCATCATTGATTTACCATAGTACGGGATTTTGTGTGAATTTAATTTTTTTTGGAAAGTTAGCGGTATATATTTATAATGGAAAAATACACAGGGGTTCTTATAAGGTCTTGATTAAAATAGAGGGAGGATATGGCACAAGCGCTGTCACTCCCTACTAATCAACCAATACCATACAAGGACCCCAGCAATTACACTGCAAAAAATGGGGATAACAAGGGGACAAGCTCAGCCATTATCCTTAATATCCCAGTTTACAAAAGCTTCCATCTCATCAGCCGTAGTCGGGTCTTGATTATGCATATCCACTCTAATGTCCTCAACAAACTCTTGAAACAGAAAGGTAGAGCATCTCTTTTCGCCTTCGAAAATCCTTCTATTTCTCTCCCGCCATATGTGACAGACTAGGCCAGACAGACATAGTCTAGCAAGCATGCTTAAGATCCCTTTTATCTTGAAATTAGTAAGCAAGTATTTTCCAACATCCGAGAGGGAAGGGGTGATATGTAATGGAACCTTAAGCTTCAGTAGAACCCTGTGCAACAAGTATTTAGAGTAATGGCAATCAAAGAATAAGTGGTTGACATTTTCTACCTCATTTTCAGAGCAAAGGACACAGGATGGTGATGAAGAGAAATCACCCCCCACCTGCCGATTTTATCCTTGGTAAGCAATTTGTTCGTTAGCGCTCGGAGAAGGGTCATGGAGAATTTATGGACGTGATTAGGGAACCACGTCAGTTTGTGCAGCGAGAAAGGCGGGCTTCTTCTCCGAACTCCATCCCAAGCCTGTTGGAAACTGAATGCATCACCTGGCAACCATTTCCAGCTGTCAACCCCCGGTTTCAGAGATACATTTCTAAGCAGATGCCTGACTGGATTCAGGGCCGCTACATCACTCCAGCCGTGACCAGGATCCAATAGTCTGCCACTTTGAGTTCTTCCGCACCATGCGGGACATCATGATTTGCAATCAGAGAGCCGCCTTCGAGCCATGGATCAACCCAAAAGCGTGTGGCTCTCCCATCTCTGACCTCTCGTCTTATTAGGATCTGGGTAACAGGCCGGCACCTGAGAAGGCGCTTCCAAGCACCTGAATGGGAGACCGAACCCTTTGCCGCAAAGAAGTTCTCAGGCTGGGCATATTTTCTTTGCATATGGGCCGCCCAGGAGCTTCCAGTAGTGAGGTATCTCCAAATTTGCCGCACCCCTGCAGCCGCATTTAGCTCCTCCAATAACTGCAGGCCAACTCCTCCTTCACTTTTTGGTTTGCAGATATCATCCCAAGCCCAAGCCTTTGAGTTTCCAAAGATGAACTTCCTACAGGCCATCGTGAAGCTCTCAAAACGGTACCGGGTATGTGAAACACTTGCATCCAAAAAGCAACCATTCCGTGAATAACGGACTTGATAAGTTCAATTCTCCCAGTTATAGAAAGCATGGAAGAGGACCAGCCGCTTAATCTCTTCTTGCATTTATCCACCAACCTCTTATAATTTGCGGAAGTTGGATATTTCATGGAGAGAGGAATACCCAAATAAGTAGTGATGGTAGAAACCGATTTAATGCCCAAATAGCCCGCCAAGAGGTCTTTTTGTTTTGCTCCCTTGCTGAATAACCCTGCGCTCTTGTCCCAGTTGACCTGTAACCCAGTGTTTAGAGAGAATTCATGAAGCAGGTTTTTAATACCCAGAAAAGAGTGCCTATTTGCTCGACAGAAAACCAGCAAGTTGTCGGCGAATAAGAGGTGGGAAATGGAACCAGTCCGACGCATTGGATGGATTTTCCGAGACATGATGGCTTTATCAACAAGGATAGAGAACATCTCCATAATGATAACAAAGATGTAGGGAGAGAGCGGATCACCTTGTCGTAGGCCCCTGTTGCTTCCAAAATACCCACAGGGAGCTCCATTCACCATGACCCAAAAAGTGGGTGTGGTTATGCATTCTCTGATCTAAGAAATGAAGGTATCAGGGAACCTTAGCTAGTGCAAGAAATAGAAGATAAAATCCCGATTCACACTATCGAAATCCTTTCTCAAATCCAGCTTCAGACATGCTCTACCCCCCATAGGGTTATTAAAATCTCTAATCTGTTCATGGGCAATGAGAGTGCTATTAGATAGGAGGCGACCCTTTAGAAATGCGGCCTGATTTGGAGATATCAGCTCATGGACTACAATCTTTAATCTGTTGCAGATGATCTTGGAGATGAACTTGTAAATGACATTTCAGCATGAATGGGCCTATAGTCGCCCAAACTAGTTGCATTGGAACTCTTAGGAACTAATGTCAGGAAAGTATGATTAACCTGCCTGAGCAGAGAACCCGATCTGAAGAACGATTTAATTGCAGTGGTAAAACCTCATCTCCCACTATATCCCAATTCCGCTGGAAGAAGAACCCATTGTACCCATCAGGGCCCGGCGCCTTATCCTGGCCTATTTGGAATGCTGCAGACTTTACCTCCTCACTAGAGACATCTCTAATAAGCCAAGTAGCTGATTCATCAGTCAAAATACGTTTAGGCACAAGCTTGGCAAAAGTACTCACATAGTCGTTTTGATTATAGAGCTCCTTATAGAAGGCAGGCGTAGCCACTCTCAAATCTGAATTCACACTATTTTGTCTCCCATTGATGTCTACTAGGTGATTCAAATTATTCCGACTGATTCTAGCTTTCATAGAGTTGTAGAAGAACTTTGTATTTCTGTCGCCAAGGGTTAACCCGTCATGTCTGCTCTTTTGTCTGAACATGTCTTCCTCAAGCTTCAACGCATCAAACAAATCCTTGACTAGCCGTGATTCAATCACCTGTAATGAGCGGTCATGAGTGATTCTAGGATTATTGCGGATATCAGTAAGCTTTCTCCTGCACTTCTCGACCATCTTGTCTGCTTGAAAGTCTCTAGCCCAAGCTCTAAGGGTTGGCTTTAACCTTCTCAATTTCTGTACAAGCCTGTACATATGGGTGCCCTCATCATTGATCGGCCAGCTTTCAAGGATAATGTCCATGTAGCCTGGACAAGAAGACCAGTAATTATAAGATTTGAATGGCTTGGGGTAGCTATGTACCTGGTTGTGAAGGTGCACAGCCAATGGTGCATGGTCGCTAGTCGAAGATTCCATGAACTGAACATAAGAATCTGGAAGTGTATTAATCCACGCAGAGTTACCAAACACTCTATCAAGCTGAGCAGAGATCCGCTCATCTCCCACCCTGTTGTTGCACCAACTCAGTCTATTCCCCACACTCTTCAGCTCATGAAGCGAGCAACTGCTCACACAATCATTAAAGTCACATACCGTACTATCCTCAAGCCTCCGTCCCCCAATCTTATCGCGAACATATAGCACACTGTTAAAATCACCACCCACAAGCCAGGTATAGTACCCATTTGTCCGCAATCAATCCCAAGACTCTTCCACAAATCTGCCCTTTCCCCAATAGTGTTACGGCCATAAACGCCCGTGTTAACACACGAGAATCCTCCCAAATTGTTGCAAGAAACGGATATGTGCTGGTCTGACCAAGAAATTGGGCTAGCACTCCAAACAGAAGGGTCGAATCCCATAATAATCTGTCCTCCATTAGCCAAGTCAAAATTATTGAATGAAAGCCAGTTCTTCGGGAGCACAAACTTTTCGATTTTTGTAGGGGACCTGAGCTTAGTTTCGACAAGAATGATAGCTGTTGGAATAAGTTTGCTAATAAAATACCGTAAATCCCTCCTCCTCCCCAAATTATTAAGGCTATATATATATATATATATATATATATATATATATATATATATATATATATATATGTATGTATGTATGTATGTATGTATGTATGTATGTATGTATGTATGTATGTATGTATATATATAAGATAAAAAAATTCGTTCACATTGAACGTTTGATAGATTACATACTTATGTCAGGACTGATATTATATTCTTGTTAATATAATGACATGTTGGACTTTCATAACTACCGAAAATAATGTAAACATAATTTTCTAGATTCATACATCTCCTCACTTTACTCACACATATCTTTTCATTGTATATGGTGGTCATGTACACATGAAATATGTGCTTACTGGTAGAAGATGATGTGGTTATATTGCAGTTGTACGATTACTTAGGGAATATGTCATGTCATTGCTATAAATGAAAATACAGCTGAAGTTTTAAAAAAATATTTAATAATAATAATAAATGGCTACGCATGAAAAAAGGATGCGGTTTATAGCATGTCATTACCCAAGAATATCCGGCCTTTACTAAAGTAAATACTCTTTAGAGTCGGTGTTTTTATTCCTCAAGCAATGACACCCCTCGTCTAAGCGTCATATATGGCAATGCATGGGTTCGGGTATCTTGAGCTTTTTTCAGAAGAGTTGGGGATAAACAATTCTTATATAAGTATATACTTCTCAATATTTGCCTGCTATGTGGTTTGACTTTGGTGGTAATTTCATGTTGCACCTCCCCTTTACATTTTTAACATATTCTACAACTTTGGGGATGCTAATCTAGTTTTGTATTTTTACTTATTTTCTGTTCTTCATGATTCATTTATGCTCATTATGTTTTCATGTTTTCTAATGCTGGCTCCTGTATATGATATGTTTTATGTCATATGTTCTTTTGATGACAACAAAGGGAGAGAAAGAGTGAGAATTTGCAGAGTGAGCAGGGGGGAGAAAGTGTGAGCAGGGAAAGAAAGTTTGAAAAAGTTGCATATGGCTTTTATATAGGGGGAGTTTGTTCGAGAGTGATTTTAAGAAGGGGGAGTATGTTATCATATTTTACAGACTTGTTTATCTGTTAGTTTCGTGACTACATAACTGTGTTTGTTATATGGGAAGTATGTGAATATTTTGCATATGTATTTTTCCTTTTGCATTCTTGCAAAAATTCTATTTTTTGGTTTGTTCTCATCAAAAGGGGAAGATTGTTGAGTATAACATTCGATGAGCTCTTGTTTGATGTGAATAAACACTGCTGAACTTTTTGATGTGTTTGTTGTGTATTGTGCAGGTTATCATATATCATGATAGTATTGTCCATGACAAAAGAAATTGTAAATGGGGTTTCATGCAAATGGACATGGACATGTTCATGGAAAAGGGTTTCATGCAAAAGGAAATTTAAAATGGGTTTTTATGCAAATGGTCATCAACTGTTTTTCTTCAACGAAAGTATATCATGTGGGATATCATTTCGAAGAGCTCGACGAGATAAATCCAACGGTATCAAGAACATACTAATCGGAGTTTGGGAGAAGTAGATATCATTTTTAAAGTGTGAGGTGGGTTTCATTAATTTATGGGGCCCCTTGGTAACCAATGTGATTTCATGCCTGCAATCTTCATTTGTGTAGCCGTGTGTTTCATGCAACTCTTGGTTGGCCAACACTACAAGGGATTTCTCACACACAAGGTGGAAACAAATGGGCACATGACTTGGTGGCTTTGTCGTAACATGTGTGCAAGCATGCAAAATCTATTGGCCACTCATTTCATTCACACATGGTCGGCCAATTGAAAGGAATATTCAAAGTATTGAATTCAATGAAACGATTCAAAGACAATGTGAAAGCTGCCATGGCCGAAATGTTCCATATGGTTCACACATGGATGGCCAGCCTCTCATCTCTATTTAAATGGCCTTATGGATGGAGAAGGATATCACAACAGAAGAAAAGACACAACTCAAAAAAGAAGTGGAAGAGTAAGCAGGAGGAGAAGAAAGACGGGAGCCAGATGATAATTCAGAAAGGAGAATTTCAATTAGTCTCAAAAGATCAACATCAACTACTACGTATCAATACAACGGAGAAAACACTGAGAAATTCTAAACTCTTTCATCTTTGGCAATTTCTTTTTGTATTGATATTGTAATAAATTGTCAAACTCTATTCTGAGGGGGTTGAGTCACAGGTGTTGTGATTCAGGGATTCTCAATTCACGAGGTGTGAGTTGAGGCATGATTATTAGATTAGTTTAGATCAATCGTGAGCGGTGTGCAAGTTGACAGGTGTTGTAAGCGGTTGATTGATTGATTTGATTAGTTATCTTGGAGGGCATGATGTATGCTTTTTATAAGCTGAACCTGGGTAAATCTCTGTATCTATATATGCCTGGCTTTTACTTCTGCACTATATATATTTGCAGCAACTGTTGTCATATGCAATTTGATTGTTATAGTAAATAGAAATATTTACCGAGGTAAAAATTATTTACCAACAGTAAAAATTATTTACCGACAGTAAAATTTTAATTAGCCTATTCACCGCCCCCAGGCTTATTTTGATCATACACTTCCTACACTCTTCAGGCGAGTCTCATGCTTCCTAGCCGCCTCTAGTACGACCTCATGTGTTGTCAGTACCATAGTCGACATCGATACTTTGTACTCTGAGTCCAGCCTCATCCTGAATTGTCTGGCCCTAGTAGTCTCTGACCTCACTAACTTCGGAGCGAACTTGCTCAATAGTGAGAACTCTGCATCATAAGCATCCATGCTCCATCTTCCCTGAGTCAAATGCTCAAACCTCAGACGTAGCTCATCCTTCTTCATCTCTGGAAGGAAATGTGCCTCGAACAACTCCCTAAAATTCTCCCACGAGATCGGTCTAGTCAAGTGTAACTCCTGCTCATCACACCAATCTCGTGCCTAATGTGTCAGCTGCCTCTTTGCGGCATCCACACATCCATCTTGCCGATATCCGACAGCCGTCCAACTCGCTCTAGCACATCAAATGGTCTAATGAATTTTGGGCTAAGCTTCCCTCGCTTCCCAAATCGTAGCATTCCTCTGTTTGGAGATATCTTCAGGAAGACAATATCTCCTGGTTGAAACTCTAATCGACGACGCTTGGCATCAGCCCAATGCTTGTACCGATCTTGTGCAATGCGTAACTTGTCTCTGATATTAGGCACTACATCCACCGTCTCAACAATCATCTCTGGACCCAATAATTCTCGATTACCAATGTCATCCCAACTCAACGGGGATCAACATCCTTTCATAGAGTGCTGCAAACGGGGCCATGCCAATACTGGCTTGGTAGTTGTTGTTGTAAGCAAACTCTACCAAATGCAGATGATCTTCCCACGAGCCTTTGAATCCAGCATGCAGCTCGTAACATGTCCTCTAATATCTGGATAGTACGCTCTGACTTTCCATCAGTCTGCGGGTGATACGCAGTGCTGAAGCTAAGACTGGTACACAGATTGGTCTGCAGACTCTTCCAGAATTGAGATGTGAATCTGGTGTCCCGGTCAAAGACAATGCTCACTGGAACTCCATGCAATCGAACAATCTCCTGCATTGTTATCGATTACATCAGAATGTATACTAGAAAAAGTCGTAAATGCATAATATAGATCATTACCTCCATATACTTCTTCGCAAGTATTTCTGTGGATTGTCCCACTCGGAATGGTATGAAGTGTGCTGATTTGGTTAATCGATCAACGACGACCCAAATTGCATCATTCTGCTTAGCACTCTGAGGCAGTCCAGTCACAAAATCCATAGTGATGAGCTACCACTTCCATTCCGAAATAAGCAGAGGTTGAAGCAATCCGACAGTGCGATGATGTTCAGCCTTCACCTGCTGACACACGAGGCACTTAGCAACACTGCGAGCTACGCTTCTCTTCATTCCATGCCACCAAAAATTCAGATGAAGATCCTTATAGATCTTGGTTCCGCTAGGATGAATAGAGTAAGGAGAGTTGTGCGCTTCATTCAGTAGTGCATCTCTGATATCACCGGAAGGCACACAAATCCTACTACCATATCTCAAAGAACCATCCTCATGGATAAGAAAATCCGTCTGAAGTCCAGCTCGACTTGCCCTCTGATCTTCTGTAACTTCGCATCTCCAGTCTGAGCATCTTTAATTAGATCTACCATAGTAGGCTGAACTTCCATATTCATCAATGATGCTGAAGTCTCGGGTAAAATAACTTCAATCTCCATCTCTCACATAGCTTGCTGAAGTCTCCATTGAGCTGAGAGAGTCATGATCGTTAGTAATCGACTCAATGCATCTGGTACGACATTCACTTTCCTCGGGTGATATTGAAGATAGATATCATAATCAGCCATGAGCTCTAACCATCTGTGTTGCCTCATATTGAGCTCCTTCTGGATGAAAATGTACTTCAGACTCTTGTGGTCGACGTAGATCTTTACTTGCTCACTTAATAGAAAATGCTTCCAAATCTTCAGAGCAAATATGACAGCGGCTAACTCTAAGTTGTGGGTCAGGTAATTCTTCTCATGAGTTTTTATCTCTCGGGATGCATACATGATACGCTCCAATTTTGCATGAATTATCGCATATTTTCATGATGCATTTCACCCTCCAAACCCCCATTTTATACACTTTTATATTATTATTTGGAACAATATGACTTTCGGAGCGTTTATGCATATTTCAGGGATTTGGAGCGATATTGGAGCAATTTGGAGTGAATGAGACGATCGGCAACGTGAGAGCATCTAGAAGACTCATAATGACATGCCTGAGGTGCCAAAGAAGAAGACGAGAGGAGTAGAAGAGAGCGAAAGATGAGAAGCTCAGGCCATCTTCAGTTTTCCAGGCGACTCGCCCGAGTAGCAACAGCTACTCGGCCGAGCTGACATATAGAGTTAGCACGAAAACGACCACGACCTACTCGACCGAACAATTCAGCTACTCGACCCAAGTCGTCATCAAACAAAGTAGAGTTTTGGAGGAAGTTCTGATCTACTATAGCTCGACCGAGTAGGGGGGCTACTCGACCGAGCATGAAGGCTACTCGGTCGAGTCAGGCAAGCGACCAGATTTTCAGACAGCCTCTCACTCTTTTAAGATCTGTTACTGTTATCATTTTCAGACAAGTCATATTTTTTTATGGATATAAGACTTCATGATGATTCCAACACTGCCAAGAACGTGCCAATTGGAGGTCGGATGAAATCTGGGGAATTTCTGTAAGTTAACGCTACAGTGCTGAAATCGCCTACTCGACCAAGTGTTGTGTTCTACTCGACCGAGCTAGCTGGGGCATAGAACTTAAGTTGCGGCCAGAGTTGATTTTGGGCACGATTTTCAGAGGGTTTCTTAGGTTATTTGTTAGGGTTTTGAGGGGACTATATATAGGGATTGTAGTCGTCATTAGAGGAGAGTTAGAGGGAGGGGTTGGATCTTATTTTCTTAGGAGTTCTTCGAGACTTTCTTTTGGAGTTAGGCCATGCTATAGGCCCCTCCACTTGTATCAAGCTAAGTATTCTATTCCCTTAAATTCTATTTTAGTTTTTATTGATTGAATATCTCTTTGATGCATGTAATGAAGTTTTCTATTGTTCTCATATCTATTGCGATCTTTATTGAATCTTCTATGTCTATCTCTATGATCCACGAGTAGTTCTATCTAAGGCTAATGGATTAGCTCTAGAATCTTAGGATTTAGATGTAAAGTAAGGATTTTTAGGTTACGTTGGTAAAAAGGGACGTATTATGGTCGATCTAGCAAAGTTTGTGAAGATCTCGCACTGAGATCGTGCCCACGGTCGGTGGAATCAATTGGCTTAAGGAGTATCCTATAAACTTAATTAGGTAGTTAGTGGATTCAATTAGGGCTCGTGACCATGTTTGACTCGTGTCTTAATGGGATCCACCGATGAACTATATTACTAATTGACGGTTATCGTCATTGCATCAATGAGAGCCACCAAATTACATCGAAACTCTAACCCACGAGAGTGACGTAAGTTGAGATCATTCTGACCACCAGAGTGGCATGAATATTATTGATTCTTAATACACGGATCGTGTGCGCCTATCGTGAGAGCGGGGTTAATGCAATACGTTAGATTCATGGCGCTTAGAGCCATGAATTCGACATCTTAGATGTGACAATCCCTAATAAAGCCAATGCAACGTAAGAGTCTTAACCTAGCATCGACATCCGATGATCCTAATGGTGAGTCCAAAAGCCCTAGTCTTTTATTCCTTTATTTGTGGAGTTCCTTGTTTGCGACGTTGAGTGACACAACTTTCACATCCATCACCATCTCGACACTCCAGAATCCATACCCACCAATAAATTTGCAAGTCTAACTCAACCTAGGAGTAGATAGGTAGTATAGCATGGCTTTTCTGTGTTCGATACCCGCTTGCCACTATACCATGCAGTTGCGGTAAAACGACATCGTTTCGGAGTAAATTCTGAGCCGATCAATACACAACCACATGACCATGCTGGTCTAGGACACATCTGATGTGTCCATATTTTCTATGTTTTTATCGCATCATTTCATATCATTTTTGCTATCTAAAGTTCACATTTATATATATTATCGCGTGTTCAACGATATATTCGAGTTTCGTATAGAATTGTGGATTTTCAGGAATATTGGAGCGAATTGGAGCAATTATAGGACATTGACACATCCGAGCCGTCCAGCGCATCATTGGCGAGATTCGATAGGTGTTCGGCGAGGTGAAGAAGAAGATTGGAGGAGAGGAGAAGAAGCGATGGAGAAAAGAAGCTCCAAAGAAGAGAAGTCTGTTTTTCCCAGGCTACTTGGTCATTACAAGTTCTTAATGATGCATTTCGGTGTTACGACTGCACCAGCCACATTCATGAGATTGATGAACCAGGTCTTCTATGAATACTTGGATAAGTTTATGGTCGTCTTCATTGATGATATCTTGGTGTATTCAAAGACATAAGAAGATCATGCTGAGCATTTGAAGATGGTCTTGGAAGCTCTGAGGCAGCACCAGTTGTATGCTAAGTATAGCAAGTGTCAGTTCTGGTTGACCAATGTTGCTTTTTTGGGACATGTCATATCTGAAGATGGAATAGCAGTGGACCCAAAGAAAGTTGTTGCAGTGGAGAATTGGCCAGTTCCTAAGTCTGTTATAGAGATTAGAAGTTTCTTGGGATTGGTTGGGTACTACATGAAGTTCATCAAGGATTTTTCTACGATAGCTGCACCGTTGACCCATCTAAGCAGAAGAGTGTTGCTTATAATTGGTCAGAGGAATGTCAGCGAGCATTTGATGAATTGAAGCAGCGATTAATCATTGCACCTGTCCTGATGATACCAGATCGTTCAGGTGGATTTGAGATTTTCTGTGACGCATCAGGCAGAGGACTGGGGTGTGTTCTCCATAAGCATGGTAGGGTAGTAGCATACGCTTCCATATTGTTGAAGACGCATGAGAGAAAATATTATACGCATGATTTGGAGTTAGCTGTAGTGATATTTATGTTGAAGCTATGGGGACATTTTCTTGTGGGTGAACGTGTAAAGATATACACAGATCACAAGAGTTTGAAGCACATGTTCACTCAGAAAGAGCTCAATATGAGGTAACGCTGATGGCTTGAATTGATGGCAGATTACGACATTGATCTCTAATATCACCCTTGAAAGGTTATGTCGTACCCGATGCCCTTAGTCTTATGCCAGTAGTGATGATGATGATAGTGTAGAGGGAACTTTGTGGAGATATATGACAGATGGAGATTGAAGTTATTCTTCCTGGCACGTCAGCAACAATGATGAGCTTGCAAGTCCAATCTGACTTGGTTGAGAGGATTGAAGCTGCTCGGTCTGGAGATAAGAAGTTGAAGAAGATTCGAGTACAGACAAAGAATGGAGTTAGCAATGATTTCTATATTGATGAAGATGGGTCTCTGCATTTTGGGAGCAGAATTTGTGTGCCATCAGGTAATATACGGGATGAACCCTTGAAAGAAGCTCATAGGTCACCTTATTCTATTCATCCCGGAGGCACCAAGATGTATTATGATTTGCGACAATATTTCTGGTGGCATGGTATGAAGCGTAGTGTAGCCAGGAGTGTGGCATCATGCTTGACCTGTCAGCAAGTGAAGGAGGAGCACCAGAGGATGGCAGGACTGCTGCAACCTCTTCCAATAACAGAGCGAAAGTGACAGCATATAACGATGGATTTTGTGACTGGGTTACCTCGTACTCCTGAGGATATGATGCTATTTGGGTAATCGTTCATCGATTAACCAAATTCGCTCATTTTATTCCTTTTCGAGTCGGCCAGTCTACGGACCATCTCGCTAAGAGATATATGGAGGTAAGATTCTTTCGTTTTATATCTCCACTGATCGTCTGTTAGTGTAAATTCTGATTAAGTCGTGTATGCAAGAAATCGTAAGACTTCACGGAGTGCCAGTATGCATAGTATCCGACCGTGACAGCAGGTTTATGTCTCACTTTTGGAGAAGTTTGTAGGTTAGCTTAGGAACTCAACTGAGTTTCAGCACTGCAAACCATCCCCGACAGACGGTCTGTCGAGAGGACGATTCGGATCCTAGAAGATATGTTGAGGGTGTGCAGGCTAAATTTCAAGGGCTCTTGGGATGAACATCTACATCTGGTAGAGTTTGCCTACAACAATAGTTATCAGTAAGTATAGGCATGGCGCCATTTGCAGTATTGTATGGGAGAAAGTGTCGGTCTCCTCTTAGTTGGGATGATGTCGGTGACTGTGAATTATTGGGCCCAGACATGATCGTTGAATCGGTGGATGTGGTGAGGGTCGTCAGAGATAATCTTCATATAGCACAAGACCATTATAAGCATTGGGCGGATGCAAAGAGATGACACTTAGAGTTTCAGCCCATTGAACAAGTGTTTTTGAATATCTCGACTACACGAGGACTGATCCGTTTTGGCCGACGAGGAAAGTTGAGTCAGAGATATATTGTGCCTTTTGAGGTTTTAGCTTGTGTTGGCGAGATGGCTTATAGGCTTGCATTACTGGCATATCTTGAAGGGGTGCATAACGTGTTTCATGTATCACAACTCGGGAGATGTATTGGAGATCTAGTCATGTCGTCGACTTCACAGAAATAGAAGTACGACCAGACTTGGCGTATGATCACCAACCATGGGCTATTTTGGACCGAATATAGAAGATGCCGAGGAAGAAGTCCATCAGTCTTGTGCAGGTTATGTGGCACTAAGTGTCACCAAGAGAGTCTACCTGGGAACTAGAGGATGAGATGAGAGAGAAGTGCACTCACCTGTTTGTATAATGATATAATTTTGTTGTAAGTCTGTATGAGTTTATGTAATGTATAAGAATGGTTCATCCCCTTATTTTTGAAATTTCGAGGACAGAATTTATGTTAGGGGAATAGGATGTAATGACCCCAATTTGAATATACACATATTAATACGTATTTTTGGAAAATGTACGTACGTACAATTTTTTGGGGTATTTCTTTTATTTTTCTTAATTTTTGTGGTAAAGAAATTATTTTTAAATAATTTCAACTCACCATTTGGATTTAATAAATGGAGTATAAGAGAAGATATACTTGTATTAAGGGAAATATATGGTATATGGAAGGGTACAAATTTTTTCCAAAAATGTAAAAATCCCTAAGTATCCTCATTTAGCCACCTCCAGCTTAATAGGTGGCATTAGGAGGATGAACCCCACCGAACTCTAGCTAGGTGGCATGTGGAGAGGAGGGGATGACTAATCCATGGGAGGAAATAAAAGATGAAATTTTGTAGAAACAAAAACAAAGAAAGAAAATCTTTACAACCACTCTCCCTCTCCCCCTTAGGCCGGCCTCACCCTCACCCCTTATCCCTTAGCTCCTCCTTTCCTACCACAACGCCACCATCCCACCACCTCATCCTCCTCCCCTTCCACCGACCAAACATCTCCTTCCCTTAATTTTCCTCACAAACTTCAAATAAACCACAAAAATTTACACATTTCACCAAGGCCATAAAATAATACATTGAAGGAGGAGGAGTTAAAGAAGAAGAAGCTTAAGTCCTACAAGGAGAAGAAGGGCCAGAGAAATATTAGAAGGACATTTTGAGGTTGGGTTCTACCATCTCTAATTAGGGTCTTGGTTTTAGGATTTGTTTTTCCTTAAATCCATGTTTAAAAGATTAGCAAGTTTCATGATGATATGCAATAGGAATTTATGAGTATGTGTTGAAATTTTCCATCATTGCAATAACTTTGAAAATTCGTAGTAAATCACAGAAGTTTCAGAATATAGTGATGTATGATTTTGAAAACGGCATGAAATCCTCTACAACTTTTGTGAAGTAACTGAACACTGATTTTTAGTGTAATTAGGCTAAAACCGCGGATCTTTCTACAGTAGCAATTTTAGACAGATTGTTGTACTTTTCATGTGCTAAAATTTTTTTATATCAGTACATTAACTTTGAAAATTCATAACAAATCGTAGAAAATTCCAAATGTAGTGATTTAGGATGTTTCTGAAAGGGACACGAAATTTCCTATAACTTTCATGAAGAAACTATATCTTAATTCTGACTATAATTAGGCTTAAATAGGATATCTTTCAGCAGTAACAGTTGTAGACAGTTTAACATATTTATGTCCTTAAACTTGTTAAGGGTAAAGGTGTGGCCATGTTTATGATATGCTAGTGTAGATGTCATATTTATGTTCTTAAACTTGTTGTGGTAAAAGTTGTAATGTTAAGCCATGTAAGTGTAATGTTAAGTCTATGTATGTCATGTTTATGTAAAGCCCATGTTTATGTTTATAACCCAAGTTAACCTCATGTTAATGCCCTTGTGTCATGCTTAAAGACAATAATCATGTGTCTCATGATATGAAATTTTCCTATGATTATGATTTGTTAATGAAAGTCTAATCAGTGCTTGATGTATTCATGCGATATTCTTTATGATGAATAAATGTAATGATCGTTGTTAAGAACGACATCGTCGGAATAAAGATAGAAAAGAAATGTGTAGTGGTAATAGAGACCGCTAAATAATAATCAGATGCAAACTATAAAACTGAGAGTGAGGAAGAGTGGTAACATTATCTGGAAGTCTCAATCCATCCTAAGATGGGTGAGACTCCAGATACTGGTTAAGGTAGAAACGCATGAAAATTATAGGATTTAAGGAGCGAACATATGATAATGTGATTTCACACTCGCTTGTCACTCCCGTAAGGAGGAGTTAGAGAGGCCAGTAGTGTACTTGTAATGCACCATTAGGTAATTGTTGGTTTTCTCCTTTTGTCACGATAAAAACCGAGAATTGTCTCACTCCCGTAAGAGGGAGTTATGAGAGGCCTCTCCAGTGCTCGTGTCGCTGATTGAGGTGCAACTTTTAACCCACCCTGTGTGAAGTCCAGCTCCTTAGCGTCCTACGATTTACTCTGGTTTCCAAATATTAACTAAATGTCTAAATTTAAACTAATTTAATCTGTAATTTCTGTTCATCGGTTTCTTTTTACGTCCAGCACTTGTATGTCATGATTATTTAAATTATGCATTAATTCTGTGGTTATTATGTCAGCAGTAGATAGATTATCAGTTAGGGGGACCAGTTCTAAAACTGGATCCTACTAGCTATGTTAGGACTTCCTATTGGGTCACGCGTTGACATGCCCCTTTGTGGTTTATAGGAGTAGGACTAGAGCTATCAGAGCGGGTCCCCGATGCAGGAGACCATCTCCAATTCTAAGGTAGAGCCTGCGGGCGACTTTGTCTAGTTGGACTTTCTTGGGGTAGATTAGTGGGTTCATTGTACTGGGTAAGGACACCTTTTTGTACTTTTGGGTTGGATGTTCTCTTTTTTTTGTACCCCACTCTTGTACCCCTTGTACAGACGATGTATGTATTAAAGTATCTTATTTAATATAATGTAATGTTTTCTTTTCAGTACTGTGGATTTAAATTTTGTTCGAGCACTTTACTTTCTTCTGTACTATTCCAGTATTATCATGATGGCATGCATACATGTTTAATTTAATCACAATTAATGCCTAGTAGTATTTAGATATTAGGGGCTCGAATCCCCGAGTCTGAATACTACGGTGGCCTTGTCAACTACGAATCTTTGTATTTGGGAGAGCAGGGCGTGACATTGCGTATCCGATCCAGGGTAAATTTTCATGTGTTTGTGTTGTGACTCTGACTCTCTTACTCTTTTATTATTGTTGCATGTACGCTTTCATTTCTGCTGTTCTTAACTCTTATCTATTACAAGCATATAATTGCTGATTAAGTTTAAATTTGAGGCAACTCAATTTGATATTTAGGCAACACATAGAAGGATCGTTGTTTAATCGAAAAAGACTTATAATTGTTAACAACCCTATTCAACCCCCCTTCTAGTATTGTTTTCCATCCACAAGATCCAACAATTTCGAGTACCTTTATCCTATAGATCGAGAACACGAGCATAACATGCATATTATGATGCGATCTTGTACTAGAAACTAATACTTGCATAAATCATGATCACTGTCGAGAAAATGAACAAAAGGAGCGCAAAACTGAATTTTTTCACAAAACCAAGCATATAAAGCTTGGCACGATGGAATTCTAAATATAATATGCTTGCAAATCATGCATGCAATGATCCCTCTCCCAAGCTGGAATTAAGCAGTGTCCTCAATGCTTAGATAGAATGCGGTAGGGATGTGAATGGTGCATGTATAATGGTCCCTCCCCCAAGCTAGCATGAAAGCTTGTCCCAATATGAAACTAAAATGAAAGCATGTGTACAGATGTGGTGGGGTGGGTGTTTGGAGTCATATAAATGTGAAACGAGGGCAAAGTTTCAGCATGTAAGCATATAAAGGGTTTTGGGTAATGAATAATGGCACGCCTAAACTAGGTGAGATTTATCCAAGGAAAAATAACTAAGCATAATACGCTCCCCTCGCTATTGAGAGGAGGCGAGCTTATTCAATCCACATAGAAAGCATATAAAATGTATCTATACTATTGGAGTCGGATTTACCTGATCAAAGGATGTATCCAAGATTTCTAGTGGAGCAAGCACTTGTTCTTCTTGCTCTTTTCGTGGCTCTGCTAACAACATCATGCCACAAAATCCATCAGGCTCCAACAATGCTCCTCCAAGAACCTCTTGAGGACAACCATCCGAGTCCTGTAAGAAATAAGGGGCATCAGCCCAAATGGAAAAATTCTTTCCAATATATAAGTGTCCCAGAGAGGATCGTTAAAATGAATTGAGAATTTTGAAACTAAGTGATAGATACTCCCTGAGAACGTTTTGCTATTCTCTGAAGATGGTGTGATCATATCAATGCTCCTTCCTTCGATATCCTCACCAGATGTTGACACGACCCAGCGTACCTCAATGGAATGTGCACATGTTTCTTGCAAAAAGTAAGTCATGTCAGTAGTACCTGACTATATATAAATTGGAAATGAAGTTTGAGATTCAAAACTAGAGTTTTGAGAGTTCAGAAAGTCTCCCCTTGTGATGCTTATAAGCTCAGATAGGCGGTCTACCTCAGAAGTGATGGTTGGTGGCTACGACAGCAGGTATGGAGGTGGTTGTGCGTCCAGCTCTCTAAGATCTATCGTCATATATGTAGGGAGATATATGCCCTCGTGGATATTTATCCTAAGATACATCTTGTTCAAATATAAATGGTGCTAATTATCCCAGTATGGTTTATACATAGTTATTTTATATACTTGGATAATTTCATTAGACTTAAAGTAAGGTCATACACGTATCTAGATGGAGATCTCGATTGTGGGAAGTGAATGACCGATAGGAACTTGAGTCTTTAAATGTTCATGGTCATAGATGTGTCAAGAAATAGATATCAGCACATCAGACATATCATTGTGTCTTTGTCTTATCCTAAAGGGTAATGATGATCTCATTATCATTCGACCTGACGAAGTCAAGGACGAGACACATGTGCTCATTAAAGAATGAGTTCATTAAACGACCCAATAAAGAGTAATCAAATGGTTAACCTTAAATAAACTGTCATTGATAACTCTCTAGTGATGATAGACTAGTTGGTCCTTTAGACTTGAGGTCATTGTACGAACCTGTGCGTGAACAATGTCACTTACATCTATGATCTAGTCTCGAGTATTTACTCGTTGAAAGGTTTTAGGTTGGGTGACACTTGAAACATACGAGATAAGTCGTGACTAAGATAGGATTTGTCTCTTCCGTTAAGGGAAGTCGGTGTCACAGGCTCAGTACGGTTCTTTGTGCTAAACCTCGGCCGGGGTGTGTTGTAGGAAGTACAACATGGACATAACAAAGACCGAAGCATACTGACCAGTGCTAGCTAGTAGGGTTGATGTTTTACCATACCCTAGGCCTAGCAGTGACTTAGTTGTGACGAAGGGCCTATAACTGTGGTATTCATCACTGACACAGTCAGGGTGATCCCGACGACATTTTGTCAATGGGTCAATCACGTAATTATGATGCCAAACAAGGACGACAACTACTGCTCGTGATCTCTGTCATCTAGGGGTTTTGAGCCCCGACCTGTAGTAGGGTCAGGTTGTAGGGTCTCACACTAAGTGAGATTTACGTCTTAGTAATAGGAAGGGTTCAGGAGGTGTGCACTCGGGTGCACGAGAATAATTGAAGTCACAAAGAGTTTGTGACGATAAGTCTTGATTAAATGGGATTTAATAATGTCACAAAAGGGTTTGTAATTTTAGCATTAGTGGAATGTTATAAGGGATTATTGCATGTGAAGCAAAAGAATTGAAATAAACTGTAAAGCATTTACATGAATATTTTGCACTATAAAAGCATAAAAAAGTTTCAAGAGTTCTTGGGATAGTCACATTCGAACTCTACTTCCCTACGGTTCGAAAATCGCCTCAATCGGAGTTACAGAACTCAACAAACAGCCCAAACGGCCAGAACTGGGCAAAAGCCCAAATCTGGCCCAGCCCTGTTTGGGCGGGTGGGTCCAAACCCGTTGGTGGGCTGAACCTTCCCATGATAGGGGAGTCCAGCCCACTTGGCAGGCTGGACCCGCTCGCTTATGCGGGCGGGTCAAGCCTGCCCGCCCCGCCCCGCGGGCGGGTCTGACCCGCACAGTGTGGGCGGGCGTGGGACTGAGCCCGCCTGCACAGTGGGCATGTCTGACCTGCCCGCCTAGTGTGGGCACATGTTCAACCCGCGGGTGGGCCCGGGTTTTGGGAAAACCCTAGAGTTAATTGCAACTGCTGCAATTTAGCCGAATTTGTGATTTTTGATCAACTTTGAGCAATTGTTTGAGGGGTCAAACAAAGTCGAAATTCATCGACGTTTGTTCTTATGTGTTCACCATTCAAAGCTCTTTGGATTGATAGGTTGTATCACTTCCGAAGCCCAACGGTGAGGGAGAACTAATTGGTTGAAGTTGAGCCATAGTGTAAGGCAAAACTTAACTCAATTTTCTCTACTAATTAATTCCCATATTGATTAATCCCACATTGCTCGTAAGACAAGCAAGGGGTCCGGCCTCCTATATAAATAGGGGTCGACACCCCTTAGAAAAATTGCACCAAGTCTCTGAATCGAGTAGCTCCGAAAAGTTTTGAGCACGCCCAACTCAAGACAAAATTATTCTCTCCTCCTCATATCTTCCAATTCCTTCATTCGTGTCCTAGCAAGACGAGGAGGAGGATTGGATTCGATCCAAAGTCAACGACGCAGATCGCTCTAGAAGTGAAACTTTCATCGGCGGTTGATTAGCTCGGAGGCGCGGTGTCGGTTCGCTTCAGGTTGGAGGCCAAAGTCCGTTGCTGAAAACGACGCATTGTTCTCTGCTAAGGCAAAGTTCTGGGTATGTACTTTAATGCATTTTATTTATTTCATTGCAGTAATTTTTAGATCTATTTTGAGGCTGGTCAGAACCACCCCAAGATTGTAGAGACCCTGATTAGGGTCTTTGATATTCTTAGGGTACGTTGTTAAATAGTTTAATAATTAATTTTTTGGTTGCTGTTTTATTCTTTTCGTCCGTCAGACGTAGGACGGGCGTAGAATAATGCCCTAAGGGTCCCTCAAAAAACCTAACATTGGTATCAGAGCCAAGTCTATTTCTGATCTAAACTGCAATGATTATAAATGCATGCTAAGAACTCTGATAATGTGATTATCTAAAATTTAACATTATGCGATATTGTTAAAAATAGAACAACCCATTTTATAAGATAAAATTTTAAATGCTGTTAAATTATTTATGTGATAAATTTTAAATGTGCATAATAGAATTTATGTGATAAATTTTAAACAATTGTTCAAGTTTATTAATTATGTGATAATTATTAAAAGTTAGCAAACTTAATTTTATGTGATATCTTAAGTTGCTAAGTCTACATGCTAATTTTATGTGATAAAAATTAGTTGGCATGTTTATTAATGGTAGTTCTAAATTCTTGTACATTATGTGATAATTCAAGAAAGCCTTTTAGGATAGCCATTAAAATTCATCTAAAACTTATGAGATAAATTTTAGATTAACATGCTATATTTAATAAATTGTTACAACACTTTAAATTCCTAATTCCTGATTAGGGTAGCCCTTTTGCCACGATTATTATTTTTAAACGTTCTAATAATAATTCAAATAAAAGGCTACAATTTAAATTGCTGTAGTTTGAATTTATTAAAATCCTAATACTTGATTAGGATAGCACGTTGAAACTTTAAAACCTTATAGTTGATAAGGACTCTAATAAAAGTTATTAACCAAATCCTAATAATTCCGAATTTTAGGATTCAACTAGTTGCTAGAATTAACTAGGTTTATTAAAGTTACTTTAGTTGATGGCACGCATATGAATAGTGAGTTTTTCTTCAATGGACCATGATCCAGTCTAGTGTTTTTTGATTAGTGCTGAAGATCACCCGAAGCTTGACTGTGGATAGTGATCCTGGCCTAGTCAAATCAATGGCCACGTTCCGCTACACTGCAAGGATGCGAATCATGATTATGTGACACCATCAACTATATCTAGTCTAATACGTTAATAATCTTTTTCAAGATAAATCGTTACCCTCCTTACTTTTGGAATTTGGAAACTAGGAATTCATGTTATAGTTTTTGAGTCAACTCAAGATAAATCGTTAATAATCTTTTTCAAGATAAATCGTTACCCTCCTTACTTTTGGAATTTGGAAACTATGAATTCATGTTATAGTTTTTGAGTCAACTCAAGCAGTAACATGACTATCTTTGGAATCCAATTCCATTCAACATATGATGTAGTTCAACTTAACCCACGCGTCGTGAACATAACCGAGCACCGGTGTAAGTTAGGCCTGGACAAGAAAGTAAGGGTTAGACTAGACTATTCATTGTGATTTGTTGAGCCAACTCAAGGTCATAAGTGATTAGAGGTAAAACCAGATGAGGGAACCACATACGATGTGATTGATGAAGAGTCATCTACCGATCACAGAGTCAAGCAACTTGTTGAGTCAACTCAAGGTTGTAAGACTCATGGTGGTTGGATCCCATTTCCCACAAAAATATTAATTGATACGTTCATTATTATGGCTTAACTATTCATTAAAATAGTGGGGGAACATATTTTAATAAAACCCTCTTAAACTATATGTGAACATATGCTAATCAAACTTCTATTAAAATGCAGTATGGAGTCTGGACTTAAATTCATTATTGAGATGAATGTGCTGAACGGGACGAATTACAAGGACTGGTTGAGGAACAACAAGCTAGTCCTCTTGTTAGCTGGGATATGTTACCTACTGACAGAAACTGCTCCAGAGAAGCCCAATGAAGATGCCACCAATGAAGAGAAGGAAACGTACAAGCAGTGGCAAAGTGATACAGAGAAGGCCAGGTGCCTTACTCTGGCCTCAATGAACAATGATCTACAGAGCAAGCATGAACATATGGATGTTCAGAGTATGCTTTTAAACACAGAGGAATTGTATGGCAAGCGTTCTAGGGCTGCCAGATTTGAGGCCACCTGCAACCTTTGGGAGACAAAGATAACGACAGGCCCCATCCAGGATCATATGATTAAGATGATCGGATTCGTAGAGGACACAGCCCAACTAGGATTTGTCCTTGAAATTGAAATGAGTATGGACATAATCTTAAAGTCTTTAACCCCTGACTTCAACCAGTTCATTACAAGTTTTATATTGAATAATACAAAGGTGGAACTTCCAGGTCTCTTGATCATGCTTCGGCAGTTCGAGAAGAGAATCGAGAAGTAACCACAAGTGTTGGTTGTCGTCTCTGCTTCTTCTCAGCAGCCGAAGGGCAAGGGTAAGAAGAGGGAGATCCCTCAACCTGCCAAAGGGAAGAAGGGGAAAAAGAAGAAAGGGGCATCGTCGGAGTCTGAGTGTTTACATTGCCACAAGCCGTGACATTGGAAGAGGAACTGCAAGGCCTACCTTGCGGAGAAAAAGGAGCATTGTGATGCCTCAACCTCAGGTATGTATCTTGGTTTAAAAGAGTATATTAATTTCCATAAAGATTAATACATGGTATGAGATACCAGTATGATTACTAAAACATCTGTATACTATCTACAGGTGCTTGAAGCGATGGATGGATGAAGTTCCCAAGTGCGGTCGGCAATTAGAGTAATCGTTGCTGCTGGGGCCGTCGAGGGACTTCGGAGATATCGAGGAAGCAGTCATATTTTTATTTTTGAATAAATGTAACGATGGTCTTTTGTGAACAATGATTGAGTGAGTGTCACTCAGGAGATATGTTACGAACACTTTTCATTCAATAAAGTCGTTGTTTCTGGTATCTTAATAAATATGCTTTGGTGGCTATCTGAGTTGTTGCGTATGGTTTTCTGAGTTGTTGTAAATTCTTCTAAATTGATGTGATTGATTGGAGCTGTCAGTAATTTTAACAAATCTATAGCAATGAGTGAATTTGAAGCGCATGTAATTTAGATGTGATCTTAATTATGCACATAAATAAGAATAGTTCTCGTTGGGCATGCTTATGCTACTTCAAGTTAGAAGATTAATGCAGATAAAAGAATTGATAGTGTAAGTAGTTTTGATTGAGTTAGTCATCATCAGAACTTCTATAAACGAATTTTGATGTAACTGATTCGTCAGAACGACCTGACACAAATTCATTCTATATTAAATTCATTCAACACAAATGGGCTGGTTATACTTAATAATCAACATTCTAAATAAGATTTAGAAAGTTAAGTAATAAAACCAGAGTTCTCAAAGTCAGTGGGAGCTAGCTGGTCCAATAAAGAGTTATCAAATGGTTAACCTTAAATAAAATGTCATTGATAACACTCTAGTGATGATAGGCTAGTTGGTCCTTTAGACTTGAGGTCATTGTACGAACCTGTGCGTGAACGGTGTCACTTACATCTATGATCTAGTCTCGAGTATTTACTCGTTGAAAGGTCTTAGGTTGGGTGACACTTGAAGCGTACGAGATAAGTAGTGACTAAGATAGGATTTGTCTCTTCCGTTAAGGGAAGTCAGTGTCACAGGCTCAGTACGGTTCTTTGTGCTAACCCTCAGCTGGGGTGTGTTGTAAGAAGTACAACATGGACATACCAAAGACCGAAGCATATTGACCGGTGCTAGCTAGTATGGTTGAAGTTTTACCATACCCTAGGCCTAGCAGTGACATACTTGTAACGAATGGACTATAACTGTGGTATTCATCATTGACACAGTCAGAGTGATCCCGACGACATTTTGTCAATGGGTTAATCACGTAATTATGATGCCAAAACAAGGACGACACCTGCTACTCATGGTCTCTGTCGTCTAGGGGTTTCGAGCCCTAACCTGTAGAAGGGTCAGGCTGTAAGGTCTCACACCGAGTGAGATTTGCGTCTTAGTAATAGGAAGGGTTTAGGAGGAGTGCATGCTGGTGCACGAGAATAATTGAAGTCACAAAGAGTTTGTGATGATAAGTCTTGATAATAGGATTTAATAACATCACAAAAGGTTTGCGATTTTAGCATTAGTGGAATGCTATAAGGGATTATTGCATGTGATGCAAAAGGATTGAAAATATACTGTAAAATGTTTACGATAATATTTTGCATTATAAAAGCATAGAAAAGGTTGCAAGAGTTCTTGGAATAGTCCCATTCGAACTCTACTTTCCAACGGTTCAAAAATCGGCTCAATCGAAGTTGTAGAACTCAAGAAATAGCCAAAAAGGCTAGAACTGGGCAAAAGCCCAGTTCTGGCCCAGCCCAGTTTGGGCACGCGGGTCCAAACCCGCTAGGTAGGCTGAACCCGCCCACGATATGGGAGTCCTGCCTGCTTGGCGGGCGGGTCCAGCTGCCAAGCAGGCAGGTCAAGCTGAGCCCACCCGCCCGTACAGTGCGGGCGGGCACGGGACTGAGCCTGCCCGCACAGCGGGCAGGTCTGACCCGCTAGCCTAGTGCAGGCGGGTACAGGTTCAACCTGCGGCTGGGCCCGGGTTTTGGGAAAACCCTAGAGTTAATTGTGACGGCTGCAATTTAGCCGAATTTGTGATTTTTGCTGAACTTTGAGCAATTGTTTGAGGGTTCAAACAAAGTCGAAATTCGTTGTTGTTTGTTCTTATGCGTTCACTATTCAAAGCTCTTTGGATTGATAGGTTGTATCACTTCCGAAGCCCAAAGGTGATGGAGAAATAATTGGTTGAAGTTGAGCCTTAGTGTAAGGCAAAACTTAACCCAATTTTCACCACTAATTAATTCCCATATTGATTAATCCAACATTGCTCGTGAGACGATCAAGGGGTCCGGCCTCCTATATAAATTGGGATCGACATCCCTTAGAAAAATTGCACCAAGTCTCTGAATCGAGTAGCTTTTTAAAGTTTTGAGCACGCCCGATTCAAGACAAAATTATTCTCTCCTCCTTATCTCTTCATATTCCTTCGTTCGCGTCCAAGCAAGATGACGAGGAGGATTGGATTTGATCCAAAGTCTACGACGCGGATCGCTCCCAAAGTGAAACTTTCTTCGGCAGTTGATTGGCTTGGAGGCGCGGTATCGGTTCGCTTTGGGTGGAGCAATTCGGAGGTGCGGAGGCGGCTAACTTCAGGGGAGGCCAAAGTCCGTTGCTGAAAACGACGATTTGTTCTCTGTGGAGGCAAAGTTCCGGGTATGTACTTTAATGCATTTTATTTATTTCATTGCAGTAATTTTAGATCTATTTTGGGGCTGATCAAAACCACCCCAAGATAGTAGAGACCCTGGTTAGGGTCTTTGATATTCTTAGGGTACATTATTAAATAGTTTAATAATTAATTTTCTGCTGATGTTTTATTCTTTTCGTCCATCCGACGTAGGACATGCGTAGAATAATGCCCCAAGGGTCCCTCAAAAAACCCAACAATATACGTGCTCACGTGCGCATCCTCCTCGACTATAGGTCCATGCTCTGATATGCTTCAGTCTAGGGTGATGACTCTAGAGGGAAGCGATGCTCGGGATCTGCAATGTCGGCAATCTCGTCTACACCTTCGCATAACTTTTCCTCATCCTCATCAAATTGTAGGTGCAATGTTTCTCCATCACAGCTAGCATGTACACTATCGATGGTGATACATGCAAGGGAGAGGTAATCCATGAGAGACTGTAAAACGTTCCGTTCACATGGGTTACCTTTCGCTGACATGCTCGGATACTCTCCCAACTGCCCTTCACTTCGTGATTCCTCCTCCACAACTGGGACTCTAAAATCTGCTCTGATTGCCGATGTGAATGGCATCGAGATGCGGTAATCAGGCTTACTTCATGGATAAGATGGCTGATCTGCTGAGCAACCCGTGCATGCTGGTCCCCAAGATGTTGGAGAGAGGTCTCGAAGTAATTGTTCGTCCGGCTCTGATCTTTAATGAAAGCTTCCATCATGGTCTCCAATCTGGATTTTTGAGGTGGTGGGATGAATGGTGGAGGGACTGAGGGAAATGCCATTGACGTCCATCTATAAAGTTGTTCTTCCAATGCATCTATCTTCTCGACAATGAATGAAATTGCATCGTCATTGGGCATCATCATTTCATACTCCATGCACACATGGTTAAACAAAGATAAGAAAATATAAAGAGAGGGTCATTAGTAATATGAAAAGAGAATAACACAAATATAAATGGGTGTGGATGGGGAAATTTTCTTTTTATTTATTTATTAAAAATTTATGCACATGGGCTAACAAGCCTAAAATTAAACTAGTATCAATCAGTTGCAACCTTCCCGGTAACGGCACCAAAAACTTTATGTTGGACTTTTACACTTATAAACCGCAAGCGCACGGCTGTCGTCATAGTGCTATACAAGTCGTCCACAAGGAGGTTGGGTAATTAAGTACTAGCTGAATCGTAGGCTGTGGTCAGCTATGTGAAGGATGTGTGGAGTATGTCTGGAATATGGAGGAACAAATAGAATAAATGGAATCTAGGGCTAGGCTTCACCCAATTGTGGATTGATCATGGGTATAAACTCGTTGCGTGGCTATCGAATCATCCTAGGGTAAGGTTGTCTAGCCTAAGAGCATTCTCCTACCCCCCCCCCCTCCCATGGTGCATGATAGGATATTCTCTTATGATGCCTAGTGCCCCCCACTCCTGTTGTGCATGACACTCCTATCCCTCATGTAACTAAACCCGCTCCCGAGGAGCGTACCTACACGACAGATGCATTAAGCAGACAATATTTCCCAATCTTCCTCCATGCCACTCCCGTGGATTAGGACTCGGAACTATGTTAGGAGGGCTCCGATCGATGCCTGACTCCCGTCAGCCGCATCGATAGTATTGATCAATGCATTCGGAAACCCTAGATTAACTCCGAAGCCAATCGTGAATTAATCTAATTACCCACGAAGGGAGAATTCGAATTACATTGATAATAATCGTCCTAAACATAACCCTGGCCAATCATACAAAAACCAAACAAGCAAGATTAACGCAAACTCATTCCCCAAAAGGAATCCACCAAACCATAGACGAAGATCTACTCACAAAACATATAGAGATACGAAGATAAACATAGAGAACAATAAGAAATCACAAAAAACATATAATAAAATAAGATAGCAAAAGAATACTTAGCTTTCCAATCGTTAGAATCATAAGATTTGAGTTACAATCACATCCACAAATGAGAAAACCAAGCAAAAAGCCTATCTAATCTATCCTACTCCTAAAAACTAAGAATAACTACAGAAAATGGGAAGAAAATGAGGGTAGAGGTCGATTCCTTTCAGCCGACGACGTCCAATCTCTTAAATAACACACAAAAACCCTAACAGATAAGCTGTAGAAACCCACCCGACATGAACGCGTCGAAATTGACGCAGTCGCATCGTTTGGAGCTCAAGAATGGGCCTTCAAGTCTTTTGGAATTCTCAAATTGACACGGTCGTTTAAGAACTCAAACGACCACGTCACCTACATATGACTTCTTCTTTGGGATGACATGGTTGTGTGGATGATCACACGACCGTGTTGTTCTGGTTTTGGACCTTGTCAACTTCAGTTCAAACAACCGCGTCACTGAGTTGACGTGATCTGTTGAGTATTAGTGTTACATACCAATGTTATTTTTATGATGATCACAACATTATGTTGTTGCTAATGTCTATCATGTTTTAGTCTCATAGTTAACACTTCAAGAATATTGCTTTTGGAAACTAAATGCTTGATGCAAGGATGGACATCAAGAAAAGCAATGCCAAAGCTTAGACTCAAGGGGTGCCAATGCTTGGAGATGATGGGGAGCATCAAGGTATCAAGGATTGAAGCTATAGACTCTAAGGAAAGCAATGTAATCCATGTATTATTTCATTTATTGCTTTTTCCTTTTTGAGTCTAGGATTATTGTAATACCTTGTTAGATGGACTAACTCATACATGCATATGAATTTTCCATCATTAGTGAACCTTTGGATTATCATAGAAACCATCCTAATAGGTTCACCTTGCCTTCAACTCAAACTAGAGTTTTTGGCTCTACAACAAGCGACTGATGAAGGAAGGTCAGTCGACTGGGTGATTCCAAGCACCTGGCCAGCCTTCTACAGTCGGCTGTTGTGCACAAGCTCAAGTCATAATTCTTGAATCATTCTTGAGCTCACTATAACATGCGACTGAAATACAAAATATAGGTGCATGTCTTCCATCAGGCCCTTGTAAATTGTTCTACACTCGTCTGTATGCCAAAGTACGTAACTTGTATTTTTGGGCATCTATCCACCTTGTGTGACAGCCGACTGAATCAGAGCTTACAATTGCATGTACTTTGGTCATCGGTCGTCTGTATACACAAAGTGCGTAAGTTGCATTTCTCGGCTTCATTTCCATCCCCTACAGGAGGCGACTGACGAAGGATATTCAAGTGCATGCCCATTCTACAGGTGCATGTGTAGTCTTCTACAGTCGCCTGTCCTGGCTCAGATTATAGCCATTGGGAATTTCATAGCCGTTGATCAGTCGACTCTCCGATGTTCATCAAACGACGGTCGCTGCCGTAAAATGCCAAAATCTAGCCATTGTATATTTTCTCCTTTGGCATTTTTACTTGGGTTTGAGGGTTCCTTTGGGCTTCCTATATATAGGAGAGGGCTGAGTTTATTAGAACTTCTTGGAACTATTGAAGATCATTTGATAATCATTAAGCCACTCTCAAACTCTCTCATTTTCCACTTAAAGCTCTTAATCTCCTCCATGCATTGAAGTCAAGCTTAAGGGAAATCATCCAAGTGCTTTCAAGCTAATCTCATCACTTGGAGATCCTCTTCCATGCCTTGCATTCATTAATGAGTAAGTTCATCATCAAGGCATATGTAAGAGTATTTGTTTTACTTTGTGTTTTTATTGAAACACTAGCTTTCTGTGTGAGAGCTAGTTACTCTCTGTGTGAGAGTATAACCTTCTATATGAGGGTTGGTTGAGATCTCTCTGCGGGAGAGTTTGAGTTTCTCTGTGTGAGAGAATAAGTCTTTCGTGTGAGAGTAAGGATTTCTCTGTGTGAGAATCCAAAATCCTCTATGTAAGGTATCTTTGTGTGAGATTATATTCACTTCTCTGTGTGAGAACTATAGTGCATATTGGTGTGGCTGGATGTACCCAAGTTTGAAGAACCAGGGTAAAATCTTGTGTTTGCATTTGGATTGATTGTGTTGATTAATTCCTCTTGCACTTATTATTTAGCATTTGCAAGTTAAATTTTAATTGCACAATTTATTGCCATTACACTATTCCCCATCCCCCCTCTAGTGTGTGTTGTTAGTATTACAAGGGTAAGACGATTCTTACAGTTGGTATCAGAGCGAAGTTATAGCATTCAACAACGATGGAATTCAACACTATATCCACGTCTCATGAATAAGGTCTATCAACCGTACGACCCCCGCTCTTCAACGGAACCAACTACCCAAGTTGGAAGATCAAGATGATGATCTACTTGGAGGGTCAAGACCTATGGGACATCACGGAGTCTCCATTTGCTAAGCTAACTACACCCGCAGCTTCACGGACAAAAGTGGAGAAGGACTCAATCAAATTCAATGCGAGGGCTATGAATGCATTCCATTGCGCCCTCACTTCAAATGAGTTCAACCGCATCTCCATATGCAAAACGGCCAACGAAATTTGCCATACATTGGAGATTTCTCTTAGAGGGATTTCGAAGGTAAATAAATCTAAACAATGCGTATTTAGATCTAAATATGAGTTATTTAATATACAGGAAGGTGAAAACACCTCGGATATGTTCACAAGGTTCACAGAAATCATGAACACTTTGGAAGAACTTGGAAAGGTGATTTCCCAAGAGGATAGAGTGGAGAAGATCCTTGACTCGCTTACATCTCAATGGGAGTCAAAGGCCAACGGGATTTTGGAGTCAAATGACTTATCCAAATACACCATTGAGGAGTGCATTGGAAATCTCATGGCGCATGAATTCAAGCTTCAACACAGGAAGGAGATTCAACCAACCAAGCCCAAGAAGCCGGAGAAGCAAAAGGGGGTTGCATTCCATGCCGAGAAGGAGCCAATCGAGTGGAGAAAGAAATTCCATCGGAAAGCTTCGAGTGAAGATGATGGAGAAGATGATGTTAATGATGATGAATTCATTGAGCTTGCCAAGCAATTCAAGGCATTACTCAAGGGCAAGCAAGGTAATATTTGTCAAAGTTTGCATCCAAGTCTTACAATTCTATTTGTTTCAATTGTAGAGGAAAATGTCATCTTTCTATCGAAGGCCCTTCCAAACCCGACAAAGAGACTTACAAATGGAAAGGGAAGAAACATTGGAAAGGCAAGTCCAAATTTAAGAACCAAAAGAAATGACTTGTCGGCACATTTGATGATTCAGATGAGGACTCTTCTTGTCACGCTCCATTCCCACAACTACTTTATAAAGCAACACAATCCATGGGAAGGGAGGATGGATCTTGACAAGCCGTGGTATTACACCAAGCGTAGAGAAACACAATAAGCAGGCCACTGCGAATGCTGGGATCATACATCACAGATATATAAAAGAAAGAAGTAACACATACTGTTATCACAAAGAGTACATATCCACAGAACCACATAACCAAAGAGCGTACCACACACCATCATCAAGTACAAAGTGAACTAACTCAAGTATATACATGAGAAGTATCACAAGCTCCCAACATATACCACAGCTACAAAAAACAACACGCTCACTACACGACCCAACTCACACTACAAGACACATCCCAAAAGAGTAGTGTCCTCAAGGTGTCAGCTCACACATGGGTAACCTCCTGAGGGAGATTCTGCTCTGGGGTCACCTGCTCAGGACCTGAAAAGTAAAATAAGCACGTCAAACATGCCCAGTAGGAAACTAACCAGGGTAGGGGTAATCACTTAAGGTTATGAGTGTAAAGACAATAGGAGTACAAGCAACCAAGGTAAAAAGTACAACACACAAGTGTGCAACAACAACACACATAAAGTTCATTAGTTAGCAGATGTTAGTGACTCTTTGGAAGCCTGGGTATCACCTAAAGATAAAGGCCTGGACTTCACCCCAAATTTGGGGTGAACATAGCACACGACGCAATGGACACGGGCACTGTACGACGGGCCTCTCAGCTCCCCTGTCCCTGGCAGGAGTGAGGCTCTCCACATAATAACACAACCTCCGTATGTCCCCTCCACTCTCCATAAAGGTGAGTGGGAATAAGTACCATATATCACATATCTCTTTCCCCAACTTCTCAGTCCAGCCCCTTATAGTCAAATTATACCCAAACTTCCCACATCCCTATACCAGGATGCTCACCCGCCTTAGAGCAGATCGAGACATCCCAATTAACAAAGTATGTTTCATAATCTTCAATAATCATATGCAATCTCATAACGAATTACATGGCACAACACTCCCATAGCTATTTTCCAAGTTTCTTCAATTGCACATTCATTTGTGCATTTTAACGAACATATGGCGGACGCCATGTAAATGAAAAGTGTCACACCATAAAATTTAGTAACAAATAGCATAACCGAACTTACTTACATGCATCAACATCATTCATGCATTTTGGAGTGGAAAATTAACATTATCACACAATTCCAACTTCACCCAACACAATCCAGCCTGCTGAAATTGCAAGAACAGCTAGAAAGTCAGCATTTTTAACCTATTTCTCTGGTGAATTAGACAGAGCTCACTGAATGAAAGTTGGAGATATAATAGTCCTGGGTTCATCCATAAAATTTCATGCAGTAATGTGGACTGAGTGATTTATAGTGAATTAATTGGTGCAGTATGTCCAGACTATTTTTCAGACAGAATTCTGGGCCTTTATTGAAAGCCAATTGTAAGCATGTTACAGCCATAATTTCAACATATAAGCACTCTGATAAAATTTTAGATAAACTTGTTAAATTTCCAACAAGACCAAGATCAATAAAATCCATAGAGTGTGCAGATAATAATCCTCATTTTGCTAAACTGTGTACAGCTTGACAAAATTACAAACAAGTTGCAAATATTGAATTATTACTCCTACTTATTGAACTCAACATATGACAAATGTTAGATGAATTTAGGGTACGACTTCAAGATCTACAGCTACATATTTTTTCAGAAGGTAAAACAAACTACAGAGATCAAAACTGAAGGAGAAACACACAACAGGAAATCTGGATTTCGGGGGATGGTGGTTAGCTAAGCAAAACAAAGGGAATTCAAGGTTATGAGCAATCAAATTACACCATAACAACATCATAACCCTAAATAGACATTCTCAAACCAAGATTAGTTTCCTACCTCAAGAAATCCTTTTTCTCCTTCTCTTCTCTTTCTCTTCTTTCCACCTTTCTTTCTCTTGAAAGCTAGGGTTTTTTCTTGGAAATTTTTGAAAGCAAACTTAGGGTTTTGGAGTGTTGATGGAGGGGGAAAGGGGGGCAAGGAGGTTCGGCCAAGGCTAGGAGGGAGAGGGAGAGAGATAGGATTGAAAAGAAAAAGAAAGGGAAGATAAAAGAAGATTTTAGAATCCCCTAAAAATATCTCTGTCTAGAACCTACTCTAGGATAAGCCTGAACATGCTAAAATGACTCTAATACGCTTCCAAGATTGTCCCACAAGTTTCAAGTATTTACATGTTTGCCGTTACTTTATGCACACATAACTTTAGTGTGTACGCACAACAGCTTTAAGCGAAAAGACCGTTTTGCCCCTAGCCTTTCTAAAAATTTACGGGTGTGCCACTAAACCCATCCCTTTTCACATTAGCCCCTCTCACACTAACCCACTCCTTCACAATTTACAAGTATGACACTACTTTACACACCCCACCTTCACTCTACACACACTTCCACCCATATGGCCAAATGACCAAAATGCACCTATATTTTTCACGGAATTTCACGACTGCCACGAGCCACATTTACGCCATATCACATCTTATCAACTCATTATACTCCCTCTACTCATGTATAGGGGACTACCGTATCAATCGTCGTATAGGGCTAAACAGGCGATGACACCCTACCCTCCTTAAACTAAAGTTCGTCCTTGAACTTGTCGAAATGTCAGGGTTATAATCTAAGAGGAAAAATACTTCTAAATTTCAGGAGCTTCTCTATATAACACACTACACAACGGGTCCCACAAAATTTTTGCACTCGAGATTAACAAAAGAGACATTGATACATGGATAAGATACTTACATAAACAGATGAGGGTATCTGTCTCTCATCTCATCCTCGTGCTCCCAGGAGGACTCACCAGGGGATTCTTACTGCCACATAACCCTTACTAGATTAATGGCCTTCTTTTCAGTGTCTTCTGTCTCCGATCTAGGATGGCCACTGGTTGATGTTATAAGTCAAGTCGGGGCGCACTTCAATCTCTGAGAAGTCCACAAGGTGACTAGGGTCTCCCACATATTTCTGAAGCTGAGATACATGGAACACATCAGGGACGCCTTCAAGGGATGGAGGTAATGCAAGGCGATAGGCAACTTCACCAACACGAGCCAAGATCTCGAAGGGACCAATGAATCTCGGGCTCAACTTCCCTCGTCTACCAAATCGAATCGTGCCACGTGTCAGGTAGATCTTCAGGAACACATAATCACCTGGCTGAAACTCCAATGGACGCCTCTTTGTATCTGCCCAATGCTTATAGCGATCCTGAGTGATACAGAGATTCTCTCTGACTGTCCGAACCACATCGATCGCTTCCACCACCAAATCTGTCCTAAGACTTCACGATCCCCAACATTGTCCCAGCTTAGAGGCGATCTGCACTTCCTTCCATACAGAGCAGCAAACGGTGCCATTCCAATGCTTGCCTGATAACTATTGTTGGAAGAAAATTCCACCAAGTGCAAGTGATCTTCCCAGGATCCCTTAAAGTCCAGCATATAAGCTCTAAACATGTCCTCGAAAATCTGAATCACTCACTCGGACTGTCCATCCGTCTGAGGATGATATGCGGTACTAAACTTGAGATGAGTCCCCAAACTAGACTGCAGAATTCTCCAAAAATGTAAGGTGAATCTGGCGTCTCGATCAGAGATTATGCAAACAGGAACTCCGTGAAGCCTCACGATCTCCTCCATGTATCTTCGAGCCAAATGCTCGGTAGACTGTCCAACTCGAAAGGGAATGAAATGTGTAGATTTGGTCAGGTGATCAACGACTACCCAAATTGCATCATTTCCCTTGGGTGTGCGACAAAATCCATCGTCATGTGTTGCCATTTCCATTTAGGAATGGGGAGAGGCTGCAACAAACCTGCAACTCTTTGGTGTTCGGCCTTCACCTGATGACAGACCAAACACGAGGCCACACTTCTGGTTATACTGTGCTTCATCCCATGCCACCAGTAATGCTGTCACTGGTCGCGGTACATCTTTGTCCCTCCTGGATGAATTGAATAGGAGGAACTATGGGCCTCCTTAAGCAATTCCTCTCGAATATCACCAGCTGGCACACATAGCCGAGTCCTAAATCTAAGAGAGCCATCTTCGTGAATGTGGAAGTCGGTCCGAAGTTTGGCATCTACATGTTCTCGAATCCCCTTTAGCTTTTCATCTCCGGACTGTGCGGCCTTGATCCGGTCCACTAGATCGGACTAGACATACAAGCTCAACATAGTTGCTTTAACACCAGGAAGTACAACCTCTATCTTCATCTCTCGCAGGGCCCACTGGAGCTGAGGCTGAGAGGTCAACATCATCATGCTGGACATCTACTCAGTGCATCAGGGACCACGTTCACTTTTTCCGGGTGATACTGAAGATCGAGATCATATTCTACCATCAGCTCAAGCCACCGACGCTGTCTCATGTTGAGCTCCTTCTAGATGAACACATACTTCAAACTCTTGTGGTCGGTGTACACCTTGACATGCTTCCCAAGCAAAAAGTGTCTCCACAGCTTTAAGGTAAAAATCACGGCTGCCAGCTCCAAGTCATATGCAGGGTAGTTCAACTCATGCACCTTCAGAAGTCTAGAGGCATAAGCCACAACACGTCCATGCTGGTGTAGGACACATCCAAGCCCTTTACCAGAAGCATCACAGAAAATCTCAAATCCTCCAGAATGATCTGGAATCGTCAGAACTGGCGCAGTAGTCAACCTTCTCTTCAACTTCTCAAATGCATGCTGACATTCCTCAGACCAGATATAAGCAACATCCTTCTTAGTCAGGTGAGTAAGTGGTGCCGCAATCTTAGAGAAATCCTTGATGAACTTTCTGTAATAGCCAGCCAATCCCAAGAAACTCCGAATCTCTGAAACCGTCCTGGGAACATGACATTTCTCCACTGCAGCCACCTTTTCTAGATCAACTGATACCTTCTCCTGAAACTATATGCCCCAGAAAAGCCACTTAGATAGCCAAAACTGGCATTTGCTATATTTGGCATATAACTGATGCTGCCTCAAAGTCTCTAGAACAATCCTCAGGTGCTCTGCATGTTCTTCCTCATCCTTGGAATATATCAGGATATCATCAATAAAGACTACCACGAACTTGTCCAAATAGTCAAAGAATACCTGATTCATTAACCTCATGAAAGTAGCTGGAGCATTGGTCATACCGAAGGGAATCACCAGGAACTCATAATGTCCATAACGGGTTTGAAAAGATGTCTTTGGAACATCAGTCCCCCGAACCTTAATCTGATGATAACCGCTTCACAAGTCCAACTTTGAGTAGACTCGGGATCCACCAAGCTGATCAAAGAGATCATCGATGCGAGAAAGTGGGTACTTGTCCTTTATTGTCACCTTGTTCAATTCCATTTAGTCAATACACATCCTCTGGGATCCATCTTTCTTATTCACCAAAAGTACTGGTGCTCCCCAAGGTGACACGCTTGGCCGTATCAGCCCTCGGTCTAATAAGTCTTTTAACTGATTACGAAGCTCAGCCAACTCAGGTGGTACCATCCGATAAGGAGCCTTCGCAATGGGCTGTGTGTCGGGTACCAAATCAATGGTGAACTCCAATGATCGATCGGAAGGAAGTCCATAAATGTCGTCGGGAAAGACATCGGGAAAGTCTTGCACAACCCTGGGTAAGACTGGCTCCGCCTCCATGGCCATCGCCAACACTTCTGCTTCTACTGGTGTCACTCTAAATCTTATAGGTTCTAATGTGCAACTACCACTTCTGAACTTTAACTCTGGATGATCGGAAATATGGAAGACTACCCCCCTTAATTTGCGTCAATAGTGGCACAAAACATCGCTAACCAGTCCATCCCAAACACCGCTTCAAAGGTGGTCATCTCAATCACGAGGAAGTCAGCATATAACTCCCGACTACAAATTCCCACTGGACAACAACGGAGTCCTGAAGTACTCCTGATCACACCATTTCCTGTGTGAATGTTCCAACTAACAGTGAAGGAGTCAACTGGTATTGCATTTTTGTCCACAAATTGTCGGGACAGAAAACAGTGTGAAGCCCCAGAATCAAAGAGTGCTTAGGCAGGAGAAGATGCTACTTTGACCATACCTAAAAGCCAACAAGGGAATCAAACCAACGTCTATCATAACTAAGCAACAAGTGATATAATATAAAGTAAGGAGATGGCTAGAACCATACCAGTGATAACCTAGCCTGAGTTTTCTGCCTCTACTGATGTCATCGTGAAAGCCTGGGACTTTGGAGCAGAGTTTGTCTTCTTGTAGGCCTGTCGCTGAGAAGGCAAAGAAGGTCCTCTAGGGGCTGGTGTGCCTGGTCCAGCTGGCGCTGGAAGGGAAAGCCGCTGCGGACCAGGTGAAAGAGCTCGCTGCTGTATCTGTTGTTGTGCACTTGTTAGAGATACACAACGACCTCGAAGGTGCAAAGTTGAGTAGTTCAACGCATGCTTTACCCTAGATTATTTCTTCACATTTCTTATACTTTATATTCAACAATTGAATCCCATCTGGATTACAATTGGCTGGCCAGCTTTGAATCATTTAAAGTCCAAATGTGAATATGAAATCAATCTTCCTCTTCTTACGAACCTTCTGATCTTGACTTGATTCGCTTTTCTAACGTGCCCCGTCGAGCCGAATTATCATAGCCCATTAGCAACACGCGAAGATAGCGATCATCTCGTCAAATCTAAAGGAACCAATTGGAGTCCTTGAGGGTAAGAGTTAAGACCCGTATGGCCTTTGAGTCTCACATAATAGCAAACACTATTGCTACTAACTCAGTGGTCGAAATGCATACGTGGTATGAACACGTATTACAACATCGCTCCTTTCCCAGTGAGTGTATGTCTCAATGATGTTGTAAGGATGATGATCAGGCACCACAATGTCTGACTTTGAGTCCCTTATTCTACTCAAATAGTCCTTTGGACTCACATCCCGCATTTAGACAGATAGGATTTCCAAAAAATCCTCTTAGATCTTTTGTAAACATACATATGATGCAGATCTTTCATGCGACCATTTTGTTTAAGTCATGACTCTTAAATCATCTGTCTGATGATTTTGACTTCAAACAGGTCTCATCTCTATTCCATCCGTCTGATAGAATAAGACGGTTGCTCATGTGAGAGAGCCAACCTCAATCTGTCCGACATACTAGAATTCAGCTGAGATTTCAAAAATGTACACAAACATTTCTTAAGAAATTCATATGCAATGTTTGAAAAAGAACTTATTCTTTTATTAATTTTGATCATTTACAGACATGGGAATTACATTGGTACAACTCAGCTCTTACGCAATCCTTGAGATGATAAGTGTTTGTAAAACACATCTCTGGGGATAGCCTTCGTAAGTGGATCCGCTATCATCTCATGCGTAGATATGTACCTTATGTCTACCTTCTTGGTCTTATCATAGTCTTTTGTAAATTTGTAGCGGATATCTATGTGTTTGGTCTTACAATGGAATTTCGGATCTTTGACATATGCTATAGATGCTTGACTGTCGCTGTGTATGGGTACAGCACCTGAGTCATTTGCATTAATTAGCCTGTCTAAGAACTTCCTAAGCCAAACAGCCTCTTGGACTGCCATACTAAATGCTACAAACTCGGCTTCCATGGTTGAAAGTGCGATGCAGGATTGTTTCTTGCTACTCCAGGATATTGCACCAGATCCGAGTAAAAAAACATATCCTGAGGTCGATCGTCGCTCATCGAGATCACCCGCCCAATCAGCATCAGTGTAGCCTTCGAGCCTCAAGGCATCTCCTTGATAGCATAAAGCAAAGTCTGCAGTTCCTTTGAGATACCGCATTATCCTCTTAACCGCTTTCCAGTGTACTTGCCCTGGGTTGGATTGGTAATGAATTACCATTCCAACGGCAAAACAGATGTCCGGTCTTGTACACATCATAGCGTACATTAGACTACCAACTGCACTGGAATATGGAACTTTTTCCATAATCTCCTTCTCTTTTTGGTTCTTCGGACATGATTTCAGACATAAATTGTCGCACTTGCTTATTGGAGTATCAATGGACTTGCAGTCCAGCATATTAAAACGTTCTAGAACCTTCTTTATATAAGTCTCCTGTGAAAGAGAAAGAAGTTTCTTTGAACGATTCCTTGAAATCTTAACTCCAAGGATATATGCGGCTTCTCCCATGTCTTTCATCTCAAAAACTGATGAAAGCCAAGCCTTGATATCCATCACAAAGCCCTTGTCATTTCCGGCTATTAAGATGTCATCTACATATAGAGACATAATAACATACTTGTTCTTATTCCTCTTGATATATACACAGTTATCTTCATCAAGCATGGAAAATCCATTTGATAAGACAACCTTTTGAAATCGTATATACCATTGCCTCGAGGATTGTTTAAGACCATATATGGATTTAAGAAGTTTACAAACCTTATGTTCGTTTCCTTCTTTTATAAACCCTGTTGGTTGTTCCATATAGATCTCCTCGTCCAATTCTCCATTGAGAAAGGCAGTCTTTACATCCATTTGATGTAATTCGAGGTCTAAGCAAGCTACCATTGCCAGAATCAGGCGAATTGAGGTAAAACGAACAACATGTGAGAAGGTCTCTTCGTAGTCTATCCCTTCCTGTTGCGTAAAACCTTTCGCGACAAGGCGAGCTTTATATCTGTCAATAGAGCCATTAGCCTTATGCTTGATCTTGAGAACCCATTTGTTCCCAATAGCTCTACGTCCTCTGGGTAAGTCAACTAAGTCCCAGACTTGGTTAACTTTCATGGATTCTAACTCCTCTTGCATCGCTTCCATCCATTTGTCTTTAGCAGGGCAAGATACGGCCTGTTTGAAAGTAGCAGGCTCGTCATCTTCTTGTAGTAAAGTCATAAAGGTTTGCGGAAATTCATCCTCAAATCTTAGAGGAGCCAACCGTGTATGACTACTACGTCGTATTTGAGATTCTTCAAGTCCTTGTTGACTTGAGTTTAGATCAATTCTAATATCACTCCCACTTGGAATGTCGTTAGAATTTCTCCTACTTAGATCATTATTCCCGTATGGAATGGGATAATCGTCATTCGTATAATCCATTGGTGAAGGTTGAAACGTATTTTCGTTTTCACCAAGAATTCTCCCACTCGAATGAGGTAATCCTTCTTGATCATAAATCTCAAATAGAGATAAGTCCTGACTTACCTCGCCCTGTCTTGGAAACTCGTTTTCCAAGAAAGTGACATCCCTCGATTCAAACTCAATTAGCCCACCATTGTCTTCCTGACTAACAAAAACATAACCTTTGGAGTTTTCTGCGTATCGTATAAAGATACATTTCCTTCCCCTTGGCCCAAGTTTGCCATACTTATGGGAGGAAATATGTGCGTAGGATGCACAACCCCAAGGTTTTAAAATGTTTAAGTCAGGAGACCTTTGGTTCCACAACTCATAAGGAGTGGAGCTAACTGATTTCGAGGGTACGCGGTTTAAAATGAAAGCGGCCGTCAATAATGCATCACCCCAAAAGGTGATAGGCAAGTTAGCTTGCGCCATCATTGAACGGACCATTTCCATTAAAGTCCTATTTCTCCTTTCTGCAACACCGTTTTGTTGAGGAGTATAAGGCATAGTTACCTGATGTACTATGCCTTTTTCATCACAAAGTTCCTTAAAACTTATTGATTGATATTCACCGCCCCTATCGGTTCGCAAAACCTTAATCTTGCGATCTAATTGATTCTCCACTAAACTCATATAGTTTTTAAAGCAAGCCAAAGCTTCACTTTTGTGGGATATCAAATAGATATGTCCGAATCGGGTGAAATCATCAATAAAAGTGATGAAATAGGACTTTCCGCGTCTTGTCTTGACATTCATCGGACCACATATGTCCGAATGGATAAGCTGTAATGGAACCTCGGCCCTTGTGCCGGTTCCAAACGGCTTGCGACAAGATTTTCCCACAAGGCAATGTTCGCAGGTCGACATTTCAACCTTTGAAACATTGGATAGAAGGCCACGTTTGGCAAGTCTATCCATACGCGTTGGTCCAATATGACCAAGCCTTGCGTGCCAACAAATCACATCAGACTCATAAGTCTTAGAATTTGCAATAAGGAAATTTTCATTACATGAGGAATCATACATTGTACTCATTACAATAAATCCTTTAAATACAAACCCAGTACCAATAAGAGTATTATTACAACTTAAGTCCACATTACAATCATGAAAAATCCAGTTATAGCCAAGACCCATTAATACGACCACAGAAATTATATTCCTTCGAATATCTGGAGCGAAGAGGACATCATGAAGTAGGAGAGTGCGGCCGTTGTCCAAGACTAGCTTGCAAGTCCCAACGCCTTTCACTTCAACACGTGTGTTGTTTCCTACATAGATCCACTTCGTTCCTTGGAGTATCCGGTGATACTCCACGAAGGACCGTCTGTCCCTTGCTATGTGGTCGGTGGCACCTGAATCAATTATCCAAAATGGATTAGATTCCACAAGAAATATTGAACTAGAAACACATATGTAACTAGTATATTTACAAGTTACCTCGTCGCCTCCACTCGTACACGAACGAGCATAGTGACCGAGCTTGTTGCACTTGAAGCACTTGATCCTCTTCAAGTCTTTCTTCTTGTGCCATTTCTTGTGCCCACTCCTATGTTTGGGTTTCTTGGTAGACTCAGGTTGCTTTTTACGTTCATTTGTGAACTTCGAACGATCTTTCTGTTTCTTTCCCCCATGTGAGGAACTAGCAACCATGTGCACTTCTGCACTTGGCTTGGCAGCCGCAAGCCGCTCTTCCTCTAATTCGAGGTGTTTGGAAACATCGCTGAAGGTCTTGATGGTCTCATTGTGAGTGAGATGCATCTTCATTTGGTCCCACCCATTTGGTAGGGAACGTATGACTGCTTGGATTTGTTGCTCATCAGTGAGCACATGACCTGCGTCCTTTAACTCCGAGATAAGATTCGTCATATGTCGCAGATGTTTCCCCATGGAATGATCTGGACGTTTCTTATATGTATCGAACCTTATAGTTAAGGCACGAAGTTTGGACACCGATGTGCCACCGAACTTCTCCTCTAGCTTGGACCATATGTCCATGGCTAGGTCATGTTCTCGAAAGATGCGCATTATGTCATCAGCCATACTGCTTAATAACGTAATGCGTGCTATCTTATTCTTCCGAGACCAAGCATCAAAAGCTTCCTTGTCTCGTCGGTGTTGGGCCGTAGTGCCCAACTCGGGTTCAATCATAACGTTCTTTAGAGTTTCGAGCACTTCTTGCTCCTCTAGAACGTATTGTATCTTGATGGACCAAAGGTTGTAATTATCGCCGTTGAGTTTTTCACCTCTGTTTAACTCAGCGACGATATTCTTTGAAGCGAAAGACATTTTACTTTTAAAATGCTGCAAAAGACACAAAACCGAAAGTTTGATCAAAACATTGCATAAAAATTCTTAAAATATAACTCCCACTTGAAATGATAATAGAATATCCCATTTGGATAGTTCTAAAAATTCAAATCCCACTTGGAATTATATTATAGTTGATAAGTTACTTTCGAAAAATATTGAAGATGTTGTTCTAGAATCGAAGAGGTCTCTATGATTCCAATCACCATCTAGAACAACCTTCAATATTCCCCCATCACTTATCAAACAATCGTACTCTTATAGTACTTCGCAGCGGAAAATCACTTTTGAAAAACATATCTTTCAAAATGGAATATGTGAGAGTTTGCGCAAAGAATTTTAGTGCAACAATTGCCAAGCCACGAGACCTGTTCTACACACCCATGGGTTAGATGACCATGGCCGGATTGTGGTAGGACTTGGAATTCTAAATTGCGCTATCCCGATTTAAGGACGGGACATAACCTATTTGAAAACATCTTTGTCAAAAATTTGAAATACATTGGCTAATCTCCGTAGAGTAGAGCACAATGTCACAAGTACATTGGCTAATCTCTGTAGAGTAGAGCACAATGACATGGCTAATCTCGCATGAAGTAGAGCACTATGGCTAATCTTCAAGGAGTAGAGCCCAAGGAAAAAACTTCATTAAAATGTTAGCCCCGTATGGGCTAGACGGCGTTGTGGTTAGCCCCGTATGGGCTAATCGGCACATTCGAGTTTGACCAAGGCCTTTTGTCACCCCGTATGGGTCATTCGGTAAGTTCGCGATCGACCAAGACCTTCTGTCGGATTGGTCGACCAAAACAACAAAATTGGTCGACCAATAATTTGGTCTTCAACTTCTCTCGGCCAGGGCCTCTGCCCTGGCCGGCCAGGGGGCCCTGGCCCCTCGGCCAGGGCCTCTGCCCTGGCCGAGGCCGGCCAGGGCCTCTGCCCTGGCCGAGGCCGGCCAGGGCCTCTGCCCTGGCCGAGGCCAGGGCATTGGCCCTGGCCTCTGCCAGGGCTGGCCAGGCCGGCCCTGGCCTCTGCCAGGGCCGGCCAGGCCCTGGCCGAGGCCAGGGCGCCGACCCTGGCCACTGCCAGGGCCGGCCCTGGCCTCTGCCAGGGCCGGCCAGGCCGGCAGGCCGTGGCCGAGGCCGGCGATTGCCGGCCTGGCCTTGGCCGGCCACTGCCGGCCTGGCCTTGGCCGGCCATGGCTTGGCCATGGCCGGTCATGGCCAAGGCCATTTCGGCATTGGCCGGCCATGGCCCCTTTGGCCATGGCCGGCCACCCCCTTTGAATGGGGTTGCCGCACACACTCCTCCCCCTTGATGGGGTGGTCACTGGTGGTTATTGGCCGTAGCCAACCCCCTCCGTTTGGGGAGGGGGGTGCATGGCCTTCATGGCCCATTTGGCCATGGTGCACATGCACCAAATTTCATCTTCCCCGATGGAAATAACCACCACCTTCCTCCTCGATGAAGCACCCATTCGTCGATGAAGCACCCGTTCGTCGAGAAATTAGTTATTTCCTAATGGCCGTGTGCCAAAAATGAATAACATACTACGTGAACGGTCGGTTCTTCCCGTCACGGAGAGTTCCTACCATATCCGTAATGATAGGAGACCCTAACGTGAAAAGAACAACCGCTGCGTTCTCTCCGTCACGAAGCGTTCCTACCATATCCGTAATGGTAGGAGACCCATTCGTGAAAAAGACAACGACTCGTTCATAGTTTCGACGGGGCGGCGGTTTGATCGGGGCGAACCCGTATGGCTCCGATACCAATGTAGGATCCTGACAAAACAGAGTTAGGATCGATAAATGAAGTTGAGACTTACGCTTACGTATGCGGCACGGTAGTCTACGAACTTCGCCTTCGGATTCGCCATGACGGATCGAGTCTTCTCACGAACGGAGTAAGGCTACTAAATCCACAATCTAAATCTCTACTTTTAGATTAAGAACTTGGATAAAGAGAGAGGAAGTATTTCGGCAGAGCTTCGCTAGAATGAAAATGCATGCAAGAATGCCATGCAAAAGTGTAAGGAAAATGGCTAACCCTTGGGTCTTATTTATAGCCCCCAAGGTAGTTATTTTAGGGTAAATTGTTCCTTTGGAACAATTTAACTAAGGTGTACCATCGTACATGGCATATTATAAGCTTAAGTTGTACCATATGCATGGTACAACATAAGCTTAAGATATTACCCCTTTATTAGCCATATGTCGCATGCATTTATGCACATATAATGCGACTTTCCCATCAATCTAAAGATCCTCTCCACAAGGGAACATATTCCCTTTGCGCACGACTTTGTGTACGCGACGTTCGAGGTCCGTATTCCCTCGTACATCCCCTACAAGGGTGTACTAACGTCTTCCATATCCAACACTCTCCAGTGGAAATCCAACAGCTGTGAGGTCATCCTCTGTGCGTCATAACCACTCATCAACCTACAAGGCAGTCTCCTTGCCAGAAAAGTCATCGGCTTCATTGCCCTGAACTGCTTGAAGCCTGGGGTCTTCTGACCCTGCATCTTGGCGAGCATCTCAGCTTGCTGACGCAGACTCACCTGAAAACCCAGCAAAATCTTCTCCATCAAAGAGGGCTCAACATGCTCCATATCTGACGAAGATATCCCGTTTCCATATCCATTCTGCAGAGAAGGGCAGCACAAGAAGAATCATTACCATATGTGATGGCATTAAAGTGTGTTGGATGTATCATCCTTTCGCATATCGCAGTGTGACTAACCTGCATGGACCACCACTAAACCTGTCACGCCCCATTCCCACAAATACTTTATAAGGCATCACAATCCATGGGAAGGGAGGATGGATCTTGACAAGCCGCTGTATTACACCAAGCGTAGAGAAACATAATAAGCAGGCTACTGTGAATCCTGGGATCATACATCACAGATATATAAAAGAAAGAAGCAAAACATACTGTTATCACAAAGAGTACATATCCACAGAACCACATAACCAAAGAGCGTACCATACACCATCATCAAGTACAAAGTGAACTAACTCAAGTACATACATGAGAAGTATCACTAGCTCCCAACATATACCACATCTACAAAAGACAACATGCTCACTACACGACCCAACTCACACTACAAGACACATCCCAAAAGAGTAGTGTCCTCAAGGGGTCAGCTCACACATGGGTAACCTCCTGAGGGAGATCCTGCACTGGGGTCACCTGCTCAGGACCTAAAACGTAAAATGAGCACGTCAAATGTGCCCAGTAGGAAACTAACCAGGGTCGTGGTAATCACTTAAAGTTATGAGTGTAAAGGCAATAGGAGTACAAGCAACCAAGGTAAAAAGTACAACACACAAGTGTGCAACAACAACACACAGAAAGTTCATTAGTTAGCAGATGTTAGTGACTCTTTGGAAGCCAGGGTATCACCTAAAGATAAGGGCCTGGACTTCACCCCAAATTTGGGGTGAACATAGCACACGACGCAGTGGACACGGGCACTGTACGCCGGGCCTCTCAGCTCCCCCGTCCCTGGCAGGAGTGAGGCTCTCCACATAATAACACAACCTCCGTATGTCTCCTCCACTCCCGGTAAAGGCGAGTGGGAATAAGTATCATATATCACATATCTCTTTCCCCAACTTCTCAGTCCGGCCTCTTATAGTCAAGTTATACCCAAACTTCCCATATCCCCATACCAGGATGCTCACCCGCCTTAGAGCAGATCGAGACATCCCAATTAACGAATTATGTTTCATAATCTTCAATAATCATATGCAATCTCATAACGAATTACCTGGCACAACACTCCCATAGCTATTTTCCAAGTTTCTTCAATTGCACATTCATTTGGGCATTTTAACGAACATATGGCGGACGCCATGTAAATGAAAAGTGTCACACCATAAAATTTAGTAACAAATATCATAACCGAACTTACATACATGCATCAACATAATTCATGCATTTTAGAGTGGAAAATTAACATTATCACACAATTCCAACTTCACCCAACACAATCCAGCATGCTGAAATTGCAAGAACAGCTAGAAAGTCAGAATTTTTAACCTATTTCTCTTGTGAATTAGACAGAACGCACTGAATGAAAGTTGGAGAAATAATCGTCCTGGGTTCACCCATAAAATTTCATGTAGTAATGTGGTCTGAGTGATTTATAGTGAATTAATATGTGCAGCGTGTCCAGACTGTTTTTCAGACAGAATTCTGGGCCTTTATTGAAAGCCAATTTTAAGCATGTTGCAGCTAGAATTTCAACATATAAGCATTATGATGAGATTTTAGATAAACTTGTTAACTTTCCAACAAGCCCAAGATCAGCAAAATCCATAGAGTGAGCAGGTAATAATCCTCATTTTGCTAAACTGTGTATAGCTTGACAAAATTACAGACAAGTTGCAAACATTGAATTATTACTCCTACTTATTGAACTCAATATATGACAAATTGTATATGAATTTGGGGTAGGACTTCAAGGTCTACAGCTACATATTTTTTCAGAAGGTAAAACAAACTACAGAGATCAAAACTGAAGGAGAAACATGTTGGATCCTGCCAAAACAGAGTTAGGATCGATAAATGAAGTTTAGACTTACGCTTGCGTATGCGGCACGGTAGTCTACGAACTTCGCCTTCAGATTCGCCACGACGGATCGAGTCTTCTCACGAACGGAGTAAGGCTACTAAATCCACAATCTAAATCTCTACTTTTAGATTAAGAACTTGGATAAAGGGAGAGGAAGTATTTCGACAGAGCTTCGCTAGAATGAAAATGCATGCAAGAATGCCATGCAAAAGTGTAAGGAAAATGGCTAACCCTTGGGTCTTATTTATAGCCCCCAAGGTAGTTATTTTAGGAGCAATTGTTCCTTTGGAACAATTTAACTAAGGTGTACCATCGTACATGGCATATTATAAGCTTAAGTTGTACCATATGCATGGTACAATATAAGCTTAAGATATTACCCCTTTATTAGCCATATGTCGCATGCACTTATGCACATATAATGCGACTTTCCCATCAATCTAGAGATCCTCTCCGCAAGGGAACATATTCCCTTTGCGCACGACTTCGTGTGCGCGACGTTCGAGGTCCGTATTCCCTCGTACATCCCCTACAAGGGTGTACTAACGTCTTTCATATCCAACATCTCCCACTCACACTTGAGGGGATTGTAAGAGAACGCCTTTCTCTTAGTTCTTTCATCTATCATACCGAGAAATAGACCGTGCGACCGTCATGCGCGTAGAGTCTGTTGTTGTGCACTTGTTAGAGATACACAACGACCTCGAAGGTGCAAAGTTGAGTAGTTCAACGCATGCTTTACCCTAGATTATTTCTTCACATTTCTTATACTTTATATTCAACAATTGAATCCCATCTGGATTACAATTGGCTGGCCAGCTTTGAATCATTTAAAGTCCAAATGTGAATATGAAATCAATCTTCCTCTTCTTGCGAACCTTCTGATCTTGACTTGATTCGCTTTTCTAACGTGCCCCGTCGAGCCGAATTATCATAGCCCATTAGCAACACGCGAAGATAGCGATCATCTCGTCAAATCTAAAGGAACCAATTGGAGTCCTTGAGGGTAAGAGTTAAGACCCGTATGGCCTTTGAGTCTCACATAATAGCAAACACTATTGCTACTAACTCAGTGGTCGAAATGCATACGTGGTATGAACACGTATTACAACATCACTCCTTTCCCAGGGAGAGTATGTCTTAATGATGTTGTACGGATGAAAGATCAGACACCACAGTGTCTATCTTTTGAGTCCCCTTACTACTCATGAAATATTTCCGGACTCTCATCCTACATAAGACAGATAGGATTTAAAAATCCTATGAGATCTCTTTCAAATATCCTTGTGATACAGATCTCAGATCTTTTGTAAGCATCCATATGATGCAGATCTTTCATTCGACTATCTTGTTTAAGTCACGACTCTAAATCATTTGTCTAATGATTTCGACTTTAAACTAGTCTCATCTCTATCTTATCCATCTGATAAGATAAGGCGGTTGCTCATGTGAGAGAGCCAACCTTAATCTGTCCGACATACATACAATAAAATAGCTGAGACTTAAACACAAATGTATAAAAAAATCATTTGTAAGAAACTTGTATGCAATATATAAAAGAACTTCTTTCTTTTATTAAACTTTGATCTTCTATAGACATGGGAAATTTTACATGATACAGCTCAGCACCTACGCATTCCCATAGATGATAAGTGTTTATAGAACACATCTCTGGGGATCGCCTTAGTAAGGGGATCCGCTATCATCTCATGCGTGGATATGTATCCTATGTCTACTTCCTTCCGTTTGTTATAGTCCTTCGCAAACTTGAATCGAATATCAATGTGTTTGGTCTTACAATGAAATTTAGGATCTTTGACATAGGCAATCGAGGCTTGACTATCACTGTATATAGGAACAGTGCTCGAGTCAGAGGCATTCGTCAGCCTGTCTAAGAATTTCCTAAGCCAAACAGCTTCTTGGACCGCCATGCTGAATACTACGAATTCGGCTTCCATGGTTGATAAGGCGATGCAGTCTTGCTTCTTGCTGCTCCAGGATATTGCACCATTCCCGAGCAAGAAAACAAAGCCTGAGGTAGATCTTCGCTCGTCGAGATCACCTGCCCAATCAGCATCGGTATAGCCTTCGAGTCTCAAGGTATTGCCTTGATAACACAACGCATAGTCCGCAGTCCCTTTGAGGTACCTTAATATCCTCTTCACCGCTTTCCAGTGTGCCTGTCCTGGGTTGGATTGGTAACGGCTTACCATACCAACAGCATAGCAAATGTCCGGTCTGGTACACATCATGGCGTACATCAGACTCCTGACATCACTGGAGTATGGAACCTTTTCCATAGCTTTCTTTTCTTTTGGATCTTTGGGACACATTTCCAAACATAGACCCTCGCCTTTGCTTATTGGAGTATCAATTTGCTTGCAGTCCTGCATATTAAATCGTTCTAAAACTTTCTTTATATATGTCTCTTGAGAGAGAGAAAGAAGTTTCTTGGAACGATTCCTTGAGATCTTAACCCCAAGGATATATGCAGCTTCATCCATGTCTTTCATTTCAAAGACGGATGAAAGCCAAGCTTTGATATCCATGATAAGACGCTTATCATTTCCGGCTATAAGTATGTCATCTACATAAAGAGACATAATTACATACTTGTTTTTAATCCTCTTAATATATACGCAGTTTTCTTCGTCGAGCATGGAGAAACCATACGACAAAACGACTTCTTGAAAGCGCATATACCACTGCCTTGAGGATTGTTTAAGACCATATATGGATTTACGAAGTTTACAAACCTTATGTTTGTTTTCTTCTTGTACGAACCCGTTTGGTTGTTCCATGTAGATCTCCTCATCTAGTTCTCCGTTAAGAAAAGCAGTCTTTACATCCATCTGATGTAACTCGAGGTCCAAACAAGCCACCATTGCCAGAATTAAGCGAATGGAGGTAAAACGCACGACAGGAGAGAAAGTCTCTTCGTAGTCTATTCCTTCCTGTTGCGTGAAACCTTTCGCAACAAGGCGAGCTTTATATTTCTCGATGGAGCCATCAGCCTTATGCTTGATTTTGAGAACCCACTTGTTCCCAATGGCTCTACGTCCCTTAGGTAAATCAACCAAGTCCCAGACTTGGTTTGTTTTCATGGATTGAAGTTCTTCTTCCATTGCCGCTATCCATTTATCTTTAGCAGGGCATGTGACGGCCTGTTTGAAATTTGCAGGTTCGTCATCATCTTGTAGTAATGTCATGAATGTTTGAGGAAATTCATCCTCAAATCTCAGAGGTGTTAGCCTCGTTCGATTACTACGTCTTGCTTGAGTTTGATCACTCCCACTTGGAATGACATCACTCCCACTTGGAATAATATCACTCCCACTCGGAATAGGATTGGTATCGTTCGCATCATCCGTTGGTGAAGTTTGAAACGTATTTTCTTCTTCACCAAGAATTCTCCCACTCGAACGTTCCGATCCTACTTGATCCCAAGTCTCAAACAAGGATAAGTCTTGACTTATCTCACCCTGTCTTGGAAAATCGTTTTCCAAGAAGACAACATCCCTCTATTCGAATTCTATTAGACCCTCATTGTCCTCTTGACCGAAGAAAACATATCCTTTGGAGTTTTCAGCGTATCGGATGAAGATACACTTCCTCCCACGTGGCCCAAGTTTGCCATATTTATGAGAGGATAAATGTGCGTAAGATGCACAACCCCAAGGTTTTAGAATGCTTAAGTCTGGAGTTCTATTGTTCCACAACTCATAAGGAGTAGAACTTACCGACTTCGAGGGTACACGGTTTAAGATGAATGCTGCCGTCAATAATGCATCACCCCAAAAGGTGATGGGCAAATTTGCCTGAGAAATCATTGATCGGACCATTTCCATCAATGTCCTATTTCTTCTTTCCGCAACACCGTTTTGTTGCGGAGTATAAGGCATAGTTATTTGATGAACTATGCCTTTTTCATCACAGAGTTCCTTAAAACTCGTTGATTGATATTCTCCACCCCGATCGGTTCGCAAGACCTTTATCTTGCGATCTAGTTGATTTTCCACTAAACTCATATAGTTTTTGAAGCAAGATAAAGCTTCATGTTTGTGGGAAATCAAATAAATGTGACCGAAACGGGTGAAGTCATCAATGAATGTGATGAAATAGGACTTCCCGCGTCTTGTCTTAACATTCATTGGACCGCAAATGTCCGAATGGATAAGCTGTAATGGAACTTCAGCCCTTGTGCCAGTTCCAAACGGCTTGCGACAAGTTTTCCCTACAAGACAATGTTCGCAAGTTGACATTTCAACTTTTGAAACATTAGATAGCAAGCCACTTTTGGCAAGTCTATCCATTCTAGTTGGTCCAATATGACCAAGTCTTGCATGCCAACAAATGATCTCAGATTCAGAGTTAGAAGCATTTGTCAAATGGAAACTTTCATTAATAGAAGAAGAATCATCATACATTGTGTTTAAAACAATCAATCCATTACAAACATTACCCGACCCAACTAAAGAACTATTACAAACAAGGTCAACATTTTGTTTATAGAACCTCCATTCATAATCTAAAGACATTAACATGACCACGGAAACGATATTCCTTCTAATATCTGGAGCAAAGAGGACGTCGTGCAATAATAGAGTCCGGCCGTTGTCGAGAACTAGCTTGCATGTTTCGACGCCTTTGACTTCAACACGAGTGTTGTTACCGACGTATATCCACTTTGTTCCTTGAGTTATCTTTCGATACTCTATGAAGAACCTTCTGTCCTTCGATACGTGGTCTGTGGCCCCTGAATAAATCAACCAAAAATAGTTAGATTCAGCAAGAAACACGGAACTAGAAACACATATGTAACTATCCCTACAAGTTACCTTATCACTTCCATCCGTACACGTACGGGCGAAGTGACCGTACTTGTTGCACTTAAAGCACTTGATCTTTTTCAAGTTTTTCTTCTTTGAGTGCACATTCTTTTGCCACCTTTTGTTCTTAGTCTTCTTTGAGGTTTCCGGTTCTTTCTTTCGTTCGTTCACAAACCTTAAGCGTTTATTCTTATGCTTATTTCCTCCATGTGAGGAACTAGCAGCCACGTGCACTTCTGCACTAGGTTTTGCGGCTTGAATCCGCTCTTCCTCGAGTTCGAGGTGTTTTGATACATCGCTTAAAGTTTTAATGCACTCATTATGAGTGAGGTGCATTTTCATGTTATCCCAGCTATCTGGGAGTGAACGAATTACTGCTTAGATCTGCTGTTCGTCAGACAGCGTAACACCCGCATCCTTCAATTCAGATATGAGATTCGACATATGGCGGAGATGCTTTTTCATAGAATGATCTCGCCGCATCTTGTACGAATCAAATTGAATATTTAAGGAGCGGAGTTTGGTAACTGAAGTTCCACCAAACTTTATTTCTAGCTCAGACCATATGTCTTTGGATAGGTCGAATTCCCGAAATAGACGCATTATGTCAATGTCTATTGCGGACAGTAACGTAATACGTGCTATTTTGTTCTTTCGAGTCCAAGTATCATAAGCTTCCCGGTGCCTCTTGTGTTGGGCCGTATTGCCCAACTCAGGTTCTTCCATTATGTTTTGGAGTGTTTCAAGCACATCTTGCTCCTCCAAAACATATTGGATTTTTATTGACCAAAGTTTATAATTGTCGTCGTTGAGCTTTTCACCTTTGTTAAGCTCTGCGACAATGTTCTTAGAAGCGGTAGACATATTCGATTCAAAAAACTGCAAAGAGAATGAAAAACACGATCAAAATTCTATGCATATAGTTTCGATTCTTTAAACACATGATAAGTTCCTTGGATGCGTTGAAATGTTACTCTAGAATCGAGAAGTTCACTACGTTCCCAACTACCATCTAGAAGTAACTTTCAAAGTATCCCTCTTACTTATCTCAAGTAAAAAGAAATCAGAAATGATACCCGTATGGTACCAGCAGCGGAAAAATATTTTTTTGAAAAACATATCTTTCAAAATGGAATAGGTGAGAGTTTGCGCAAAGAATTTTAGCGCAACAATTTCCAAGCCACGAGACCTGTTCTACACACCCATGGGTTAGATAACCATGGCCGGATCGTGGTAGGACTTGGAATTCTAAATTGCGCTATCCCGATTTAAGGACGGGACATAACCTATTTGAAAACATCTTTTTCAAAAAAATTTGAAATACATTGGCTAATCTCCGTAGAGTAGAGCACAACATCATAAGTACATTGTCTAATCTCCGTAGAGTAGAGCACAATGACATGGCTAATCTCGCATGAAGTAGAGCATTACGGCTAATCTTCAAGGAGTAGAGCACTACGGCTAATCTCGCATGAAGTAGAGCACTTAGGCTAATCTTCAAGGAGTAGAGCCTTTAGACACCCCGTATGGGCTAATCGACATGTTCATGTGCGACCAAGGCCTTTTGCCGAATTGGTCGACCAAAACACTAAGATTGGTCGACCAAAAAAAATCCCCGTATGGATTTGCACCCTCCTGGCCGGCCAGGGCTAGTGCCTTGACCGGCCAGTGGCCATGATTGGCCGGCCAGGGCCTCTGCCCTGGCCGGCCAGGGGTCCTGGCCCCTCGGCCAGGGCCTCTGCCCTGGCCGAGGCCGGCCAGGGCCGGCCAGGCCCTGGCCGAGGCCAGGGCATTGGCCCTGGCCTCTGCCAGGGCCGGCCAGGCCCTGGCAGTGGCCAGGGCGCCGGCCCTGGCCACTGCCAGGGCGCCAGCCCTGGCCACTGCCAGGGTCGGCCAGGGCCGGCCCTGGCCTCTGCCAGGGCTGGCCAGGCCGGCCCAGGCCTGGCCTTGGCCACGGCCACGGCCCCCTGGCCGTGGCCCAGGCCTGGCCTTGGCCACAGCCACTGCCCCCTGGCCGTGGCCCAGGCCGGCCACTGCCGGCCTGGCCATGGCCGACCATGGCTTGGCCATGGCCGGTCATGGCCAAGGCTATTTTGGCATTGGCCGGCCATGGCCCCTTTGGCCATGGCCGGCCACCCCCTTTGAATGGGGTTGCCGCACACCCCGCCGGAGGGGTGGCCGTGGTGGTTATTGGCCGTAGCCAACCCCCTCCGCATAGGGAGGGGGTGCATGGCCTTCATAGCCCATTTGGCCATGGTGCACATGCACCAAATTTCATCTTCCCCGATGGAAATAACTACCACCTTCTTCTTCGGTGAAGCACCCGTTCGTCGATGAAGCACCCGTTCATCGAGAAAGTGGTTATTTTCTAATGGCAGTGTGCCAAAAATGAAAAATAACATACTACGTGAACGGTCGGTTCTTCCCGTCACGGAGAGTTCCTACCATATCCGTAATGATAGGAGACCCTAACGTGAAAAGACCAACCGCTGCGTTCTCTCCGTCACGAAGCGTTCCTACCATATCCGTAATGGTAGGATACCCATTCGTGAAAAAGACAACGACTCGTTCATAGTTTCGACGGGGCGGCGGTTTGACCGGGGCGAACCCGTATGGCTCCGATACCAATGTTGGATCCTGCCAAAATAGAGTTAGGATCGATAAATGAAGTTTAGACTTACGCTTGCGTATGCGACACGGTAGTCTACGAACTTCGCCTTCGGATTCTCCACGACGGATCGAGTCTTCTCACGAACGGAGTAAGGCTACTAAATCAACAATCTAAATCTTTACTTTTAGATTAAGAACTTGGATAAATGGAGGGGAAGTATTTCGGCAGAGCTTCGCTAGAATGAAAATGCATGCAAGAATGCCATGCAAAAGTGTAAGGAAAATGGCTAACCCTTGGGTCTTATTTATAGCCCCCAAGGTAGTTATTTTAGGAGCAATTGTTCCTTTGGAACAATTTAACTAAGGTGTACCATCGTACATGGCATATTATAAGCTTAAGTTGTACCATATGCATGGTACAATATAAGCTTAAGATATTACCCCTTTATTAGCCATATGTCGCATGCACTTATGCACATATAATGCGACTTTCCCATCAATCTAGAGATCCTCTCCGCAAGGGAACATATTCCCTTTACGCACGACTTTGTGTGCGCGACGTTCGAGGTCCGTATTCCCTCGTACATCCCCTACAAGGGTGTACTAACGTCTTCCATATCCAACAAAACACACAACAGGAAATCTGGATTTCGGGTGATGGTTGTTAGCTAAGCAAAACAAAGGAAAAATGACATATTTTTGCTCCATTGCACATATAATTCATGAATTCAAGGTTATGAGTAATCAAATTACACCATAACAACATCATAACCCTAAATAGAAATTCTCAAACCAAGATTAGTTTCCTACCTCAAGAAATCCGCTTCCTCCTTCTCTTCTCTTTCTCTTCTTTCCACCTTTCTTTCTCTTGAAAGCTAGGTTTTTTTCTTGGAAATTTTTGGAAGAAAAATTAGGGTTTTGGAGTGTTGATGGAGGAAAAAAAAGAGGGCAAGGGGGTTCGGCCAAGGCTATGAGGGAGAGGGAGAGAGATAGGATTGAAAAGAAAAGGGAAGGGAAGATTAAAGAAGATTTTAGAATCCCCTAAAAATATCTGTCTAGAACCTACTCTAGGATAAGCATGAACATGCTAAAATGCCTCTAATACCCTTCCAAGATTGCCCCTCAAGTTCCAAGTATTTACGAGTTTGTCATTACTTTATGCACACACAACTTTAGTGTGTACGCACAGCAGCTTTAGGCCAAAAGAACGTTTTTCCCCGAGCCTTTCTAAAAATTTACAGGTGTGCTACTAAACCCATCCCTTTTCACACTAGCCCCTCTCACACTAACCCACTCCTTCACAATTTACAAGTATGACACTACTTTACACACCCACCTTCACTCTGCACACACTTCCACCCATATGGCCAAATGACCAAAATGCCCCTACACTTTTCACGGAATTACACGACTACCACGAGCCACATTTACGCCATATCATATCTTATCAACTCATTATACTCCATCTACTCATGTATAGGGGACTACCGTATCAATCGCCGTATAGGGCTAAACAGGCTATGACACTTCTCTAGTGACGAAGATGAAGATGACAAGAAGCATGCCCACATGTGCTTCATGGAAAAAGGGGAAGATTCTTCGTCAAGATCTAGCGACGATCAAAGCGATGATGAAGTTGAGAAGGAGCCAAAGCTACCTTACGAGGAGCTTGAGTGTCATTACAATGTGGCCTCCAACACTTCAAGTAAGTGCATCGACTCATATGAAAAATTTAAAGCGATGCTATAGTAGGGTGCATGCTTTAGAATCTACTAGTGTAAATACTAATGATGCTTTTACATGTTTGTGACACTAGTGAGAGAGACATGCTTCTCTCTCAAGTTAAGGATTTGAGCATTCTAATAAAAAATTATTAGCTCAAAACCTTAGCTTAGAATCCCGCATTCAACAACTTACGTTGAAATGTGAAGAGGAATCCCAAAAACTCAAAATCTTTATTTATTCTAGGGATTCACTCCCGGTTTATTTGAAAAACAACATTCGGAAAAACATAGAGGAGGTTTGGGGTATATTCAAAATGTGGTATCCACACCCACCTCTAATTCTTCAAATGGTGCAAATTCAAGAAATATTGCTAAAGCACCTAAAAAATCATCATGCTTTATTGTATAACAATAACACCAACAAGAAGCATGTAAATCACAAGGTGGTGAGGAATAATGAAAATCCTTCATTTTTTGCGAAGAAGCAAAATCCTCACTGTATGCATGCCAAGAAACTATTTTCTACACATAAGCATGCCACATCCATCCCTCTTGCAAAGGTAAAACCCTTGCCTATGAAATCCTTGAGTCTATGGATTCCCACTAGGTGTAGTATGCAAAAGAGGAAAAGTTACATCAACTCATTAGTTAGGAATGTGATCACCTCATGTGATTACATTAGGAAATCAAACTCCTCTGGGTTTGGTTCCCTAATGTTTAGGTATCTCACACATATGCATATTGCATGGGTATTGGGCTTAAATGTGTATTTTTAGCATACCCATTGTTTGTGTGATATTTCATGATGTTGAAAATATTTTCAAACTTATTTTTCATGAAAATGGGGACCTTGGGGAATACATTGTCATACATGCAATGTTTGAACTATATTATGACAATGGGGGACTTAATATGGTTAATATGTTTAAAATATTTTAAAACATATTTTAACTCTCATTTTGGGGTTTGATTAAGATCATTATTTATAATTGATTACTATGGTCTTGATCTTAACACATTGATATTGCCAGCATGTTAAATGTTATATTTCTCTTGGCAATGTCATGCGTATCAATGTGTTTGATTTTTTCTATATCTATGCTTTGATACACTTTAGGCCCATGGCTCCAATTATGTTTTACAATTGGTAAATAGGATTATCTTACAATTCGTATTATCTCCATTGTTAAACATTTTGTATCTTTTTCTTTACAATTGGTATTAGATTCTAGAAGTCAACAATTTGACCTTTTCTATGATCTAGGGGGAGCATGGGATAATGATTGATACCCACTAAAATTTTATATTTGATATCATACATCTCTTTATCTATTCTATATTGTCACATCTTTTATTAGAATGTCAAGGGGGATATATTTGATGTCCACCTTTTTGACAATAACAATGGAGGAGAGATATGCATTATGTAAATCATGTATTTCATACATATGCATTTGGGGAATCATATCTTCTTAACCATTCATGGGAAGAGAGATATATTTATGGAGAGAGATATAAACGTATGTGGAGAGATATATGGGATTATGTAAACCTCTCATGTGGAGAATGTTACTAACATATTGCAATTGGTTTATATAATCCATGCCTATTATATGTAATCATTATTTCTTTGTATCTTTCATTTTACAATTGGTGCATATAAGTAGGGGAGCTCATTAGCATTGTGCTTTATTGTCTTTATGTTTACATAATGTGTATCATCATCAAAAAGGAAGAGATTGTTGAGTATTGGTGTTTCATACCAATGTTATTTTGATGATGATCACAACATTATGTTGTTGTTAATGTCTTTCATGTTTTAGTCTCATAGTTAAACACTTCAAGAATATCACTTTTGGAGACTAAATGCTTGGAGCAAGGATGTACATCAAGAGCAGCAATGCCAAAGCTTAGACTCAAGGGGAGCATCAAGGCATCAAGGATTGAAGCCCTAGACGCTAAGGAAAGCAATGTAATCCATGTATTATTTCATTTATTGCTTTTCCCTTTTTGAGTCTATGATTATTGGAATGCCTTGTTAAATGGACTAACTCATACATGCATATGCATTTTCTATCATTAGTGAAACTTAGGATTATCATAGAAACCATCCCAATACGTTCACCTTGCCTTAAACTCAAACTGGAGTTTTTGGCTCTCCAACAGGCGACTGATGAAGGAAGGTCAGGAGACTGGGTGATTTCAGGTGCCTGGCCAGCCTTCTATAGTCGGCTGTTGTGCACAACCTAAAGTCATAATTCTTGACTCATTCTTGAGCTCACTAGAACAAGCGACTGAAGTACAAAATATAGGCACATGTCTTCCATCAGGTGCATGTACATTGTTCTACACTCGTCTGTATGCCAAAGTGCGTAACTTGCATTTTGGGCATCGATCCACCTTGTGTGACAGCAGACTGATTCAGAGCTTACAATTGCATGTAATTTGGTCATCAGTCGTCTATAAACACAAAGTGTGTAAATTGCATTTCTCGGCTTCATTTCCATCCCCTGCAGGAGGCGACTGACGAATGATATTTAGGCGCCTGTGTAGTCTTCTACAGTCGCCTGTCCTGACTCAGATTATACCCATTGAAAATTTTATAGCCGTTGATCAGTCGACTGTCCGATGTTCATCAGTCGATTGTCGCTACCGTAAAATGCATAAATCTAACCGTTGCGGATTTTCTCCATTTGCATTTTTGCTTGGGTTTGAGAGTTCCGTTGGGATTCCTATATATAGGAGAGGGATGAGTTTATTAGAACTTTTTGGAACTATTGAAGATCATTTGAGAATAATTAAGCCGCTCTTAAACTCTCTCATTTCTATCTTAGAGCTATTAATCTCCTCCATGCATGGAAGTCAAGCTCAAGGGAAATCATACAAGTGCTTTCAAGCTAATCGCATCACTTGGAGATCATCTTCTATGCCTTGCATTCATTAATGAGTAAGTTCATCATCAAGGCATAGATAAGATTATTTGCTTTACTTTGTATTTTCATTGAAACCCTAGCTTTCTGTGTGAGAGTTAGTTACTCTCTGTGTGAAAGTATAAACTTCTATATGAGTGTTGGTTGAGATCTCTCTGTGTGAGAGTTTGAGTCTCTCTGTGTGAGAGTATAAGTCTTTCTGTGTGGTGAGAGCAAGGATTTCTCTGTATGAGAATCCAAAATCCTCTGTGTTAGGTATCTCTGTGTGAGATTGTATTCACTTCTCTGTGTGAGAATTATAGTGGACGTACCCAAGTTTGGAGAACCGGTGTAAAGTCTTGTGTTTGCGCTTGGACTGATTATGTTGATTAATTTCTCTTGTACTTATTATTCCGCATTTGCAAGTAAAATTTTAATTGCACAATTTATTGTCATTACACTATCCCCCCTCTAGTATGTGTTATTAGTATTTCAAGAGTAAGACGATCCTTACACGGTCGCGTCGTATCTTTCCACGTACGCAATTCACTTCTCCTTGACCTTTGTTATTGACATGGTCGTGTCGGTGACTTGACGCGATCATTTTGTTTGAGGGGAAAATTTCTAAATTTCCATAAGCCAAACGACACGGTCGCGTTATTTGGATGAAACGACCATGTCGTGCTTCCTTGTGCCCTTCATTTCTCTCTTCCAACGGTCGTGTGGGGAATCCACACAACCGTGTCGATGGCTCCTCAGCTCCATGCAGAAACTGGGTTGTCTTTGAGCGACGCGACCGTTTGTGTCACCAAAAAGGGTCGCGTGGGACATGAATACCACCATTTTCAACTCTATCGATCTCGTTCCTCCACTTTGCTTCTTCCTTTCACCTTTTTGACTCAAATTGGCTCATTTTAGCCGTGTTTCAACCTAAAACGCACGTGAACACCCAAAGAGTGAAAAGGAACAAAAATGGGATAATAGTGGTGTATAAAATGTGAGTTTGTGTGATATAATGCATGGATAAACGCCACTAAATATATGTAAAATAACCACTCATCACTGATCTCTCTCAAAGTTCTTTCAAAAGCTCTTTAAGGAAAAAGTCTTCAATTGGTTTTAAAAAGCGTTTAAGCGTATTTTATTGGTCAATTTTTGATTTAATCTCCAAGAGCTTTATCTCTATTTATTAAATCATTTATTCTCTTGATCTCCAAAGATTTGATTTTTTTTATTTACTTTGAGATCTTAGAGAATTTTTCCTTAGCCACTTAGACACTTAAGCTTCAATCTTAGCATATATTGTTGCAATCCCAAGTACGTTTGATATCAGAATATTTGAAGATTTGCATACGTTTGTTGAAAAGAGCAGGTTTATTTATTAAAGGTGACATTTCTATTTAAACCACCGAACGTACAATACCTTTGCTTACAATGAGCAACCACAGAATCATAACACTAACAAAATTCATGTACAATTTGCACATATACATCACAACAAGAAAAAGTTTCCCGTCAGCAAAAGTCAGACTTAATTGACGGTTTCCACCAGGATAAGTCTTACTTTTTCTAATGGTTCTGTCAATGAAAGTCATACTTTTGCTGACAGTGATACAGAAACAGTCAGCGAATAGTATGACTTTTGCTGACGGGATTCTGTTAGCAATGGTCTCACTTTCGCTGACGGAACCATCAACAAACTTTTACTTACCACTGCGTGCTGACGGGATTACTGACGGATTTTTTCCATCAACGATAATTTTCTCTAAAGAGATTTTAACCTTTATTGATGGATTGAAAGGCCTTTTCATGTATTGTATCCTTTCGTCCCTGAGGACACGGGTGGCTTTATGCTCGTCTATGGTGGGCCCCTACTACAAAGCTCGGCTAGGTCTCAACGGAGATGGGCCCCGTCTGGATATCACTTACAAATTGAACAGCCAAAGATATAGTGTATTGAAGAAGAAACACATCTTCCTGAATATTGCTTTAATTTAATAAAAATATATTTAAAGTAGAAAACCGTTTGCAAAGTTACTTAGCTTGAATGGTGTCAGCCAAGCTTTAATAAAATGATATATAAAAAACGCAACTAGATCATGAGCGACAATATAAATAAGAAGGGGGAACGAAAATAAAACCTTTTGTACTTAGGCGTGTTATTTTTGTTAAGAATGAGAGAGAAAAACTTTGGTGAATAGTAGAGTAATTTTGGAATCTTGATGTGGGGCCCACGGTTTGAAAAGTTGGTTTGAGAATTGTATATGGGACTCTCAAAACTTTCTTGCGTTTAGTGTGTTTCTTTTGTTGAGAAAGTTGTATGAGAAAGTTTGATGTGGAGTTCACGGGTTGAAATAATCTAATTATTAAACTACTCTAATTAATTAAAAAGAGCAAAAAAGGGTGCAATGGGCAAAACAGAGGAGAGAGATAGCAGAGTTGGGCCCACAAACCCACTTTCTGTAGGAGTTGGAGCGAAATCCGCACATTTTCTGCGGATTGTTTGGCTGAAATTTTTCGCCTCCACGTCGGTGCCAGCGGAGACCACTTTGCATGGCTTTTTTCCAACAAAAGAAACAGAATCAAAGAAAGTGCATCGTGATTGATAGTGATTAATGTGTAAACAGTGAAATTTTTTCACTTTCTGCCCTACTATCCACCAAAGAAACAGGCCTTTATGGGCTATTTGTTTTTGAGGAGGACTATATACACCGGTCTTCCTTTCTGTGTATGCAAGAATTGTTTCCAAAATTGGAAACTAACAACAAATTAAAAATCAATTCGTGTTGTGAATAGGCCCATTGGGCCCATTGGGTATCCACCCATCATTGAATGTAATATATATGAGGGCAGTGGGCTCCTAACCCTCTACACCTTTTACCCTACGCTTTTCCCTTCATAACACGTTATCAGCACGATCTGCTCGAAGGAAAATGACGACGGCTCTCAAGGAGGAGTTCATCGCCAACGTCAGATTTAAGAAGATCTTGTTCTTCTCAACAGGGAGCGTAAAGGGCATCCTTCATCGACCGTCGTCTAGATTCCATAGCCGAATCTAGAAGGTAAATCCTCAAATTTTTTAGATCTAAACTTGCTTTTCCTGTAGATCTGCATGTTTTAGATCACGTAGTTCATGAACACGGTAAAAATCGAATTTTTTAGATCTGCATGTCTAAAAACATTAAAATTTTGGTTTTTTTTATCCATGGCGGTGCCCTAAAGGCGCAACGGTCGTGCCTTCGTGCACGGCCAGGCCATGCCCAAAAGGGCATGGCCGGTCGCGCCTACAGGTGCGGCCTGCCGTGCCATGCAGGCGCCACCGGCCGTGCCCACAGGGCACGGCCAGCCACCACGGCGGCCGCCGTGGACCACCCACCCCCTCCTCCTTAGGGTTGCTCGAAACCCTAGCCCTTAACGGGCTATTTTGGGGGGAGGCCCATTAACTCTTTCTTGGTTGTTTTTTGCCCCTAAAGCCCGAAAATTAGCCTATTTTTCACAAAAATTTCTTTTTAAATTATTTGGGCCTCTAAAGCCCACTAATTAAAGAAATATTTAATTGTGATAGAGTTGGACGGAAAAAGAAATAAAGATACAAAATGGATCATAATTACATGTTTTAAATTCTATTGTTAGAAATTTGAGCACACACTTCACTTGTTAGATTATTTTTAAATCTATGCACGTGATGTCATATATCTGCGTGGTTGCATATGTATATAATATCTGCGTGGATGTGCTATTAGACTATGTTTTTAGGGATCGGCTATTTTTCCGACACTTTTCCCTTTTTCTGCATTTTTTTCTTTTTGAGAGAACTTGTATGTGAGGTTATAAATGTAAAAGTCAAAGCTGAAGGACCACCCCATGGAGATGAAGGCGCTAGCATAAAGAGAAAGGGGATTTCCTTAAAGTTCTCAAGTTGTCTTTATTTTATGCACTTTTTTTATTTATGGGATGTATCTTCGGACTTTTTCGTTTTCTTTTTAGTGCTCGGCTGGCTGATCCACATAGTTCTAAATTAATTCTTTGCTTTATTAAATGCGTAGATGTTTAACTTTAATAGTCAAATAATTCATATTGTTTTTATGTTGCTATATTGCACAGATGGCCAGACTTGCTAATATTGATTTCTCGGTCCTGAAGGCCAATGGGTCGAACTACTTAAGTTGGCAGCTGGACCTGAAGTTCCACGTGCGCTCTCATGGGTTCAATCTAACACCCACAGCAAAGGTAACAATCAGTACTGCCACAGCTAAAAAGGATGCTTCTAAAGAAGCCCATACTGATTTTGGAAGAATATTGCGTTTATTACCCCCTCATTTGATTGTATTTTGCGTATATTTAATGTCTATTTGGTCTCTAATAAGTGTATTATTAAAAGATCATTTAATTTAAGAGTTTATTGCGTGTTTAAACGCTAAATACAATTTTATGCCCTAATTTTTTCTCCATTTTATTTTTCAATAAAGTTTGCAATTTTCCGAATCCAACGACTATTTTTCCATATTTTTCGGAGATCAAAGCAATTTTTGGGGATTAAAAATGCCCAGTAAAGCTATTGTAAACGAAATAAAAAGAAAAAATATAAAAAAAAACTGTAAAAAGGGGGCGGGGCCGGCCCGCCTGTTCACACAGGCGGGCAGGTCCGCCTGTTCACAGGCAGGCGCCCACCCGCTGACCAGCGGGCGGGGCCCGCCCGTTTCTTGTAGGAACGCAGGAGCCTGCCCGCGTTTTCCACGTGGGCGGCACCCGCCAGCCTTGTTTGACCCGCTCCTCTTTGACTGTTGACTGGCGGGTTGTGGGTTCTGCAACCCGCAAACCCGCAAGCCCTAAAATCCTATAAAAAGGGGTATTTTGAAATTGGTTGGCTTAAATTTTCTGTGATTGTGGCTTTCTGAGATAGTTACGAAATTCTCGAATGTTAATGCGAAGCTTCGGAAAATGTTGATTTTTGAGCTAACTTGATGTTATAGTCTATTGGTTGTTAAGTATAAGTTCCAAGGGCGTATAAATTGTGTGCGATCACAATTATACGCATATTAAAGATTAATTCTTAATAAACCACATTTAGTTATTAAAAAGTTAATATTAAATGTTGGTTAAGGGAAAGGTACAGTGTAGGACGTTTTGATTGAGCGAGTCAATGTCAAGATTCCTTAAACCGATCTTGACTTGACTCATTCGTCAAACCGAACCTGACACTAGTACATTCCATCTAAAGCACTTATAAAATGGTTATATCTTTGTATATATAATCTAAATTTGATTTAGATATAATATTGAAGTATTTAACCAGGTAATTCTCAAAGTCAGTGGGAGCCAGCTCGTATACTTAGTTCCGGTCTTTCGGACTAAGTAAAAAGGATTTCCACCTTAAATAAATCATCTATATAGAACATTGAATCAAAATTGTTTTGATTTAATCGAATATATAGAGACTCAGTGTGTCACATATATACTTGACATATTGACACAAGAAAAGTGGAATGAGCTGAGACTGACTCATAGATTATAATGTTGACCCTACATCTAGGTTCTATATGCTACTTGTTAGCTATACAAAGATAGGAAAAATTGATCCAGATCATTTTTCCGAAGGATCAACCCTGTGTGATCAAGAGATGTATTATTTAATCCATTAAAATTAGTTGTAGATACTCGTTAGTAAAACCCCTCTTAGGTTTGTCATATAAATGTCAATGTGACTGATATGCTATAACGGTATGAGATACCGAGGTAAATAGCCTAAGTGCAAGTGGGAGATGTAGGAGAATGTGTGCCCATAAGGTAATTTATCCTAGATATACGTCTTGTTCATATTGTATATGGTACGTATTATTCTAAGTATAATATACTCGTTCGTATTAATATACTTAGATAATATCCATAGACTTATTGTTGGGTCCTTACGTATCTAGATGAGATCTCGATTATGAGTAAGTAAGCGACCGAATATAAAACATAAGTCTTAAACGGTTCATGGTCATAGATGTGTCGAGAACTGGATATCGACACATCGGATAGACCATTGTGTCTTAGTCTTACCTTAGGGTAATGATGATCTCATAGTCATTCGACTTGGTGAAGTCGGAGACGAGACACAGGTGCTCATTAGAGAATGAGTTCACTGAACGACCAAATTGGAGTTATTAAATGGTTGACTTTAACTGAACTGTCTTTAATAACTCTAGGGTGATGATAGGTTAGCTGGTCCTTAAGACCTGAAGTCGTTTGTACAAACCTGTGAGTGAACGGTGTGGCTTAGACCTATGATCTAGCTTCGAGGCTAGGCCTGCTGAAAGATCTTAGGTTGAGCTGCACACGAAGCTCTTGAGGCGAGTAGATGACTAAGATGGGATTCGTCACTTCCGTTAAAGGGAAGTTAGTGTTACAGGCTCAGTACGGTCTTTATGTTAATCCTCGGCCGGGGTGCGTTGTAAGAAGTACAACGTGTACAATAAAGACCGCCGTATACTGACCAATGTTGTCTAATAGGGTTGACAGTAAACCATACCCTAGGCCAACAAGAACACAGTCTTAACGAAGGGACTACGGCTAACGAAGTTCATCACTGACACAGCCAGTGTAAACCCAATTATACTTTTGTCAAAGGGTCGATCACGTTATGATGATTCTGAAACAGGGACGACAGCTACTGCTCGTAGTGACCGTCATTTAGGGGTTTCGAGCCCCAACCTGTAGTAAGGTCAGGCTGTAGGGTCTCACACCGAGTAGTGTTCGTGTCTTAGTAATAGGAAGATTAATTGAGAGAAAATCATTTGATGATATTCACAAGTTAAGTTGTGAAAGTTCGTCGCAATAGCAATAGGGACAAACGTTGCATTTGATGTGAACCATGATTAAACGTGTCGTAAATTGGTTACGACAAATTTAGTAGGAACAAACATGTTAGAAAGGGTTACCTGGATGACGGGATCGTCCCGGTCTAAACACAGGTTCAAACCGTGTCTGAATCGGAGCTCAAACGAGCCCGGAAACGTGAAAACGGTCCAAGGAGAAGTGGGTGAGACCCACTGGGCTAAAAAGCCCATAGGCAAGGCAAACGGGCGCAGTCAACTGGCTGCAGCGGGCATGGCCCGCTGCAGCAGCGGGCATGGCCCGCTGCACAGCGGGCCAGCGGGCGTGCGGCCCGCATTTGCCCTCTTTGGGCGGGCGCGCCCGCTAAGCTTAGCGGGCGCGCCCGCAACTTAAGTCGTTTTAGGTTTTTTTTGAAACCCCAAATGATGGCTACGGATTTTGATAATTTGCTCAACTTTGAGCAATTGTTTGAGGGGTCAAACGAAGTCGAAATTCGTCGTCATCGGTTCCTACGCGTTCACCATTCGAAGGTTTTCGAATTGATAGCTTGTTTGGTGTCTGAAGTTTAATGTGCAAGGAGAATTAATTAGTTAAAGTTTGCTTTTATGAAAAGCTCACTTTAACTTGAAATTAAGCCAAATTGGCTTAATTGATTTTTCTCCCTCTTGCGGAATGTCCCACATTGCTCGCAAAGAGAGAGTGAGTGCCGACTCCCTATATAAATAGGGGTGCACTCTCCTCGTTGAAAAACACACCAAGCCATCGATCGAGTAGCTCTAGATTTTTAGAGCAAGCGCGATCGGCGACTAAATTCTCTCTCTCTCTTCCTGTTCTCCGGAGTAGTCCTAGCAAGACTACGAAGGGGGTTTGGATTCTTGATCCTGACATCTAAGACGCGGGTTCTTCTCAAGTGAAACTTTCTTCCGCGTGTGATCGGCTCGGAGGCGAAAGTCAGCTCGGGCGGATTGGTGCGAGGGTGCGAGGCGGCTCAGGCGGATCGAGTCAAGGCGGCTCGGTTACGAGGAGCTTCTCAAGACGGTGCGGTACATCTTGCCTGCTCCAGGGCCAAGATTCCGGGTATGTGCTTAAGTAATTTGTAGTGTAGATTTAATTAGTCGCTTTAGAGTAGATCCCTCTTGGGGTGGTCAGATCCACCCCAAGTTGGCATAGATCGGGCTAGGTTCTGGCTCCCCAGAGCCTAGCTAAATAGTTTAGCTAGTCTGGAAATTTTGAATTTCCATTTTCTGATGCGCATTCGTGCCTCTGTGGTCCGTCCGACTTAGGACGGACACAGATCCGAGCTCTGGGGGTCCGCCAAAACCCCAACAAAATTCACCTTCAAAGGGTGGTTCATACTTCACTAAATCATTTCCAAGTAAGTTTCAGATGGTAAAACTTGTAGATTAGTTTGTCCCTGAGGAATACGACCCTAAACTCACCAGGTTTACTACTTGACCGATTTCCTATACTTGGAAATTTAACTGCAACATTTTGGACCAGTCAAGTTTTTGGCGTCGTTGCCGGGGACAACAGTCTATATTTTCTTGCGATTTCTAATTAGCTTGGAAATTTTGGTGAGATTTGTCCACTTTTTGTGTATATATTCTTTGTACATCCATATTTTCAATTTTTTTCTCTTTGGTTATTCAATTTTTTTGTTACGTTTTCTATTATTTTGGATGTTTGGTTAGAGTGTCCCATCTCTTTTGTGTGTGATTTAAAATTTCTTTCTTTCACATTTTTTAGTCATTTTGTTTTCTTTTAGAGTGTTTCATCGTTAGTGTGTGATTTAAAATTTCTTTCTTTTACAATTTTTCGTTTTCTTTATATCTTCATTTTTCTTTATATAATCCAAAAAAATTGTAAAACTGTATAAAAAATTTAAATGAACCATGATATGGATAATGACGCATTCGTTTCAGACTTTATTTCGGGGTTGATTCAAGTCCTACCAGTTTTTCAATGGTACGGAGGAGGAAAACCCTCATTTACATTTACAAAAGTTTAAAACGATATGTCACACTTTATTCGGTGGGAATGCACGCATTAATGACTTATTTCTTGGATACTTCCCATATTCTTTGAGAGATTTTGCTAAGCATTGGTTTGAAACATTGACTACTGAGTCGGATTCTACTTGGTTGTCATTTTAGGCTGAATTTCTCCGAGTATTCTTTCCTATTTTCTTTGAGCAGGTACAGAGGCAGCATGCCACAAAGCACCATATAGCGAGTTTTGCTCAAACTGACGAGGAGGCATACTATCAAGCTTGGCAGAGTTTCAATGATTTGATGCTTGCATGTCCACACCACAGCTTCCACGATGATCATCTCCTACAGATCTTCTACACTGGATTACTGCCTTCTGTGCGAGATTTCGTGCAGACAAGCTACAATCCGGAATTCTTTGCTTATTCGACCGAGGAAGCATGTTGGTACTTGAATGATCTTGCTGAGTATGAGGTTGCACTCCAACAGGTCCATGGCCGACCTGAGGTTCCGCCAGAGGACTCATTTCAATGTGACCCTATGGAAAAACTTGAAGAGCATATTGATGGCGAACATTGGAGCCAAAAGAAAGAGGATGAACGACCACCACTTGAGGAGCAAGAGGAGATGGATGATGTGGTGTGTGTTGACTATGAGGGAATCTACTTTGATGATGACGAGGAGGATATATGCGAGGGAGCGAGCTTACAGACCGAGATGGAGCCAGAGCCATACCTGCTTTCTACTTCAGTGTAGCAGTTCCCACTTCCTTCACCACAGGAGGAGATTGATGGCGATTGCGAGATGGTCTACATTGAGCCTACGCTGTTTTACCCTCCAGATCCACTTCTGCAGACACTTCATCCTCCTCATTAGGCAGAGTATTAGATCGAGCTTAGCGACACACACCAGGGGAGTTCCCATAGTTTCATGCCATATATTATTGAATCACAAATTTCAATTCCATATACTTTTGATTCAAAATGTCGTCAATTGAATTTAAATTCTTTAGTTAATTTTGACGACCCATTTTGGAACACGTTTGTTACAAGGCATGAGGACAACGCTTGGATTGATGCCGCTCGTCTGGGAGTTGCATTGCTGGATTCCAAGAAGACCGGTGAAGGCCTAGCTTTGCAGCAGCTTGCTGAGGACCGCAAGGAGCAGATCGTGCAGATGCCACCTCTGCTAGAGATTTTGGATCCCCTTTTGTGATGGAGACAATACCTTCACCGTACGCGACGTCTAGCACTTATTGGATGTCAACATTTACACAATTGCCTTTGGCGTCGCCATCTCGAGCACTGACGAAGGATATATGCAAGGAGCTTCTGGAACAAGTTCATCCACCGATAGATATCTGTGATCCTCCATTTGGGAGGCTACGGTGATCTCTTCCTTTTTTACCCTTATACGACATTATATATATTTGAAAGGGAAGCTGTTTGTTTATGCATTCATATATTTTGATATCCATATTTTATTCTACTACCCTTTAAACATTGAGAACAATGTTCATTTTAAGTTGGGGGAAGGAAGTAGTAAACAATATATCATATACGTTTTGCATAAACAATATATATATATATATATATATATATATATATATATATATATATATTGCAAAAAAAATGTTGTTTGTTTGCATTTACAAGTTTACAAGTTTGCAAAAAAATAGTTTTCATATGTTTGCATAATAATAAAAAGAGTTGTGTTTTCACCCAAACCATCTTTATATGTCCCTTTGAAGTGGAAATTCCATCGTCTTTAATTGAACACCCATATTCATTATTATAAAATAGATTAAGAATGTTTTACCCCTGCGTAGAATTTTAAATTATCATGACTTTCATGTAAATTAGTGCATGTATCCGCAATTGTAATCTCATGAAACTGTTGTTTAGTTTAGGCAATTTCATGTCACGTATGCGTTTATGAATTGGTAATTATGTGAAGAAGGTTATAAATTCTCAGGATAAAAGCCAACCACATACACAAGCTTGCTGATTAGTAGATGATGGAGAATTTTAATCAAACATGTCTCATGTCAAAAAAGAAGAAGAAGAAAAGTAAAAAAAAGTGAATAAAATGCACCGTTCTTCCAGCTTCTTTTAGTAGCCGGGTCCTCGTGCCTCAGGAAGCATGGAGATTCGCGCCGAAAAATAAAGTAGGGGAGAGTGCTTAATAAATCTTTAGACATTCCGAGTTATTAAGTCTGAGGGTTTTTTCAAAACCTCATGCCCTAAGACCGTCTGGATTGCGAGTCATTGACCTAACGCTCGTTACATGGATTGCTCTAAAATGTTTATTAAAAACAAAAAAAGAAGAAAAAAAGAAAATAAAAAAATAAAAAGAGAGATGAGATATTTTGAGTGGATTCAAGATCATGATCTTGTAAGGGACCATGCGGGGCTACACACACTAGGGGGTGAATAGTGTAATGGCAAGCAAAGTGCTTAATTAAAAGTTACTGAAATTAAAGCACAATAAGCAGCGGAAATTAAAGAGTATGCTCAACAACAACAAACGCAAACACAAGGAGTTTACCCTGGTTCCCCAAAACTTGGGTACGTCCAGCCACATCAATATTCATTATATTCCCACACAGAGAAGTGAATACAATCTCTCACAGAGATACCTTGCACAGAGGATTTTATCCTACACAAGGACCTAACCAACCCTACACAGGGGTTAAACTCTCACACAGAGAATTACTAACTCCCACAGAGAGAATTAGGGTTAGCCCTACACTAGGACACCAAACTCCCACAAAGAGAGTAACTCTCACAAAGAGAGTATCTAATTCCCACAAAGATAATTAGGGGTATCACAAAGGTGAAACGAAATAACACTTACCTATGCATTGATATGATCTTAACAATGCGATGAAGAAGGCATGCAAGTGAAACTCAAGTGCTTGAGATGAGGCTTTGATTGCACTTGATGATCTTTCTCTCTTCTAGGAATGAATCCTAACACTTCTCACTAGAGTGTATGAAATGAAGAGAAGAAAGATGTTCTCCAAAAAAGGAATGAGAATTAGATCCCTTGGAGAATTTCCCTATGAGCTAGCTTCAATGCATGAAGAGAAATATGCTCATGAGAGGGAAATGTGAGAGATTAGGAGTGGCTATTGATTCTCTAAGATATTCAATAATAACCAAGAGTTCTAAATGAACTAAGCCATCTCCTATATATAGAAAGCCCAAAGGAACCCATAAAACCAACCAAAACCCCAAAGGGAAGAAATCTGCAACGGCTAGATTTTGGCAGTTTATGGCCCAAACAGTCGACTGATGAACAAGTGACAGTCGACTGTTCAACGGCTAGAAAAATCCCAACGTCTATAATCTAAGACAGGACATTCGACTGTAGAAGTATACACAGGCGACTGTAAAAAAGACAGTCGACTGTATAACCTTCATTAGGCGATTGCTGCATGGATAGAAGAAAAACAGAGAGAGATGCATTTTTCGCACCTACACCTTTCAGACGTCTGATGGCCATTTCACAAGCGACTGTAAATATATAGTCGACTATAGAAACTTCATCAGGCGACTGTCTTACAAATTGGGATGAAGCCCAAAAAATGTAAGAAGCGCACAGGCGACTGTCGACCAATCACAGGCGACTGTAAATTGAACATCAGTCGACTGATGCGAAAAGCTCAAGAAGAATCAAAAGAAGTTGACTTGAGCTATGAACCACAGTCAACTATAGAAGGCTTGACAGGCGACTGGAAATCACCCAGTCGACTGTAAAACCTTCAACAGGTGACTGTTGGAGAGCCAGAGACTCTAAATGAGTCTTTGGGCTAGATGAACCTATATGGTTGGATTCTATGATAATCCTAAAGCTCATTAAGATGGTGAAATGCATATGCATGAGAGTAAGACCATCTATCAAGGCAGTACAATAATCCTAGACTCAAAAATAGAAATGCAAGTAATAGAAATTACATGGATTACGTATTGCATCTCCTAGAGTCTAAGTCATCAAGCTCACGATACCTTGATGCTCCACATCATCTCCAAGCTTTGGCACTCCTTGATGAGCTTCCCTTCATCAAGCTCCAGGCTTTGGCAATGCTCCTTTAGATGTTCATTCATCATCATGCTCCAAGCTTTGGCTTCATTAGATGATCTTCATGACTTCATCCAAGCTTGAGCACACCATCACTCTTGGAGGTCTTTAAGATATCCCTTGTAATATCCTCCAAGCATTATGATTTGTCTCATCAACATATAATCATTAAGATAAACTGAGACTAAAACATAAGATTGATTAGCACACTAACATAATGTATTGATCATCATCAAAACAACGTTAGTCTTGAAACCAAGAACTAACAGATCTTATGATTTGGATGTTGTGATGGCCTAATCCTAGGAAATTTACATCCTAGGACACGTGATTACTTATTGATTAAACAATTGCATTTGTGCGATACCGAATATCTATGGATTGAGATAAAATTGTAGATTTTTGCGTTAGTCCATGAAACCCCATGATAGTTATTGAATTTTGTTGGGTAACCTTATTCTTAATTCATTTTTTGGGGTGTATGACATATTTTTGGAATATTCGCTTATTTTGCTAAGAGACTAGCAAAAAGCTAGTTGGGGTGTGATTCTGGAAGAATATTGCGTTTATTACCCCCTCATTTGATTGTATTTTGAGTATATTTAATGTCTATTTGGTCTCTAATAAGTGTATTACCGAAAGATCGTTTAGTTCAAGAGTTTATCGCTTGTTTATATGCAAAATACGATTTTATGGCCTAATCTTGTCTCCATTTTAATTTTCCGGTAAAGCTTACAATTTTCCGAATCTAACGGCTATTTTTCCATATTTTTCGGAGATCAGAGCAATTTTTGGGGATTAAAAATGCCCAGTAAAGCCATTGTATACGAAATAAAAAGAAAAAAAATATAAACAAAACTGTAAAAAGGGGGGCGGGGCCCGCCGCCTGTTCAAACAGGCGGGTGCACAGGCGGGCGCCTGCCCGCTTGTTCACACAAGCGGGCGGGTCCGCTTGTTCACAGGCGGGCACCCACCCGCCCGCTAACAAGCGGGCGGGGGCCGCACGTTTCTTATAGGAACGCAGACGCCCACCCGCATTCTCCACACAGGCGTCGCCCACCAGCCTTGTTTGACCCGCTCCTCTTTGACTGTTGACTGGCAGGTTGCGGGTTCTGCAACCCGCAGACCCGCAAGCCCTAAAATCCTATAAAAATGGGTATTTTGATCATATCTTAGGCATCCTAACTCCGAATTAAGTGAAACAAGTTTTGGGGGCTTCTCTCCCAAATTCCAGAGGAGTTGGAGCAGCTATAGGAGAAGTTTGGAGATGTTTTGGCATCGTTGTGGCTTCGTTTTGGGTGAAAACTCTCCACTTGTCTATGTTTTTATTAGTTTTAAGTATGTTTTGTAATCAAATGATGTTTGTATCAATAATATTTGTTATTTTTGTTACCATGAGTGGCTGAAATTCATGTAATGTGTTGTGTAGTAGTTAGTATTGATGGGTTTCATGTTTCATTTCTTCATAGCACTTGTAATAATCTAAAACGTTGAATATGTCGGTTTTCGCTTTCTTAATTAATTACGTGCTATCCGAGAGGAATCCGCTTAGGCTGACATGCCGCGATGCATCGTCTACGTGCACAAACCCGTAGAGGGGCCCAAGGAGGGTGATGAACCGCGAGGTTCATCTAGTTATATTTTATTGTTTAGAAAAACGACCAATTCAACGTTAATGAATTTTTGCTAAAAATCACCGTTCTTTTAAAGTTAAATCGTCTGATTCCCATACCTTGGCATGGATGAGGGATTGAGTCATCATTGAAGAGTGATTACCATGAGACCCTACAACACTAACAAAAACTCAACACAAACACACTATTACCGTATTACTTTTTCACGTTATTTTTCGTACACGTTTTATCTCAAATCAAAAACCCAACCAAAAATTCACATTCAAAAGGTGGTTCATACTTCACTAAATCATTTCCAAGCAAGTTTCAGATTGTAAAACTTCTAGATTAGTTTGTCCCTGAGGAATACGACCCTGGACTCACCAGGTTTATTACTTGACCGACTTCCTATACTTGGGAATTTAACTGCAACATTTTGGACCAGTCACCTACTGCAGAAGAAGTTTCTGATATACTTAAGGTGAAAGCCATTATTTATATCAGGAAACACTTAGACTCGACCCTGAAGGACGAGTATCTTACTGTAGAGGATCCCTATGAGCTGTGGACCGCACTAGAGGAGAGGTACAGACATCAAAGGGATGGCATACTCCCTCTTGTACAGTACGAGTGAACTCACCTCCGCATACAGGATTACAAATCCGTAGCGGCGTATAACTCAGCATTTTCGAATCACCTCGCGCCTGATGTTGTGTGGTGAGAATGTGCCTGAGAGGATGTTGCTAGAGAAGACGTTTACGTCTTTTCATGAGAAGGACATGATCCTCATGTAATAGTACCGTGAACGAAAGTTCACAAAGTACTCTGATCTTCTATCATGCCTACTAATGGCTGAACAGAACAGAGAGTTGTTGATTGCCACTCACAAGCTATGCCCTCCTGGCTCCGCTCCACTTCCACCTCTTACAGAGGCACATTTCCAGCCTTCCCAAAAGAAGAAGATGGATAAGAAAGCAAAGTTCCAGAAATGGAAAGAACTGAAGCAGCGGAAAAATGTTACTCCTCAGGCTCCTCCCCAGAACCAGAAGTTCGTGGCGAAGAAGAAACAGTGGACGCCTAATAAAGGTGGTCCTCCCAAGAAAGACTGTGAGGATAAATGCTCTAGATGCGGAATGACTGGCCATTGGTCCAGAAACTGCCGCACATCCAGACACCTACAGGACCTCTACCAAGCAAGTCTCAAGCATCATGCTAAGACAAACTTGATAGATGGGGCTGCGTTACCAGCTACTGCATGAAATCCAGAAGATTTCATGAATGACAACACTTTGTAGTTATGGACCATCTGTATCTTACTTTCTAGCACTGTATCTTATTTTATGTCTTTCTATTCCGTGTTAGCTACTTTGTTTGTCAGCTTTTAAATATTAATGAAAGTATTCTCTTTTTGTAGTGTTTATTGAATGCTTTTCATTTTTAGATATGGAATCTATATGCCTAATGGACAGTGCGTCAATGCACTCTATTCTTCAGTGTATAGACTACTTTATGAGCATTGGTAGTTACTCTCGTCCATTGAGAACAATCTCAGGACCGGCTAACATAATAGAAGGATCAGGGGAAGCAATCATTTTGCTCCCCAATAACACACACATTAAACTTAGAGATGCACTATACTCACCTAAATTGATCCGAAATCCTCTAAGTTTTAAAGATATCCGTTTAAACGGGTATCACTTAGAGACGGTCGAGGATAATAAAAAAGAATACTTGCACGTAACGTCTCTTACAAATCGTATAAAAACCATTGTGGAACGTATCGAGGGACTCCCCATGGGTCTCTACTAGACAGTATTCACTCTCCAGAAGTATACATGACGGAGCATCTGCAGTGCCCTAAATACCAGAATTCCAACTCTGGCATAGTAGACTGGGACACCCTGGATCTGTTATGATGTACCGCATCATAAATAACTCACGGGGTATAAATTTGAAGAACCTGGAGATTCTTCAAAAAGGTAATTCCCCATGTCCACCCTGTTACAAGGATAAGCTAATAACGAGACCCTCTCCACTAAAAGTGGACTTGGAGTCTCCTAGCTTTCTGGAGAGAATTCATGGGGACATTTGTGGGCCCATACACCCATCAAGTGGTCCCTTCAGGTACTTTATGGTCCTGATAGACGCATCTACTAAGTGGTCACATGTGTGTCTACTGTCCACCCGTAACTTGGCATTTTCTAAGCTTTTAGCTCAGATAATCAAGTTGTGGGCCTACTTTCCCGATCACCAGATAAAGAAACTTCGTCTGGATAATGCGGGGGAGTTTACATCACAAGTTTTTCTAGACTATTGCCAAGCATCGGGCATTGAAGTTGAACATCCTGTAGCACATGTTCACACCCAAAATGGGTTAGCAGAATCTCTAATAAAGAGACTGCAATGGATTGCTCGTCCATTACTACTTCAATCCCAGTTGCCGGTGAATGCATGGGGTCATGCAATATTGCATGATGCATCTTTAATAAAATACAGACCTTCTGGAGGTCAGTCATCTTCTCCTATGCAATTAGCACTTGGAGTACCATCAATTGTCTCACATTTGAGAATATTTGGTTATGCAGTATACGTCCCCATAGCACCACCACAAAGGACAAAGATGGGTCCACAACTCGTCTAGGCATTTATGTTGGGTTTGACACACCCTCCATAATAAGATTCCTAGAACCCCTTACGGGTGACGTTTTCAAGGCACGTCTAGAAGACTGTGAATTTGATGAAACATCATTTCCAAGACTAGGCTTACAAACCAAGAAGCCTGAAGCTTCAGAGAGTCTCTTGGGATACACAGAAATTAAGTCACTTTGATCTGCATACGAGCCAGTGTGAGGAGGAGGTCCTAAAGAATCTCCATATCCAAAACACTGTCCATCTCTTGTCGGACAAATTTAATGACAACCAGAAGATTGTCAGATCACATGTCCCTACTGTTAACACTCCAGCTAGGATTGACATACCACAAAATGGATGCAATCCGCCTGCAGCAGAGATGGTTGGACCTCTTAAAAAAAGGACGACCACTGGGATCCAAGGATCAAGTCCCTCAAAAGAGTAGGACACTTGGCAATGGTCAAACAATACCACCACAGGATGCTACTATAAGCCATGCTATCCCATCTCTCCCAAACTCTCAAAGAGAGGGAAAACCGGGATAAAATGAAGTTTCGATACATTATGTGCGAACTGGGGAGTATTGGGACAGAAAGAGCAACATTATAGATGACACATTTGCGTGTAATATTGCCATCAACGTCGCGTACTGCGACAATAATATTGAACCACACTCTCTGACAGAATGTCAAAGCAGAGATGCGGTAATAGAAGTGGAGTTGGATTCACTCACAAAATGCAAGGTCTTCGGACCAATTGTCCAGACACCAAAAGGTGTAAAACATGTGGGTTATAAATGGGTATTTGTTAGAAAAAGGAATGAACAGAATGAGATCGTTCGCTACAAAGCAAAGCTTGTAGCGCAGGGTTTTACCCAATGTCCAGGGGTAGATTTTGACGCCACATACTCCCGGTCATGGACCCGATCACCTTCCGATTCCTTATTGGCTTAACAGCTCAAAAAGGTTTGGATATGCAGCTTATGGACGTTGTGACTGCATACCTATATGGCAATTTAGACCGAGACATCTTTATGAGATTGCCTGACGGTTATTCTTTGCCTGCAGCATTAAAAGAGAGACAACGTGACGTCTACTCCATGAAACTGCAAAGATCATTATATGGTCTGAAACAATCTGGGAGGATGTGATATAACAGACTGAGCAAATTCCTTGCGAAGCAAGGATTTGCAAATGACCCAGTCTGTCCTTGCATCTTTATTAGAGCAAAGGCAACAGGATTTGTCATTATAGCCGTCTATGTGGACGACTTGAACCTCATCGGATCTCCTGGAGAGATCACTGAGATTTCCAGAAGCTTAACAGAAACTTTCGAGATGAAAGACCTCGGAAAGTCAAAAAATTCTGTTTAGGTCTTCAAATAGAGCATCTTAACGATGGGATCCTGTTACATCAGTCAACTTATACATCGAACTTACTGAAAAAGTTCCAAATGGATAAGTGCCACCCCCTCAGTACCCCTATGGTTGTGAGATCATTGGATGTACATAAAGACCCCTTCCGGCCGTCGTGAGAGGAGGAGGAAGTACTAGGCCTTGAAATGCCTTATTTAAGTGCTATTGATGCACTCCTTTACCTGGCTAACTGCACTCACCCTGATATAGCATTAGCAGTCAACTTACTAGCCAGATATAGTGCTGCACCTACACAGCGGCACTGGGCCGGAGTTAAGCATCTTCTGCGCTACCTCCAAGGGTCCATAGATTTAGGTCTATTCTACAGGAAAGGGGCAACAACGGGTTTAGTTGGTTATGCTGATGCAGGTTATAGATCTGATCCTCATACAGAGAAGTCTCAGACCGGATACATGTTCACTTATGGCAGCACTGTCATATCTTGGGAGATCTGTGAAGCAGACCATGACGACCGTCTCATCCACACATTCAGAACTTCTAGCAATCCAGGAAGCAAGTAAAGAGAGCTTCTGGCTACGTTCTGTGATCCAGCACATTCTCACCTCTACCGGCCTGAAGCCCGGCGTTCTTGAGCCTACTACAATCTATGAAGACAATGCAGCATGTATAGCCCAGCTATAGGACGGCTACATCAAAGGCGACAAGACGAAGCATATCTCTCCCAAGTTCTTCTGGACGCATGACCTTCAAAAGCAAAAGCATATTGAGGTACAGAAGATCCAATCTTGTAATAACTTGGCGAATTTGCTTACCAAATCCCTGCCTACTAGTATCTTTGAGAAACTTGTAAATGGGATTGAGATGAGGAGAGTGAGAAAATGTAAATTGGGTCAGGATGAGAGAATTATGAATGTATAGATACATAGGAGACTGATGTATAGATTCATAGGAAATCTGCAAGCCTGAGCTTGGTCAGATAAGGGGGAGTCAACAGTAATGTTATACTCTTTTCCCTTGGCTATTGGTTTTTCCCACAGGATTTTCCATAGTCAAGGTTTTGACGAGGCAACCTCGTTGACTCTGTATCCTGAAGTATACACCCTTAGACACATCCCTAAAACAGGGGAAGTTATGGAGAAACTGTTCTTTATTTAACAAGACAGTTGTCCTAACTTAGATCTTGAAGAATCCACCTCTTATTCCATGATTGGTTGGATAAGGGGAATTGTTGTGAACAGGCCCATTGGGCTCATTGGGTATCCACCCATCATTGAATGCTATATATATGAGAGCAGGGGGATCCTAACCTTCTACACCTTTTACCCTACGCTTTTCCCTTCATAACAAATCGCACTCTTTTAACTTTTTCTTTTTTCAAATTTTTAGACATAATCATTGCATACACCAATCCTATTCGATGTATATAGTCATCCTCTTGTTTTTAGGGAAGTGGCGTGTAAAGTTATTTTGGAATCCTAAAGGGCCAGCTGTTTAGGGCCTGTTCTTTTGTTGGAAAGTATAATTGGGAAAGTTGAGAAAGTGTGGAATCTGATGAGAGAGAAATTTGGGTTAGAAAGTTGGTTGTGGATCCCGCAGCAACTTTCTTGTGTAGGTGTGTTATTTTGGGTTTGAAAGTTGAGATAGAAAGTGTGATGTGGGGTCCACTTTTGATAAAATAATTAATTAAATAATATTAAAGTAACTGTTAATTTTTAAATTAAAAAAATCAGCCAATACAAGCCGAGAGAGGGGGTGGGGGCCACAACCCACGGATTCCTGTGTAATCCCCGCTTTTTGCGGGGATTACATGCGTTCCAAATTGGAACGCCGCATCGGCGAATTTCCTTTCGAAATCAAAGCTGCAAACGAACACACATCGCCGAGATATGGGGTTCTAACAATGAACAGTGGGGTTTTGTGTGAATCTCGGCCGCATTCCACGAAAAAGAACAGGCCCTTATGGGTCTCACATAAAAAAAAAAATTTTTTTTGAAATCATGATAGATCGAAATAAACATAATTTTTTATTGATGAGATTCTTTGCTGACATGTGGCTGATGACACGTCAGCACTTTTCCAACGTCACAACCCGTGCAAACCAAAAACAAGGTGTGGGTTCTGTGTACTCTCTCGCCTCTGTCACTCTTCTAATCTCACCCTTTCTTCCATCCTCTTATTAATCTATGTATGCATCTCTCCTCTTTTTTCTAATTAAATATACAATTATTATTAAATTTTATTAGGATTGAATAAGGTTTAAATATTAACTCAAGATATAATTAGGATTATATAATGTTACAATATAAACTATTGTTTAAATTTATGTAGAATTAAATTAGGATTAAAATATTAAATATTTTGAATAATTAGATATAACTATTTGATTAAATTAAATTAATTAATTTTAATAAACCTTTCAAATTAACATCTGTTTAAAATGTAGACACCACAACAACTTTTCATATTCAATTTTCTTATTCCATCCAAACACAGAAAAAATATATATGACCCACAGCAACTTCCCTAACCTATACTTTTCAACCAAATTTCATTTTAAACATAAAAAACTTTACTCTTTCTAAACTCAGATTATACTACAACTCAATATTCACTTTCAACCGAAACAAACAGACCCTTACACTAATACATGTGACAACACATGATTGAACATTTTAAATTTTTCCTCATATTGTATTTTTCAAAACACAAGTGACATCACACTACTTCAAGTGACATCACACAACTACAATTTTAACTTGAACTTTTGCCATGTATAATATTTTTCAACTTGTAAAGTAGTATGATGATATGTTCCATCTTTTAGAAAATTTATCATCTTCCAACATCAGAATCGGCATCAATCTTCGAAATCAATCCTCTTTGACATTTTCTATGTTGCAGGGATTGAGCTAGCCAAGCTAGTTTGCAAAGAATTGAGCTTGGAGCTTCCATGGTTATCTGGCGTTTTTCTTTATTCGTAGGGAATTGATCTTGCCTAGCTATCTATGTCCCATGGTGGTGTTTCAGCTTCTACTCTTGTCATAGGTGTAGTAAAATTTGCTTTTTAAAGGTAATGGTGGAGCATCTATCATTGGTAATCTTTGCACATCTATTGTGGTCGTGGAACTCATAAAAACCACATCATAAAAAACACATCATCGAGACAAACATAAAAAACACACAACTACGAGAATAACATATTTGCTAAGATAATGATTCATTATACATGTTGGTGTCTTCTTAATTACATATCATCTCCTATTTGGTAACCTGGATTCATTATACATGTTGGTGTCTGCTTCAGTACATATCACCTCCTATTCGGTAAACCTCCAATATCAAAGCATTGCAAATAAATAATGTAATAATACTATTAGAATGCAAGTTACTGAAAATAAGAAGGTATAACAAAACAACTAGAATAAACTTTTGGTAGGAGATGATAAGATCTAGAAATCTATATACAACACGGCTCAAGTTTTGCATGAGGAACCATTTCCAACCCTTAACAAATGTATGACTCACATAAATATTGCCAGCTGAGGAGATTTTTTAGTCTGGCTATAATTGTTTTAAGCAGGTTTAACCGTTTTAAGATCCATGATATTCCTAAGAAACAAAAAATAAATAAATGAACTTGAGTGATACACGGCCAAACAAAATTGTTCAACTGACTCAACCATTGAACACACATCATAAATCAAGTTAAATGCACCAAAAAATAGATTGTTTGGCATACATTTCAACTATCCAACTTCTGGGATAATGCTAAGAATATTGCATCCTTTTTGTAGATAGAACATATAGCAAAAGGATCTTTGCCATTGCGATAAAGAGACATGCCATTCCGCAAACCATAATTCAAGCAAGAAATTTTCCTCCAAACACGTCTCATATTTTGGAAGATAACGAGAACATAACAAACTCCTGCTTTTTTGGATCAAATAAGCTGAAATTTAGACCAGATGGGGGATTTTTCGACACAAAATAAACTTTCTCAAGCTTAAAAACTTTCAGATTATGAATATATTACCACCGTAATTTGAACGATGTTTCTCCTCCTAATTTTGACGAGGATTATGATTGCTAACAGCCGCATACACCTCAACAAAAACTTATATACATCAACACCGTTACAATCACCAAAAACCAGTATGTATTTATCATGTATAATCTTAAAGGAGGTAATAGGAGCATATCAATCACAGTATACCATGGTGCCCTGGTCTTCTCCCACGGGAAGAAGTTGCCTCGGGAATGATGATGTTCATAAATTTCCTCTTTGCAAATGCTAACCACCATTTGTTTGGAGTCCCATTCGGTCTGTAAGCGCAATTCAACAATCTGCCACTAGTCTCCTCCCTGATTTGCTTCAAATAGTCTCTGAATAGCTCTGCACTTACATCACAATGGAACGGATTAATTTCGGGACAAAGTGACAGCGTAGAATCTTTTCACCACGAAATGTTTTTAGTTCAGGAACAGGCCTAGAAAATAGTTATCTACATATAAACATATACTTTCGAAACTACTTTTCACACAAATTGATACTTTCGAATTGCTTGCATTAATGAATACAAGAATTTGAAATTGCCAACAATGCAAGACCAAAAATTACAAGTCCTACAATCCTGTCTACTTCCATGGTTTCGCTCAGCAAGAAAAAAAACAATATTTACTTTTCTAACTAAAGAGAAAGCAAACACAACCTTCAATTTTAGATTTAAAATATTAATAAATTCTGTTTGAGAAATACTTCAAATTAAAGAATAGGAGAAAAATCATGAAGACTTAGCAAAGGAATTCAAGTCCAGCTCTATATTTCGCATATTTTCCTTTCTCTTTTTTAATAGCAATGAGTCACAGTTCTATGACCACTAACTAGTCCAACAGAAACTGTTTTTTTCCGCTTGGTCATATCAAGCTTCCTACGATACTGAGATTTCATTTCAATTTATTGATAGTTTCCTAGAAAACCCAACATAAAACATTTCAGAATTAACACGAAATACCATTTCAAGTTATTAACATTTCTGGAAAAACCTAAATTCTGTTATATCTTACTTCTCCAAGGGAAAACTTGGTTATTTCATTGAAATGATACAATATTTTGTGAGACAATATATAGCAGTAAATAAACATTAGTATACCAGCTTCTTCTTGCGACTGAGGAGGGGAAAAGAGTCCAGGAAAAGGAAAGCCCGTCTCTCCTGGCACGAGGACATTCTCAAGGCCCAAAGTGATTATCGCCTTGGTTCCCACAGCCAATGTGCGGCAACCCTCAAGACGTTTCAAGGCCACGTTGATGTAAAATGTCAAGTAGATAAGGAGCTTGTCGGCTGAGCTTTTAATGTCAAAATTTCTAAAGAAGACATTTGCCCGGAAGAAAGATATTGCTTCATCAACAATATCAATTTTATCTGAAATAATACCAACAGAAAGCAACAATCAACATACATACAACATCAGAACGATGTGGTGTATGAGGAGATTCTAGTGGAATCAAGGACGTGTAGAAAACCTTGATCAGAAACTGGAGCAGGGCCCTTGATATGACTTTTCAGCGGAAGAAGAGGACATCCGCAAGCTTTAGGTGTGCCCTCCTCATCCACAAAACTAGAGTGATACACCTATTTAACAAACAAGCCGTCGTCAACCATATTGACCTAATTCCAATATTGAGAAAATTAATTTATAAAATAGAAGAAACACATTATTGTGACTGCACAATGTAGCCTAAGGGTTTCTTGTCATTATAGTATGCTATTAAACAACTCAATATAGGCAAATACCAAATGGATAAATATCTTACAATATACCTAGCTGCTACTTCTTCGGTGAAGCCAGCATCTGTAACTTATGTGTTATCAACCGAAACACAGAAAGAAATTCCATGTGGCATGTTAATCACGTTTTTTGTATTTTAATATAAACTGGAGGGGGGGTTGTTTGTGTGTGTGGAGTAAGGGAATGCCCAACCCTGTGATGGTAAAGATATAATCACAATTATCCACACAAGCATCAATGGAAGCAGCAGACCTTCTTTCCGTTACTGCATATAAGACCCCATCACACTAACAAATCACTTGCATGTACATAATGCATTCCATTTGTTAATAGTTTGTTGCTGCTATATATTTATTTTAAATGTTACTGGTCCTAAACCTGCATTATTCGAGCCCCCATATATTCATAGGTACATATGGTAAGGTGAACGCATAAACCAACCTTAAGACTCATAAACATAGACAAATTAAATAACTAAAATGATTATTTCATCTTGCTACTGATCGGCATAAATTATGCAAGTCATTGCATTGTGAAAATTCTCTCAAAAGAGTTGCACCCCTGTAAAGATCTCCTCCATAAAAAGAAGGGCTGGAACAATAATTTTAATCTCCTCTTCTAAATTCTAGATGTCAAATTGTCTAGAAATTCACGAGTAGGTTTCAAAAGGCTCAAGTTTGAAGCTGGAAAAAACTCTACGTCAACATTTGTAATATAGTTGTAGGACCGTAGTGGTGTGACACATTAAAATGTCCACTTCAGACCATAGTGGAACAAGAAATATCACGCAAAAAAGGAAAAAATGCACCATCCACCACTAATAAAATCACCGCAAAAAAGTAAAAGAGCACAATTCACCACTACCAACAATGCGCCCATCCATCGGCCAAAAAAGATAAAACCTAAAACCAAGAACAAAAAGATTAAAGGAATTATCCTGCGCCCCTGGTTCCAACTTACTTCACTCCGTATGGCAGGTTAATTTTCAAATGCAACTTACATCAAACTCCATAAAACCCCTAAAAAGAAGAACAAAAAAAGAAATTATGTGATGATCCTGGCCATGTCTTCACTATGTATGGCAGGTCATTTTTCATTTCAACTATCAACCCATACCTCGTTTCTGACAGAATACTTCTCTACAGGTATAAATATATTTCATTCTTTGGTTTGCATTTCTTCCTCCCACACTTAAATTAAAGCATATTATTTTATTTCCAATATGTGAAGAATGTAAGTAGGGAATTATAGGAACAGTGCAGCAAATGGAAGTTCCACAAAAAAAAATTATCACCTTACAATTTCTCATTTAGTTGCCCGGAATATGATTATGTATTATGCGAAATAATGAATTCCAAACAGATTTTTATAACCCATCCCAGTAAATTCACCCTTCGTATCTGACACATAAGCATATGTATATTGACTTTTTAAAGTAACAGAACACTATTTAGTAAATGAAAGGAAAGAAGGAGAGCCGCTGTAAGAAAGTACATCCCTTGGATGATTTAAACTACTTCTAAGTTTTAACTGTGGGTGCTAAGTGCACATTAGAAATTTCAAGCTGAACAAATCCATAAATGCAAACCTAGGCTTAAAGTTCTGTCTGTAACTTGGGGGAAAATGGCTTACAATTATCACAGATAAGTCGGACTAGAGATTCAACTACTGGCACTCTGATGGCACTCTGACGCACCAATTCTTCTAAATCAGTCTCCTACATGTATTAGATCATACCCAATAATCGTATCAGATGTGTCTGATTCTTCTAATGGTCACATACCCAATTCGTTGGGAACCATGTATTTGTATTGTGCCGTATCGCTCGTACCTGTATTTGGGCAACCCTTGCATATAAAAAGCAGCACTGACAAAGTCAGCAACAATATCTTTTCAAAACAAATTAAAGTTTCCCATAGTTTCTTGATTGACTTTATGCTCTACTACAAAAGCTTCCTCCGGTTGATTAGAACCTTTACCAACTACTCATGATCATAAAATATTAGGTGACTCACATTATTACATAGAAAAAGATGAATACACTTGATTTCATTCAAAAGAACAAAATTGTTTTAACACTATCACACTCTCAAATGAGATACAGAAGTAGGAGCAAGATAAAAGAAATGCAAGAAGCGACATCTTAAATTGCAGAACCAACAGCAGAAACTAACTACTAAGCTTTACAAAATTCAATAAACTCATTAACCATTTAACATGCGTAAATAAAGAATTTGAAGAGAATGGATAAAGAAATTGGTTTGACAGTAATTTCCATGTTTAAAAGGTCGTTAAAAGTTGAAGGCATTGTAGACTTTCATGTGAGCCTGTCACCATGTCTTGTGGCCATAAAAAGGCATATTGAAATGAAAGTGACGTTGTATTCATTGATCACAACCAAAAGTCCAAAAGCCAGAATATCAAAAGCTCAATCCACACAAGTTCAGCCAGGGATCGTATCATGTGAGCATTAAAATATACATGCATGCATTGCAACACACCGCCATCATCATCGTAGCCTTCATACCAAAAAATTGGGATCAGCTTCATGGACTTAATAGAAAGACTGTCGGATCTTGGCGTCGGATACTTGTTATCCGCGCGTTACAATCTAAAACTTTCTCTTCTGTCAAACCATGATCTTACATGTCCCTTTTATCACGTTGATACATGTCTTCTTTAGTCTACCTCTCTTTCTTTTGATTTCAACATTCATATGTTATGTCTTTCTAACATCATATCAATAGGTTTTCAGCGTATATGGACAACCCATCTCAAGCGATGTTCTCTCATCATATCCTCTATGAGACCTCACCTGTCTTCGCTCGAACATCTTCATGTCTTATCATATCTTTTCTAATGTTTCCACACATCCACCACAACATTCGCATCTCTACCTCACCCAAACTTTGTTTATATTTCTTGATGATAGCACAATACTCTATACCATATAACAATACGGGATTATTAACGTCTTATAAATTTATCATTTAACCAAAATATACATTTCAATCGCAGACTCATGTTACGGCTTTTCACTTCAACCATACTACTTTAGTTATATTATTAACATCTTTATTAATACTTACTTCCTTTTAGATAACTGACCCAAGTACCGATATATTTCCCCATCTGGTTTTATCACATTAGTATCTTCATGTTTCACTCTACTAAACTTATGATGTGTTTTGGCAATTTTGGCCCACCAGATGCATTTTCGTAATTTTTAGATTTCTAAGCAATTTTTTGTAATTTTCAATTTTAGTGGTCTTTTTATAATTTTGTATTTTCAGTTTATTATGTATAGCGATGCTAGAGGGATTAGGGATTCTCATGTTTTATTATTAAGAGAAACTTACTAGAGGTTGAGAATTTCCTCTTTTGATAGAAAAGTGCGCCCTTACTCTATAATTGGCGACTTGGGATAGCAGTCCACCTCTAAAATTGTGGCAATTATCTTTGTTATTTCAGTTTATCTCACTAAAATCCTTCTTTTCCCAAATTCTTCTCATCAACCCCCTAAAAATCTCATTTGTCTCATAAAAATCGTACCGTTCCTATAAAACCCATATTTTTACCCATCAAAATCTAGTTGTTCCTCTTCGGTGGTATCAGAACGACGATCTTGACATCCATGGAGGTGGCTACAACTAAAATAATTGAAGCTTTGAAGAAAAGACTCGATAGTGAAATTAAAGATCTGAAGAAGTCAATGGAGGATCTCAGATCTGAGATCAAGGCGTGTCGATAGAAGGGCTTGAGGCATGGATGGATGCAAAATTTGAAACCTTCATACAAACCATGATGCAACAATTTACGGATCTAAAGGAGACAACTTTGGCAAAAAAATTCAAATTTAAACGAAAATTCATATCTAGAAAAAAAGGCGATAATTTTGGCGAAAAAAGGAAGAAGAGTTCAAGAATGCCTTCTATCTGACGGAGGAAGGATCCTACGAAGCAGAAGAATTTTCCACGAAACGAAAACCCTAAACATGCTCATGGGGGTTCCACTGTTGGGGAAAAACAAGCCTACCAATAGACAAATAGCAGAAGCAAACCCCAGAGGCGGATAGCTATCCAACAATCGTTACGACGCGATCTTTCAGAGATACACCACAATAGCAATATCCAATCAAAACAAACAAGATAAAAAGTAACGAAAGCAGAAAAGAAACAAATCAAGCGACACAGAGTTACCCTGGTTTGGCCCGCTAACGGCGCCTACGTCCAGCTTTCCGATGACGGTTTACACTATTTGATCAGAGAGAATTACACCAACTTATTCAATCTTCTTCGACAAAAGAGAGCACCAATAACTCCAAACTTAGAGTTCAAACTCTTCTCACCAAATCTAAAAGAGATCTCAAATCTCAACAAAAGAGAAGAAAACAAAAGCTCTCACAAATAATCCATCAACCCGAAAAAAGAGATAACAAGAAGAAGATTACAATGTATTTCAAAAGAAATCACAAGAAGTCACTCACCAAACCATGTCCCAAAGCTACAAGACGCGCAAGGAAGAAGAAACTTGATGACGACACCCGCACTCTGCAAAATAAACCCTAGGAAGGGTTTAAATAGTCCCAAGGGTCGTGTGGAATCTTAGCTGTCCGATTAGATTCGGTTTAGATCAAAACCTAATTTAAACTTTCGTGTCTGGGACGTCTACAGTCGACACGGGCGTGCAAGAAATTGGCACGGCCGTGTCACTCCTGTGTATCATGCCTACGCAAATTCGTAGACTGTGTACGACCATGCCGACCTCTGCATGGCCGTGTCACGGCCTACCCAGAAATTGGAAAATTTCGCAAACTTGGCACGGCCGTGCCAAAAATTGGCACGACCGTGCTAATAAACCCAATTGATGAATTTGAAGCATATTTCAACATCTGTGACCCCTGCATGGCACACAGGGTCTCGCGGCCCTGCTACAGGGTTGACGGGCCATGTTGCAGGGTTAACAGGCCCTGCAAGCCCATCACAGTCCCCTGCAGGGTCACCACAGGGCCTGCAGACCACTACATGGCCAATGCAGGCCCACCAGCGCCCTACAGTGCCATGGCAATCCCGTCAGGGCCCTAACGAGCCCTGGCAGACCCGCCAGAGACCCATCGAGTCTTAGGAAGATGACTCGGGACCCTTGGACTTTCAGGGAGTCCGTCGAGACTTCGACGACGAATTTAGGCTTCTTTTGGGGGTCTGAGGATGACGTGGAAGATCTCCTGGGCTTTCGTGGGCCTCGGTACGGAAAAGAGAGACGACAACACCGAGTACTTCCAGCCTACGAGGAGTTTCAAGCCAATTATGATGATGATCTAAACTTTGAGGAGAATGTTGATGACTATGCTTGTGATGAGCATGACTATGGAGGCAATGACAACAGAGCGACGTCCATTTGAGGGGCTATGGGCGACACAGAGAGATACGTCACGACAATTATTACCATCCCCTTATTATTTATCGACATGCAGGAGGGCGAGTAAACCATAAGCGACTTAGGGCTAGTGGCAGAGTGAGAAAGCTGAAAATGCTGTTGTTCGAATGGGATTATCCTTATGGCTAGATCTATCGAGCTAAGAGATTCTTTGCGGTTTCACGTCTGACAGAGAGGCAGAAACTGAAGGCGACTGGCGTCTATTTCGAAGGGTATGCACTCTCTTGGTTCCAATGGAGGGAGCGGAGGCGACATATACGCTCGTGGAAGGAGCTCAAGTGCTACTTGGCGGAGAGATTTCGAGATACCCAGGGAGAAAATTTACAGGAGCAGTTGCTGGCACTCAAGCATGATGTGTCTGTTTGGGAATATCAAGAGAAGTTGGAGGCACTGTCGGGACAAGCGAGTGACATACCAGAGGAGATTTTAGAGGGAAAATTCAGAAAGAGGCTCAAACTGACTATTCACATAGAGCTCCGCATTTAGAGGCCTAGAGGACTAATGGAGACCATGGACTTGGCATCGTTGATTGAGGATCACCTTTCTGAGGAGAGAATATCTAGAGACTTGGAATGGCTCCACTTTTCGCAGCCTGCCAGCGACAGGAGGACCCCGGTGACCTACTTGAAGCAGCGTCGTTGATGGATTTCATGCACCACCTTGATAACAATGTGGACTTTTAGGAACGGAGTAATGATGCGTTCGGCAATTTCGGCCCACCGGGGGCATTTTCGTAATTTTCAGATTTGTTGTGGGTTTTTCGTAAATTTTAGCTTTATGGTTCTTTTTGTAATTTTGTATTTTCAGTTTATTATGTATAGTGGGCTATGGGATAAGAGATTTTCATGCTTGATTATTGAGGGAAACTTACTAAAGGTTGAGAGTTCTTTCTTTTGATAGGAGAGTGCAGCCGTCCTTTAGAATTGGCAGCTTGGAAGAGTAGTCAACCTCTCGAACGTGGCATCTATCTTCTTATTTCTTTTTTTATTAAATAAAAATCAGAATTTTTCTTCGATGCCTATCAACTTACATTCCATACACTTGGTCTTGTTGCTGCTATGTCTGAAATCTCGAGTCTTCAATAACTGCCTTCACAAATCTAACTTTGCATTTACATCATTTTTGGTCTCATCAATTAAAAGAATATCTGTAAATAGCATATACCAAAATATCCCATCTTGAATATACCTAATGAGCTAACCATTATTATAGTAAAGAAGAGGAGAATCAGAACCAAATCTTGATGTAACCCAATAATGATCAAAAAGTTATATGTTAATCCTTCACAAGTCTTTATATTAATGACTGCTTCTTGATACATGTATTGAACTAGAGTAACATATTTAGATGAACATATTTTTCAATAAATCCCACCACAAACCCTCTCTAGAAATTCTATCGTAGACTCTCTATATCAATAAAGACCATATGCAAATCTCTCTTCCTTGTTTGATAGTGCTTAATAATCTTGTCAAATGTCCTATTATAAAACCAACTTGATTTTGTAATATGGTGATATTTTTTCTCAACATAAACTTGATCATCCTCTCCCACAATTTCATGCATGACACATTAACTTGATTCCATGATAGTTGGAGTAACTTTACATATCATCATTATTTCTTTACTAAGGTACCAAAGTGCTACTCTACTCCTTTGGTATTGTATTTGATTTTTAAGCTTTGTTAAACAGTTTAACCAGTCATATAAGAATTAAATTTCCTATGTATTTCCATACCTCAATAGACATCTCATCTGGTCCACATGCTTTTTTCCGTTTCATTCTCTTTTAGCTTTCTTTTTAGCTGATTCATATCTCTTTAAGGCATCATCATCCCTACATCTCCCAAGGTTTCTATAGCATCATCATCCCTACATTTCCCAAGGTTTCTTGAATGATCGTGTAAACTAAACACTAATCTTCACTTCCTCGTTCCACCAAGGGAACCTATTTACTTGGTGGTGCAATATCTTTAAATACATCAAGTTCTTATATGGCTAATGTTCTAATACAATCTGTCATTTTCTTTCATATAACACGTGTCTCCATTGAACTCCTAAACAGCCTCCTTAAAACACGTTTTTAAATCTCTTATGTGTATCATTATTTAATTTCTACCATTCAATCATAAAATCTATCTTAACTTTGTGGCTCTTTTGTCACTTCTTAAAATACGCATCTAAGATCAAAATTCTATATTGCATAATTACTCTCTCTCTCATGGTATTGTCTTACAAACTTTGCAATATCTTTTATCTACCATTCGAATCAGAAAGATACATATTTGATTGGTATTTCATTCCGCTTCTAAAGGTTATCAAGGACGAACCAGATCTGGACAGTTCCAATAAGATTGCATTCTTAAACAAAAATCCATTATTAGATTTATTTCATCTATTCCATGACTGGAACAAAGGGGAATACACATTACATCGCGATTTTGAATCAGAAGAGAAATTTCTGTGAATCTCTTTTGTGAAACCAAGTATTAGCTCTCTTTTGTGAAAGCAAGTATTAGCAAAAGATTAAGCCATATGCAAGGGAAAGGTCCAAGATAGATTCACCAGCTGTATTTCTATCCTTGAAACTAAAGCTTCTATACACACTCTTGTAACACATCATGTTTGATCTTCCCGGACTATTAAAACCACCCTAATAGATAATTTTTCTCTAACTGGTATGTTTTGCACTACATCTTCCAAATTCATCCAAAAATGTTGCTTATTTGCATCATCTAAACCTATGTGTGATGCATAAGCGTTAATAATGTTCATCACCTCCTCCCGAACACCAATTTAACATGCATAATCCTGTCATTTTTTTCTTATGTCCACTATATTCCTTTGCAGTTGTTTATCAATTATTATTCTAACCATATTTTAATTTCATTGCTTACCGATGTACCCAAGCTTATAGCCCCATGACCTGACTACTCTAGCCTTCTCACCTACACACCTAGTCTCTTAACTGCATAAAATATTAAACATCCTCTTAAATATACATGGTAAACTAAAAAACAAAATTGATGAAGTGGTCCTTAGCTTGCCTAAGATGGACAAAAAACCCAAATTAAGTGAGCATGGCATGTTAACAAACAAAGAAATAAAAAAAAGAGAAGGAATCATCACTTTCAGGCTCATGATAGTTTTCTTCATTGGGCTATATTTCTGTATGTAACTGTTAGGATCCATGAACACTAAAAAACACATTAGAGTGGGTTGAATCAAGGTTTTAGGTCTCGGTTTCGGTCTCGGTATCGCTCTTCCCAAAATTTAGGTTTCGGTATCGGTATCGTCCGTTTCGGTGGTTTCGGACGGTAGTTTCGTTTCATCGGTATCGGTAGTTTCAGATACTTAAAACTCTATTAAATACTATCAAATATTATCAAATATTAGCACAAATACCTTTTTACTAGTTACACATTTTGTTAAAAGTATTATGCTAAATATATTACATTTTTTTGATCAACATGTTTGAAAATAAATGAGAATGGCAAGCTTCTGAATAAATGGAAGGGTTTGGTGGCTGAAAATGATAACTTTGTAAATAAATGGAAAACCTTTAGTGGCTGAATGTCAAGCTTGTAGTTAAATGGAAAGCCTTTAGTGGCCAGCTCACTCAAAAGGTCAAACTTCTTAATAAATGCTAGCATGTGTTGGACAATTGCACTTGCACCGTGCAAACAAAATTTAAATTAAATGCTAGAATATGCTACCATGTAAGATCTCAAATTGCAGGAGGCGGGCTTCTTCGGGGATGCGACGGAAGGCGGGCGACCATGAGGTACGTCCATCTCTTCGTTTCTTCTTCTTTTTCTGGATTTTGGTGATGTTTCCTCCTCCTCCTCCTTCTTGTTTTCATTTTTTTAAGTTTCAGTCGGTATCGGACAAGTTTCGGCCGGTATCAGTCAATACGGCCGAAACCCCGGCCGATACGGCCGAAACCCCGGCCGATACGGCCGAAACCCCGGCCGATACGGCCGAAACCCGGCCGATACGGCCGAAACCGAGAAGTAACATGTGGTTTCGGACCGGTCCCCTCCGAAACCGATCCGAAACGGCCGAAACCTTTAGGTTTCGGCCGAAACCTAAAACTATGGGTTGAATAGTATAGTGGCAATTAAAATGCTAATTTAAAATACTTGAGCAAATACAGAAATATAATTGCAACACAAACAACAAAGAGACAGGCAGTCGCAAACACAAGATATATCCTGATTAGGTTATACCTACTTCAGTCCCACCCTCGTCTCCCGAGCTGTAGCTTTCTACTAATCTCACCCAAACTGGTTACCAAAACTCAAACAAGGGTTACAATCCCTAACCCATGGTACAAATAAGTAAACCATCCTAGGTTGGAGTAAACCCTCCAATATGCTCTCACAACCCGAGAGCTATGTCACAACGAAATGTAAACAAATACACTCTTACCTTTAAGCCTAGTAGATGATCTTACCATATGCAACGAGGGCTAGGATGAGGGTGAAAAACCAAGTGCATGAATGGGCTTGACACTTGGATAAAAACTCGCTTTGATGAAAACTCAAAGCTTAACTCTTTTCAAGAGAGAGAGAGAGATAAAGATAGAATTTTAGAAAGCTTAGAAAACGTAATAATATGCTCAATAATGATGTGAAAATCTTCCAGCAAACTCAGCTTAAATATGGCTCAAAAAATCGTTGAAAACTATTTCCTAAAATGCCCTCCCAACAGAAAAATCGCCAGCTTTTCGTAAAACACTGAGCTGTGTTTTTCAAATCGCTATGGCAAAAGTAGTCGATTGTTGTTCTATTGGTAGTCGACTATCTACATAACAGTCGTCGACTACCAACACAACTGTAGTCAACTCTTTTGAGCACCAGAGAAAAGCACTCTTTTCCCATTCAAAGTAGTCGGCTACTACATAGAAAGTAGTCGGCTATTTATATGATACATGGGAAAATAGCTCAAATAGTTTAGAAAATCATTCAATAACTTTTCAAAATTTTTCCAAAATATTTGTGAGTTTAAAAATGATTTAAGGTAAGTGCATCTACAAGGCATACAAAGCATCTAAGAATAAAGTATAAATTACACAAAGAAAAGCATAAAAATATATCTTCAAGCTTGTGGATGCTTTGCCATTGCCTTGAGCCAACGTTCTTTCCTTTGATTCATCATCCCAAGCAGCATATTGTCTCTAATAATATAGCAATATCTTACTGCTAATTGCATTCAAATTTCGCTCCTACGCCGGAATCTTCAAGAAAAATTTTAGATGAATTTGTGACTTAAACAAGTAAAGTCATTAGCAACAACATAATATGGTGATCATCATCAAAACCATATTAGGCTTAATGACCAATATCCAACAGTAGCATGTTGGTCAAACAAACTAAAAAGACAAAACAAAAGTGTCACTTTCTGCCCAATTATTTTTATTTGTGTGGCTATGAAGATGAGTTGGTGAGGGGCACAACAATCTAAAATTCATACAATCATAAAATATGGTTGCTGACAAAAATCAAAGAATAGATGAGAGAGAGGGGTTTTGAAGTGAACATAATGGATTGTTTCTAGGACCCTAATAAAAATTGAACTTAGCTTTATTTTGCATCATCAAATATTTACAGTAGCCAAGTCCCATCTCTAAAAGAATACTGTCGCTAAAAAGATAGAAGAGAAGAGAAAGATTAAACGCATGTATATCATAGGGTCACCGCTGAAGAGAGAGACTTTTGTGGAGAAATTTTTACATGAAGGTTAATGGTTACTACATCGCATGCAAACTAGAACAAAAATTAAGATAGGTGATAGTTTTACAAAAATCAAAGATCATATCTACAACTCTCCAACACGTCAAAGATCAAGACTTGTTCTTCTTCAACAACATCCAAGCTTTATTGAGATTTCTAAATTTTATTTTTCTTTATTGTTGGATTAGTTTTTTATTTACTTTGAACTCTAGATTTTTCTAGGTATGGTTAAGGATTACCATGGTAATAATTAGTGTTGGAATTATTTATAGGATTAGGTTAAGCAATAATGATGGATAACAAATCTTAGGAATGGGTTTGTTTTCTAACCTTATGAGTAAATCTAGGATGCAAGGGTAGGCATGGGCCGAACTTATGTATATCTGGTATAGTTTACTTTCTGCATCATGTATGCCCGCGATTGCTATACTATTTGATAGATGTACTGTTTGATAGATTATGCAAGTTCACATTACAATTTTTTAATTAGCATATCCATCCCCAATTTAATTTCAATCCTACAAAAAGAAACAACTCATGTACAGTATGGATATTGCTCTTTTAAGACTGACATTTGACTCCCTAGAATTAGCAGACCTGAAAACATCATTTGCTTCATCATGCGTTGGTCAAATGCATAGTAGTATATGATCCAACTTCTAAAAAAAAAGTTAAAGACACAATAGCACATAAAACTTCAACTTAGATACACTTCTGAGACTATAATTGCCAATGTCTAATTTTCCAAAATATTTGCTGGGGTAGAATCTGTAGATTATGCTTAATTATATACATATTAACCCAGAAACAAATACAAGTGATATCCACATTAACTGATCAATAAGATCTACACTAAGTCCTTTGAATTCATAACATTCTAACATCTAATGAGCAGATTTCAACCAGTTGCTCGTGAACAGGACCTCAAAGGCTCATGTATGTGCACATCCCTTGACTTGATGTTCCCACATATGCTAGATTGTTTTTTAAAGACGTATCTCTCTCCCAAATGAAATAACAATCTCGTAGATTAACTATGATTAAAATAGAACCGGAGAAAGCCATGTGATGGGTCATCAATTATTTGTTAAATGTTCTATTTTACCACCATTTGGATTTTTTCTTGTGTTCTTGTTTTTCTGTCAATAGAAAACATCTATATTACATTTGACAATTTTTTTGAATTCTAGGGCTGACTAGGACAAGCTGACTAGGACAAACAGGTTGATAGAAAGACGGCTTGGATTTAATCTTGATGAATGAATGATTGAGATGAGATTTTGGGAAAAGTTTTGGAGGAGAAAACATTTCTAGGGAAATGAAACTTTCTGTGGAATGAAAGTTTATGTGGAATAGCAGAGTACATGCAATTAATGCATTTGGGAAAAAAATTTATCTTGAACTTAATACTACAAATTGAATACTGCTGCAGATCGAATGATCTCTCCCTCAATGCGGGGCCCACCGTCTCTGCGACGCATGGGACAACAAGATAAGAATAATTTCCCGCGCCGAGGGCGTCCGCTAAATTTTTTATGCTAATTTGTTATTCCGTGCCGAATGCGCCCGCATCAAATTTGTTATTTTACGCCGAATTTGTTATTCCGTGTCGACCATGCCGAATGCGCCCGCGTCGAATTTGTTGTTTTACGCCGAATTTGTTATTCCGTGTCGACCACGCCGAATGCGCCCGCGTCGAATTTGTTGTTTTACGCCGAATTTGTTTTTCTGTGTCGACCCGCCCGATAAAAATTTTTAAGCTAATTTGTTGTTTCGCGCCGAAAGCGTCGGCGCCGAATTTGGGATTGTCCTCGGTGGCACCCTTTGTCCCAGTCACAAGCTGACTGCACATCCCACTACCCTAACAATCACCCCCTCACATATTTACATGTTCGCCATCCCCCTCATCCCACTTTGCAAAAAAAACCCAAACCCCCCCCAACTCCAAACTCACTTAATTGCATCTTTGACCTATGGGATTTTTTCCCTATAACCCACAAGGTTTTTGTTCCAGTGCACGGGTTATTCCTAGTTGTTTTACAGAACAAAACGATGAAATAATGCAAAGCGAATTCCCCTAAACCCCGAGGGTTTTCATCGTTGGCGCTATAATCAATCTCAGATGTAAACAAGAGGTCATTAATCACAAACTAATATATAAATAAATAACAGTCTATTCCTCAAAGACCTAATTCTTAATCCAGGAAACGCCCTACTTCTCGCACAAAATCAAAATAACCGCACAAAACCAAAATTAAATGCGAAAAATTGGAATAAACTAAGTCTTAAAAAGAAATAATTGTATCTTACAATCGAAACAAGCTAGATCTACTGCAAGCAGCGGGGCGGGGAGGGGGGATACCATTATTTGGTGACGATTTATTCCACGAATCCAAGCGCGAAATCTCAAGGACGATAATAAATTTAATGTAACTATAAGAGAAATAAAGGGGAAGGGGATGACATTGAGAATTTTATTGGTGGGGGAAATGGGGCAAATGATTCGATTCGTTTTTTCTGACGAGATCTATTATGAAATCGTTGGCAGAGAGAAGTAAGGTACAAAGAGCGTGAGACCGGGTATTATTTTTGTTTTCCAATTCTTTTTATGGGAATTGCTAGTGGGACAGACCAAAAAAGCCCGTCGGCATGGCCTAGGTACCCGGTCCACAGGGCGGCCCAACTCGAGCCTAGAGGCCTTGGCCGGTTTCGGCTACATACCCCGACCCACCGGACCGTGCCAATCAGGCCCAACCCGGGTGCCAACAGGCAACTTTTTGCACGTTGGCAAAATTTTGCCCAACGGACGATATGTTATATTTAAAAAAATTATAAAAGTTTTTAACACCTAAAAAACTCTATAAATACCCCTCTCTCCTCCTATTTTCTACATTCATCTATAATATATTCACTCTCTCAATATCAACATTAATCAAGCTCCCCTCCCCCTCTTATTTTCTACACACCTCTCTTCCCTCTCTCAACATTCACCAAGCTTCCCTCTCTTCCTTATTACGGTGCAACAATCTCCGACGCTCTCTCGCTACTCGCCAGTCGTACTACTGGGCTCTTCAAGCTTCGGTCCATCGCAAAACTCTCGCTACGACCGGGCTCTTCAAGTTTCGATCCATCGTCTCTCGCTACTTCCGGGCTCTTCAAGCTCCGTACACGCTCAAATCTCTCGCAAATACCGGGTCTTCATCCGGCGCTCTCTATCAAACTTCAATCAAGTTCCTTTAGTATAAATTTTAACTTAGCATAAAGGCATGACCTTCTGGCTCTAAAAATGTTATTTTGAACCTGAATTTTGAGGAAACTACTGAACTTGAATACTATGTTAATCTAATACATGCACCACCACTAGAAACACCTCTCTTTGGTAATATGGAAGTCGCAAAAACACAAGATTTTATAGATAGCAATAATCCTAGCTCGGTCATATGTCGGACTACACAATCCCCTTTTTCGCACGCTGCACACACTTACTTTAGTTCACCAGCACAAACTTCTTCTCCTGCTACACATGTTCCTACACAAAAAACTCAAAAAAACAACAAAGTCTAGTGTTTGGGATAACTTTACACGGCAAATGGTAAAAGATAAAGATGGCATCGAACACCTGCACGCTTTTTGCAATATATGTAGAGCTAAAGTTGATGCCGCACAAACTGCAGGCACATCTCATCTACTAAGACACATAAAATCCCACGCAAAAAAAGATGCTAGATAAACCACATTAAATTTATCTGCATCATCTACCTCTCTAACTGGTTTCTCATATTCTGATGAAATAATGAGAAAAGAGATTGCTAGATTAATTTTAAGCCAAGAACTGCCATTAAACTATGGTGAAAGCTCCGACTTAGAGAGATTCAACCAAATGGCACTTAACACTGCTTTTAGAAGAGTGTCTAGGAACACTCTTAGAAAAGATTGTCTGAATGCTTTTCACGAAGGAAAAGCTAACATGCATCAAATTTTTGTTAATTTAGACTCTAGAATTTCCTTAACTTCTAATATATGGTCTACGAAATGAGGTGGTTCTTACATATGTCTTACGGCCCATTATGTAGATCATGAATTTCTAATTCAAAAAAGAATTATAGGATTTAAATTGTTAGAGCATGCGCATACGGGTGGTGTTATTGCTAGGCTTTTGCTTTCTATTTGTCGTGATTATGATATAGCTGGAAAAAAATTCACATTTACTTTTGATAATGCTTCTAATAATAATAGTGCTATTACTTATTTGAAACGTCAATTAAACCATGATCTAGATGGGTTACTTTTTCATCAACGGTGTGCATGTCATGTTTTAAATTTAGCAGTTCAGGATGGACTTAAAACTGTCGTTATTTATCTGGAAAATGCTAAAAACCTATTGTTATTAATTGCAACTAATCCACAAAGGAAGAGGGAATACAAGCAACTATGTCGTAGTAACAGCTGCCCTATAGAGCCTTTAAATTTAGTGTTCCACATAGGTGAAATTTAACGTATCTAATGATGTGTTGCATGAAAATCAATAGAACTCAACTTAGTGATTATGACATTAGTGATTATGTGTGGCAAATTATAGATGAATTGTATGATTTTTTTTGAAATTTTCTACTTATCAACAAACAAATTTTCTAGAGTATACTACTCCACATCGTTTATAGGCTTAGAACAATTAATTTTGATTTCTTTTGTTATAGAAAAACATAGAGATAATGAGACCCTTAATAATCCTGACATTAGAAAAATGTTTGATGAAATGGAGAGAAAACTCCGTAAGTAATGGAATCCAGTTCCTTTGCTATACTCTTTAGCTAAGGTTTTTGATCCACGTATTAAGGAGAAAGGTATAGTTGACTTATTAGATACATATTACGAAAACATGAGAATTAATGCAGAAGAACAGATAGCTAGTTTTAAGAGTAGCTTAAGATCCATTTTTTCTTTATATGCGACATGATTATAGAGTTATACACTCACCTCTTCTGTTCAAGCATCTTCTTCTGCTCCAAGTAGGCTCCGCCAGCTTATGGGGAAGAAGAAACAAAAAACAGTAGTCAAAGATAGTTCTTCTAGTGAACTGTCTAAGTATTTGACAAATGCTTATCCTTTTACTGAAGAAGAATTGAATAGTGAGCATTTTGGTGTTCTGTCTGGTGGAAACGATATAAAACTAGTGAGCCAATTCTTTCCATCATGCTCATGATTTGCTAGATGTACCCATATCAACTGTTGCTTCGGAGTCTGCTTTTAGTACAGGTAGTCATGTTCTTAGCTACAAGATGTCAAGGCTGAAGGAAGCTATAGTCGAAGCGGTGGTTTGTGCGAAGGATTGGTTCAAGGCTGAAGCGAGAACCCAACATGAAAATGACCTTTCTGAAGGCTCTGAAGAAGCAACAGTAGCAAAGACATGATTCTAGATTTCTTTACTTGTATCAGCATTTTCTTACGTGAATTAGATTTCTTTTTTTGGCCATTGTATGAGGGGTAAGGCTGGCCAACGTATGTTCCCCCCCAAAAAAGATTTCAATTAATAAAATTTAAAGGTTCAACCCGGGACCTATGAGAAGTTTGGGTTAAAAAATTTTCTTTCCAACACTTAACATGTTACATTTACTATATATTTTTTATAAGTTACTTATATTATTACAACATATATATAAATTTTTTGATTTATTCCTTATTTATTATATTTTTAAAAAATTAAATATGTTGCTTATTTATTTTATACGTTACATATATTTTTCCAACACTTAACATGTTACATTTACTATATAAATTTATAAGTTACAAATTTATTTATAAGATATTTATCTTTTTATAAGTTACACTTAATTTTCTAATTTACTTATATTTTTCCAACACTTAACATTTTACATTTAATATATAAATTTTTTAACTTACTTATATTTTCACAAAATATAAATTTAATATATGATTTTTTCAGATTTTTTCAGATTTTTTATATATTTTTAAAAAAATTTACTTTTTAAAAAATTTAAATTATTAAAAAAAGCCGGGCCGGACCAGCCCGGCCCGGCTTTGGAAGCATCCCGGGCCGGCCGGGCCAATCCGGGCCGGGTGGGCCATTTTGACACCTTGAGAGTTGAGACAGACCTATTTGCTGCTTCACAAACCTCTTAATTTCTTTCGAAAATTAACAAGTTTGCCATTAAAATGTTTGACCTGCAGTGCCCTTTAAATTATTTCACTAAATTAGAGTTTACAGACCTTCTCCCTTTCCTTGATAAACTCAGTAATTAATCGAGCTAACGGAAATATTTCCCTCATTCGTTTAAATGGCGATGTTTAATCTATTTTCGTGCTTCTCCTTGCGGCGTTCGCATCTCCAGTGCGCCACTTACCGAACTCTAGTCTGCATCTTCTCCCTTTCCCTTGACAGCGACAAATCTCTAAAACTCTCTCAACAACAAATCCATAACAATAACACTAGCCCTTCCGTGGACGCTGCTCCCAATGGAAATTCTAAGTCGAAAGGCTCTGCCTTTACTGATGGTTCCCTCCAACAACCAGCCGATAATTCAAATTTTGTTCATTCGAGTTCTCGATTGGCTGAAGAAACAGTGAGTCCAAAGGGGGGAAAAGGGGAGGCCTTTGTTGACTCTGCCTTTAAAGTGCTTTTTGACATAGAAGAAGAATTAGGGTTTGACGATGAATGTATAGATGAGGAGTTGGTCCAATGCATCACGATAGATTGCATGGATCTCATCGACGGCTAAGTGGATGATGCAAGTTTCTTTCAAAGAATCAAGAGAATTCAAAAGTTGAGACCCAAAGTGGGAGCTTTGTTTTCGATGGAATTAGGAGAAGAAACCCAACAAGAAGCATGCGCCAATGGGAAGCATGCACACTGAGTTTACAAACCTTCTCCTTTTCCCTAAATTACTGAGTTTACTGAGTTTAGAGAGTTAAGAGTGTATGGTTGGTATTCACTGGGATAAAAGTCTGTGCATAGTAGTAAAAAGGTCTGTGCATGATAGAAAAAAATAAGTGGCATGTGAACTTTGCAGAAAGGTCTGTCTGAATAGCAATTCCCTTTACTTATTTCGGGTGCAGGTTTGGATGGGTGCAACTTTGCGCTTGCTGTGGGAATTACTACGCGCACGTATTGTTTTACTCTGCATCCGGCCGGTCCAACTTTTACTTGATGCACATACGAATTACATATTATTATTTAAAGTTTTGCTTAGTGTACAATTGGAAATACCGAAAATACCCATAAGTCAAAACACACTAAAATCTTCCAAATTTTAACATGAATGATGATTCGGGGGAGATCTGATTTAAGAGTGGCGAAAATAACTCATAAAATTTTAGTGTGTTTTGGATGATTATCTAGGGGAGACCTGATCTAATTCTAACCTAAAAATTTCAAATTTTAGATTTTAAAACACACTAAAATTAAAAATAGCATATTAAAATTTTTGCAACTAACTAAATGATGATCCAAATCATATTAAAATTCTTTCGAAGGAAAAACTCGAAATCTGTCGATCGGGAAGAAAATTTTTACGTCACAAACGATTTTATGGAACGAAAATCTGTCAAAATGAATTCAGATCTTGCATGAAAATGTTTCGATCTTGCATGGACTTGCAAAGAGAAGAATACATCCTTAACAATAATAGAAACATGTATAAATATTGATGCACAAACCAAAATTGATCATCATGCACAAGAGGCAAAAATTTTGTCTGTTGTGCGTGGTCAGCACGTTTGTTTCAGTAAGGCAAAATTTCTCACCGTGCACAACAAGTAAAAATTTTGCCTATCGTGCGTAGTGAGCACTTTTGGCTCTGTCGAAAAAATTGCTCATCGCGTACAACAGGCAAAGATTTTGCTTGGTGTGTGCGGTGAGCAATTTTGTTTCAGAGAGGCAAAATTGCTTACCGTACACAACAGGCAAAAATTTTGCGTATTGTGCGTGGTAAGTGTTTACGGGTGTTTTCTCACCTATGCTCGTTGACCGCCAAGAGTGTGTCAACGTGGTCAAGGGGCCAGTTTGGAGGTCCCTTGGGTTCGCCGAGCCCGCTTGTACTCGGCGTGGGAGAGCTGAGGGGAAGCCTCGGCTCGGTGAATCGCGTTCGGCCTCGGTCAGTCGTGCTCGGCCTCGGTCGTGTCCGCGTCGAGGGGTAGCCTCGGCACTTTGCAATTGAGTGGGTGCTTGATCAGTCGTCCTCCTGGCGACTGAGCCGGCGATGGCCAACGGACGTTGAGGGGTAGCCTCAGCGCCTCGGATGACTTCTTCCTGAACAGACGAAGAAACTCGTCAGGGAGGCCGGACCTAGGTTCCGGCCAAAGCCCCTTCGATGCCTAAGTCAGATAAGGATTCGAAAGGATACTCGGCGGGGGAGATCCGGCTTGTGATCAAGCCGGAACGTCAACCCGGGCGGCTCGAGTATTTATGAAGGGGGGAAATGGAGTGGCCAAAAGCCTAGGTCGTTGATGAAATACCTCTATGTGTGTCACCCCCCTCTCTTCGTCGTCCTGGCCTTCCCCTTATAGGGTTCTTCCCGATTGCCCCACGTCCTGCCTCCTCTCATGCCCCCACGATCCGACTCCGCCTCCTCCCCTTCTCGCGTCGTGGTCAGGTGGCCCATTAACGGGTCCGTTAATGGCCATCATGGGATCGCGAATTCAGAGGTGCGGTTAATCCGGCTGAACGGGGGCCAGTCAGACATACCCGTGGATGAGGTGGCTGGGCCTTCCGCTCCGTCCGTGGGCTTCTTTCGGGCGGGCCCGTCTTCCCCAGTGGGCTTCTCCTATGAGGTCGGGCCGTGGGCCGTCGTGTTCTGGGCTCATTGATATTAGTCGTAACAATTATCCCCATCACCCGGACCGTTCGGCTTCTGTCGGTTCGGTTCGGGTGATGTGACTCTTTCGTGACCCGATGGATGCGTCAGTCGAGGCCCCGTCATTAAATGAATGTCATTATTGCCGCTCCGTTTGAACTTCCGCTGGTGTAGTTTTCGAAGCATCACCGCCGTTTTGATGTCGCCGCGTGCCTTCTCCTGACGGTTCAGATCCCCCCGTCACCCCATATATATGCATTTCAATCCCTCGGGCTTCAACTCTTTCGCGCTCATTCCTTCTTGATCTCCGTCCCATCAGCTTCTTCCTCCCAACCTTCGTCTTTTTTCCAGCTTTGATCAAGGTAACTCTTCCACCCGTTACCTTCGGCCATGGCCATGCTTAGAATAGGTGATACGCGTCCTGGCGGACCGACGCCTGTTCCCGATCGTGCCCCTCCCCCGGGGCTCGAAGTTTCTTCGCCGTTCCCGGGGGTCCCGGACAAAGGAAAAAGAAGGCTTTTTCAGGATCCCATTGGGGACGATGTGGCCTCGTCTTTCGAGCGGTTGGGCATCCCTCCCTCGATCCTTCGGTCGTCGTCTACGGCCCCGTTCTTAGTTACTAGGGAAATATCGGAGAGGTACCTGTGTCATCCCTATGACGGCCGCCTTCCCTTTGGGGACGAGCGGATCTACTTCCCGCGGAGGAACGAGGTCGGCGCCTACGTCGAGATGTTCCATCTGGGGCTACGCTTCCCTCTCCACCCCTTTATCATTCAATTCATTGACTCCTTGAAAGTTGCCCTGTGTCAACTGACGCCGTCCTCTGTCGCGGTGTTGACCGGGTTCATTATACTTTGTCTCACTCACGGCCTGGAGCCGTCTCTCCCACTCCTCTTTTACTTTTACCGGATCCAGACGGTCGGCCACGGATCTTGGCTACACCTCTGGAGCCGGGCGGGTCGAGTGTGCCTTCTTGGTCTGCCACCTGGGTCCGGAAACTGGGATTCTAGCTTTGTTTTTGTTGTTTTCCCCCGGGTCTCGGTGATCTTGACAGGTTGGGGGAATTCGCAACACACCGACAGGACGGTAACCTTATCTGAGGCCGAGCAGGCCGCGGCCTGTCTCATATCGTCCCTTTCTCTCGAGGAGAGGTCGGTCTGGCATTTGCTGGATGACCTTCTTTTAAAATGCACTCTATGGTCTCCCGGTTAGTTGTCCCTTCTCCCTCCTTTTATCCTCTGGCGCACCCTGATTTCATTTTCTCTCGCAGGCATGGCTGGCCGTGAGTTCACTCATGACGTCGACGAGCTCATTCGCCTGGGATCTCGTCGGGGTCGCGGGAGCTCTTCTGGACGGGCGCCTCGCCGCTCTGTTGATGAAGAGTTGCGCCGGTCTGAGCCTCCTTCGGGAAGGATTGAGGCCAGGTCCCCCCCCACAAGTCGTGTCGGATGCCCCTGAAGGGGCAGCCGCGGGGGTCGACCCCCTCCTTGTGGAGGGTTCCGGATCGGCTCCTCGGCCGTCTGTGGGCGGGAGTCGCAAGCGCTCCCCCCCGACGATCGCTGCCCCCAGCGGGAAGAAGTCACGGAAGAATGGCGGGGGCGCCTCGACTCCTGCCGTTGTGCCAACGGATCCCGGGAGGGCAATCGCAACGACCGTCGCCGCTGCCCACACCGTCGATACTCCCTCGGCTATCCCCTCGGTCTCGGGGGCTGTCCTCGTTCTGCCGGGCACCTCGGTGGGCCTAGCTGATCCTCTCGGGGGTTCGGTTCCAAGTCTCGACTCGGCCCTGGTGGACCGTCCGGCGGCAGGCGCCGTGCCCCCGGGGGATCGTTCCTTTTTGGAGTTGTCCCCCGTGGACGTATTGTCGGATTCCCTGGTCAGTCACCTTCAACAGGTTTGGATTCCTGCCCCCTTCGGATGGTTGTTTCGTCTAACAGTCTTCCTCGATATAACCCGCCTCTCTTTTATCTGCAGGGCACCGCGATGGCTCGTGAGGCGCAGCACCGGGCGACCCAGTTGAGAAGCCTCGAGGATTCTCTAAGTCAAGAACGCGCCCTGGCCGGGGAAGCTGACGTGGCCCTTCAGGGTGCTCGCATGGAGGTTCGGCAGCAGCGCCGTCGTGCCAACGAACTCGAGGATCAAGTGCATGATCTCAAGCAAAAGCTTGAGGACGTCCATGGCTTGAGCCGAGAAGCGGAGGAGAAGTTCCGGCGGGAGAGGAAGGAGCTCTGGGGCCAGATCGCCGAGCTGCGTCGGAGGCTCCGCTTCACCGAGGAAGCCGAGAAGGGCGTCGACACGGCCATTAGGCCGAAGATCGCGTCGGTCCTGAATGAGGTCTTCGGGACTTACGAGGACCTCCTTGCCCCTCGCATAGTGGAGGTCATCAGGGAGTCGTTTCGGCAGTTCGCGGAGCTCGCTCGGGAGCCGATCCCTCCTCCTCCGGGGCAGGCCGAGCACCCTGGCTCGGAGCAAGGCGAGGCACCGGATGACACTATCTCTCACGACCCGGACCCCTGAAGAGTCTCCGTATCCAGTCCCCTTTCTTGGGTGACAAATTTTGTTGTCACCAACGGTGTTGCGGACTCCTGGCGACGCTGTCTCTTGCGCTTCGGACCCTCGCAAAGCCTTTGTATCCTTTCTTGGGTGACAAATTTTGTTGTCAACAACAGTGCTTGTGAGGATGTTGTCGAGCGATATGTAACCCTTACCATTAATGAAAATGATATCTTCTAGATTTTTTCTTGTATCACTGGTCTCTTCTTTCTGGGGTTTCCCCTTTTGAAATAGCCTTTATTGTTCCTAGGTCGAGCAGATGTCGTCGTCCTCGTCTAGGGGCGTTATCCTGAGCTTGTCCGGCTCGGGGCGAGTCTGTTCACCGTGGTGATTGCCTTCATCGAGCGAGTAGGTAGGTTACTTGACTCGCGAGGGAGGTCATCCCGAGGCCTCCGGCCGGCGGTCATGCTTGTCGGCCGGGGGAATTGCCCCCAACTTTTAGGAGTGGGTGTTCTGCTCGGTCTTCGGGGTAGGTTCCCTTTGGCTCACGACCAGAGGTTGTGTTTATCGGCCAAGGGGGTTGCCCCCAACCTTATGCGTGGATGCTTCACCCGGTCCGCGAAGACAAGTCTCCTTCGTTCGACGGTGAGGGGAGTTGCCCCTCGACGAAGGAGAATTGTTCGGTGGCGAGGGGAGTTGCCCCTCGGCTTAGAAGAGTCGTTCGGTGGCGAGGGGAGTTGCCCCTCGGCTTACGGCCGATGAAGGAGAGTCGTTCGGTGGCGAGGGGAGTTACCCCTCGGCCGACGAAGGAGAGTCGTTCGGCGGCGAGGGGAGTTGCCCCTCGGCCTAGAAGAGTCGTTCGGTGACGAGGGGAGTTTCCCCTCGGCTTACGGCTGACGAAGGAGAGTCGTTCGGTGGCGAGGTGAGTTGCCCCTCGGCTTACGGCCGACGAAGGAGAGTCGTTCGGTGGCGAGGGGAGTTGCCCCTCGGCTTACGGCCGACGAAGGAGAGTCGTTCGGTGGCGAGGGGAGTTGCCCCTCGGCTTACGGCCGACGAAGGAGTGGGCAGCTGTCTATAGGATATGGTCCATATTAGTTGGGCTGCGGTTTGCCTTGAGCGAACCCTCCTTCGTGCCCAGAATCATCTGTTTTGAGAAAACTGGTGATAGAATTTGCATTGACATTGTATGCCTTCATTTCTGTGAGACAATACATTTGGAGTGATGGAAAAAAGGAAAAAAGGCAACAAGACACAGGGGAGGTTCTGGCAGGGTAGCCCTCCCCCGGTGGAGCGGTGGCTGTTTACTCTATCTCCTCACTCGATGATACGCGTGACCGACTGGACCGCGTTCACTCCTTTTCCCATGTCTTGCTGCTTGGACGTTCCTTCCCCTGAGGCGGGGTCGTTGGTGGAGTTTTTTAGGTGCCCCCGACTCACCAGTTTCTCGATGTCCTTCTTCAAGTGCCAACAGTCGTCGGTGTCGTGGCCGTTATCCTTGTGGTACTTGCAGTATTTCTCTTCGTCCCTCAACCCCTTTCCTCATTCTTCGGGGAGGTCGGCCTGCGTGTCCCTCCTTCTGGGCTTGCGCTAGGATCACGTCCGGGGCGTGGGTTAGCGAGGAGTGCCGGGGCTCTTCCCTTCGTGGTCTTCCTCTAGCCCTCTTCTCCGATCGATGCTCCTCCATGCCGCGGCGCTCACCGCGCTTGGTTTCGCGTCTGGTCTTTCCCTCATCCTCGGCCAGTGCCTCTTCTGTCAGCATGAAGCGTTCCGTTCGGACCATAATTCCGGCGAGGTCCTTCGGTGGGTCGCTATGTAGCGACTTCTTCAAGCCCCTGTGTCGAAGGCCTTTCTTCAAGGCCGCCTTCACAACCAATTCAGGACAGCTATCCACGCTCAGTCGCTCCACATTGAAGCGACGCATGAAGTGCCTCAGCGATTCGGCCGGTCCCTGCACCACATTGAATAAGTGTTCCGAGTCAGGCTTTACCTGCCGCCCGGCCATAAATTGCTTGCAGAACAGCTGGGTGAGCTCGTCGAAGTTGTCTATCGACCGACCGGGCAGGCTGAGGTACCAGGTCCGGGCGGCTCCTCGTAGGGTGGAGTAGAAGCCCCTGCAGAGCAGGGTGTCATCGGCTCCTTGGAATGCCATGACCGCCTCATAGTCCATCACATGATCCGCGGGGTCGCTGACGCCGTTGTACTTCTCCAGCGTTGGAACATTGAGGTTCGAGGGTATTCGTGCCTCAGTTATCCTCCGGGTCAGGGGCATCGTTCTCCGCTGATGCACCCATGCCGCTCCCCCTCACCCGCCTCCTTGCCGTTCGTTTGCAACGGGGGGGGGGGCTGGTGGGAGCCTGACCTCCACCCGGGTCTTCGCCGGCTTGGCTGTCGGACTCGGTCGGCGTGACCATTCTTTCTGGCTATCCTGGTGGCGGGTTTGTCGGCTGCCTTCACTCCGTTCAGCCCGGACGCTTGTTGATCGCCGATCTTCCCGCCTGCGCTTGTTTGACCTTGGACGGGCGGACGAAGCCGTCCTGGAGACGTCGCCCGTCTGCTCCGAGTCCCTCCCGTTTCCCTCTCTGAGCGAGGTTGGAGTGGGGGACCGTGCTGGAGAAATGCCGGGCCTGGTGATCTCCCTTTCCGTATTCCGTATTCTTTTTCCGTGGTCGGTGACCACGGCGGAGCGAAGGGGTCGACGTTCCCCTTCCTGGCGGTGAGCCCGCCTCTCCCCACCTTCGGTGGTTGGAGTGCCGCTGACGAGCCGTTGAATCGTCGCGGCTAAAGCTTGGATGTTGGTGTTGGTCTCCTGCGCATAGGCTCGGAGTTGCCCCTGCGTGGCCAGCAGGGCATCGTTGGTTTCCCCGGCAGCGTAACCGTTCAGATTCTCGACGGGGGAGTGGTATGCGCCTTCCTCCGGGATGGGCGGCATGCGCCCCAGGCCGTTGCCGACAGGTTCCATTTTGGTGGTTTGACGTGGGTGTTAGTACGTTCCCACAGACGGCGCCAGATGTTTACGGGTGTTTTCTCACCTATGCTCGTTGACCGTCAGGCGTGTGGTCAACGTGGTCAAGGGGCCGGTTTGGAGGTCCCTTGGGTTCACCGAGCCCGCTTGTACTCGGCGTGGGAGAGCTGAGGGGAAGCCTCGGCTCGGTGAATCGCGTTCGGCCTCGGTCGGTCGTGCTCGGCCTCGGTCGTGTCCGCGTCGAGGGGTAGCCTCGGCGCTTTGCAATTGAGTGGGTGCTTGATCAGTCGTCCTCCTGGCGACTGAGCCGGCGATGGCCAACGGACGTTGAGGGGTAGCCTCAGCGCCTCGGATGACTTCTTCCTGAACAGACGAAGAAACTCGTCAGGGAGGCCGGACCTAGGTTCCGGCCAAAGCCCCTCCGATGCCTAAGTCAGATAAGGATCCAAAAGGATACTCGGCGGGGGAGATCCGGCTTGTGATCAAGCCGGAACGTCAACCCGGGCGGCTCGAGTATTTAGGAAGGGGGGAAATGGAGTGGCCAAAAGCCTAGGTCGTTGATGGAATACCTCTATGTGTGTCACCCCCCCTCTCTTCGTCGTCCTGGCCTTCCCCTTATAGGGTTCTTCTCGATTGCCCCACGTCCTGCCTCCTCTCATGCCCCCACGATCCGCCTCCGCCTCCTCCCCTTCTCGCGTCGTGGTCAGGTGGCCCATTAACGGGTCCGTTAATGGCCATCATGGGATCGCGGATTCAGAGGGACGGTTAATCCGGCCGAACAGGGGCCAGTCGGACGTACCCGTGGACGAGGTGGCTGGGCCTTCCGCTCCGTCCGTGGGCTTCTTTCGGTCGGGCCCGTCTTCCCCAGTGGGCTTCTCCTATGAGGTCGGGCCGTGGGCCGTCGTGTTCTGGGCTCGTTGATATTAGTCGTAACAGTAAGAAATTTCGGCTCTGTCAATAAAAAATCATAAACATGATCATTTCAACCAAAATCAAGTAGTGATTAATGATTGTTTATGTAATTGAAGTCTCCACTCATAAACATGATTATTTATTGTAATCATTAAGCTTTTTTTCTTAATGTTAATTCTGCAGAATTAATGTTTTAATTAACATATAGAATTAACATGATTGAGATTAACGTTAATCATGTTAACATCCAGAATTTCAACAAAAATTAAGTAATTAAGTAATTCTGCAGTTGAAATTAACATGATTACTGTTAATTTCATTTTAACATCAAAATTAATTAATTGAAGTTTCTACTCATAAACATGATTAACCCAATTTTGGCTCAGTAAAAACTGATGCACACCCAAACAACATGCAAAATTTGTGCATGTTATGCGCGGTGAGCAATTGCCCTCTCTGAAACAAAATTGCTCACCGCGCACAACACGCAAAAATTTTGCCAGTTGTGCACGTTGAGCAATTTTGACTCTGTAGAACAAAATTCATGCATGTTGTACATGGCGAGCAATTTTGTTCCACGGAGCCAAAATTGTTCCCCGCGCAACGTGGTAAGTATTGGTGTGGGTATTTCAGGGTTTTTTGAAAATGGCAGTTTCGTTATTTTCTGAAAAATTTGACCGACCGTGCGTAGAGTAAAACGGTATGTGCGCGTAGCAATTCCCTTTTGCTACGAAAAATTGTTACTCCCACGCACAACCGATATACCATATATATACAAGTTTGCCACTCAGAATACTCACCACTCACAACTGTTTGAAAATCCCGAAAATACCACTGGTTGTGTGCGATGAGTAAAACCCATGACCGTTGGCAGGCGGTGATGCCTCCTCCATCGATCTCACCATCCGTGCCCCACTCCTCAACCACACCTGTTGACCTCCCCAGCCCCTCCGCCGCCCCACTCCTCCGACTTCCCAATCCCTCCCCATTTGCCGTCCCCTCCACCTATCCTCTTCATCTTACCCAGCCCTTATGTGGCCCCCTCCCCATCCTCCTCCCCATCTGCCGACCTCCCCTGCCCCTCCTCCGCCCCCTTCTCCGACTACCCAGCCCCCCCACCATCGCCTCCCTCTGTCGTCCCCCGTTGTCGATCCTCTTCATCTTCCCCAACCCCCTCTGACGCCCCCTTCGACGAACTCCCCAGCCCAATCCCCCTCTGCCACCCCATCCGACGAACTCCCCAGCTGATTGCACATGAATATTGCAAACTTATCCACCTCATGCATGTGCATTTTGTGCATATTTTATATTTATTTCAACTCCAATACGTGCATATTATGAATATCTTGAAATATCGGAGCATATCACTTATTTATGCCCAAAACATAGTTTTGTTATTTATTTGTGCTTTCTCATATTTTTATTGTGAAAATGATGCTCTCATGATTCCAATAGATATTTTTACAAATTTTTAGGAGTTCGGGCGCACCATCTACAATTTTCAGAAGAAAGTTGTAATGACCCTAATTTCTATATGCGCGTATTTGTACGTATTTTTGACGTAGATACGTTCGTATATTTTTGGGAGTATACTTATATTTTTCTTTTAATTATTTGATGTAGTAATTAATTTTAAAAGATTTTAAACTCATCTTTTGAATTTAGTAAATAGAAGTATTTAAGGAAATACCATGTATTTGAGATGTATGGTGTATTTTCTTATGTATTTTTATTTTTTCAAAAATGCAAATTCCAAAAAATTATAACCATGACACCACATTAGCATGGTGTCATCTTGCATAAACACTTGGCTTTAGGATTAACCAAGTGTGTGGATGAGAGGAATTTGGGGAATCCTAAAATCTAGGCATGAAAAACAAAACCAAATGAAGAAAGAAAACCTCATTTTTTTCTCTACCTCATCCCCCAAAATTTCTGGCCGAAATTTGCAACTCCCCCTTTCATTCTTTGCTTCATCTTCCTCCATCAATTTCCCTTCCAAATAATCCCCTCTTCAAGCACTTAAAGCCCACAAATTTCTTTTCTCATTCCAACATCAAAATTAGCCTAAAATTAGCCAAAAATCCAACAAATTGGGGACCAAAATTGGAGCTTAGAGAAGAAGATAGGAGCTCTTTCATCAAGGATTAAGAAGGGCCCAAGACTCATTTGGAGGACTTTTACAAGGTAGAGCTCTAATTCCTTAGGTAGATCTTAGTTTTAGGAATGGTTTCTTAATTAAGTTAGTATGTTACACAATTTTTGCAATGGAATCTATGTATGAATTTGATGATAGGATTCTTATGTTAGCAAGTTTAGTTCTATCCTATGGTGATTGCTTTAATTAGTGACATAGAATTTTAAGAATTATTTTAACACGATTTGTTAGTATGTTAGTTGTATGGAAATTTGTTAGTATGTTAGTTGCATGAAACCAATTTTGGAATCAAATTCTTATTTTTGAATAAGATTGCAACTTCATGTTTAAAGATAATATTTCTATCATTTTGATATGTTAGAACTAGTTCCATGTTAAAAATTTAGGAGTAGAAGTTTTATGCTAAACATGCTAAATTGTGTTGATTTGTGTTGAAGAATATTAGTCTTAACATTAGCTTCAATTAGTGAATAGGATGTTTGTAACATAGTCTTAATTAAGTAGATATATATTGATGGCTTGAAAATGGAGTAAACTTAGTATTACGATAGTTTTATTATGTTAATTATGGCACCCAATATGTTAGAAAACAAGTTTAGTTGGAAATGTTAGTTGCTGGAATTTTTGTTGCAGCAGAACAGAAACTTGTAAAATTCGTAGAAAATAGTAGAAAAATCAGAAAAATAAAATTAAGGACACTACGAAAAACTAGAGAAAATTTCCTACAACTTTGAAGGAGGCCGAGAGCCAATTCTGACTGAAATTAGGGTAACAGAGCCATTCTTTCTGGACTAACACTTTTGACAGATTTGTGTTGTAATTTCGAGTAGGATTTTTCATAATTGTGCTCTTGCTTTAAGTTAATTTTGAATATGCTAAGTTGTGCTTTATTATCAAGCCCTTAAGGTACCTTAATGATGATGTTTATTACGTTGTGATTCATGTGGAAAAAGTTATCGATAATAAGATTTCATGTGTGTTGGAACATAAGTGGTATTTGAGACCACTAAATGATGCCATGTTAATGAAGTAATGCTTATCAAAGAAAAACTTGTGAGTGAGAATGAGAGTTTGACATCGGTGCTCTCGGGCCATTCTTAAAATGGGTGAGACTCCAGATGTGGGTTTGGGGGAAACACGGGTAAATTGTAGGTGTTAAGGAGCGGACACGATATGATTTCTCACTCGCTTCGTCACTCCCGGAAGGGGGAGTTGACTAGAGTTAGAGAGGCCGTCGGTGTGCTCGTGACACACCAGGACGGTAAATGATGGTTTTCTCCGTTTGTCCGACAGAAAAACTGAGATGAATCTCACTTTGGTACCTTGTCCAGTCGGGTACGGAGTTACGAGAGGCCCCTCCAGCGCTCGTGTCACAGGAGTGGTACCACTTTTCACCCACCCTGGGTGAAGTCCGCTCTCTTAGCAGCCTATGGTTTATCCGGGTTCCAAATACAGAACAACAATTTAATTTATTTAATTTAATCATTTATTACTTCAGTTCTGCTTACTGTTGTTTACTTTCAGCACTTGTACTCTGTTTTTAATTTCTGCGTAACATGTGATGATGTGACACCTGTAGTTAGTTAGTAGGGAGACCAGTTCTAAACTGGGTTCTACTAGGGTGTTAGGAGTTCCTACTGGGTCACGCGTTGACGTGTCCCATCCCGTGGTTTACAGGTGCGAGTCCCGAGCAGTCTTCGGGTGTTCAGGAGCCAGAGATCGGTACCAGTGCTACTGAGGTAGAGCTTTCGGGCGACTTTGTACAGTTAGATTTCCCAGGGTTAGATTAGTGGGTGCGTTGTACCGGGTGGACTTTTGTACTTTTGGGTTGGGGGTTTCTACTTTTGTTGTACCCGCTTTTTGTACCCCCCTTGTACAGTTGATGTATGTATATATATGAACTTAAGTGATGTGATGTAATGTAACTTCTGTGTTGTTGCATTTACTTTTCAGTACTGCGTTTTACTTTCTGTTGGAGCACTTTTCTTTTTACTATGTGTACTATTCCAGTGTTATTGCAGTGGCATGCTCATATTTTATATTAAACCACAAAAAATGCCTAGTAGTATTTAGATAAGAGTGCTCGAAGCCTGAGTTTGAATACTACGGCGACCTCGTCAGCTACGCTCCCCGTACCTGGGTGAGCGGGGTGTGACAAAAGTATCCCAATGAATACCAGACGTATGGTCCATCAACACCAGACGTTTGGTGCATCAGTTTTGGAATGTCAAAATCTTCTTGACTCGATAGCCGTCTGGTGCACACCGACCAGACGTCTAAATAGTGCTTCAGACGTCTGGAAAGTGTACTCCAAACGACTTAACAATCCATGTCACGGAAATAGAAAGGCAAGAAAATCATAAGTCGTGCCACCAGACGCCTGCAGGAGAAAGACCAGATGCCTGCCCATATGCCAGACACATGTGCCAACCGAAGCAGACGTCTGATCGATGCTGCCTAAAGCTGCAATCACCAAGCAACCAGGCGCCTGGTTGGACAACGCCAGACGTCTAGGAAGCTTAACTTAAAGCATGCCACATCAACAGAGGAAGACGCACGGAGATCCTTCTCCAGGTGTCTGACAGCTTCTTCCTGGCAAATTCTGGGGCGATGTCAGCTGAACCCTATTTGAACCCTGTTTGTTTTGAGCCGTGGATTCGAGCAATCAACTTTGTAGATCAATTAGGGGTTTAGGGCAGTATAAAAGAAGTCTTAAGCCTTCATTTTCATTATCTTTGGATTACCCTAGTGTTAGGAGATGACATTGGTGGAGCTAGGGCTTAGAGGAGCTCAAGGGAGACATTGCCTCATCTTCTTCATCCAAAAACGCGGATTTGATTTTCTCTTCTCCTTCATAGTGTATTTTCATTTTATTGCATTGTAATATTAATTGGATGATGTTTTGTAGCAAACGCACTTCTTCTCTTGTTATAATGAATTAATACTTTCTGTGTATGTGTTTTGGATAATCAAGGGCATTGTGATTTGTGATTTCCAATATCCATTGCACTGCTTATTGTTTATGTTACGGAATCAATGGGTATTTATGTTGTATTGATGCATTACCCGTTGAGGGGTTCGATTAGGATGGAATGCCGTGAGACATCTCCTACGTGCGATATACATTACTCGTGAAGTTGCATTACCTGTTGAGGGATCCGAGAATGGTGTGTCGTGAGGCGTAGCATATATGTATAAGACCCGTGAGGGGACCTAGACGTAATTAGGGTGGGATGCTGCGAGGCATTACCTAGCAATATGATATAAACTCATAAATCCAATGACTATTTATGATGCCCTCCTGTTGTGCTTGATTACCAAATATTCTGATCCCCGTGTCTTGCACTGGATGCGGTATTGAGTTATAGAAGCCTCGTGCACTCCCCAAAAGGGAGAGTTCCCCAAAAGCGACGTACGAGTAACTTTGGTATCTCAAAAGCAATAACCTTATGTGAACGCACTGATTCAGGGTAAAAATTGTATATTTATCCCCCATTTTCGGTGCTTTTTGTGCATGTATTAATCATATCTTAGCTTTATTTCATACATATTTTTGATATCTCTTAAATTTGGAGCTTATCGTTTACATATGCATAAAACATAATTTTTACAACTTATTATCATCTTCATCTTAGTCTCCTATTATTTTTCAGTCAAATTTCATGAAGTCCCGATTCCAACGCATATTTTTCCAGAATTTTTGGAGGTCGGAGCAATTTACTGCATTTTTTGGAAGACATGGTGGTGGTGTTGAAAATTTCGGGTCTGGAAATTCAGCTTTTCCCCTCTTGTGCAGAATTCTGCTATCATTCTAGTATATATTCCGGCCTAATTATATTTTTCTGTGATTGTACACTTTGTTACGGTTCCATCGCCGCCTGGAACACGTCATTCCGAGGTCGGATGATTTTTCTAGAATTTTCGCAAGACAGGGTGACGGTGCTGAAAATTTCTGCAACTTTGCCTCTCTTGTGAAGAATTCTGCTATCATTTCAGTGAATATCCTGGCCTAATGATATTTTTTTGTGATTGTACACTTTGTTACGGTTCCATCGCCGCCTGGAACACGTCAATCCGAGGTCGGATGATTTTTCTAGAATTTTCGCAAGACAGAGTGACGGTGCTGAAAATTTCTGCAGATTTTTGGCATTGCTTGCGGGTTTGGGCCAGAATCCGACCCGTGTGACTTAAAAACAGACCCGATAAGCTGTGCTTGAGTTATATTGCGAATTTGGGGGGTTTTTCAGCCCTAGTTCTTATTTTTAACTGAAATTAGAGAGCTTGGAGGCCATGGGGGGAGGATGATGAAGCTTGGAGCTTGGAGGAGCATTTGGGGAGAGGAGGATTTCCATCTTGGAGTGACACTTGGGTGAAATTTCTCCAACTTCTTGTGTTTTGATTTAGGGTTTTGTATTGTAATTGGATGATTGATTTTGAGTAAAAACGTCTTCTTTTTTCATTATGAATGTCTAAATCTCTCTTGTGTAATTGTGTTTGGTGATTGTTGGTTGCTTGGGTTGTGATTTTATCTCTAGCACATTTTATTTTCTAAATTGGTGGATGAAACCCTAGAAATTTGTTTATTGGAACCCTAAGGGGAAATCCAAGAAGAGGATTATCCTAGCGGACCCTCTCTAATGTGCTTATTGATTACTCTTAAGTTTCATTCATTACTTATTGCACCCCACACGTTCGATGAAATGCCGTATTTTCCGATTGAGCTCCCTTAGCTGGGAGATCAATTGAGTTATATTTGGGATGAATTCTCACGCCCACGGCCTCATTCACATGCACACCACATGAGTCCTCCTCGTTGCTTGCCGACTCGGCTCTCCACCCCTAGCCACTTAGGTTAGATTTTTGTTTTCACCACTTTTTCCCACACTCATCCACCGTAATTGAGGTGGTTGTTTCACGCTTTATTTTTCGTTATCGATCAATTTTGTGAAAGTAGAACGAATTGTCCCTGTGATCCGACCCGGTACTCACCGGTTATTTTTATATTGCATTGACGCTCCTACGCTTGGGAGCGGAAGGCGTGCATCCGTGCGCGTTTTCCGAGTCAACCAATTGGCGCCGTTGCCGGGGACAACGGTTTCTATTATTAGCATTTTTTGATCGATGTTGAAAGTTTTAGTGTGATACTACTATCTTTTAGTGTGAGTCTTTTTCGATTCTTCATCTTTCACTTATTGTTCATCCTTATTTATTTTACGCTTTTTTTGAGTCTTTTTGATTGTTTGTTTTTGCTTTTTTCAAAAATGGCAAGTACTTCAAACTCTCTTGGGTTTGACATGCGGGTGACCAAATCCCTACCGAGATTCCTCGGTAAGGATGCGGAGAGCCCTTACCTACATATTAAGAAGTTTGAGAGTGCTTGCAAACTTCTTTTTGATGGGAACACATGTGCAGAAAAGTTTTATCTTAAATTCTTTCCCTATTCTTTGGATGGTAGTGCATTAAATTGGTTTAAAGTTTATATCTCTCATATTATTACATCTTGGCCTGTACTAAAGCTAAAATTTTGTATGAAGTTTTTTCCATCTTACAGGACCAAAACATGGCAAGGAAGAATTGTGAACTTTGGTCAGCGCATCGGTGAGACATTTTTTCAGGCTTGGACGCGATTTTCAGAGTTGGTGTACGGTTGTCCACATCATGGATTTGACAGGGTGCGTCTTCTTGGGTTCTTCTTGGAGGGTCTGTTTCTGGAGACGCATGATTTTGTGGATTTGTTGGACAATGGTCACTTTTTGGACATGGATGAGAATGCGGCTTGGCGTTATTTGGAGTCCTATAAGGAGGAAGATCACATATTGGTTGCGACTCCAAATGAGCCAAGACATGAAGTTTTGGTCCACCAAGCCCCGAATGAAGAAGATCTTTTGGATCTCACCCCACCGGTAATTGAAGAATTGAGTGTCCCATGCCAAGTAGTAGTTGAGGAACCAAGTGTTGGCATGGAGGAGTTGGTTGAGCGGGTGGATGAAATTGTCTTGTTGGCACCTACTATTTCTGCTGGGCCGTGTCAAATAGTTGTTGAAGAATTGGTTGTTGACATGGTGGAGATAGAGGAGCCGATCGCGCGCACACTTGTGAGTGAAGTGGGCGAGGAGGATTGTTCTTGTATTGATGAGCCCGATGAAGAGGCAAGCGAGGATGAGTTTATACCACATGCTATCATGGATCCCGAGCTTCCCTCTCCTTCGGTGGTTTGTATGGAGATATCTCTTCCTCCCCCGATTGATATTGAATACCGCGGGGATGAACTTCAAACCACATCACTTTCTACCATCCAGGGAGTTTTCTCACACATTCATCATACTTTTCATTCCGTATTTTTTATTGATGATTATGTGTGGAATTCATTTTTTGGGAATGTGTCCACATCTCTCTCTTACACAACCCGTCTCCTTCCTTATATAGGTACACACTTTGAGGAGATGCTTGGGGTTGTGTACGTGGCCGACATTGCCACGTTTAGCCGAGGAGCATTGGCGGAGGAAATGAAAGGAGTGTTGGAACAATTGCCACCGCCAATGGAAATTTTGGATCCGCCATTTTCCACGGTGTGTTCTTTCCAATAGAGTAAATAAATAAAAGTTTTATTTTAGTACTTTCATATGCTTTATTTTTCTTTTCTAGTATCTTTTGTGAGATCTAATACTCTTCCAACATTGCGGACAATGTTTCTTTTAAGTTGGGGGGAGAGTGTTAGAATCTCTAGGATTGTTAGGATTTTGAGCTATTTTTTTTTGAGATACCTCCATCTCGCTCTCATCCAACGAATTTCATTGCATATCATATTTTGGCCTCCTCGTCCCTACGCCACTTGCTTTGTGTAGTCTCTACATGCTTTAATGTTATGCTATTTTTTCGGATTATCACTTTGGTATCGATTTCTCGATGTTTGATTGGCATGTTTTCATTTCTTTTCCAATTTGGAGACAAATGCTAATATGCCATGTATGAAACTACTTTATACGTCGTGATACCTCTTCGAAACAATTTGGGAAAAGTTTGGTGTAAGCGATTTCATGTTGGGATGAATGGTGTAGTTTTTAATTGGATTGGATTTGGCCAATTGTGCGTGCTTTGTTTTCCTCTTAGGAGTGGGTGGATGAGTTGATAACTAGTGTTGAAGAATGAAAAAGAGAGTTAATATAAGCGAATGGTTTTTCTAATCAAATTGAGTAGCCGGTGCCCCACGAAACATTGGGGAGGACGCCAAAAATGAGATTTAGGAGATCATTCCATCCCTTTGCCTATATAGCGTTATCGCGTGTATGCAAAGGAGGCGGTGTTTGCATTTCATAGCGTTATCGTGTGAATGCAAAACAAAAAAAAACAAAAAAACAAAAAAAACAAAAGAAAAGAAAAGAAAAGAAAAATGAATGAATAAATGAAAGAATAATCAACATGAGTGATGCAATCTCATCTCCCACAACTTAGAAGAATTTCTTTTGTTTTGGCCATTTCCATGAAAATTAGAAACTTTCTCATTTGTGATATATCCCGATATATGTGATACGGTGCTTATTACTTACTTTTCTTTGAATTGGATTGAAGGGGGTGTCATTTGTTATCTACTTTCATACATTGGGTATATTATCTTTGGAATCATTTGGAAATCCCATTTTGTGTATGCCATGATGACATCGTGAAGTTGGTGCATGCTTTCAATTTTGTCCGAATATATCGCATATTTTGCTAGGGACTAGCAAAAAGCTAGTTGGGGGGTGTGATTCAAGGTAAAAATTGTATATTTATCCCCCATTTTCGGTGCTTTTTGTGCATGTATTAATCATATCTTAGCTTTATTTCATACATATTTTTGATATCTCTTAAATTTGGAGCTTATCGTTTACATATGCATAAAACATAATTTTTACAACTTATTATCATCTTCATCTTAGTCTCATATTATTTTTCAGTCAAATTTCATGAAGTCCCGATTCCAACGCATATTTTTCCAGAATTTTTGGAGGTCGGAGCAATTTACTGCATTTTTTGGAAGACATGGTGGTGGTGTTGAAAATTTCGGGTCTGGAAATTCAGCTTTTCCCCTCTTGTGCAGAATTCTGCTATCATTCTAGTATATATTCCGGCCTAATTATATTTTTCTGTGATTGTACACTTTGTTACGGTTCCATCGCCGCCTGGAACACGTCATTCCGAGGTCGGATGATTTTTCTAGAATTTTCGCAAGACAGGGTGACGGTGCTGAAAATTTCTGCAACTTTGCCTCTCTTGTGAAGAATTCTGCTATCATTTCAGTGAATATCCTGGCCTAATGATATTTTTTTGTGATTGTACACTTTGTTACGGTTCCATCGCCGCCTGGAACACGTCAATCCGAGGTCGGATGATTTTTCTAGAATTTTCGCAAGACAGAATGACGGTGCTGAAAATTTCTGCAGATTTTTGGCATTGCTTGCGGGTTTGGGCCAGAATCCGACCCGTGTGACTTAAAAACAGACCCGATAAGCTGTGCTTGAGTTATATTGCGAATTTGGGGGGTTTTCAGCCCTAGTTCTTATTTTTAACTGAAATTAGAGAGCTTGGAGGCCATGGGGGGAGGATGATGAAGCTTGGAGCTTGGAGGAGCATTTGGGGAGAGGAGGATTTCCATCTTGGAGTGACACTTGGGTGAAATTTCTCCAACTTCTTGTGTTTTGATTTAGGGTTTTGTATTGTAATTGGATGATTGATTTTGAGTAAAAACGTCTTCTTTTTTCATTATGAATGTCTAAATCTCTCTTGTGTAATTGTGTTTGGTGATTGTTGGTTGCTTGGGTTGTGATTTTATCTCTAGCACATTTTATTTTCTAAATTGGTGGATGAAACCCTAGAAATTTGTTTATTGGAACCCTAAGGGGAAATCCAAGAAGAGGATTATCCTAGCGGACCCTCTCTAATGTGCTTATTGATTACTCTTAAGTTTCATTCATTACTTATTGCACCCCACACGTTCGATGAAATGCCGTATTTTCCGATTGAGCTCCCTTAGCTGGGAGATCAATTGAGTTATATTTGGGATGAATTCTCACGCCCACGGCCTCATTCACATGCACACCACATGAGTCCTCCTCGTTGCTTGCCGACTCGGCTCTCCACCCCTAGCCACTTAGGTTAGATTTTTGTTTTCACCACTTTTTCCCACACTCATCCACCGTAATTGAGGTGGTTGTTTCACGCTTTATTTTTCGTTATCGATCAATTTTGTGAAAGTAGAACGAATTGTCCCTGTGATCCGACCCGGTACTCACCGGTTATTTTTATATTGCATTGACGCTCCTACGCTTGGGAGCGGAAGGCGTGCATCCGTGCGCGTTTTCCGAGTCAACCACGCACAACACATGCAAATCATCCTATATCTATCTCCTAAATAGGCTAACCTGCTTTAGGTATTCTAGATCACCACTCACACCACATATATCTATCACCAATTTTGTAGTTAAGATGGCATTAGTCTTGCCATTACTCCTCCCTAATTAATTAAATTTGTATAATTATAGAGCGACTTGTCTCTGTGGATACGATACCTGACTCACCGAGTTTATTACTTGACGACCTCCTGCACTTGGTAGTATAGCACATCTTTTTTAGTGTGTCAAGTTTTTGGTGACGTTGCTGTGGACAACGGTTCTGCAATTTTGCAATTTCTAATTAGCTTGGAGGATTTGGTTAGATCCTTCCATCTTCTGTGTATATAGAAAGGAAATAGTACATGGATTACATTGCTTTCCTTAGAGTCTATGTCTTCAATCTTGATGCCTTGATGCTCTCCATCATCTCCAAGCTTTGGCACACTTGAGTCCAAGCTTTGGCCCATCTCCACTTGATGTACATCCTTGCACCAAGTGTTTAGTCTCCAAGGACTTGAAACTATGAGACTAAAACAAGAGAGTCATTAGCAACAACATAATGTTGTGATCATCATCAAAATAAGATTGGTATGAAACACCAATACTCAACACAATCTACCTCACTTTCCACATTGTTGTTGAGTATTGGACTCCCGGAATTTGGTTTTGGATGATGAGCAAACATAAATATATCATGAACTAACAATTTGTGAGCGCAGTTATGGAGATCGTCGCCAAATTCACGAGAACATCCACAGCGACGTCTCAAGACTTCTCAAAGCGCGTGTTCGCATGCCTAAAGCTTCGTTGAAGCTTTTGTACCTTCTTTGAAGTCAAGAATGAAGATTGAAGCTTTGAAGACGGATCGCTAAGGTTTATTTTATAGTTTTTTAGCTTCGATTTATAGAATGTTAAGCCTTGAGTAATTCTTACATTTCTATCTTCATTACGCTCATATCGTAGCTCTAGGATCTTAGTACAAGTTCATTCTAACTTCCTCGAAGCGTCGCGCTTCGATTCGGACTTGTTTGTGCATGTTAGTTGGTACAAGAAGAAGTACTGACCGACTAGATGGTGATCTAGTCGGTCAGCAACTATTCTTGGACCGACTAGTTTGCTCCCTTAATTTCCTGTTCAGTACTGTTTACAGTTAGTCGGTCTACGTTGACTCACCGACCGACTAGTTTGTGAACTAGTCGGTCAGTGATGCTTCTTTGACCGACTAGTTGTGACTTACTGTTCATGCTAAAATTCTCCTAAGCTACTGTTTATCGTTAGTCGGTCTAAGAACGTTTGGTGACCGACTAGTTGAAAATTTAGTCGGTCAACTTTTGTTCTTGGACCGACTAAATCATTTGTATTCAGACTATTTGTTTTTGACTCTTAGTCGGTCTAAGTTTACTGACCGACCGACTAGTTGTGAAACTAGTCGGTCAGAATGTCTTCTTGGATCGACTAGTTATCTAGGTCTGAAATCTTCATCTGTTCACTGTTCACCTCTTAGTCGGTTCATGTTGTTTCACCGACCGACTAGTTGATGAACTAGTCGGTCAGTGGTTATTCTTTGACCGACTAGTCTGCTTCAGATTTAGATCCGTTGGAGTTTTGAAAGCGACGTTTCTCTCTCCCTTTTCCCTTGATCCTTTAAATACCTGAAGGGGTTATTTCAAGGGATCCAAGGCTGCTATTTCAGAGTTCTATTGATTCAAAGAGAAGCTTTCAACTCTCATCTTCAAGCTCTCCCATTATCAAGAATCTCTCCCTCACTCTCATTCCTCTAGAGAGATTCATTGGTTGTGAGCCTTCCAAGCCAAGGGCTTGATTCTAGGTCATCCATCTCATCCCTAGGCTTCCATTGCTGGTCATCTTCTTGAAGCTAGGGTTTGGTGACTCTTCCTCCATCAAAATCCTCTTTGCCCTAATTTGGTAAGAAATCTCAAGGCATAGGTATTTTGTTGGTAAGCATTTCATTTCAGTTATATTTGATTTGTATACTCTCGGTTGTGAGAGGTTTTGCGTGATCCCGGGTTGTGGGAGTCACGGTCATCGATTGTAGGTCGATTGCACTTGTGAGGTTTTCGCAAGTGTTCATATTGGAAATCTTGAGTTAGGGTTTCTAACTCAAGTATCCGGAAGGGATCCGGGTGGTTGGGACGTAGGATCACCGGGAACAAGTCGGGGAGACTTGGGTGGATCTGAACCCATTAAACCATTGTGTTTGCGTTTGCATTATTTCTTGATTGTTGTTATTCCGCATTGTTGTTTGTTAATTGCACGATAATTAGGAATAACACTCCTTATTATTTAAAAGTACTATTCACCCCCCCCTCTAGTACATGTGCAGTAGCTTCCCAGGGCACTACAATTGGTATCAGAGCCAAGGTTAAAGCTACAAGTTCAAAATTATGACGAACAACGACTACAACGTATTCAAGAACCGCGATGGAGCCTCTTCAGTTATGGAAGGACTATCCTCCGTCAGGCCTCCACACTTCAACGGTACCAACTACGGGTACTGGAAATGCCGGATGCAAATTTTCCTCCGGAGCGCTTCACTATGGAGAGCCACCATGACGGAGTATATCGAGCCTTCCGAAAATGATTTCGCAAAGTGGACTCCCGCGGAGGTCGCCGCGGAGGTCGCCGCGGAAGTTGCCAATGCCAAGGCAATGAATGCCTTGAATTGTGCGTTGGAGCCCGAGGACTTCAACAAGATATGCACATGTAAGAGTGCATATCAAATATGGAACCAACTCCTCATATTGCACGAAGGATCGAGTACGGTAAAAGATTCTAAACTCGTCGTTGCTAATAAAGAATTTGAGTTGTTTCATATGGAGCAGGGCGAAACCATGAAGGAATATTACGCTCGCTTCGTGGATATATCAAACGACTTGGAAGCTCTTGGGAAGGTCTATACCCAAAAGGAGAAAGTCGCGAAGATTATCGACGGTCTTCCATCATGTTGGGAAAAGCGTACCTACGCCATCGAGGAAGGTAATGACATGAATAAATATACCGTCGTACAACTAATGGGTACCTTGTTGTCTTACGAGGTACGCAAGGATAGTAAGATCCGGATGAGGGAAAAGATGAAGGCGTACTTGAAGCAAGACGAGCCAAAGAAAAAGGGAATTGCATTCAAGGCCGCTCCATCTACCGATGATGAAGAATCGGAAGACGAATTGGACATGGAATCCATTGCCCGTATGGCAAGGAAGTTCGATCGATTCCTCCGAGAAGGACATATCAAACCGGATTGTCCTCTCTACAAACACAAGGAGAAATGGAAGGCATTTAAGTACGACAAGTCGAGAAAGCACAAGAAAGGGCTTGTTGGCACATTCACCGACTCCGAAGAGGATTCCTCAAGTGGAGAGTCGGATGATGGAAGAGAGGAGAAAGCAAAACTTTGCTTCATGGCTAATGAGGCAAAAGATCGAAAGTCCTCATTCGATGATAGCGAGGATGGTAGCGAGGATGAAAACGGAGAACCTACTATTGATGAAATGAGGTTAGCAAACCAAGAAATTTGGTCTAAATTTACTAAATTAGTAGATAGATATAATAAGACCAAAGATGAACTTGTTAGCCTCCAAACCTCTCCTAAGTCTACCATCACCAACAATGACACCATTGTTGAGACACTTGCCAATGAGAAAGCAAGTTTGCTTACTCATAATGGCTTGTTGAGAAATGAGGTGAAGTCCCTCAAATCTCAACTTGAGCATGTTCTTGTTGAGGATTCGGATGAACATGTGATAGCGGATTTGACGTCTCAAAACTCAACTTTGAGTATTGAGAATAAGAATCTCAAATCACGTGTTTTTGCACTCACATCGCAAGTATCCACTTTGGATGCTTCTTTGCATTCTCTCAAAGAGAAGTATGAGTGCACGTTAGGCCGTATCAATGATTTCAATAGAGGTAAGGGCCATTTGGATAATATCCTAAATGACTTACTTCCGGCCAAACACCACATTGGTTTGGGGTATAAGATGGGAGACTCATCCAAATCGTCTACAACCTTTGTTAGGCCTACCTCCGACGCCTCAACGAGTGGGAGCAAACTCCCCATTGGTAGTTCTCCTACCAATAGTGCTTCCACTTCGTACACACCCCCGATTGGAAAGAAACCCACTTTGGGTAGACCTCCAAAGAGGGGTCATGCATTTTTGTACTCACATGCTATGCCACGTAGGAACACACATCCTACTCCACCGGTGCATGCTAATATTAATGATGATTTTTATGCTCCGCATCCACGAGCACGTGCGAACACTCATATGAGACACCCACATGCACGTAATCATGCTCATGCACATCCTAATGCTTATGTTCACACATCTAATCCTCATGTGAATGCCTTCTCTCATAATCATTCTCATGCTCATCATAATGTTATTGCTAGATCTCATGCTCCTAGGCCACATGCACCACATAGAAATCAACCTTTTGTGCATGCAACCACTAGGAAGAGGGTTCCCAAAATGTACACTATTTGGGGTCCCAAGAACACTAGCGATGATGCTATGAATGTTTATGTGCAATCCTATATTAATGATGTTATTTTGAATGATGATTATGTTGGAAAGTCAAGTTCCTCTTGGACTTGGTTTCCGAAGGGTTAGTTCCTTTAACTCTTCAATGCTTGGTACCATGAGTCTATGATCATGTTATGGGTACCAAGGCATATGTTTATTAAATTGATTTTGATTATATTAATTTACGGGTTACAATAATTTTTATTTCGTATTTCAAATTTGTTGTCTAACCCATTGGATCCAAAAGGATTTTTGGATACCAAAATGAAGTTTTTCTAGGTTCAATCCACCGTGGGATACCAACCCTACCAACTCCTCGGTTTGCGAAGACTTTCATTCAAACGGAGTTGATGGTGCTTAGGTAATACACCAATGTAGGGGGAGCTTAATGTTGTAAGTATGATATTACATTTGGTATCCATGAGGATTGAATGCATGCTTGGTTAGAATCTATTTCTTTACATTGGTATCATTTTGTTTCTCCTAGCATGATAGAATTGTGAATGCCATAAATGCTTTGAAATTCTTATCTATTTTGGCATGATATGTTTTTAAAAATTATAATGATAATTTTCGTATTACTTTTATCACATTGTCGCTTCTCATCGCACACTTCACTTAGTTTTGATGTGCTTTTACTTTATGTTCATCTTCGATCGATATTGTATCATTTGATATCCTATGATGTGCACCACTCTTTTGGTGGTTCATTCCTTTGTGCACATTTTATGTATGTCTCTGATATTGATTTCGTCGCTCGACGATTTATTTTGATTCAATAGCTTTAGTTGTATGAAAACATAGAATTGTTTTCCATGCACTAAAATAGCTATAAATGTTGATATTGGAGTATAAATTCATTTCATCAACAAGTGAATTTACATTTGATATTTTGATGATTTAAGTTTTCAATTTTCGACTATGGTCTCATTGACACGCTTTGATTTTATTCGAATTTTATTTTGGTGTCATATGAAACGTGGTCGTATTCTTAGACTCCCATGCTTAATGAATTATTTGGACATGATTTCTTGTCATTGGCTTCCTCCCGCTCTTTTTGGATTATGCCAAAGGGGGAGAGATATAATAATGGCATAATAATGGCATGTGCTAATAATGGCATGTGCTAAATGATAATTTACCATGAATCTAATTTGATATGTTAGATTCAGGGGGAGTTAAGATATAAAAATGGATTACAAGTCCTAAATCTCAAATATTGGATTAGCATTTTTACTTTCCTCGTCTGCTTGATGAATGTGCTTATTATTTCATATGGAACTAATGTGTCATCAATGCAGGGGGAGTAAGTATATTTCATTTAGTTCATTATTTTTGATTATTATTTATGTTGGTTTGTCATCACCAAAAAGGGGGAGAATGTTGAGTATTGGACTCCCCGAATTTGGTTTTGGATGATGAGCAAACATAAATATATCATGAACTAACAATTTGTGAGCGCAGTTATGGAGATCGTCGCCAAATTCACGAGAACATCCACAGCGACGTCTCAAGACTTCTCAAAGCGCGTGTTCGCATGCCTAAAGCTTCGTTGAAGCTTTTGTACCTTCTTTGAAGTCAAGAATGAAGATTGAAGCTTTGAAGACGGATCGCTAAGGTTTATTTTATAGTTTTTAGCTTCGATTTATAGAATGTTAAGCCTTGAGTAATTCTTACATTTCTATCTTCATTACGCTCATATCGTAGCTCTAGGATCTTAGTACAAGTTCATTCTAACTTCCTCGAAGCGTCGCGCTTCGATTCGGACTTGTTTGTGCATGTTAGTTGGTACAAGAAGAAGTACTGACCGACTAGATGGTGATCTAGTCGGTCAGCAACTATTCTTGGACCGACTAGTTTGCTCCCTTAATTTCCTGTTCAGTACTGTTTACAGTTAGTCGGTCTACGTTGACTCACCGACCGACTAGTTTGTGAACTAGTCGGTCAGTGATGCTTCTTTGACCGACTAGTTGTGACTTACTGTTCATGCTAAAATTCTCCTAAGCTACTGTTTATCGTTAGTCGGTCTAAGAACGTTTGGTGACCGACTAGTTGAAAATTTAGTCGGTTAACTTTTGTTCTTGGACCGACTAAATCATTTGTATTCAGACTATTTGTTTTTGACTCTTAGTCGGTCTAAGTTTACTGACCGACCGACTAGTTGTGAAACTAGTCGGTCAGAATGTCTTCTTGGACCGACTAGTTATCTAGGTCTGAAATCTTCATCTGTTCACTGTTCACCTCTTAGTCGGTTCATGTTGTTTCACCGACCGACTAGTTGATGAACTAGTCGGTCAGTGGTTATTCTTTGACCGACTAGTCTGCTTCAGATTTAGATCCGTTGGAGTTTTGAAAGCGACGTTTCTCTCTCCTTTTTCCCTTGATCCTTTAAATACCTGAAGGGGTTATTTCAAGGGATCCAAGGCTGCTATTTCAGAGTTCTATTGATTCAAAGAGAAGCTTTCAACTCTCATCTTCAAGCTCTCCCATTATCAAGAATCTCTCCCTCACTCTCATTCCTCTAGAGAGATTCATTGGTTGTGAGCCTTCCAAGCCAAGGGCTTGATTCTAGGTCATCCATCTCATCCCTAGGCTTCCATTGCTGGTCATCTTCTTGAAGCTAGGGTTTGGTGACTCTTCCTCCATCAAAATCCTCTTTGCCCTAATTTGGTAAGAAATCTCAAGGCATAGGTATTTTGTTGGTAAGCATTTCATTTCAGTTATATTTGATTTGTATACTCTCGGTTGTGAGAGGTTTTGCGTGATCCCGGGTTGTGGGAGTCACGGTCATCGATTGTAGGTCGATTGCACTTGTGAGGTTTTCGCAAGTGTTCATATTGGAAATCTTGAGTTAGGGTTTCTAACTCAAGTATCCGGAAGGGATCCGGGTGGTTGGGACGTAGGATCACCGGGAACAAGTCGGGGAGACTTGGGTGGATCCGAACCCATTAAACCATTGTGTTTGCGTTTGCATTATTTCTTGATTGTTGTTATTCCGCATTGTTGTTTGTTAATTGCACGATAATTAGGAATAACACTCCTTATTATTTAAAAGTACTATTCACCCCCCCTCTAGTACATGTGCAGTAGCTTCCCAGGGCACTACAATTGTTTCCTCCCATTTTTGCGTTCTTTTTACTCTTGGGCCACCTTAATATATTTCAGGTAAAAATGTAGAGTTTCAGGACCCTAGAGCGAGGACACGGACTATGAAATAAATCGAGGAGCAACGGAACCCAAATTCATCAAAGGAGTAAAGAGGAAAAGAAGACATACCCGGTCGTATGCCTTACGCCACACGACAGTGTCGCTTGATGCCAAGAGAGAGAGCTAAAATGAGGAGTCTACACGGTCGTATGCCCTATGTCACACGACCATGTAGGGTGACACGGCAGAAGCCACCACACGGTCGTTTACACGACCGTATGGGTTGATTTAAAGAAGAGCTAAACGAGATCCTATACGACCATGTAAGAATCCACACGGTCATGTAGCCACAGGCCCATAAGAAATTAGTAGCTCAGATTTGAGCCACTGTGACGACACAGTCATGTAGATTTCTACACGACCGTGTAGAGCACGTGTTTCTAAAGCTTTTTGGGCACCGCGATAGGTTATTTTTGGGATTTTCTTGGTTTTTCTGGGTTTGTATAAATAGGCTTTTTGTTTTATTCTTTAGGGATCTTCTTCTAGAACTTTTTCAGAAAATTTCATAGCTTTTTCTTAGGAGCTTTGAAAATTAATTCTCTGCTGTAGCTGATTGTTCTCTACAAACATTTGGAGTTTTTGGTATTAGATTTTAATTCTAAAGTTGGGTTTCATTGCTTCTTATTGTGGATCATCTAGATACGTGTTTCTACTCTTCCTTATTGTTTTTATGCATCTATTCATTGATTTGATCATGTTTGTCTCCATGGATCGTGAGTAGTTCCTCATCTAGGGCTTTGGGTTGAACCATATTGTGTTTGACTAAGGATTGAGTTAATTTTTATGGGTCATTACATAATTGCTTATTAGGGTTTTGTTAAGATGATTATTATCAGCATAAATTGATCTCATCCCTTTAGATTATTAGATTAGTCACTAACAATAGTTAGGGCTAATCTAGGGTTTTCATTCAGTATGTTGATTTCCATTATCCATATCGCCAACCATAGTTGGTCGTAGATTAGAGCCCTCCTAACATTGACCTAACTTTTGTCCACGATAGTGGCATGAAGAAAGGTTGGAGATATGTGTTGAACATCATGCATCTACCGTATATCAATGACCAACGATAGTTGGCTTGGGCATATGGTGGATAGTCCTATCATATCATCACGAGAGTATAGGATAGGTAGTAACATTAAGTGCAACAACCTCACTATGCGGCATAATTTGATAACCAATCAATCTAGATAGATCCTAGCCTTAATCACAATAGCGGGGATACTTGGCCCTAGAGCGTTCCTCATATTGATATTTTCATTAGACATTCTCTCTTTCTCGTGACCGATTCACGTAGCTAACCAAAACCCTAAAATAAACCAGTACTTACAGCTTGCCTCCCTGCAGATTGGTCCATAAGTATACAACCGACACCGTGCACTTGCAGTATAAATATTAAAACCTTCAGGAAGACAAACAAGTTTTTGGCACTGTTGCCGGGAGGCAACGCCTTGGTACTGGTTTGGTTCTAGGTTTATTAGACTGCCCCCTTCCTTTTTCATTTTCCTTTTCCCTTTTTCTGTTATTCTCTTATGTACTGACATCTCCTTCTAGTTTTGTTTGTTGTGTATACGCAGGAGATCACAGAGTGCTAGGGGCTTGCTTCCTTTAGATCCGGAGATTGACGCAATGACACATAGACTAAATGATGAAAGGAGAATGATGCTAGCACATAGAGCAATGGCAGAAAAAGCACCTCCCCGCCTCCTACCAAGTCCCTCTTGCACTTCTCCATGCCTTTCAACGGATCAACATCAAACATCGCTCGTCCACTTATCAATGTTAATAATTTCGAGGTGAAGTCGTCGTTGATTATATTTATACAGTAGGACCAATTTGGGGGATCTCATATGGAGAACCTGGACAATCATCTTAATACATTCCTGGAGAAATGTGCCACACTGAAGATGAATGGCGTCCCTGGGTATGCCATTATGCTAAGACTCTTCCCCTTCTCTTTAAAAGATAAAGCTAAAGAATGGCTCAAGAACTATTACCAAAATACTTTTTCTTCTTGGGATATGTTGTCTAGAGCCTTTCTAACAAAAATTTTCCCTCCAGGAAAGACAGTGAAGATGAGGAATGAGATCACCTCCTTCTCCCAATTTGATCAGGAATCTCTATATGAAGCATGTGAGAGGTTCAATGATTGTCATGCAATGTTCTCCAAAATACGCTAAAATACGTATATTTCTGGTATTCTTAGAGATACAAAGTGTAACAAGGCCGCAATAGTATTCGGACTCAAGGCTTTGACTCATTGACTCCAAATACTACTAAGCATAAATCGTGCTTACAAGAAAAAAAAATTCATTCTCACAGGCCACTGCGACACATTGGAAGAGTACAGATAAGAAAATAAAGAAAGATGCTCCAACACATAAATAATCCACAGACAATCGCAGAGATCACAAAACATTATATACATTAATATAAAGAGTACCTTACATAAATCTGATGTACATGTTACAAAAATGGGAACAACAAAAAGAACTCATAAGCCCATAAAGTGTCCACACAAAGCAGAACACACTCATTGGACTACTCCTGAGAACCCAACTGTACAAAGTCGCCCTCTGTGGGCTCCACCTCCATCTCGAAGCTCGGGGTAATCTCCTGGATCGAGTCCCACTCTATCTGCTCTGTCTCTAATCCTAGGAAGAAGTGGGATGGGACACATCAACGCATGACCCAGTAGGAAATCTAACAATGCTAGGTAGGGTCCAGTCTCAGACTGCTCTAACTAACTAAGGTCTAGCTACTGGTGACAATCATGACAACAGATGTATGCATAAAGTAAAACAAAACATCACATGTACGTGCTGAAAAGAAAGAACTATGGAGCTGATATGCATAAAGTAAAAACAGACCATAATTTCATAAATATTTACAGATTAAAATGCATTAATATTCTTTTTTTGCATTTAATTAGTGTTTGGGAAAACCGGGTAAAACATATGACATTAAGGAACTGGACTTCACACAGGGTGGGTGAAAATGTGGTACCCTGCTAGCGACACGAGCACTGTAGGGGCCTCTCGTAACTCCCTCATTTTGAGAGTGAGATGGTATTGCTTCACTGCCCCAGGGTGCATCACGAGTACACACATGGGCTTCTCTAACCCTGCCCACTCCCCTTGTCGACTTCGGGAATGTGAATGAGACTCATATCAATGTCTAATCCTTAAGCCTACATTTTACATGTGCTCCCCCCAAACCCACTGTCCAGAATCTCACCTATCTCAAGATAGATGTAGAGTACCAGATTGTTGTTTACACTCAATTCCTCACTCTCAGTTCAATTAATCATGTCCTCCATTTTGGCGGTCTCATTTATGACTCCTCCCATTGCTCCGGGGACTCATGATATCATCGTTTTATGTCCCCTACGTCGCCAAACTCCTGCAAACATACAAAAACACGGAAAAGTGAAAGAGAACAAGAAAACACGAGAAAACGAATACAAGATGGCGGAAAATAGCGGAAAAACTCAGAGGAAAACATGCGCAAATATATGAAATATAAACGCTCTTCAATTTACCGTCCCACATTAGACTCAAGAGGTGGCCCCATGGATTCTAGAGTTGTCTCCCATGGATTTAAGAGGTGGCCCATGGTGTTTTCGTGGCACTTTGGTTCATTTAGCACGTACGTCCATGTTGCCCTTTGGTCTATGTGGTGCTTAGTTCCACTGATCATCATCCTTACATTAATTCCGTGATTAAGCTACAATTATCATATTCATATATTCCATTTGTTTTCATCATTTCATCGATGTCGGGATTAACCACGACCATCGCATCATATATCATCTCAACATTTCCATTTCCTGATTCAGCCAACACATTTCATACATGGTAATAATCAACATAAGATTTCATTCTATGAACATAAACTCTACTCACTAGCAAAGAGTATGATATGTCTACATTTGAAATGAGTTAACTTACTCTAGTAGCATAAACATATGAAATATGTGATTACTAACACATGGTCAATATCCAGAGATTTGCATGAAATAATTAACATCACGATATAACCATTTTCATCTTGGTAGAAATACATGACAGACTGAATCAGATAATTAAATTCTGGGGCAAGTAGTCAGCTATCGTTGGAAAAACAGTCAACTGTTTTGCTAAAGACAACCAACTGTCTTCCTAATGGTAGTCGACTGTCCTGCCCAGGAAAGCACAGTTTTTTCTCCAGATTTCAGTTTCTCAATTGTTGACGAAAGTGAGCCATGACTTGCTGCGGCACCAATCAAGCAGTGGTACATGACTTTGGGCTAGGGGAGTTCCTAGTGCGTGGCTACGCTCTTTGCTTGATGTGCCCGAGCAACAAACCAAGGCTTGGACTTTAGATGCGTGGGATTTGCTTGAGCTTTGAGACGTTGTTGCTCCTTGGTTCATGTGTGACTTATAGATGCCATTGGACTAGCTCAATGTTAAGGGACTTGACTTCTCATTGGTTGCTTGAAGCTTTGGCCTATGGATGTTTGCACTTTGGCTTGCGTGAGTTAGAAGAACCTTGATGATGATGGAGTCTTCTTTGCTTGATGAAGAAAGCTTGGTTTCTTTATACTTGCATGGAGAAATCTTGGTCAATGGAGCCTTGATGATCTTTGCTTGAAGATGGCTACGTGGTCTTGCGACAAGGATCTTGAAGATGAAGCACTTGAAGATGCTTGTAAGTTGCTTCTTTGGCTATGGAGAAGAGATGAACTTGCTCAATGATGTAGTAGCTTTAATGCTTGGAGAGGATCATTGCTTGTTTGCATGGAATAGCCAAAACTAGATCAAAGGAGAGAGCAAGGGCCGGCCAAGGAGATTAACAAAGGGTTAGGGCCAGCTACTCTTTAGGGTTTGTGCATGTATTACTTTTTCTCTACTTGAAATTTTGGCTTTGCATATGAGGGGTTTCAATAGGAGATGATCCAAGACCTAGTAGCTCTAGACTTCCTTGTGTTTGATGTGCACAGTAACTCTAGTAGCCAATTAGACTTGTTTGTGCACAAGAACTCTTTGAATCCCACTTGCACTAGGACTCTAGTTGTCACCGCAATATGCAATCCTTCATGAACTCTTGGATAGAAACATTGAACTTGGACATCTAGGTTCATTGCACTATGATATTCATTGATGAAATAGAACTCCTTGATTAACTTGAATTCCTAGTTGAAATCAAACTTTGACTAGCCAATCTTCCAATCTTCATGTGCATTGTACTTGGATAATTCATGATTATTTGAAATCTTATCATGAATTATCTTATCCTTCATCCTTTGACTTTCTAGAAGATGTTAGACCAAGGTAGAATTACCAAATTGCCCCTTCATCTTCTACTTTATTTTTGGCCATGATTTTGAAGCTATAATTCATGGAGAATTATCTTTGGCCATAGATAGTGATCTTTAAGCATCTTTGGAGCAAGTTAAATGATGTAGAAATTATGAAATTGTCATTTGGTCAATATAGCCTTGTTTTGATCTAAAGTCACTAAACAAGCATATTAGTAGCATATGACTGTTTGTCATCATCAAAATTAAAAGTATGACCTAGTTAGTGGGATAACTAGGCCAGCAGAACTCCTCACGAAAAGCAAACGAAGAAACTTTACGTGCAAAGATCGCAAGGGGTTGTGATCAGAAAAGAAGAAGGTAGCCATGTTGGATATTGAGTATCCGTAGCTTGTTTTGATGATGAGCAACATATTGGTACTAATTACTTCATTGAGTGTATTTGTAAAGTGCTTCAAAGAGTAATTCAATGAGAATAAAGGAGATTAGAGCCATCAAAGATATTGGAGATCAAAACCATCAAGACATATGCTTGAAGATGGAGTTTACATCAGAACTTATTGCAATTTTTATTTTTTTAATGTAATCTTTCTTTTGATTCTTGCTAGTGTGTAAGGTCTTTGATTAAGCTCGTATACACTTAGGATCACACACAAAATGATTTTAAATTTTTTTAAATATTTTTGATAAGTTTTAAGGCCTAAAACACAAGCATCAGTAAAGTAGACGATCACTTTGTGAAAGTAGTCGACTAATTTGAATGGGAAATGAGCTTTGCACTCTGGTCCCAGAAGTCACCAAAGGAGCCGACTACTTTTACTAAGGCGGTTGACTACTTTCCAAAAGTAGCAGACTACTTTGAACTATAACCCAAAAAATTCTATTTTCAGCCTCGTTTTTCTAGCCGTTTGAAGGGTATTTTGGGGACAGTTTTGTGCATAGTTTGGGCTCTTTAAATAGAGGTTTGGTTTAGAATTTATTTGGAAATTCATCGATCAATATTTCAAGTAGAAAAACTCATTTTTCTCATCCAAAGCTTTTAAGCACCAAAACCTCTACATTGGCCATTTAGCTTTCAACTCCCAAATTCATTGACCAAAACTCTGTCATCTCCAACAAGCTTCACTTAGATTTTATTTGGAGATCACCATTGCCTTCATTTCATCACAAGAAGAGCTTCATCTAAGGCTATAGGTAAAAGGAGGTAAAAAGAGTAAGTTGTAATATTTATTTCTTTCTTCTCTCTTTGTGAGAGGTGTAGTCCATTGCATTAGACGTGTTGTTCTATTTGGAACGTGTGTCTCATTTTAGACGTGTTGTAATCTCAAAGTATTGTGGATTAGGTCCTCATTAAGGACGTGTTACTGGATGTACCCAAGTTGGAGAACCAGGAAAAATCTTGTCTCTATGTGGTTATGATTTTGCTTACGTTGTGTTTTTAACTTCCGCATTTACTTTGATTATTGCAAGCTATTTTCTTGATTAGGTTATATTTGGGTAACTCCATTTTATAATCTATGTAGATTATTATAGGGAAGTTTTAAGTTTATTGAGATACTAATCACCCCTCCCATCTAGTATCTATTTGACCATCCACAGGATCCCAACACGTGGTATCAGAGCCAATGTGATTGAATGACATCAACAAGCATCGACAATGATAGGTACCCCCGAGGGACAATCAACCAACCATCCTCACATGCTCAATGGAACCAGTTATAACACCTGAAAGAACCGTATCCGCATCTATTGCAAGTCTATTTCTTTCGACACGTGGAGCATGATTGAAGATGAATATGTGCCACCAACAAATCCAACAAATGAATGGACCAAGGCCAAGAAGGAGAAAGACATGTTAAGCTTCAAGATGATGAACACGATACTTTGTGCTCTCAATAACATGAAGAGCAATCGAGTAGCACATGCCACCACCGCTCATCAAGTTTGGAAAAGTCTTAAGTCCACATATGAAGGTAATATTAAAGTTAAAATTTCTAATACATCTTTTTATGTGAGTAGGCATCAAGATTTTGAGATGAAAACCGTAGTATCAATCATCGAGATGTATGCTCGCTTCACAGAGATCATCAACACACTCGCGGCACTTGGGAAGAGCTATACTCAAAGTGACCACGTGACCAAGCTACTTGAGTCATTCACACCCAAGTGGGAAAGAAAGGCATCGTTAATTGAGGAAGGAAATGATCTTTCAAAAATGACATTAGAAGACTTGGTTGCAAATCTCACATCTTATGAATTCCGACTCCAATGAAAGCATGACAAAGAGGAGGCCAAGAAGAAGAAGACCCTCGCTTTAATAGCTACCTCGGAGAAGGAAGAGTTGGATGGTGAGCAAATTTGCCTCATGACAAGCCATTTCAATAACTTTCTCAAACGTAAGTCAAATTTCAATAAGAAATGATTATCTCATGAAATTATTTGTTTTGGTTGCAATTGGCCCGGACATGGCATTAAGGAATGTCCACTACAAAAGAAGAATGGCAGAGGAAAAGGTAAAGCCAAAGAATCATCAAAATGGCCAAATACCAAGAAATAAGCATTTTTGGCATGGGATCAAGATTTCAATGCTTCATCCGATGATTCATCAAGTGAGAGTGAAGAAGAAAAGGAAAAAGAAGAAAAAGCATACACGTGCTTCATGGTTAAAACCGATAATGAGGTAAATTCCGAATCTGAATCTGAATCCTCTTGTAGTGATAATGATGCTATTGATGAGGATGATGCCATGTTTAGGAAGTTACTTTCCACATATGAATCTTTGCTTAAGGAACAAAGTAAGTTTAAAAAGATTCATCGTGATTGCATACCATTTGTAGATGTGGAGAAGAGATGAAAATTTAAAATTCACTACTAGAAATAGAGTACTTAGTGAAGAGATTAGAGATCTTCACATTAAGTTAGATGACTTAGATAAGGTCTTGTCTACCACTAAGACCAAATATGATGAGTTGTTTAAAAATGTGGATAAGTTCAATAAGGGCAAAGAGAAATTAGATGACTTGATAAGCTATCAAAGACCCTCTAATAGTAAATTTGGCATAGGATATGATACACAAAATGAGGCCTACATTTGAGCACACTAGGACCCATAGGTCTAGAAATGGCTTCATCAAAGTTTGGATTCCTAACTATGGGAAACGTCAAATAATAGCTGTTAAATCCATTTTTGGCTCAACAATGATTTGGGCTGAAGATGGCTCCTTCATCGGGATGGAACCTCATCAGCGATTGAAGTGGGACCCATGAACGAGCGTCACTGGGTCAAGGAGAGCTAGAATTGGACTCCACGGATGGATGTTAGTCTAGCTTCGCGGTATCTCCATTATCCTGCAGCATAAGAAGATCGTTAGGGGGTCGGGGTTGGGGCCCGATCGATTCCCCTCAGACGCTCAAGTTAGTTTCTCGTGGATGAGACATATAAGGCAAGATAAAAAAGGAAGATAAAAGAGGAAGATAAAAGAGGAAGATTGTAGCATGGTACTTAGCCTTTGTTTGGGATCTGGCCTACCCCTTCTCCCTTGTCCTTTGGGACTTTTATATCTCCCCTCTTGACCTATTCTTTCCTTCCTCATTAAGTGGCCTTTTTCCATAACTCCCTCCATGAATTTTGCCCTTTATTGCTCCATTAGTGGATATTGAATTGGTCCATCATGGAGTGTAACCATCCACTATTCAAGGATCTTCATGAAAGAGGTGTGGGTTGACTCATTCAACCCAAGCGCCATGGGCCGTGGGCCATACTTAACCGGTAGAATTTATATACTTGCTTAATGGACCGGACCCATGTATTTAACAAAGATGAATATATTTCTATTTTCATGCATGTTGTGCATTACTGCAGAGATTATAAGTATATATGTGATGGGAAATCAAAACCAAGTTAGGTTTGGTTCCCCAATGTATGATTTTTCTATACTTTCGTATCTAACCCCATGGACTCGAAAAGAAAAGAGGACAAAATTGTATGTTTGATTTGTAGGTTCTTAAATTTGATGGGGGTTAATAGCTTGCTCCAAGAAAATTTCAAGAAAGTGCATAAATTGCGAAAGATGTCTATTTGCAAATGGTGCACAAATTTAGGGGGAGCTTAAGCAAAAGTTTTTTTGTAAGAAAATTCTATCTCTACATGTAGTATTATTTTTTTTTCAACACTTGGTATCACATTTAGGATATTAGATTCATATATGCATGTATCTAGGGGGAGAGTAAATATTATTTCTTTTTGATAATGCTAAAGGGCGAGAAGTGGTAGAATGTGTACTCATGCATTGCATTGAAAATTTATATTTTTATGCAATATGTTAACATCATCAAAAAAGGGGAAAATGTTGGATATTGAGTACCATTAGCTTGTTTTGTTGATGAGCAACATATTGGTACTAATTACTTCATTGAGTGTATTTGTAGATTAAAGTTCTTCAAAGATCAATTCAATGAGAATCAAGAAGAAATGGAGCCATCAAAGATATTGGAGATCAAAACCATCCAGAAATGTGCTTGAAGATGGAGTTTACATCAGAACTTATTGTAATTTTTATTTTCTTTTGATGTAATCTTTCTTTTGATTCTTGATAGTGTGTAAGGTCTTTGATGAAGCTCTTCTACACTTAGGATCACACGCAAAATGATTCTAAAAAATTTTAAAATTATTTTTGATAAGTTTTAAAGCCGAAAACACAAGCATCAGCAAAGTAGCCGACTACTTTGTTAAAGTAGTCGACTAATTTGAAAGGGAAAAGAGCTTTTCACTCTGGTCCCAGAAGTCGCCAAAGGTGCCGACTACTTTTACTATCGACTACTTTCCAAAAGTAGTCAACGACTTTGAACTACAGCCAAGAAAAATTCCATTTTCGGCCTCGATTTCTACCCTTTTTTCTAGTCGTTTGAAAGGTATTTTGGGGACAGTTTGGTGAAGGTTTGGGCTCTTTAAATAGGGGATTGGTGTAAAATTTATTGAGCAATTAATTGATCAATATTTCAAGTTGAAAACATCAATTTTCTCATCCAAAACTTTTAAGCACCAAAACCTCTCCATTGGCCACTTAGCTTTCAACTCCCAAATTCATTGGCCTTAACTCATTCATCTCCAACAAGCTTCACTTAGATTTTATTTGAAGACCACCATAGCCTTCACTTCATCACAAAAGGAGCTTCTTCACTTAGATTTTACTTGGAGACCAATATAGCCTTCACTTCATCACAAAAAGAGCTTCATCTAAGGGTATAGGTAAAAGGAGGTAAAAAGAGTAAGTTGTAATATTTCTTTCTTCTCTCTTTGTGAGAGGTGTAGTCCATTACATTGGACGTGTTGTTCCATTTGGAACGTGTGTCTCATTTGAGACGTGTTGTAATCCCAAAGTATAGTGGATTATGTCCTCATTAAGGACATGTTACTAGAAGTACCCAACTGGGGAAACCATGGTAAATCTTGTCTCTATGTGGTAGTGATTTTGCTTGTGTTGTGTTTTTAACTTCCGCATTTACTTTGATTATTGCAAGCTATTTTGTTGATTAGGTTATATTTGGGTACATCCATTTTATAATCTAGGTAGATTATTTGAGGAGAGTTTTAAGTTTATTGAGATACTAATCACCCCCTCTAATATCTATTTGACCATCTACAGTATCCCAGCATGTGGTATCAGAGCCACTATGATTGGATGACGTCAACAAGCATTGACAATGATAGGTACCCCACAGGACAATTAACCAACCGTCCTCTTAAGCTCAATGGAACCAATTACAACACATGGAAGAACCGCATCTGCATCTATTGCAAGTCTATTTCTTTCGACATACTGAGCATGATTGAAGATGAATATGTGCCACCAACAAAGCCAACAAATAAAGGTGTCGAGGCCGAGAAGGAGAAAGACATGTTAAGCTTCAAGGCGATGAATAAGATACTTTGTGCATTCAATAACACTAAGAGCAATCGAGTAGCATGTGCCACCACCGCTCATGAAGTTTGGAAAATTCTTGAGTCCACATATGAAGGTAATAGTAAAGTTAAAATTTCTAAAACATCTCTTTATGTGAGTAACGTATTAAGATTTTTAGATGAAGACTGGAGAATCAATCACGGAGATGTATGCTCTCTTCACAGAGATCATCAACACACTCGTGGCACTTGGGAAGAGCTACACTCAAAGTGACCACGTGACCAAGCTACTTGAGTCACTCACACCCGAGTGGGAAAGAAAGGCATCGGCAATTGAGGAAGGAAATGATCTTTCAAAATGACGTTGGAAGAATTGGTTGCAAATCTCACATCTTAGGAATTCCGACTCCAACGAAAGCATGACAAAGAGGAGGCCAAGAAGAAGAAGTCCCTCGCTTTAAAAGCTACCTCAGAGAAGGAAGAGTCCGATGATGAACAAATTTGCCTCATGTCAAGCTAATTCAAGAACTTTCTCAAACGTATGCCAAATTTCAATTAGAAAAGATTATCTCATGAAATTATTTGTTTTTGTTGCAATAGGCCCGAACATGGCATTAAGGAATGTCCACTACAAAATAAGAAGGGCAAAGGAAAAGGTAAAGCCAAAGAATCATAGAAATGGCCAAAGCCCAAGAAACAAGCATTTACGGAGTGGGATCAAAATTACAATGCTTCATTCGATGACTCGTCAAGTGAGAGTGAAGAATAAAAGGAAAAGGAAGAAAACCCCTACAAGTGCTTCATGGCTAAACCCGACAATGAGGTTAATTCCGAATCCAAATCCAAATCCTCTTGTAGTGATAATGGTGCTATTGATGAGGATGATGCCATGTTTAGGAAGTTACTTTCCACATATGAATCTTTGCTTAAGGAATATAGTAAGTTTAAAAAGATTCATAAGGATTGCATGCCATTTGTAGATGTGAAAAAGATAAGAGATGAAAATTTAATATTGACTACTAGAAATTAATTAGTTAGTGAAGAGATTAGAGATCTTCACACTAGGTTAGATGACTTAGATAAGCTCTTGACTAACATTAAGACCAAATATGATTAGTTGTATAAAAATGTGGATAAGTTCAATAAGGGCAAAGAGAAATTAGATGACTTGATTAGCTATCAAAGGCCCTCTAATAGTAAATTTGGCATAGGATATGGTACATAAAATGATAGTCCTAAATTTGAGCACACTAGGACCCATAGGTCTAGAATGGCTTCATCCAAGTTTGGATTCCTAAATACGAAAAACTTCAAATGAAAGATGAATATATTTCTAGGTTCATGCATGATATGCATTATTGTAGAGATTATAAGTATATGTGATGGGAAATCAAAACCAAATTGGGTTTGGTTTCCCAATGTATGATTTCTATACCTTTGTATCTAACCCCATGGACTCGAAAAGAAAAGAGGACCAAATTGTATGTTTGACTTGTAGGTTCTCAAATTTGATGGGGGTTAATAGCTTGCTCCAAGAAAATTTCAAGAAAGTGCATAAATTGCAAAAGATGTCTATTTGCAAATGGTGCACAAATTCAGGGGGAGCTTAAGCAAAAGTTTTTTGTAAGAAAATTCCATCTCTACATGTAGTATTATATATTTTTTTCAACACTTGATATCACATTTAGGATATTGGATTCCTATTTGCATGTATCTAGGGGAGAGTAAATAGTATTTCTTTTTGATAATGCCAAAGGGAGAGAAGTGTTAGAATGTACACATACACTCATGCATTGCAAATTTATATTTTATGCAGTATGTTGTCATTATCAAAAGGGGGGAGAGAATGTTGGATATTGAGTATCTCTAACTTGTTTTGATGATGAGCAACATATTGGTACTAATTCATTGAGTGTATTTGTAGATTACAGTGCTTCAAAGATCAATTCAATGAGAATCAAGGAGATATGGAGCCATCAAAGATATTGGAGATCAAACCCATCAAGACATATGTTAAAGATGGAGTTTACATCAGAACTTATTGTAATTTTTATTTTCTTTTGATGTTATCTTTCTTTTGAGTCTTGCTAATGTGTAAGGTCTTTGATGAAGATCACACACAAAATTATTTTAAAATATTTTAAAATATTTTTGATAAGTTTTAAAGATTAAAACACAAGCATCGACAAAGTAGCTGACTACTTTGTGAAAGTAGTCGGCTAATTTGAATGGGAAAAGTGCATTGCACTCTGGTCCCAGACGTTGCCAAAGGAGCCGACTACTTTGACTAAGGCGGTCGACTACTTTCCAAAAGTAGCCGACTAATTTAAACTACGGCCCAGAAAAGTTCCATTTTCATCCGCGTTTTCTTGCCGTTTGAAGTGTATTTTGGGGACAGTTTTGTGCATAGTTTGGGCTCTTTAAATAGGGCTTTGGTGCAGAATTTATTGAGCAATTCATTGATCAATATTTCAAGTAGAAAAACTCATTTTTCTCGTCTAAAGCTTTTAAGCACCAAAGTCTCTCCATTAGCCACTTAGATTTTAACTTCTAAATTCATTGGCCAAACCTCCTTCATCTCCAACAAGCTTCACTAAGATTTTATTTGGAGATCACCATAGCCACTTCATCACATGAAGAGTTTCATCTAAAGCAATAGGTAAAAGGAGGTAAAAAGTGTAAGTTGTAATATTTCTTTCTTTCTTCTCTCTTTGCGAGAGGTGTAGTCCATTGCATTGGATGTGTTGTTCTATTTGGAACGTGTGTCTCATTTTAGACGTGTTGTAATCCCAAAGTATTGTGGATTAATTCCTCATTAAGAACGTGTTGATGGATGTACCCAAGTTGGGGAACCATGGTAAATCTTGTCTCTATGTGATTGTGATTTTGCTTGCGTTGTATTTTTAGCTTCCGCATTTACTTTGATTATTGCAAGCTATTTTGTTGATTAGGTTATATCTGGGTAACTACATTTTATAATCTAGGTAGATTATTATAGGGAAGTTTTAAGTTTATTGAAATACTAATTACCTCCTTGTATCTATTTGACCATCCACAGGATCCCAACAAGCCACTCAACATTATTAGTCGACTAGTGTGTTGGCAATAGTCAATTAATCATCTATTAGTTGACTAGTACTTAAGCACTAGCCGACTAGTCAGCATGTAACTATTACAGAGAGTTGATTAGTCGACTAGTTACAACCACTAGTCGACTAGTCCACTAATGCTGACTTGGCATGACGCGAAATTTCATATTTGATGCGAAAAACAATCCTAAATCAAAGCTAATTCATATCCAAGAGTTCTAATGCGATTAAAACTGATTTAAGATGCTTCTTCTTCTTTGCACGTTTAAGAAAGAGGTTGAGTTCTATGCAAACACTCGATATGAATCAGATTCGGTTATTCCTAGCACTATAAACGGGGGCCTTTCCCAGCCCCTTGAGAACACATCAAGCTCTTTAAGAAAGTATCTATCATGCCTCGTTCCCCAGAATACCCGGTATTTAAAATTTTTCCCAAGTATCCTGAAGAGTGAGGGTGAAGAGAGAGGAAAGAGAGAGAGAAAGAAGTAACTGAATAAGCAGGCCACTGCGCACATGCTGGGATAGTACAAGTGCAGCTTCATTAAAATATAAAACAACTCATAAATAACATAGAGCAACAACAAATTTATATAACAACTTTCATTTACGTACACAGTCCAAGTGCACCACTACATATACACTGCCACTCTCCACCTCTCAAGAGAACTATGTCACACTATATAGCTACAGCTCACACCAAATTCTACTCCTAAAACACAACTCCAAGTCACCACCAATCACGTTGTCCCTGCTACCTGAAAAAATAGGGAGGAGCACGTTAACGTGTGCCCCAGTAGGAACCAACTTGGATTTGGAATACTAATTTAAGGTTATCAACCACAAAGCAAGGTAAGATAAATAAGACGTTCAACCTAAATAATGTGACGAAAAGTAAACAGCAAAGTGAGGAATCATACCTGCGGTTTGATGTCGAGCTACTGCAAGAAAAAGGTCAGCACGATTAATAAGACAAGTGTTCACACAACATATACTAAAAGAGGAATCACAAGTGCTATGTGTAACCACAGTGTCACAAGCAAGTAGGCAAAGGGCAAGGGAAGCATTACAACCAAAAGAAGCAACATATAGAACACTTGTCTGTTAATTTATTTAGTTGGAAACTTGGGTAAACTGTGTGATACCAGGACCTGGACTTCACCCTAAATTTGGGGTGAATATAGCACACGACACAGTGGACACGGGCATTGTACGATACCGGGCCTCTCAGCTCCCCCGTCCCTGGAAGGAGTGAGGATCTCCACATAATAACACAACCTCCGTATGTTCCCTCCACTCCCGGTAAAGGCGAGTAGGTATAAATATCCCCTCCACTCCCGATAAAGGCGAGTGTGTATAAATATCACATATCACATAATCATTTTCCCAACTTCTCAGTCCAGGCCTCATATCCACAATTTACTCAAATTCCACCTAAAACCCAGGTTTCGCTAACTCACCCTCATTAGAGAGGACTGAGACATTTAAGAGTTTCATTTTATCATTTTAGTAATGAAAGAGTCATGTTGCATGGCATCACATTCCATATTCATATCAACATGGGTCATGCACCGAAGTGTCATGCCCTCCATCGTAGTCATATCAACCCATCATCACATCACATATAGTACCATGCATGACATGCTCCCAACATTACATGTTCATATCAAATCTCATTTCATAACATTATGATTGAGTATTTCTCACATTTCTGGCATTTGCCTTCACTTAGGCATTTTCACAAACACGTGGTGAGCGTGACGTAAATGTCTATAATCACATCAGCAAACCAATTACAAGACATATTATTAGCATATCTTCCTTGTAAAAACAATAGTCATGTATCATAGAGGGTGGATTAGAAACAATGCACAATTCATCACACCACTTATCCATTCAGCTTGCAGGAAATACACATGAAGTCATAAAAGATGGCTCATATCACCCAATTATGATCATAATTTAGCGAAACTTCCAAAATAAAAGTTATAGATATGTTAGTCTTGGATTCATAGATAATATTTCAGGCAAAAATATTAAGTATATAATTTATAGTGAATTATTTGGTGAAGTCTATCAAATCTGTTTTTAGACAGATTTCAGGGTCTGTATTAAAAGCCAATTTTGGGCATGTTGCAGCCAGAAATTCGAAATATAAGCACGGTGATGCAATTATAGATAAACTTGTTAAATTTCCAACGAGACCAAGAACATAAAATTCCATGGAGTGTGCAGGTAATAAGCTTCATTTTTCTAAGCTGTGTCAACACTGAAAATCATACAGACATGTTACAAAGATGTAATTTTTGTTCCTTATATCTGAATGGAACATATATCAAAATTTATATGATTTTGGGGTAGAACTTCAAGATCTACAAGCACATATTTTTTTCGAAACATAATTCAATCTACAGTAACCATAATTCAAGAATTAACACGCAACATAATTTCAAGTTCCCAAATAGGCAGATTTTGCATGGAATTCCAAGGGGTGATTAGTGAAATTAAATCATGGAGCTTAAATTTGGCTACTCCTACTTCATATTAAGTAAAACATGATATAAAACATAGTGACAAGAACCCTTACTTAGGATTCCAAATCCAAATTAGAATCCTACCTCAAAAATCTTGGTTTTCCTCATCTCCTTCTCCATCTTTCTTCTCCACCTTCTTCTCTCTTCAAACAAACTTGGGCTCCTTCTATTTATGAATGGAATTTAGGGTTTTCATTTGATGATGGAAGGGGAAAGAAGGGAAAGGGTGGTCGGCCATGAATGGGATGTTGAGTATTGATTCCCCGAATTTGGTTTTGATGATGCACAAACATAAATATCGTGAACTAACTCTTTGTGAGCGCAGTTATGGAGATCGTCGCCAAAATTCTATGAACATCAAAAGCGACGTCTCAAGACTTCTCAAAGCGCGTGATCGTGTGCCTGAAGCTTCGTTGAAGCTCTAGGAGCATTATTGAAGTCAAGAGATTCGGATCGAAGCTTTTGAAGACGGTTCGTCAAGTTTTATTTATAGTCTTCTAGCTTCTTTTCGTAGAATGTTAAGCCTTGAGTAGGTCTTACATGATTAACTTCATAACGATCATATCTTAGAGATAGGATTATCTTAGAAGTCCATAGAAACTTTCCCGAAGCTTCACGCTTCATTTCACGGCTTCTTGTGCATCTTAGTTGGTTCAAGAAGAAGAACCGACCGACTAGATGACAATCTAGTCGGTCAGTAATCCTTCTTGAACCGACTAGATCACCTTGCTAAATTTAGCCTCTTTACTGTTGACCAATTAGTCGGTCCAAGAAGGTTCACCGACTGACTAGTTGTCAAACTAGTCGGTTAGGAATCCTTCTTAGACCGACTAGTTAAGACTTCATTTTTCAGCCTGAGCTACTGTTTACAGTTAGTCGGTCCAAGAACAACTATCGACCGACTAGTTGTGAAACTAGTCGGTTGAAATTTGTTCTTAGACCGACTAGCTCACCTTGAATTCAACCTCTTCTATTTCATCTCTTAGTCAGTCAAAGAACACTCACCGATCGACTAGTTGTCAAACTAGTCGGTTGGCAAGTCTTCTTAGATCGACTAGTTCTAACTCCTTGAATTCACTTTATTGGCTGTGAACTAGTTAGTCGGTCCATGTTGAATCACCGACCGACTAGTTGTGAATCTAGTCGGTCAGTGATCCTTCTTAAACCGATTAGACTGCTTCAAAAATAGATCCGTTGGAGCATTAAATGCACGAATTTTCTCTCTCTCTCTCTCTCTCTCTCTCTCTCTCTCTCTCTCTCTCTCTCTCTCTCTCTCTCTCTCTCTCTCTCTTCTCTATCCTATATAATCTTGAGGTGCTTCTTCATAGCATTCAAGGCTGATATTAATTACATTTTAGAGAATCAAAGAGAAGCATTTATTTGTCATTTCCAAGCTTCATTTCTCACAAGAATCTCTCCCTCACTCTTATTCCTAAAGAGAGATTCATTGATTGTGAGCCTTTCAAGCCAAGAGCTTGATTCAAGGTCACCAACTCCTCCCTAGGCTTCTATTGCTGGTCAACTTCTTGGAGCTAGGGTTTGGTCCCTTCTTCTTCCTCAAAATCCTACTTGCCCTAATATTGTAAGTTTTACTCAAGGCATAGGATTTTGTTGGTAAGCATTTTGTATTTCATTTACTTTGATATTGCAAGTTTTACTCTCGGTTATGAGAGTTGTGTGTGATCCCGATTTGTGGGAGTCACATTTTCATTTGTGTATGATTTGATCTTGTAGAGGTTTTCTACAAGAATTTCATAGTGCTAATTTGAGTTAGAAGTTTCTAACTCAAGTATCCAGAGGGGATCCGGGTGTTTGGGACGTAGGATCACCGAGAACAAGTCGGGGAGACTTGGGTGGATCTGAATCCGTTATATCGTTTGTTTGTGATTGTATTTTATTGTTGTCACATTTTCATTTCCGCAATGTTGGTTGAGTTTGCAAGATAATTAGGAATTATCTTCTTAAGTATTTTAAAGTACTATTCACCCCCTCTAGTACTTGTGCAGTAGCTATCAGGGCATTACATTTGGTATCAAAACCAAGTTCATAGCTATGTCTACCAACGACAACAAGAACGTTCGTCCACCTTCAGACTATAGCACCTTCAGGAACCGTGAAGGAGCTTCTTCGGTAATGGAAGGACACTCCTCGACTAGGCCTCCCTTCTTCAACGGTACCAATTATGGGTACTGGAAATGCCAGATGGAAACGTTCCTCTGGAGCACATCACTATGGAGAGCCACGTTGACGGAGTATGTCGAGCCCGCTAAAGAAGATTTCGCTAAGTGGACTACCGCGGAGGTCGCCGCGGAGGTAAACAATGCCAAGGCAATGAATACCTTGCAATGTGCTTTGGAGCCCGAAGACTTCAACAAGATATGCACATGTAAGAGTGCATATCAAATCTGGAACTCACTCCTCATCTTGCATGAAGGAACGAGTAGGGTAAGAGATTCCAGGCCGTTGTTAATAAAGATTACGAGTTATTTCATATGCAACAGGGTGAGAAGATGAAGGAGTACTATGCTCGCTTCGTTGACATTACCAATGAGTTGGAGGCTCTTGGAAAGACCTACACCCAAAAGGAGAAAGTCTCAAAGATAATTGATGGACTTCCTTCTTGTTGGGAAAATCATACCTTCGCCATCGAGGAAGGTAACGATATGAATAAATATACCGTCGTTCAACTAATGGGTACCTTGATGTCTTATGAGGTACGCAATGATAGTAAGATAAAGATGCAAGACAAGATGAAGTCGTACTTGAAGCAAGACGAGCCAAAGAAAAAGGTGATTGCGTTCAAGGCTGCTCCATCTACATCTACCGATGATGAAGAATCGGAAGAAGAGTTGGACTTAGAATCCATTGCCCTCATGGCAAAGAAGTTCAACCGATTATTCCGGAAAGGTAATTTCAAGAACAAATCTAAATTTAGTTCTTCTAACGCCTCCGCTCCTTTATGTTTTAAATGCAACAAGCCAGGACACATGAAAGCGGATTGTCCTCAAAACAAACACAAGGAGAAGTGGAAGGCACCAAAGTTCGACAAGTCAAAGAAGTACAAGAAAGGGTACAAGAAAGGGCTTGTCGGCACATTCACCGACTCTGACGAGGACTCCTGAAGTGGAAAGTCGGATGATGAGCAAGTGGAGCAAGCACACATGTGCTTCATGGCTAGAGAGGAACATGATCAAGAGTCTTCCTCCAATGAAAGCGAGGATGAAAGCGATGATGTAACTATGGATGACCTTAGATTAGCTAACGAGCAAATATGGTCTAAGTATTCTAAATTGGTTAATAGATATACTAAGACTAAAGATGAGCTAGCTAGTCTCCAAACCTCACCTAAGCCTATCGTCATCAACAACGACACCGTTGTTGAAGACTTGAGAAATGATATTGTAAATCTCAAATCTCAACTTGAGCATGTTCATATTGAAAACTCGGATGGACGCGAGATGGCGGATTTGATTTCTCGAAACTCAACTTTGAGTATTGAGAATGAGAATCAAAAATCTCGTGTTTGTGTACTCACATCGCAAGTGTCCACGTTGGATGCTTCTATGCATTCTTTCACCGAGAAGTATGATTGCACATTAGGCCGAATTAATAAATTCAATAAAGGTAAGGACCATTTGGATAATATCCTAAATGACTTACTTCCGGCCAATCACCACATTGGCTTGGGGTATAAGATGGAAAAATCATCCAAATCGTTTACCACCTTTGTTAGGCCAACTTTCGATGCCTCAACGAATGGGAGCAAACACCCCATTGGTAGTTCATCTACCAATGGTGCTTCCACTTCGTACACACCCTCGTTTGAAAAGAAACCCACTTTGGATGGACCTCCAAAGAAGGGTCATGCATTTATGTACACCAATACTATGCCACGTAGGAACACACATCCTACTCCACCGGTTCACAATTATGATGATTTTTATGCACCACGTCCACGAGCACGTGCACACCAAGTGAGACACCCTCACGCACATGTTCCTCCACATGCATATGCTCATCCACATTATTATATGAATGATTACCATCATGCACCATTTCATATGATGTCACCACCATTTCATCATGTGCCATATGCATATCCACAACATGCATCACGTAGAAATCAACAACGTATGCATGCTCCCAATAGGAATAGGGCTCCCAAAATATTCACTATTTGGGGCCCGAAGAACACTAACATGCATGAGAAACAAGCATACATGAATTCCTATTTTATGAATGTCGTGCATAATGATGATTATATGGGAAAGTCTAAGTCCAATTGGACTTGGCTTCCAAAGGTCTAATCTTTTAGGATCCAATGACCTTGGGTACCATGGAATGATATGTTTATCTTTAGGTACTCAAGAAAAAGAAACGGAGCAACAAATCCAAATTTAGCTCCAAGAATAATAGGATACTCGATAGCAGGTGTTCAAAACACATGACAGGTGATGCTCAATTGCTCTCCGGAGTTGTCACGACCCGCTTCCCTAAAATGGAGGCGAGACGTGAAAAGGTCCGCACGAGAGTGGAGCTGTGAAGCCCCAAACCCGATAAGCGTCCATAATACATAAACAGGTCCCTGTAACCACAACGGAATAACAATAATAACACAAGAAGAAACATGAAATAAAATCTCACATCTCAGAAATTGTCCAACATGAAAATAAGTCCAACATCCAGAAAAGCCACCAGGCTAAAAGAAAAGAGTCTAAAGGCCCAGAACAAGGCCAACAAAAGCAACTCCGTCACAAAGTATAGGTGCTACGCACCGAAAACAAAACAACTGTCTAAACAAAAGTAAAACACAACGCAAACACTAGGACTGGTCCCCAGTGTCCACGTACTCCCCGTCGAACACGGGCACGGGCTCGGCGTCAGCAGACACCTCGTCCTCGACAAGGTACTCGGGCTCAGGATCTAACATGTGTCACCCAAAAGAGTAAAGGGGCACATGTCAGCAAGTCTAAAAGACTTGAGCAAGGAAACTGAAAGTAAGGCAACTAGCAACCTAGCAGTTTAGTATGCATGACATGGCAGTTATAACATGAGTGCACAATTAAGACATGGCAAGACAGTTTGTACAAGAGAGCAATTATCGGGACAAGACAAGACAAGACATGACAAGGCAAGAGTAGCCACGCTACTATCAATCTCAATCAATTCACATTTTGTAGGTGTTTAGGCCCTTCGCTGAATGGCTAGCATGTCAGACCGATCGGCACTAAACACAAATCACATTTCACGGTTGTTTTGTAGATGTTTGCGCCCTTCGCTGAATGGCTAGCATGTCAGTCCGATCGGCCCCAAACACTACCCCACCCCAAAGAGTTTACGCATTACAACTGCAGTTGTTGATCAAACAGACTCCCAGTTGATTGGACGCTTAACCCTCACCCCCAATACCCACACGAATGGAGCCAGGGTCCCCGCACATGGAGCTCAGCTAGTGAGCCTGGGGTTGCCCCGCACATGAGCTCGCATTCTCAGTTCACAATTCAATATGTCGAGCGTTGGGGTTAGCAACTCATTATGCTCGCTTCTGGTCACGAGCCAGGAAACACACAATTCGGGCATTGGCTATCAACCAACACATGGCCCGCTTCTGGAACACGAGCCATGAACACAAGCTATGTAGCGAAGCTACGCAATCACTGAAATGCATGAAGGATGCAATGACATGACAATTAATTTGCGTACCGATAATGGAAAGTAAACGTGACATGATAATTGTGCAACATGCTAAATGTCGGAACTAGCTTCGTTGTCAAGCTAGTTCCCCAATTTGCGCCTAGGCGAGTATCATTTCGTCGCCTAGCCTCTTTTACGCCTATAACAAGCAAATGGCCTAAAACATGGCCGAAACCCTAAATGGCAAGTTTCACTTGCCTAGCACCGGGGATGACGACCACTTCGTCACACGGATACCAATCTACGGGGAAATCGCTGTTTTGGGGGAACAATCATCAAACAACATGAAATTATATTAGGGTTTCATAAAAATATAAATAAGTTGAGCAAACACCAAGGAATCGATTTCTTACCGAGAGAAGGCGGATGAAACACTCCGGGGAACCCTAGGATCAGATCTGGAAAAGATTGGAGAAGTTTGGAGAATTAGGGTTCTTGGGTGATTTTGGGGATTTGATGGATTTTGGGTGAGATTTGAGGAAGATGAGAGGTAGATATGGTAGATGGATGGTTTGGATGATGGATTTAGGGCTTGGAATGAAGCAATGGAGCTTGGAGGAAGGTGGGGGATCAATGGGGGCGATTTTAGGGTTTAGGGTCGAGTTGGAGGGGAAGAAAACGTTTGGGTTGGGTATTTATAGGCTAGGCTGGCGGCTAGGGCAAAACTAGGGTTTACAGCACTAGTTAGTCGGTCAAAGGACAACCACTGACCGACTAGTTTGACAACTAGTCGGTCGGTCGACCAACGCAGACCGACTAAGTGTAAACAGTAGCTACATGTGAAATTAGGATCTAGAATTAGTCGGTCCATGAACAAGTACTGACCGACTAGTTTAGCATCTAGTCGGTCGATGAACGTTCTTAGACCGACTAAGAGTAAACAGTAGCTTCAGATTAATTTAGAAAGCCAACTAGTCGGTCCAAGAAGGATTACCGACCGACTGGATCGTCATCTAGTCGGTCGGTGCCCCTTCTTACACCGGCTAATAAGCACCAAAAGTTCCGGTATGGAGCGCGGGGCCCCGGGATCGATTTCTAAGACTCCTAGGCTTGATCTAATAGTAAGATACGACCGTTATGAAGCCCGTCACGAATGACGCACTTCGAAATCGACGATCCTAAGGTAGAAACGAGAAAATACGACGATTCGATCGAAAATGAAAACTACGGAGATGAAAACCACACAAGAGGAGAAAATCCATGAAAACATATATTATATTAAATCCAGATACATGAAAAGCGGTCGTTACAGGAGTAGTGCCCATTGAGAATGGGAACCGAGTCGTCTTTGGAGGCAACGAGAGCGGAACCATCATTGGTGTTGGTAAAGTAGGTAATCCTTCTAAACCACTAATAAGTGATGTTTACCTTGTTAAAGGATTAAACCACAATCTTATTTCAATAAGCCAACTTTGTGACAAAGGTTACAAAGTTAGCTTTGCGAAAGGAATGTGTCATATTTTGAATAAAGATACTAATAATGTGTTATTCTCTGGCACACGCCATAAGGATATTTATATATTAGATCTTTCAAAATCACATGAACAATGTCTCATTGCCAACACAAGTGAACAACACTTATGGCATCGACGTTTTGGTCATGTGAACTTTGGAACACTTTTTAAGCTTTCCAAGTTAAATTCTATTAAAAGATTTTCTAAGCTTGTCTTCCAAAAGAAAAGCTTTTGTGACTCGTGTCAACGAGGCAAGCTTCCAAAATCGTCATTTAAACCTAATAAAAGCATTTCATCTAAGCGGCCTCTAGAGCTTTTACATATAGATCTTTTTGGGCCAACTAGAGTTGCTTCATTAGGAAATGCACGATATGGACGTGTCATCGTTGATGACTTTTCTAGATTTACTTGGGTATTTTCCTTAAGTAATAAAAATGATGCTTTTGAAAACTTCACAATATTTGTTAAGAAAGTACAAAATCTCATTGGAACCACCATTGTCACTATTCGTAGTGATCATGGAGGGGAATTTGAGAATGAGTCTTTCTCAAATTTCTGTGATGAAGTTGGTATTTGTAACGACTGGTTTTCGTGTAATTGGATTATTGATATTATAATATATGCTTGGTGGATTGTCTCCTTGGATGTGTGGTTTTCGTCGCCATAGCTTTCACTTTCGATCGTTTCGTCGTGATTTTTCTATCTTCTTCCTTCGATCGTCGATTTCGGAGTAAGTCCTTCGTGACGAGCTTCAAATCGCTCATATTATAAACCGATCCTAGAAGCCATAGAAATCTTCCCGAAGCTTCGCGCTTCGAATCGACACTTTTCGTGCTCGTTAGTTGGTTCAAGAAGGGGAACCAACCGACTAGATTGAGATCTAGTCGGTCGGCAACTCTACTCAAACCGACTAGTTTCTTGGATTAATTTTACCTAATTTACTGTATCTGTTTAGTCGGTCTAAGTTCATCTTTCGACCGACTAGTTGTCAAACTAGTCGGTTAAGTTTTGTACTCAGACCGACTAATTCCTAGTTCTCCTGTACAGCCGAGTCACTGTTCACTCTTAGTCGGTCTAAGAACGTTCATCGACCGACTAGATGCTAAACTAGTCGGTCAGTATTTGTTCATGGACCGACTAACTCTAAAATCCTATTTTCGTTCAGAAGTTACTGTTTGCACTTAGTCGGTCTGCGTTGGTCGACCGACCGACTAGTTGTCAAACTAGTCGGTCAGTGGTTGCTCTTTGACCGACTAGTCTGTGTTGAAACCCTAATTTCTGGGCAGCCGCCAGCCCAACCTATTTATACCCCTCCCGAACGTTTCTTCTTCCTCCCTCACGACCTAAAACCCTAAAATCGCCCCCTTTGAGCCCCCATCTTCCTCCAAGCTTCAATCTTTCATTCCAAGCCTTAAATCCATCATCCAAACCCTCCATCCACTCCATCTACCTCTCATCTTCCCCAAAATCTCACCAAATCCCCCAAAACCCTAATTCCCCCAAACTTCTCCAATCTTTTCCAGATCTGATCCTAGGGTTCCCCGGAGTGTTTCTTTCGTCTCCTCTCGGTAAGAAATCGATCTACCGTTGTTTTCATAACCTATTTATATTTTTTATGAAACCCTAATAAATTTCATGTTGTTTGTTGATTGTTCCCCCAAAACAGCGATTTCCCCGTAGTTTGGCACCCGTGTGACGAAGTGGTCGTCATCCCCGGTGCTAGGCAAGTGAAACTTGCCACTTAGGGTTTGGGCCATGTTTTAGGCCATTTTCTTGTTGTAGGCGTAAAAGAGGCTAGGCGAGGAAATGATACTCGCCTAGGCGCAAATTGGGGAACTAGCTTGACAACGAAGCTAGTTCCAACACATATAGCATGTTGCACAATTACCATGTCATGTTTACTTTCCATTAACGGTACGCAAATTAATTGTCATGTCATTGCATTCTTTAAGTGTTTCTGTGATTGCGTAGCTTTGCTACAAATGCTTGTGTTTTCCTGGCTCGTGACCAGAAGCGAGCATAATGAGTTGCTAACCCCAACGCTCGATATATTGAATTGTGAACTAAGAATGCGAGCTCATGTGCGGGGCAACCCCAGGCTCACTAGCTGAGCTCATTGTGCGGGGACCCTGGCTCCATTACGTGTGGGTATTGGGGGTAAGAGTTAAGCGACCATTCAACTGGGAGTCTGCCTGATCCGCAACTGCAGTTGTAAGGCGTAAACTCTGGGTTTGGGGTAGTTGTTAAGCGGTCACTCAGCGAATGGGAAACCATTCAGCTGTAAGGCGTAAACATCTACAAAACAACGTGAATAGTGAATTGATTGAGATTGATAGTAGCTTGGCTACTCTTGTCTTGTCCCGATAATTGTTCCCTTGTACAAAATTGTCTTGCCATGTCGTAAATTGTGCACTCATGTTATAACTGCCATGTCATGCATACTATAACTGCTAGGTTGCTAGTTGCCTTACTTTCAGTTTCCTTGCCCAAGTCTTTTAGACTTGCTGACATGTGCCCCTTTACTCTTTTGGGTGACACATGTTAGATCCCGAGCCTGAGTACCCTGTTGAGGACGAGGTGTTTGCTGTCGCCGAGCCCGAGCCCGTGTTGGGCGGGGTGTACGTGGACACTGGGGACCAGTCCTAGTGTCTTCGTAGCGTTTTACTTTTGTTTAGACAGTTGTTTTGTTATCGGTGCGTAGCACCCATACCTTGTTTCGTCGTTGTTGCTTTTGTTGGCCTTGTTCTGGGCCTTAGACTCTTTTCCTTTAGCCTGGTGGCTTTTCTGGTTGTTGGACTTATTTTCTTGTTGGACAATTTATGAGATGTGAGATTTTATTTCAGTCTCTCCGTGTGTTATCATCGTTATTCCGTTGTGGTTACAGGGACCTGCTTATGTATTTTTGACGCTTATCGGGTTTGGGGCTTCACAGCTCCACTCTCGTGCGGACCTTTTCACGTCTCGCCTCCATTTTAGGGAAGCGGGTCGTGACAGTATTACTCACACTTTTTCTTTCCCTCGCGCACCTCCTCAAAATGGTGTTGTTGAGAGGAAGAATAGGACGCTAGTGGAATGTGCTCGCACTATGCTTGATGATAGCCAACTTGGCCATCAATTTTGGGCGGAAGCGGTACATACCGCTTGCTATGTGTTTAATAGAATACTTTTGAGGCCCGGCACCAAACAAACTTGTTATGAATTGTTGTTTGGTAGATTGCCTCAAGTTAAACATTTTCGAGTTTTTGGCGTAAAATGTTTTATTAAAAACACGTATGGAAGTTTGGACAAATTTGATCCAAGATCCGATGAGGGGATATTTGTTAGATATTCCTCCCGTAGCAAAGCCTACCGGATATACAATAAACGAACCTCAATGATCGAGGAATCACTTCATGTTTCATTCAATGAAAATTTTGTCCCGTCTAGAATTACTAATGATGATGACTCCATGGATGTTTTATGTGATTCTATTGGTAATTCTAATTCTATTGATTCTATTGATTCTATTGATACTAACCCTACTGATGAATCTTTTGAGAATGTTCCTAGTGATCAGGGAGTTCCCAAACGGCTTCATACCGTTCGTGAACATCCCCATGAGCAAGTCATTGGCAACATACTTGATAGTGTCAAGACGAGATCTCAAGTCAATTACTTCGCTCATTGTGCCTTTGCCTCCTCAATATAGCCAAAGAATATTAACGAAGCGTGTGAAGATAGTGCTTGGATCTTAGCCATGGAGGAGGAACTCATTCAATTTGAGAGGAATGAGGTTTGGGAGCTTGTTCCATTGCCTTCGAAGAACCACACTATTATAGGAACGAAGTGGATTTACAAGAACAAGACCGACGAAAACCAAATCGTCGTCCGGAACAAAGCTCGGTTAGTAGCTCAAGGCTACAGGCAAGAGGAAGGTATAGACTTCGAAGAATCCTTTGCTCCTGTAGCTAGATTAGAATCTATTAGGTTGTTATTATCTTTTGCATGCCATAAAGATTTTAAACTCTTTCAAATGGATGTAAAAAGTGCGTTTTTAAACGGAGATGTTGTTGAGGAAGTTTATATTTCTCAACCTACGGGTTTTATAAATGAAAAATTTCCAAATCACGTTTTCAAACTTAAGAAAGCACTTTATGGTTTGAGACAAGCTCCTCGAGCTTGGTATGACCGCCTAAAGAACTTTCTTTTGGATTTGGGTTTTAAAATGGGTGAAGTTGATTCTACTTTATTTGTTAAGTATTCGAATAATGATATTATTTTAGTTCAAATTTACGTTGATGATATCATTTTCGGTGCTACTAACTTCACTCTTTGCGAAGAGTTTTCTAATGTTAAGAAGGACCAATTTGAGATAAGCCACATGGGTGAGCTCAAATATTTCTTAGGTCTCCAAATTCGCCAAATGAAAGATGCAATCTTCATCCACCAAACCAAGTACACGGTGGAGTTGCTCAAGCGATTTGGAATGGAGAATGCCTCAGGCAAGAAGACTCCAATGAGCACAACTACACATCTTGATAAGGATTCGGGCGGCAAAGATGTAGACATCCGTCTATATCGAGGTATGATAGGTAGTTTATTATATCTTACTGCCAGTCGGCCCGATATTATGTTTGCCGTATGTGTATGTGCTCGTTATCAATCTCAACCTAAGGAATCTCACTTAGTAGCGGTAAAACGTATTTTCCGTTATTTAAGTTACACCCTCGACTTCGGATTATATTATCCAAAGTCTAGCACATATGAGTTAATCACATATAGTGACGCAAATTATGCGGGATGCAAATCCGACAGGGAAAAGTACTAGTGGCACTTGCCATTTCATAGGAAATTCTCTTGTCTCTTGGTTTTCCAAGAAGCAGAATTCCGTATCACTTTCAACCACCGAGGCGGAATATATTGCCGCCGGTTCTTTTGGATCCTGCCAAAACAGAGTTAGGATCGATAAATGAAGTTGAGACTTACGCTTGCGTATGCGGCACGGTAGTCACAGAACTTCGCCTTCGGATTCGCCACGACGGATCGAGTCTTCTCACGAACGGAGTAAGGCTACTAAATCCACAATCTAAATCTCTACTTTTAGATTAAGAACTTGGATAAAGAGAGAGGAAGGATTTCGGCAGAGCTTCGCTAGAATGAAATGCATGCAAGAATGCCATGCAAAAGTGTAAGTGAAATGGCTAACCCTTGGGTCTTATTTATAGCCCCCAAGGTAGTTATTTTAGGAGCAATTGTTCCTTTGGAACAATTTAACTAAGGTGTACCATCGTACATGGCATATTATAAGCTTAAGTTGTACCATATGCATGGTACAACATAAGCTTAAGATATTACCCCTTTATTAGCCATATGTCGCATGCACTTATGCACATATAATGCGACTTTCCCATCATTCTAGAGATCCTCTCCGCAAGGGAACATATTCCCTTTGCACACGACTTCGTGTACACGACGTTCGAGGTCCGTATTCCCTCGTACATCCCCTACAAGGGTGTACTAACGTCTTCCATATCCAACATCTCCCACTCACACTTGAGGGGATTGTAAGAGAACGTCTTTCTCTTAGTTCTTTCATCTATCATACCGAGAAATAGACCGTGCGACCGTCATGCGCGTAGAGTCTGTTGTTGTGCACTTGTTAGAGATACACAACGACCTCGAAGGTGCAAAGTTGAGTAGTTCAACGCATGCTTTACCCTAGATTATTTCTTCACATTTCTTATACTTTATATTCAACAATTGAATCCCATCTGGATCACAATAGGCTGGCCAGCTTTGAATCATTAAAGTCCAAATGTGAATATGAAATCAATCTTCCTCTTCTTGCGAACCTTCTGATCTTGACTTGATTCGCTTTTCTAACGTGCACCGCCGAGCCGAATTATCATAGCCCATTAGTAACACACTAAGATAGCGATCATCTCGTCAAATCTAAAGGAACCAATTGGAGTCCTTGAGGGTAAGAGTTAAGGCCCATATGGCCTTTGAGTCTCACATAATAGCAAACACTATTGCTACTAACTCAGTGGTCGAAATGCATACGTGGTATGAACACGTATTACAACATCGCTCCTTTCCCAGGGAGTGTATGTCTCAATGATGTTGTAAGGATGATGATCAGACACCACAATGTCTGACTTTGAGTCCCTTATTCTACTCAAATAATCCTTTGGACTCACATCCCGCATTTAGACAGATAGGATTTCAAAAAAAATCCTTTTAGATCTTTTGTAAGCATCCATATGATGCAGATCTTTCATGCGACCATTTTGTTTAAGTCATGACTCTTAAATCATCCGTCTGATGATTTTGACTTCAAACAGGTCTCATCTCTATTCCATCCGTCTGATAGAATAAGGCGGTTGCTCATGTGAGAGAGCCAACCTCAATCTGTCCGACATACTAGAATTCAGCTGAGATTTCAAAAAAAATGTACACAAACATTTCTTAAGAAATTCATATGCAATGTTTGAAAAAGAACTTATTCTTTTATTAATTTTGATCATTTACAGACATGGGAATTTACATTGGTACAACTCAGCTCTTACGCAATCCTTGAGATGATAAGTGTTTGTAAAACACATCTCTGGGGATAGCCTTCGTAAGCGGATCCGCTATCATCTCATGCATAGATATGTACCTTATGTCTACCTTCTTGGTCTTATCATAGTCTTTTGCAAATTTGTAGCGGATATCTATGTGTTTGGTCTTACAATGGAATTTCGGATCTTTGACATAGGCTATAGATGCTTGACTGTCGCTGTGTATAGGTACAGCACCTGAGTCACTTGCATTAATTAGCCTGTCTAAGAACTTCCTAAGCCAAACAGCCTCTTGGACTGCCATGCTAAATGCTACAAACTCGGCTTCCATGGTTGAAAGTGAGATGCAGGATTGTTTCTTGCTACTCCAGGATATTGCACCAGATCCGAGTAGAAAAACATATCCTGAGGTCGATCGTCGCTCATCGAGATCACCCGCCCAATCAGCATCAGTGTAGCCTTCGAGCCTCAAGGCATCTCCTTGATAGCATAAATCAAAGTCTGCAGTTCCTTTGAGATACCGCATTATCCTCTTAATCGCTTTCCAGTGTACTTGCCCTGGGTTGGATTGGTAACGACTTACCATTCCAACGGCAAAACAGATGTCCGGTCTTGTACACATCATAGCGTACATTAGACTACCAACTGCACTGGAATATGGAACTTTTTCCATAATCTCCTTCTCTTTTTGGTTCTTCGGACATGATTTCAGACATAAATTGTCGCACTTGCTTATTGGAGTATCAATGGACTTGCAGTCCTACATATTAAAACATTCTAGAACCTTCTTTATATAAGTCTCCTGTGAAAGAGAAAGAAGTTTCTTTGAACGATTCCTTGAAATCTTAACTCCAAGGATATATGTGGCTTCTCCCATGTCTTTCATCTCAAAAACTGATGAAAGCCAAGCCTTGATATCCATCACAAAGCCCTTGTCATTTCTGGCTATTAAAATGTCATCTACATATAGAGACATAATAACATACTTGTTCTTATTCCTCTTGATATATACACAGTTATCTTCATCAAGCATGGAAAATCCATTTGATAAGACAACCTCTTGAAATCGTATATACCATTGCCTCGAGGATTGTTTAAGACCATATATGGATTTAAGAAGTTTACAAACCTTATGTTCGTTTCCTTCTTTTACAAACCCTGTTGGTTGTTCCATATAGATCTCCTCGTCCAATTCTCCATTGAGAAAGGCAGTCTTTACATCCATTTGATGTAATTCGAGGTCTAAGCAAGCTACCATTGTCAGAATCAGGCGAATTGAGGTAAAACGAACAACAGGTGAGAAGGTCTCTTCGTAGTCTATCCCTTACTGTTGGGTAAAACCTTTCGCGACAAGGCGAGCTTTATATCTGTCAATAGAGCCATCAGCCTTATGCTTGATCTTGAGAACCCATTTGTTCCCAATAGCTCTACGTCCTCGGGGTAAGTCAACTAAGTCCCAGACTTGGTTAACTTTCATGGATTCTAACTCCTCTTGCATCGCTTCCATCCATTTGTCTTTAGCAGGGCAAGATACGGCCTGTTTGAAAGTAGCAGTCTCGTCATCTTCTTGTAGTAAAGTCATAAAGGTTTGCGGAAATTCATCCTCAAATCTTAGAGGAGCCAACCTTGTACGACTACTACGTCGTATTTGAGATTCTTCAAGTCCTTGTTGACTCGAATTTAGATCAATTCTAATATCACTCCCACTTGGAATGTCGTTAGAATTGCTCCCACTTGGTTCATTATTCCCGTATGGAATAGGATAATCGTCATTCGTATAATCCATTGGTGAAGGTTGAAACGTATTTTCGTTTTCACCAAGAATTCTCCCACTCGAATGAGGTAATCCTTCTTGATCATAAATCTCAAATAGAGATAAGTCATGACTTATCTCGCCCTGTCTTGGAAACTCATTTTCCAAGAAAGTGACATCCCTCGACTCAAACTCAATTAGCCCACCATTGTCTTCCTGACTAACAAAAACATAACCTTTGGAGTTTTCTGCGTATTGTATAAAGATACATTTCCATCCCCTAGGCCCAAGTTTGCCATACTTATGGGAGGAAATATGTGCGTAGGATGCACAACCCCAAGGTTTCAAAATGTTTAAGTCAGGAGACCTTTGGTTCCACAACTCATAAGGAGTGGAGCTAACTGATTTCGAGGGTACGCGGTTTAAAATGAAAGCGGCCGTCAATGTCACGCCCCGCTTCCCAAAAACATGGAGGCGAAGCGTGAGAAGGTCCGCACGGACTTGAAGCTGCAAAGCCGCAAGTCCGTTAAGCGTCAAATAAAACGAAGTAGCAGGTCCCTGTAATGTGACTCAGAACAACAATAATAATAATAGCAAAAGAGGCGAATAATATAGCATTCATTCAACCCATAGTCCAACAAAAGTCCACAACCAGAAATGCCACCGACAACAAAAGAGTCAAAAGTACAAGGCCCAGCATGGCCAAAGGAAACTAACAAAACGGTGCTACTCACCGACAACCACCGCTAGCAAAGAAAGAACGGAAGATCTCTAAGATTGATCACCGGTATCTTCGTACTCCACGTCACCAACAGGTTCGGGCACGAACTCCACGAACTCGTCACCCTCCGCAACTGTCTCTGGCTTAACAACTAACATGCGTCACCCAAAGAGAAGGGGCACATGTCAGCAAGTCTAAAAAGACTTGTGCAAGGAAACTATAAAAGTAAAGCAACCTAACAGTTCTACAGTAAAGTATGACATGGATATAAAATGACAAATGACATGGCATGGCAATTATACAAGTAAAAGACAGGTACTGGAATTGTAATCACGTCGTGCACAGAGATTCCGTCCTTTGGCTAGAGTGGATGTACGGGCCAACTCTTACACTCAAGTGACCGTTTATCCCTACCCCTCCACATGTGTCGAGCCAGGGCATTACCCCCGAACACGGAATGCTCGCTTCTGGATCACGAGCCAGGAAGTGTTTTTAACACGGATGGCGTAGGGTTATGCCCGCATAACGGGTGCCTAGCCGGTAACACGGAAACATGGATTGTACTAGTAGTGTAGCGTGTGCTACGATGCAAGTTTAACTAGGATGACATGTACGATGCAATGCATGGCAGTTAACAATTCAAATGCGTACAGTTAATAAATTTAAACATGGCAGATATCATTACATAACTGATATGGCAAGGTGTCGGATCTAGCTTCGTTGTCAAGCTAGATCACAAAGTTGCGCCTAGAACGCTATCATTTCACGATCTAGTCTCTTTCACGCTAGTACGAGGAATTGGCCTAAAGACATGGCCTAAAGAAAGTTGGCAAGTTTCACTTGCCTGTTTCCGGTGATGTCCGTTATCGTGGGTTCGTCTCGACGTGTGTTACGCTATGGGGCGACTGGTTCTCTGTTTCCATTAAATATCTCTGAATTAGTTTCACTCCAACGTATTTAAACAATAGATCATTTTATTAGGTTCTCTAACCTAGGGTGACATTCATGACATGATATAGACATAACCTACTACTAACACTCACATACACATAAGTCTGTTCAATTAAAAAGTGCACTGTTTTATATCTTAACCCATGAGGTGTATGCTAGGAGTATATTATGTAATAGGTGAGTAATGCTAGCATAATTAGTTAAATGGTGTTATAATGCTAACTTGTATATGATCTGCTCATTAAGGTAAACGTAATAAACAACTTACTGAATACTATCATTCATTTAACAAGAAACATCATATGGTGAACTAATTATATTAAAATAATTTAGTGGTAGTAAGACTAACCATAACAACTTATATATATGTTCTCAGCATTTGCTTAATGGTTTAATGCTTAAAGGTAGGGTAATACTAACTACGCATTCACTAAGCAGCACTTTTTATAAAAGTCTCACAACCAAGGTTATTAGCTTATCCTACATATATAAGACTCTGCACTTAAATAGATATATATATTACGGTTCGTGTCATTGCACGCGAGTAAAAATACAATTAGATATGCACTCACATTTTGATTGTTGCAGACGACGGCGACAACGGGTCGGATGACGTTGACGGCGCCAGTAGTGTGAGGGTGTGGCGATGCAATGCGAGGTGGGCACCGTCGTTGAGAGATGGTGACGCTGTTGATGGCGCGGGTGGCGAGAGGGTCTGGTCGGCAAGGCCAAGGAGAGGGGAGCTCGGGCTTGGAAGGGGACCGGAGTCTGCAAGCCACAGGCTCGCCAGAGGAGGATGAATCCGACGCAGACGGCGCTGATCTGGGCAGGGCGGAGGTTAGGGCTCAGGCGAGGGCTGTGTGCGATGGGTAGCAGCAGTTGCGGATTGTTAGAGAGTGGCGGCTGTGAGGGAAAAAAGCCCTAGGTTTAATAAAAAGAGTGGAAAGCGAGAGTTGGGAAACACGAGTGAGATGGGCCAACGTGGGGGGGGGTAATGGTTTACAGGTTGAGATTTAAAAGAATATTAACAGGTTTGAATTTTAGTGGGGAAAAGGTTTATTTGAAATGAATTAGAATTAGTTTAAGTGTTTTTTTTAAACCCCAGTTTGTGATATATATGTATGTAACGTTAAAAAAATCTTAAAGTTTGAAATTAAAATGTAGTTAGAAAATAATAATATTATTAGTAATAAGTGGGTCTTACAACTTCATCCCTGGTCATCCAAAAACTATAAACAAGATACCGGGGCGATCGCGCCTCCGAGAGGATCATGAATATGGAGTCCGGTCACACGTTCGAACTACGGAAATACAATAATAAAAACAAATACACAAAAAGCACTCGGAATATGTCTACGCGCTAAAATATGCACGGTCGAAAGGTGACCGTTACATCCTACTCACCTTAAGAAAAGATTCCGTCCTCGGAATCTACATCAACTACGGCTCAGGAAATAAATGCGGGTAGCGCTCTCTCATCTCTTCCTCGCGCTCCCAGGTAGACTCCCCGGGTGAACCATGATGCCACTGCACTCTAACCAAGTCAACGGTCTTATTCCTCAGCTGCTTCTGACGTCGATCCAAAATCTCAACTGGCTGCTGGTCATAGGTAAGATCCGGACGAACCGTGATCTCCGAGAAATCCACAGCATGGGACGGATCACTGACATATCGACGTAACTGAGATACGTGAAACACGTCGTGAACTCCCTCCAGTGACGATGGCAACGCCAAGCGATAGGCCACAGCTCCAACTCTCTCCAGGATGTCAAACGGCCCAATGTACCTCGGACTCAGCTTGCCTCTCTTCCCAAAACGGATAACTCCGCGGTTCGGAGAAATCTTCAGGAAGACGTGATCTCCAGGCTGAAACTCCAAAGGCCTCCGTTTAGCATCGGCCCAATGCTTGAAACGGTCCTGTGCAATCCTCAGCTTCTCCCGGATGTTCCTCACAACATCCACAGCCTCCACGATCATCTCTAGTCCTAACAGCTCCCTGTCTCCAATGTCATCCCAGCTCAGTGGCGATCGACATTTCTTCCCGTATAGCGCGGCGAATGGCGCCATGCCAATACTCGCCTGGTAGCTGTTATTGTAGGCAAACTCCACATGATGGAGATGATCCTCCCAAGATCCCTTGAAGTCTAACATGCACGCCCTTAGCATGTCCTCCAAGATCTGAATTGTCCTCTCGGACTGGCCATCTGTCTGCGGATGGTACGCCGTGCTGAAACTCAGACTCGTACCCAAGCTCTTCTGCAGACTCTGCCAGAACTGAGACGTGAATCTCGTGTCTCTGTCCGACACGATACTCACAGGGACTCCATGCAGTCGAACGATCTCTTGCACGAACACGTTACATCACTAACTATTCTAGGAAAAGGAAATAGAAATGGAAAGTAAAAGGATTTACCTCCATATATCTCCTCGCCAGTGCCTCAGTGGACTGTCCTACTCGAAATGGAATAAAGTGCGCAGATTTGGTCAATCGGTCTACGATCACCCAAATCGCGTCATTCTGCTTCAGACTCCGAGGTAGTCCAGTCACGAAGTCCATAGTGATGTGTTGCCACTTCCACTCCGGAATCGGAAGCGGTTGTAGCAACCCTGCCGTACGCTGATGCTCCGCCTTAACCTGCTGACAGACCAAACACTTGGCAACGCTCCGTGCCACACTTCGCTTCATGCCATGCCACCAATAGTTCAGACGAAGATCCTGATACATCTTGGTCCCACCAGGATGCACAGAATACGGCGAGCTATGTGCCTCAACTAATAACTCCTCTCTGATATCTCCAGCTGGCACACAAACTCTGGCTCCATACCTCAGCGAGCCATCCTCATGAATCCGAAAGTCAGTCCGCAGACCGGCTTCTACCTGCTCACGGATCCTCTTCAGCTTCGAATCTCCAGCCTGACCTGCCTTGATTCGATCCACGATCGTCGACTGTATCTGCATACACATCAACGACGAAGCCTCTCCAGGAAGTACAATCTCAATACCAGACTCACAGAAATCCTGCTGCAACCTCCACTGTGCAGTCAACATCATCACCGCTGGAAGCCTACTCAACGCATCAGGAACCACATTCACTTTTCCCGGGTGATACTGCAAATCAATCTCATAGTCTGTCATGAGCTCTAACCATCGACGCTGTCACATGTTGAGCTCCTTCTGTGTAAAAATGTACTTCAAGCTTTTGTGATCGGTGAAGATTTTCACCTTCTCACTCAGCAGGAAATGCCTCCAAATTTTGAGTGCAAACACGACTGCTGCTAGCTCCAGGTCATGCGTCGGGTAATTCTTCTCATGAGTCTTGAGCTGACGAGAAGCATACGCAACCACATGCCCATGCTGGTGCAACACACAACCGAGACCCTTGCCAGAAGCATCACAAAAGATCTCGAATCCTCCACTACGATCAGGCACTGCTAGAACCGGTGCAGTCGTCAATCTCTCCTTCAGAACAGAAAAAGCCTCCTCACAAGCATCGGACCAAACATACGGTATATCCTTCCTCGTCAATTTAGTCATCGGTTCTGCAATCCGGGAGAAATCCTTAATGAAACGCCGATAATATCCTGCTAGCCCAAGAAAACTCCGGATCTCATTCGCTGACTGTGGAACCGGCCACTCTCTGATGGCCTTGATCTTCTCGGGATCCACTGAAATCCCATCACCAGTCACCACATGCCCCAGAAAAGCCACTCTATCCAGCCAGAACTCGCACTTCGAATACTTGGCATACAACCGATGCCTCCTTAGAATTTCCAATACCGTCCTCAAGTGCGACGCATGCTCCTCCTCTGACTTAGAATAGATCAGAATGTCGTCAATGAAGATAACGACAAACTTATCTAGATAGTCATAGAAGATCAAATTCATCAGGTTCATAAATACTGCGGGCGCGTTGGTCACACCAAAAGGCATAACCACGAACTCGTAGTGACCATACTTCGTCCTGAAAGCCGTCTTCGGAATATCCTCTTTCCTCACCTTCAGCTGGTGATATCCACTTCTCAGGTCCAATTTGGAGAATACCCTCGATCCTCCCAGCTGATCAAAGATATCATCAATCCGCGGCAATGGGTACTTATTCTTTACAGTCACCGCATTCAGCCCTCGATAATCCACGCACATGCGACGCGAACCGTCCTTCTTCTTCACCAGCAGGACCGGTGCTCCCCACAGAGACACACTGGGATTTATGTAACCCTTCTGCAAAAGCTCGTCCAGTTGCTTCCGTAACTCTTCCAATTCCGCTGGAGCCATACGATAAGGTGCCTTTGAAATGGGTTGCGCTCCCGGAATCAGGTCAATCGAAAACTCTAGAGCTCGATCGGGCGGCAGACCAGACATCTCCTCGGGGAAGACTTCATCAAATTCACGCACCACAGCAGGCCTACCCTGCTCCATCAGCATAGCCACAGCCTCCACCGGCTTGGCCCGAAACTTGACCGGACCAAGCGAACTGCTACCACGGCTGAACTCAAACACTGGATGTCCGGGAATCTCGAACACCACCTTCTTCCTCCGACAGTCGATCGTAGCGTAGAAGCTCGCAAGCCAATCCATCCCAAGCACAGCATCGTAGTTGATGATGTCGTGGACAATAAAGTCAGCATACAGCTCGTGTCCACAGACCACCAACGGGCAGGAATTGCACCCACGATGCACCGAAATCACACCATTCCCTGTGACGATGTTCCAACTCTGGGGAAGAGAGGAAGTCGACAAGGAATGTCTCTCCACGAAGCTCCGAGAAATGATGCACATGGATGCACCAGAGTCAAAGAGAACTCGCACAGGAAAAGCGCAAACCAAAATCACACCTAACAGACAGTCTAACAATCAAGTTCTATTCTAGCAACATAACAACAACCAAACAATTTCCAACAAACGAGACTAACTAAGGAAAGGACAACTAGGTTGGGAGTTACCTGCAATAACCTCGTCCACCGCCTCGGTCTCAACAGCAGTCATCAGAAACGCCTGTCGCCTCGGCTGGACAGCCTGCTGAAAAGCCTGCCTCTGCGGAACGAGAGGCGCTCCACGTCCAGCAGGAATAGGTGCTCTCTGCTGCAACGGCTGAGCTGCAACAGGTGCCCTCCACGGCTGCTTCGACCTCAGGCAATCCTTCATGGTGTGCGCAGGATCCCCACAAACTAAACATTGCCCCAGCATCTTCCGGCACTGATCCTTGATATGCCCCGTCTTGCCACAGAAATTGCAAGTCTTCAAAGTAGAAGGTCCTCCAGGCCTCTTGAACTGCACAGGCTGGTTGGGCCCGTGCCCCGGTCTCACCACTGCTCTGGCCTGCTCCATAGGCCTCTTCCCAGTGCCAGAAATCTGTCCCCTCTTCTGATTCACAATCCTCTCCTGTCTCTTCGCCGCAATCAGAATCTTCTGGTAAGTCTCCGCATCAGAAGAAGTGACATAGCTCTGTAGATCCAACGAAAGACCCTGCAGAAACCTCTGGGCTCTCTCCTCAGCATCCTGCACCATCTTTGGTGCAAAACGACTCAGCCTCGTAAATTCCTGGTGGTACTGGTCCACCGTCAAATTCCCCTGCTTCAAGTCAATGAAGCGCTGAGCCATCTCCCTCCTGGCGGCCTTAGGAAAATACTCCTCATCAAATCTGGACTTGAAGGTAGCCCAAGAAATCGGCTCCTCCAGCAACTCCTCCTCGGCATCCCACCAGTTCCGTGCGTTGTCCTTCAGCTGCCGCTTTGCCAGATCAACCCATCCAGTCGGGTCGACCTTCGACATCTTCAGATTGTCTTCCATGTTCCTGGTCCACTCATCTGCAGCCAGGGGTCCCTCGGTCCCATCAAAGTAAGCGGGACCCAGCTCCCGAAATTGCTTCGCCCCGGGCTCGAAGCGAGGGGCAGCCTGAACAGCCGGTGCTGCACGAGCAGGCGGAACATTCCGGACAGTCTGCAGAATTCCTTGCTGCACCTGCATCATCTGGTGCATCATCCTCATCATCTCCCCGGTGGTGGGCTCTCGGTCCGGCTCCTGGTCGCGAAGGGGCACACCACCACCAGCACGGTTATTCTGTCTCCCAGCCATCTATTGACACAGGAAAACGAAACAAATCAGACTCTTTGCCTATGACACGGTGTTGAATTTTGTTTATTGGACTTGCTATAATTCTTATTGTCATTCCGATTAAGTCACAGTTACAGAAAAATTGGACCTGCATGGGCCACCAAAGAAACCTGTCACGCCCCGCTTCCCAAAAACATGGAGGCGAAGCGTGAGAAGGTCCGCACGGACTTGAAGCTGCAAAGCCGCAAGTCCGTTAAGCGTCAAATAAAACGAAGTAGCAGGTCCCTGTAATGTGACTCAGAACAACAATAATAATAATAGCAAAAGAGGCGAATAATATAGCATTCATTCAACCCATAGTCCAACAAAAGTCCACAACCAGAAATGCCACCGACAACAAAAGAGTCAAAAGTACAAGGCCCAGCATGGCCAAAGGAAACTAACAAAACGGTGCTACTCACCGACAACCACCGCTAGCAAAGAAAGAACGGAAGATCTCTAAGATTGATCACCGGTATCTTCGTACTCCACGTCACCAACAGGTTCGGGCACGAACTCCACGAACTCGTCACCCTCCGCAACTGTCTCTGGCTTAACAACTAACATGCGTCACCCAAAGAGAAGGGGCACATGTCAGCAAGTCTAAAAAGACTTGTGCAAGGAAACTATAAAAGTAAAGCAACCTAACAGTTCTACAGTAAAGTATGACATGGATATAAAATGACAAATGACATGGCATGGCAATTATACAAGTAAAAGACAGGTACTGGAATTGTAATCACGTCATGCACAGAGATTCCGTCCTTTGGCTAGAGTGGCTGTACGGGCCAACTCTTACACTCAAGTGACCGTTTATCCCTACCCCTCCACATGTGTCGAGCCAGGGCATTACCCCCGAACACGGAATGCTCGCTTCTGGATCATGAGCCAGGAAGTGTTTTTAACACGGATGGCGTAGGGTTATGCCCGCATAACGGGTGCCTAGCCGGTAACACGGAAACATGGATTGTACTAGTAGTGTAGCGTGTGCTACGATGCAAGTTTAACTAGGATGACATGTACGATGCAATGCATGGCAGTTAACAATTCAAATGCGTACAGTTAATAAATTTAAACATGGCAGATATCATTACATAACTGATATGGCAAGGTGTCGGATCTAGCTTCGTTGTCAAGCTAGATCACAAAGTTGCGCCTAGAACGCTATCATTTCACGATCTAGTCTCTTTCACGCTAGTACGAGGAATTGGCCTAAAGACATGGCCTAAAGAAAGTTGGCAAGTTTCACTTGCCTGTTTCCGGTGATGTCCGTTATCGTGGGTTCGTCTCGACGTGTGTTACGCTATGGGGCGACTGGTTCTCTGTTTCCATTAAATATCTCTGAATTAGTTTCACTCCAACGTATTTAAACAATAGATCATTTTATTAGGTTCTCTAACCTAGGGTGACATTCATGACATGATATAGACATAACCTACTACTAACACTCGCATACACATAAGTCTGTTCAATTAAAAAGTGCACTGTTTTATATCTTAACACATGAGGTGTATGCTAGGAGTATATTATGTAATAGGTGAGTAATGCTAGCATAATTAGTTAAATGGTGTTATAATGCTAACTTGTATATGATCTGCTCATTAAGGTAAACGTAATAAACAACTTACTGAATACTATCATTCATTTAACAAGAAACATCATATGGTGAACTAATTATATTAAAATAATTTAGTGGTAGTAAGACTAACCATAACAGCTTATATATATGTTCTCAGCATTTGCTTAATGGTTTAATGCTTAAAGGTAGGGTAATACTAACTACGCATTCACTAAGCAGCACTTTTTATAAAAGTCTCACAACCAAGGTTATTAGCTTATCCTACATATATAAGACTCTGCACTTAAATAGATATATATATTACGGTTCGTGTCATTGCATGCGAGTAAAAATACAATTAGATATGCACTCACATTTTGATTGTTGCAGACGACGGCGACAACGGGTCGGATGACGTTGACGGCGCCAGTAGTGTGAGGGTGTGGCGATGCAATGCGAGGTGGGCACCGTCGTTGAGAGATGGTGACGCTGTTGATGGCGCGGGTGGCGAGAGGGTCTGGTCGGCAAGGCCAAGGAGAGGGGAGCTCGGGCTTGGAAGGGGACCGGAGTCTGCAAGCCACAGGCTCGCCAGAGGAGGATGAATCCGACGCAGACGGCGCTGATCTGGGCAGGGCGGAGGTTAGGGCTCAGGCGAGGGCTGTGTGCGATGGGTAGCAGCAGTTGCGGATTGTTAGAGAGTGGCGGCTGTGAGGGAAAAAAGCCCTAGGTTTAATAAAAAGAGTGGAAAGCGAGAGTTGGGAAACACGAGTGAGATGGGCCAACGTGGGGGGGGGTAATGGTTTACAGGTTGAGATTTAAAAGAATATTAACAGGTTTGAATTTTAGTGGGGAAAAGGTTTATTTGAAATGAATTAGAATTAGTTTAAGTGTTTTTTTAAACCCCAGTTTGTGATATATATGTATGTAACGTTAAAAAAATCTTAAAGTTTGAAATTAAAATGTAGTTAGAAAATAATAATATTATTAGTAATAAGTGGGTCTTACAACTTCATCCCTGGTCATCCAAAAACTATAAACAAGATACCGGGGCGATCGCGCCTCCGAGAGGATCATGAATATGGAGTCCGGTCACACGTTCGAACTACGGAAATACAATAATAAAAACAAATACACAAAAAGCACTCGGAATATGTCTACGCGCTAAAATATGCACGGTCGAAAGGTGACCGTTACAGTCAATAATGCATCACCCCAAAAGGTGATTGGCAAGTTAGCTTGCGCCATCATTGAACGGACCATTTCCATTAAAGTCCCATTTCTCCTTTCTGCAACACCGTTTTGTTGAGGAGTATAAGGCATAGTTACCTGATGTACTATGCCTTTTTCATCACAAAGTTCCTTAAAACTTGTTGATTGATATTCACCGCCCCTATCGGATCGCAAGACCTTAATCTTGCGATCTAATTGATTCTCCACTAAACTCATATAGTTTTTAAAGCAAGCCAAAGCTTCACTTTTGTGGGATATCAAATAGATATGTCCGAATCGGGTGAAATCATCAATAAAAGTGATGAAATAGGACTTTCCGCGTCTTGTCTTGACATTCATCGGACCACATATGTCCGAATGGATAAGCTGTAATGGAACCTCGGCCCTTGTGCCGGTTCCAAACGGCTTGCGACAAGATTTCCCCACAAGGCAATGTTCGCAGGTCGACATTTCAACCTTTGAAACATTGGATAGAAGGCCACGTTTGGCAAGTCTATCCATACGCGTTGGTCCAATATGACCAAGCCTTGCATGCCAACAAATCACATCAGACTCATAAGTCTTAGAATTTGCAATAAGGAAATTTTCATTACATGAGGAATCATACATTGTACTCATTACAATAAATCCTTTAAATACAAACCCAGTACCAATAAGAGTATTATTACAACTTAAGTCCACATTACAATCATGAAAAAACCAGTTATAGCCAAGACCCATTAATACGACCACAGAAATTATATTCCTTCGAATATCTGGAGCGAAGAGGACATCATGAAGTAGGAGAGTGCGGCCGTTGTCCAAGACTAGCTTGCAAGTCCCAACGCCTTTCACTTCAACACGTGTGTTGTTTCCTACATAGATCCACTTCGTTCCTAGGGTATCCGGTGATACTCCACGAAGGACCGTCTGTCCCTTGCTATGTGGTCGATGGCACCTGAATCAATTATCCAAAATGGATTAGATTCTACAAGAAATATTGAACTAGAAACACATATGTAACTAGTATATTTACAAGTTACCTCGTCGCCTCCACTCGTACATGAACGAGCATAGTGACCGAGCTTGTTGCACTTGAAGCACTTGATCCTCTTCAAGTCTTTCTTCTTGTGCCATTTCTTGTGCCCACCCTTATGTTTGGGTTTCTTGGTAGACTCAGGTTGCTTATTACGTTCATTAGTGAATTTCGAACGATCTTTCCGTTTCTTTCCACCGTGTGAGAAACTAGCAACCATGTGCACTTCTGCACTTGGCTTGGCAGCCGCAAGCCGCTCTTCCTCTAATTCGAGGTGCTTGGAAACATCGCTGAAGGTCTTGATGCTCTCATTGTGAGTGAGATGCATCTTTATTTGATCCCACCCATTTGGTCGGGAACGTATAACTGCTTGGATTTGTTGCTCATCAGTGAGCACATGACCTGCGTCCTTTAACTCCGAGATAAGGTTCGCCATATGTCGCAGATGTTTCCCCATGGAATGATCTGGACGTTTCTTATAAGAATCGAACCTTATAGTTAAGGAGCGAAGTTTGGACACCGATGTGCCACCGAACTTCTCCTCTAGCTTGGACCATATGTCCATGGCTAGGTCATGTTCTCGGAAGATGCGCATTATGTCATCAGCCATACTGCTTAATAACGTAATGCGCGCTATTTTGTTCTTCCGAGACCAAGCATCAAAAGCTTCCTTGTCTCGTCAGTGTTGGGCCGTAGTGCCCAACTCGGGTTCAATCATAATGTTCTTTAGAGTTTCGAGCACTTCTTGCTCCTCTAGAACGTATTGTATCTTGATGGACCAAAGTTTGTAATTATCGTCGTTGAGTTTTTCACCTCTGTTTAACTCAGCGACGATATTCTTTGAAGCGGAAGACATTTTACTTTTAAAATGCTGCAAAAGACATAAAACCAAAGGTTTGATCAAAAATTGCATTGAAAATTCTTATAATACAATTCCCATTTGAAGTGACAGTAGAATATCCCATTTGGATAGTTCTAATTTCAACTCCCACTTGGAATGATATTTATAATTTGATAAGTTACTTTCGAAAAATATTGAAGATGTTACTCTAGAATCGGAAAGGTCACTATGTTTCCAATCACCATCTAGAGTAACTTTTAATATTTCTCCCTCACTTTATCAAATGTTAGTACTCTTATAGTACTTCGCAGCGGAAAAGCGTTTTTTGAAAACGTATTTTTCAAAACGTATGAAAACGTATTTTTCAAAAAAAAATGTATATTTCACCTTAGTACCCTTATGATACTAGTGAAATATTCGGCACTTCCTGACCATTTGTCGGGAATGAGCCGTAGCCGTGCCAAGGTCGGATCCCCCTTTTGGGGATTTTTCTGCAAACTATCGTCGCCGGCTCCCGTATGGATCCAGGCGTTTCCCCCCGTATGAGAGAATTTTGATGCAGACGACTGTCGTTTGGCCCCGTATGGGCTAGTCGGCACGTTCATGTTCGACCAAGGCCTTTTGCCGAATTGGTCGACCAAAACACCCGAATTGGTCGACCAATGATAATGGTCTGAAATTACTCCGGCCAGGGCCTCTGCCCTGGCCGAGGCTGGCCAAGAGCCGGCCAGGGCCTCTGCCCTGACCGGCCAGAGGCCTTGGCCTCTCGGCCAGGGCCTCTGCCCTGGCCGAGGCCGGCCAAGGCCGGCCAGGCCCTGGCCGAGGCCAGGGCATTGGCCCTGGCCACTGCCAGGGCCGGCCAGGCCGGCCCCTGGCCTTGGCCGAGGCCGGCCAGGGCCCCTTGGCCCTGGCCTGGCCACGGCCAGGCCTGGCCTTGGCCGGCCATGGCCCATATGGCCATGGCCGGCCACCCCCTTATTTGGGGTTGCCGCACTTCCACGCCGGAGTGGTGGCCGTGGTGGTTATTAGCAGTAGCCAAGCCCCTCCGCTTGGGGAGGGGGGTGCGTTGCCTTCATAGCCCATTTGGCCATGTTAACCATGCACCAAAATCCATCTTCTCCAATGGAGATAACTTCCATCATCTTCCTTGATGAAGCACCCGTTCGTCGATGAAGCACCCGTTCGTCGAGAAAGTGGTTATTTTCTAATGGCCGTGTGCCAAAAATGAAAAATAACATACTACGTGAACGGTCGGTTCTTCCCATCACGGAGATTCCTACCATATCCGTAATGATAGGAGACCCTAACATGAAAAGAACAACCGCTGCGTTCTCTCCGTCACGAAGCGTTCCTACCATATCCGTAATGGTAGGATACCCATTCGTGAAAAAGACAACGACTCGTTCATAGTTTCGACGGGGCGGCGGTTTGACCGGGGCAAACCCGTATGGCTCTGATACCAATTTTGGATCCTGCCAAAACAGAGTTAGGATCGATAAATGAAGTTGAGACTTATGCTTGCGTATGCGGCACGGTAGTCACAGAACTTCGCCTTCGGATTCGCCACGACGGATCGAGTCTTCTCACGAACGGAGTAAGGCTACTAAATCCACAATCTAAATATCTACTTTTAGATTAAGAACTTGGATAAAGAGAGAGGAAGGATTTCGGCAGAGCTTCGCTAGAATGAAATGCATGCAAGAATGCCATGCAAAAGTGTAAGTGAAATGGCTAACCCTTGGGTCTTATTTATAGCCCCCAAGGTAGTTATTTTAGGAGCAATTGTTCCTTTGGAACAATTTAACTAAGGTGTACCATCGTACATGGCATATTATAAGCTTAAGTTGTACCATATGCATGGTACAACATAAGCTTAAGATATTACCCCTTTATTAGCCATATGTCGCATGCACTCATGCACATATAATGCGACTTTCCCATCATTCTAGAGATCCTCTCCGCAAGGGAACATATTCCCTTTGCACACGACTTCGTGTACGCGACGTTCGAGGTCCGTATTCCCTCGTACATCCCCTACAAGGGTGTACTAACGTCTTCCATATCCAACATCTCCCACTCACACTTGAGGGGATTGTAAGAGAACGTCTTTCTCTTAGTTCTTTCATCTATCATACCGAGAAATAGACCGTGCGACCGTCATGCGCGTAGAGTCTGTTGTTGTGCACTTGTTAGAGATACACAACGACCTCGAAGGTGCAAAGTTGAGTAGTTCAACGCATGCTTTACCCTAGATTATTTCTTCACATTTCTTATACTTTATATTCAACAATTGAATCCCATCTGGATCACAATAGGCTGGCCAGCTTTGAATCATTAAAGTCCAAATGTGAATATGAAATCAATCTTCCTCTTCTTGCGAACCTTCTGATCTTGACTTGATTCGCTTTTCTAACGTGCACCGCCGAGCCGAATTATCATAGCCCATTAGTAACACACTAAGATAGCGATCATCTCGTCAAATCTAAAGGAACCAATTGGAGTCCTTGAGGGTAAGAGTTAAGGCCCATATGGCCTTTGAGTCTCACATAATAGCAAACACTATTGCTACTAACTCAGTGGTCGAAATGCATACGTGGTATGAACACGTATTACAACATCGCTCCTTTCCCAGGGAGTGTATGTCTCAATGATGTTGTATTATAATGATGAGTGAGAGTGTTTCGATGTTTCGTCCAAGTGCGCTTAGGAGAGAACTCAAAATTTCGACATTTCAATTTTTTGGACTCTTTTAGTCGGTTCTAGCTCATTGGCCGACCGACTAGATTGAGTTCTAGTCGGTCAGTGAATGAACTCAGACCGACTAACTCATGCCCTAATTTTGGCTTCAGTTACTGTTTGCACTTAGTCGGTTCATGTTCATTGGCCGACCGACTAGATTGCAATCTAGTCGGTCAGCACTTAAACTGTGACCGACTAAATGCGCTAGGGCACGTTGGTCTTTTCCATTTTCTGTCGACTTATACTCCTTGGCACCGATTAGATCTCACTCTAATTGGTGCATCCCTCCTCTCACAGCCCCTAACCCTGCGACCCCCCTATATCTTTTCGAATTCCTCTGCCGTGCGCCGCCGTCTCCGGCCGCCATACGTCGTCGCCGTTCATCTCCCTACCTCCAGTCGACCTAGGTATCTCTTTCTCTCTGTGTTTTAGGGTTTCATTCTAGGTCTATCTTCGATTTCCGTCGACTTAGGGTTTCGACCTAGGTTTTCTTCGATTTCGTTTGTGTCGATCTCGTGCGTTTGTGTGTTGTCTCGTCTCGAGTATGGCGAAGACACGTATCCCCATCCGTCCCTCGAGTCTGTCTCCCATGACCGTCGAGTCTCCGTCTACGGACCCTCCTCAACCCAAACACCGCGCCAAATTGACACATCCATCTTCCTCTTCGCCTCCTCTTAAGAAGAAGAGGACGGCAACTGCGAAGCCTAGAGCCCGTTCTTCACAACCCAAGCCTCGCTCTTTCCGTGCTCCCACTCCTCCCGCTTCTGACTCCAATGTAGAGTATATCCCTGAGTCTGAGCTTACCGATAAGGCTCCTACTCCTCCTCCTCGATCTAGCTCTCGTCCGTTTAAGGGGAAGGCTCCCATGCCAGTGGGTGGTGTCGATATATCGTTATGTCACGATGACCCGTTGTGTCTCGCGGTATACAATCGTATCGAGCACTGTCCATTGATATTGGAGCACTTCGTTCAGTTCTCAGATTTTCCACATCTCGCCGATCTTCTTTCCTACAGCGGCCTTCTTGACTATCTTCGCCATGACCCCAAGGCGAACCCTCACCCGTACCCCCGTCTTGTCAAATTATTCTATGTGAATCGTGTTTGGGGTCAGTATGACAACACCCACTCCATTGAGACCACTGTCTTGGGGACACCTATTGTCCTCACGGCAGAGATCTTAGGGGACTTGATAGGTGTCTCATCCTCTGGCCTGCTCCTAGCCGATATCTCAGTGGATGATATCCACGATCTTGACCAGGCGATGCTTTCTGAGATGTTTCATGTCATCCCTCCCGCCATGATTGGCGTTCCCTCAAAATCATTTAAGCCTAATGCTTGGGCCTTGAATCTTATCCTGAAGTCGTGCCTCCTTCAGAAGTACGGCTCCTCTAGCTTGCCATCCCAGCCGTTCCTCAAGCTGATCTACGCTCTCTTCATGGGGAGCGAGATCAATTGGGCTCGTATCATCCTAGATAAGATGGACTCTTTTGAATGTATCTGAAAGTCCACCAAATCTACTCACATCCCATATCCTTGTCTGTTGACCCTTGTTTTCCATCGTTTCGGCGTCCCTCTCCCTCCCGATGATGAGCATCCTCTGGGTCCTCCCCTGAATGCGACGGCCGTCAAGAAGTCTCTTACGGCGCTTCGTCACGTTCAGAGGACTACCCCCTCTGCTTCAGCTGCTCCTGCTCTTTCTCCTACTCCGTCACTCGCTGAGTTTGCAGTTTTCCTGCGTTGTGTAGAGTCTCGTGTTTCTCGTTCTGAGGAGATGCTAGCTCGCATCTGCTCTCACTTGGACATTGAGATTCCTCCTTCAGTTTCTGACGAGGAGGAAATGCATGAGGCTGAACTCCATGAGCTTGTTGGATCTCTTGTTCATGCCCCTGAGGGTACGTCTGCTGATGCTACGTTTGCTGGTGCTCCCGAGAGCACACATGCTGCCACCATTCCTTCGGTGGATACTTCTTCGGGTGCTCCCGAGACCACTCCTATTGCGACTCTCCCTTCTGTGGACACTCCGATCAACCCAGTGACCACCACCCCTTCTACAGAGCCTGCTGCTGCTGCTGATCCTCCCTCTGCCTCCTGAGCTTACGTTGGAGGACTCTCCCCTGTGCACATTGGATGATCTACTTTGTCGTGAGAGAGTGGGGTAGGATAGTTGGGGTTATGATTTTTGATGTATTTTTGATGTTTTGATGATACACCTTTTGATGTTGTATATTCATTTTGATGTCTGTTGAGACATATGTTGTATGTGTGCACCGATCTTTTGATCGTTTTTATGTACGTTGGCGGATGTATACATTTTGTTGTACCATGTTATATATATATACATCGTGTTGACATTTACTTCATTATGCGCATTATATTCTTTTTGTCTCTGATGTTGACTTCGTCGCTCGCTGATTAAATTTGATTTAATAGAAATTATTTCTATGAAAACATAGAATTGTTTTCCATGCACTAAATTAATCAAGAATGTTGATATTGGAGAGTATGTTCCATAACTCAATACGTGAAATTGATTTGAGTTTTGATGATTTTATTTTTCGATTATCGACTATGGTCTTGTTGGCACGCTTTGATTTACTTTGTATTTTACTTTGGTGTCATTTGGACCGTGGTCGTATTCTACGACTCCCGTGCTTTTAATTGTAGCCATTATTGTTGTCGTTGATCTCCTCCCACTCTTTTTGCTAATGCCAAAGGGGGAGAGAATTAATAATGACGATGTGCTAAATGATAATTTAAAGCAATTTTCCGAGAATCTAATTTGATATGTTAGATTCAGGGGGAGTTAAGATATAAAAATGGATTTAGATCCTAAATTTCAATAATTGGATTCACATTTTAAACTTTCCTCGTCTGTTTGATGCTTATGATTATTATTTTATATGGAATTAACGTGTCATCAATGCTGGGAGAGTAAGTAAATTTCATTTGAATCATTATTATTGATTATTATTTATGTTGGTTTGTCATCACCAAAAAGGGGGAGAATGTTGAGTATTGATTCCCCGGATTTGGTTTTGATGATGAACAAACATAAATATCGTGAACTAACTCTTTGTGAGCACAGTTATGGAGATCGTCGCCAAAATTCTATGAACATCAAAAGCGACGTCTCAAGACTTCTCAAAGCATGTGATCGTGTGCCTGAAGCTTCGTTGAAGCTCTAGGAGCATTATTGAAGTCAAGAGATTCGGATCGAAGCTTTTGAAGACGATTCGTCAATTTTTATTTATAGTCTGCTAGCTTCTTTTCGTAGAATGTTAAGCCTTGAGTAGGTCTTACATGATTAACTTCATAACGATCATATCTTAGAGATAGGATTATCTTAGAAGTCCATAGAAACTTTCCCGAAGCTTCACGCTTCATTTCGTGGCTTCTTGTGCATCTTAGTTGGTTCAAGAAGAAGAACCGACCGACTAGATGACAATCTAGTCGGTCAGTAATCCTTCTTGAACCGACTAGATCACCTTGCTAAATTCAGCCTCTTTACTGTTGACCAATTAGTCGGTCCAAGAAGGTTCACCAACCGACTAGTTGTCAAACTAGTCGGTTAGGAATCCTTCTTAGACCGACTAATAAAGACTTCATTTTTCAGCATGAGCTATTGTTTACAGTTAGTCGGTCCAAGAACAACTATCGACCAACTAGTTGTGAAACTAGTCGGTTGGAATTTGTTCTTAGACCGACTAGCTCACCTTGAATTCAACCTCTTCTATTTCATCTCTTAGTCGGTCAAAGAACACTCACCGACCGACTAGTTGTCAAACTAGTCGGTTGGCAAATCTTCTTAGACCGACTAGTTCTAACTCCTTGTATTCACTTTATTGGCTGTGAACTAGTTAGTCGGTCCATGTTGAATCACCGATCGACTAGTTGTGAATCTAGTCGATCAGTGATCCTTCTTAGACCGATTAGACTGCTTCAGAAATAGATCCGTTGGAGCATTAAATGCACGAATTTTCTCTCTCTCTCTTCTCTATCCTATATAATCTTGAGATGCTTCTTCATAGCATTCAAGGCTGATATTAATTGCATTTTAGATAATCAAAGAGAAGCATTTATTTCTCATTTCCAAGCTTTCATTTCTCACAAGAATCTCTCCCTCACTCTTATTCCTAAAAAGAGATTCATTGATTGCGAGCCTTTCAAGCCAAGAGCTTGATTCAAGGTCACCAACTCCTCCCTAGGCTTCTATTGCTGGTCAACTTCTTGGAGCTAGGGTTTGGTGCCTTCTTCTTCCTCAAAATCCTCCTTGCCCTAATATTGTAAGTTTTACTCAAGGCATATGATTTTGTTGGTAAGAATTTCGTATTTCATTTACTTTGATATTGCAAGTTTTACTCTCGGTTGTGAGAGTTGTGTGTGATCCCGGTTTGTGGGAGTCACATTTTCATTTGTGTATGATTTGATCTTATAGAGGTTTTCTACAAGAATTTCATAGTGCTAATTTGAGTTAGAAGTTTCTAACTCAAGTATCCGGAGGGGATCCGGGTGTTTGGGACGTAGGATCACCGGGAACAAGTCGGGGAGACTTGGGTGGATCCGAACCTGTTATATCGTTTGTTTGCGATTGTATTTTATTGTTGTCACATTTTCATTTCCGCATTGTTGGTTGAGTTTGCAAGATAATTAGGAATTATCTTCTTAATTATTTTAAAGTACTATTCACCCCCCCCCCCCTCTAGTACTTGTGCAGTAGCTATCAGGGCATTACAGGGGAGAAAATGGGAAAGGAAAATGAAAGGAGAAAAGAAAAGAAGAGTAAAGAAGAAAGGAGAGAATTCTCCAAAAAATATCTATTACTAGAAACCTCTCTAGGATAAGCATGCACTTAGTTAAATGACCAAAAATATCCCTCCATATTCTAGGTATTTACAAGTTTTCCATTACTTTATGCACACATAACTTTAGTATGTACGCACAGCAGCTTTAGTCCAAATGACCGTTTTGCCCCTAACCTTTCTAAAAATTTACGGGGGTTGCCATTGACCCCTAACCCCTTTCACACTAGCATGGCTCTCCCTACACACATCCACGCACATCCATGCATGCATACATGCATCACACACACACGTCTAATACATTCCTGTTGTTTTACACCCACGACGTCATTCGCACTTCTCCCGCATTCACATTTCGCATTCTCTTCCCTTAATTACGTATTACGGCCCAATCCCCCTTGCACTACGTCGCATACATCGATATCCTCGTTTATTTCATGCCCACGCATGCATCGTCGATAGAAATACCACGTGTGTTCAGTAGAATACACGTACAGTGCATGATAGGGCATGACATCCTACCCACCTTAAAATAATGTCCGTCCTCGGACTTTCTAGGGTATGAACCCTGCCAAAGGCCAGCTAGGTATGATGGTCTTATTACCCATAAAACATAAACAAGAATACATACATACCCCACACATATATATACTATATACTGTTGGATATGGACGACATATATACACCCATGAGGGGTTGTATGAAGGTCTATGGACCTCGAATGTCGCGTACATGAAAGCATGTACGAAGGGAACCTTTTCATGTGTGAAAAGGACCACTCGATAAGTGGAAAAAGTCACTTTATAAGTGCATAAAGGCACTTGATAAGTGAATGAAGAAGAGGATAAGTAAAAGGGCTAATATAGGCTAATAAGCTTATATTTAGTTATTTCCTACAATAACTACCCCTAAAGCCTATAAATAGGACCCAAGGGTAAGGCTTTTACACCATTCCATCCATGTCATAAGTTTGCATAAGGCAACTTATGTTCTTCTTCTCCCTCTCCATTAAATTCTTCTTCTAAATAGAGATTTAGACGGTGAAACGCTGCTTCGATCCTCCGTGACGAAGTACCGACCGTTGTGACGAATCCGAGGGCGAAGTTCAGAGACTACGGTGATGCGTACGCGAACGTGAGTCTCTCCTCTTCAATCGATCTTAACATCGTTGTTTTGACAGGATCCTACATATACTTCATTGTCATCCATACGCATCCGCGTCACATTCATATCACGGATACGTCTTATTACTCGTCTAGTCGCACACTCATATAACTATGTGTGTCACTAGATATACATACACATATGTCTTTCACATAAATATCTAGGCACACATATTCACACATTAACGTATACATTGCACACCACAAATAAATCTCTATACGTATCATTATACGTATTTAGTTCACTACTCGTATCTATGTGCATACGACATCACATCATATCCATATCACGATACATAAGGCATTCATACACGTCACGCTCTCATATATATATCACAATACTTCAAGTATAACGACTTATGTTCTACTTACTTATATAAATTTACATATACGTCTATATGCATGCACAGACATACAACTATACATATCAATCTATATACATAACTTGACAAACAGGGTCACCATCATGGTGTCACATCATATGTACACCAGATCCCTATACACACTATACTTAGTCATATAAGTTCATCCATAGTCATATGGACATAAACATCTACATACACACGATAATTAGTCACATCCAACATAGATAGACGTGCACGCACTATAACATGCACGGTCAAGTCACTGAGATAAATATACATATAATCTCACATTCATAGCGATGCACCTACTGCCTCACACAAATAGGCACATATACCACACACAATTCACACAAGAGTGCACAAACATCATACGTCCCCCGCCATATGCTATATATATATATATATATATATATATATATATATATATATATATATATATATATATATATATATATATATATATACACATCCTACGCATATACTGCCATAATAGTCAAATAAATATAAATGTCCATCCACAATCCACACACTCTCACGTATACATATAATTATGCAACCAATTACACACAGTCCAATACACACATATCAGCAGTTTCATTCACTTACATTTATCAAACATATTACATATATATATATATATATATATATATATATATATATATATATATATATATATATATATATGCAAAAAATGTACCTAAGAATGACCTCGGGTAGAGATACCTGAGCACACCCCCGCTGTTCGGGGTGTGTGAGTATTTTTTTTTGAAATTTTTTTTTGCAGTAGGTAGATATACTTGTTATGTAGCTCCCCACAAAATTTCAGCTCGATCCGACACCGTTTGAGCCTCCGTTCATCGATTTCAAAAACGTTGCGCAAAACTGTCCAAATTCTGGACAGTTTTGCGCAACGTTTTTGAAATCGATGAACGGAGGCTCAAACGGTGTCGGATCGAGCTGAAATTTTGTGGGGAGCTACATAATAAGTATATCTACCTACTGCAAAAAAAATTTTCAAAAAAAAATACTCACACACCCCGAACAGCGGGGGTGTGCTCAGGTATCTCTACCCGAGGTCATTCTTAGGCACATTTCCCTCTATATATATATATATATATATATATATATATATATATATATATATATATATATATATATATATATATATATATATATATATATATATATTCCATATTTATCACATTTACATCCACATTGCATATGTATATACATACACACATACTCTGGTACAGACCTATATATACACGTATACAAACATGAATACACTTATCCAAAACACACCTAGATACACCTAGATAGACAACCATATAGGATAGATCAGCAGGTGAATAAACAAAGATATATATCTATATGTATGTGTATATATATCTATTCATCCAATATACAAACAATTACTTATGCTCCCACTACATACCACACATACATAACACATCCCTACACTCCATCGTGACACGTATAATAGAAATCCATACAACTATGAAACATATTCCTATATATGCAACAAGCAGTATTCTACATAGATATTCCATACGCACATATTCATATACAGATGTATAAGTATCAATACCATACATAGATTTCTGAATCTACATATAGCCAAATACATGTACACACATACACACAAGACTATTATATTGATAGTAAATATGCACATAGACATGCATATGTGTGTGTGTGTACGCGTATTAGGACCCATGCACCATGCACACACATTACCATATATGACACACACACCCCCCCATTCACACATACTATACACATCATGCTGTTACACATCCATACAGTCAAGCTACCCAAATTATACTAGCAGGTAGTCGGTAGCTACCCATATCATTATACACATAACATCCAATATATCCACACTTTTACTAGCATACTAGTACATACACGAATAAGTGCATTTTAATATTCATACACATTCAGTAGATAGTGTCATCCCATATACGCACACATTCATATACTGATACATGCATATTAGAATATGGATCATTCACATACATATACATACAGCCACTCATAAGACATACACCAATACACCTTCAATAATAACAACACATACACACAATCACACCGCACTTGCTATAACACCTACTGACCTACATACATACAAGTATCTCATATGCTAATAAACAATCCACCCTCATGCCATTATATACGGAAGGGTACGTACACTACATGTATCCAAATGGTCCTATAGACACCATTCTACGGGTAAGCACATACACACATATATACATATACCATAACTCCACTTAACCGTGCAAACCCATAGCCACCCCACTTATACATGCACTGTATAATCTCAAATCCTCTCATTCATCACATTCTTCATGTGTTACACGTCGCACTTATATCCTTATCCCATACTAGGCACGGTATAAAGCTAAGTGCCTAAACTTAGGGTGGACAGGTCTAAAGCACCCCTTACCCTCCTGAGGATATATCTACTCCAAACTCCCTGGAGCATTACTCATACTATCAGTACGCCCATTACTTGTCTATATTGCTACATACACACCACATATATACACCTATCTTCATGCAATAATACAACCCGCGACCACATACCAAAGTAAAACAATATACCAATTCACATAAACACGTAGGCAGTACATAAATATATTCACAGTTATTTAAATTTAACACATTAGGAATTCATACCCTAGCAATGCAACACTAGCGATATATATGCACCAACATCCCAACCTATATCTATACCACCTGCCCATACAAGTACACATATATTCACACACATACACTTTTCCCCATGTATACATAAGACAATATGGACACTCTACCACTCTATCCATACAAGGATAGATATACACACCTTGGTACTTCCCCACACAGGGACACAACCATAATGTAATAGATAGGAAAACGCTTACATGCACTCATACCATATATGTGCATATCCTCACTTACACCCCTACAGGGTACATGTCCCCACTAGCTTATATGTATCCACTAATACACATCCACGAATAAACATGTATATATCACCTATTTCTCAGAGTCACACAAGTATACCACACACCTGCCTCGCATATCCGTAGCATGTACTTCTATGGAGACGTAATATACGTACACTCAAGTATTTGCCCCCCTAGCATATACGCCCACACCTATCAATATACCACTACAAGCATCCATGATACATGTAACGTTCATGTCATTCAAATATAAAAGTATACCGCAACGTATATAATTCAATCTCTAAGCACAACCAATGCACTTATACACACGGGTTCACCCAATAACATGTACACGTGTATACCAACAATATACATCTTTAGTATAATATACTGCAGAAAGTTCATCCCCGAACTCCCTAAAGCTAGGTGTTCAAGGGTGGATCACTCAAGGCTCTATGGTCACTAAGGTCACTACCCACTTTAGGATTATCTACCCCAATCAAATATTGAAGCAATACATGTACTACTCTTACGCACATCACAGTGCGGTGACCTGCATGGGCCGCCACAAACTGTCGTGCCTCGTTCCACAGAATACCCGACATTTAAAATTTTCCCAAGTATCCTGAAGAGTGAGGGTGAAGAGAGAGAAGAGAGAGAGAGAGAGAGAGAGAGAGAGAGAGAGAGAGAGAAGTAACTGAATAAGCAGGTCACTGCGCACATGCTGGGATAGTACAAGTGCAGCTTCATTAAAATATAAAACAACTCATAAATAACATAAAACAACAACAACTTTATATAACAACTTTCATTTACGTACACAGTCCAAGTGCACCACTACACATACACTGCCACTCTCCACCTCTCAAGACAACCATGTCACACTTTATAGCTACAGCTTACACCAAATTCTAGTCCTGAAACACAACTCCAAGCCACCACCAATCACGCTGTCCCTGCTACCTGAAAAAAATAGGGAGGAGCACGTCAACGTGTGCCCCAGTAGGAACCAACTTGGATTTGGAACATTAATTTAAGGTTATCAACCACAAAGCAAGGTAAGATAAATAAGACGTTCAACCTAAATAATGTGACGAAAAGTAAACAGCTAAGTGAGGAATCATACATGCGGTTTGATGTCGAGCTACTGCAAGAAAAAGGTCAGCACGATTAATAAGACAAGTGTTCACACAACATATACTAAAAGAGGAATCACAAGTGCCATGTGTAACCACAGTGTCACAAGCAAGCAGGCAAAGGGCAAGGAAAGCGTTGCAACCAAAAGAAGCAACATATAAAACACTTGTCTGTTAATTTATTTAGTTGGAAACTTGGGTAAACTGTGTGATGCCAGGACCTGGACTTCACCCCAAATTTGGGGTGATTATAGCACACGGCACAGTGGACACGGGCACTATACGATACCGGGCCTCTCAGCTCCCCCGTCCCTGGCAAGAGTGAGGATCTCCACATAATAACACAACCTCCGTATGTTCTCTCCACTCCCGGTAAAGACGAGTAGGTATAAATATCCCCTCCACTCCCGGTAAAGGCGAGTGGGTATAAATATCACATATCACATAATCATTTCCCCAACTTCTTAGTCCAAGCCTCATATCCACAATTTACTCAAATTCCACCTAAAACCCGGGTTTTGCTAACTCACCCTCATTAGAGAGGACTGAGACATTTAAGAGTTTCATTTTATCATTTTAGTAATGAAAGAGTCATGTTGCATGGCATCACATTCCATATTCATATCAACATGGGTCATGCACCGAAGTGTCATGCCCTCCATCATAGTCATATCAACCCATCATCACATCACATATAGTACCATGCATGACATGCTCCCAACATTACATGTTCATATCAAATCTCATTTCATAACATTATGATTGAGTATTCCTCACATTTCTGGCATTAGTCTTCACTTAGGCATTTTCACAAACACGTGGTGAGCGTGACGTAAATGTCTATAATCACATCAGCAAACCAATTACAAGACATATTATTAGCATATCTTCCCTGTAAAAACAATAGTCATGTATCATAGAGGGTGGATTAGAAACAATGCACAATTCATCACACCACTTATCCATTCAGCTTGCATGAAATACACATGCAGTCATAAAAGATGGCTCATATCACCCAATTATGGTCATAATTTAGCGGGTTATTTAGTACCGACCCCCTGTATTTTCTCCGAAATTAGCAACACCCCCCTATGGTTTCAATAATTAGTAAGACCCCCCTATGGCACCCAATTTTGGACCCCCCTCCCCCTGTTTAGGGGGGTCTTCTTATAGGCGGGGGAGTCCAAATTGGATACAATAGGGGGGTCTTACTAATTATTGAAACCATAGGGGGGTGTTGCTAATTTCGGAGAAACCACAGGGGGTCGATACTAAATAACCCTAATTTAGCAAAACTTCCAAAATAAAAGTTATAGATATGTTAGTCCTGGATTCATAGATAATATTTCAGGCAAAAATATTAAGTATATAATTTATAGTGAATTATTTGGTGAAGTCTATCAAATCTGTTTTTCAGACAGATTTCAGGATCTATATTAAAAGCCAATTTTGGGCATGTTGCAGCCAGAAATTCGAAATATAAGCATTGTAATGAAATTATTGATAAACTTGTTAAATTTCCAACGAGGCCAAGAACATAAAATTCCATGGAGTGTGCAGGTAATAAGCTTCATTTTTCTAAGCTGTGTCAACACTGAAAATCATACAGACATGTTACAAAGATGTAATTTTTGCTCCTAATATCTGAATGGAACATATATCAAAATTATATGATTTTGGGATACAACTTCAAGATCTACAAGCACACATTTTTTTGAAACCTAATTCAATCTACAGTAACCATAATTCAAGAATTAACACACAACATAATTTCAGGTTCCCAAAGAGGCAGATTTTGCATGGAATTCCAAGGGGTGATTAGTGAAATTAAATCATGGAGCATAAATTTGGCTACTCCTACTTCATATTAAGTAAAACATGATATAAAACATGGTAACAAGAACTCTTAATTAGAATTCCAAATCCAAATTAGAATCCTACCTCAAAAATCTTGGTTTTCCTCCTCTCCTTCTCCATCTTTCTTCTCCACCTTCTTCTCTCTTCAAACAAACTTGGGCTCCTTCTATTTGTGAATGGAATTTAGGGTTTTCATTTGATGATGGAGGGGGGAAGAAGGGAAAAGGTGGCCGGCCATGATGGGGAGAAAATGGGAAAGGAAAATGAAAGGAGAAAAGAAAAGAAGAGTAAAGAAGAAAGGAGAGAATTCTCCAAAAAATATCTATTACTAGAAACCTCTCTAGGATAAGCATGCACTTAGTTAAATGACCAAAAATACCCCTCCATATTCTAGGTATTTACAAGTTTGCCATTACTTTATGCACACACAACTTTAGTATGTACGCACAGCAGCTTTAGTCCAAACGACCGTTTTGCCCCTAACCTTTCTAAAAATTTACGTGGGTTGCCATTGACCCCTAACCCCTTTCACACTAGCATGGCTCTCCCTACACACATCCACACACATCCATGCATGCATACATGCATCACACACACACATCTAATATATTCCTGTTGTTTTACACCCATGACGTCATTCGCACTTCTCCCGCATTCACATTTCGCATTCTCTTCCCTTAATTACGTATTACGGCCCAATCCCCCTTGCACTACGTCGCATACATCGATATCCTCGTTTATTTCATGCCCACGCATGCATCGTCGGTAGAAATACCACGTGTGTTCAGTAGAATATACGTACAGTGCATGATAGGGCATGACAGCCTCATTGTGAGAAGATTTTCAAACCTCTTCAGAAGGAGAATTTCTCGCTCATAATCTAAAGTTTTTCCTTCTCCTTTTTCTTCGCTCTAGCAAAGCGATGAAGGCGGTTCAAGATCTTGGATGGCTCATGAATCGTGGAGGTGTTCTTCATCCCGTGATTCATCTAAGGTGCTAGTTGGATAAAGGAGATCTAAGGTGTTGCTTGGAGGAGGTAAACACGATACTTTTTGTCTTCACCGAAAGAGATTTTGGACCCGCGAGTATCGCTTGAGTATATTTGAGCAAATGCAAGGCCTTTATGGTTTTTATTTAGCAATTTAATTCCTAAATTAGTAGTAGATCCTTGGTTTGATTGCTAGTATAGAAATTTTTTGAATTTTTTGTCTTTTGCTACATGATCTAAATAGTTTAGATTACAAGCATCATAATCTTACATTGCACCCTAAGGGAACATCGCCATCCAATACATTTTTGTGAGTATGTGGGCCTTCCTATATGCAATCAGTTCCATGACCTTAACTATAAATACAAATTTATCACCGATTATATACATATATATATATATATATATATATATATATATATATATATATATATATATATATTACCTAAGAAAAAAAGAATATACATGCAACAATGTAGTGCATACATATAAAGGAGATGTTCCCTACGTGCCACCTTAGTTAACTTGGAGTATATATGTGCAAGCACTGCACTTTTCTAGGAATACTTTCCAATGCCATCAAAATGCTTCAGCTTCGTTAACCAACGGAGGTGCACCAATCCTTTGCTTGGATCTGGAACCAATAAGGTTTGATCATATGTATCATGTAAGCACAAACATTGTTGGGAGATGTGTATGCCCTCGACGAAATTTATCTCTGTGTATATGTGCAAACATCTTGATCAATATAACAGTAAGTTGTTTGGTATAAATTTATCTATGTAAATAATAATGTAGTCTTCATTAGAACTTAGGTAAATTCCTGAGACTTAATGCGAGGTCAAACATGTATCAAGATGGAGATCTCGATCATGGAGAAGTGCTTGACCATTTGTAGTATAAGTCTAAAAACGTTCGTGGTTATAGATGTTTCAAGAAACTGATATTGACACATCGGATAGACCATTGTGTTTTTGTCTCCACCTTTGGAGTTGTGACGATGATCTCATTGTCGTTCGACTTGGCGAATTCGGAGACGAGACACAGGTGCTCATTAGAAAATCAGTTTACTGAACGACCCAACGAGAGTTATCATCTGGTTATAATTAAATAATCTGTCAATGATAAACTCTCGGTGATGATAGGCATGTTGGTCCTTAGACTTGAAGTCATGGTACGAACCTGCACGTGAACGGTGTCACTTTGATCTCTGGTCTAGCCTCGGGGCAATCCCCGTTGAAAGGCCCTTGGTTGGCTGACACTTGAAGCGTGTGAGGAGAGTAATGACCAAAAGAGGATTCGTCTCTTTCGTTTATATGGAGTTTGTGTCGCACGTGTTAGTTCGGTCTTTAGTAAAAAATCTGGCCAGAGTATGTTGGAAGAAGTCCAACATTATTAGACTAAAGACCGATGGAGACTAACCGATTTCAAGCTATTGGTGTTGACAGTTGACCATACACTAGGCTTGACTAAGCGACATAGTTATGATGAAAAGACTAAAACTACGGCATTCATCACAGACACAGTCAGGGTAGTCCCGACAATACTCATGTCAATGAGTTAACCATATAATAATGATACCAAAACAGGGACATCACATGCTGCTCGTGGTCTCTGTCGTTTGGAGTTTTGAGCCATACATGTAGTAGGGTCAGGCTGTAGGGTCTCACACAGAGTGGGGCCTTTGTCAAGTAATATGAAATTTTAAGGGATATAATACATATGATGTTTGGGAATTTATTAAGTCGCAAATAATTTGTGATATAAGATTTAGACTAATAATGTAGGATTATTGCATATGATGCAAAATAAATAAAATATATCGTAAAATGTTTACGAATGTATTTTATAATAAAAGGCATAGAACAAGCTCAATTAGACGTCTAGGAATGTCCTAGACTCTTTTTTTTGGTCTTTGGTCAAAGCCCAATGAGATTGGAAGGGGGACCAAAAGAAAAAATGGGCCAATAATGCGCTGGGCATTGCCCAGCATTTCTGCTAGGCAAAGCCCATCCCGCCAATGCGGGTGGGCGGGCAGGTGCGCCCTGCAGGTGGGCCCCGTGGGTGGGGCCCACCAAGGGTTTGTGAAACCCTTGGTGTGGCGGCTGCGTTTTTGGGCAAAATGCATGGTCTTTGGCGAATTTTGAGACAACGTTTGAGGGGTCAAACAAAGTCGGAATTGATCACCATTTGTTTCTATGCGTTCACCGTTCAGTGCTCTTTGATTTGATATAAGATATTACTTTCGAAGCTCAACGGTGAGGAAGAAAAAATTCATTAAAGTTTGGCCTTCGTGTAAGGCAAACTAAATTGATTTTTCTTATTTAATCTATTAGTTCTACATCGAAAATTGAGAGATGAGGAGGGGTGAGCTCCTTATAAAAGTATGGGCCTACTCCCTTCCTTAAAACTTGCACCAAGCTTCAGATCCGAGTAGCTCCATTAAACGTGAGCAAGCCCGTATCCAAGCTTAAATAATATTCCCTCTTTCTCCCTTATTCTTCCTTGCTCCTGCTCGGGCTCTAGCAAAGTTACGATGGAGTTTGGATCGGATCCGAAGTCTTGACGGAGAATCCACTCAAGGTGAAACTTTCTAGAGCACATGGTTGGCTCGACGACCAAAGGATTGCTCGCCTCGAGATGCGGTTCAGCTCGGGAGAAGCAGCTCAGCCCCAATGCGGGGCACTGGTTCGTGGGATTCTGTGCCTTGCTAACGTGCGATGCAAAGGTTGGTAGTTTAATATTCATGCGTTTTAATTGCAGCTAAATATTATAGATCTATCCTTAGGGGTTGGTCAGACCGACCCCTGGATAGTAGTGATTCTGAATATGGTTTAATTTTGTTAGGGCTTAACTTAAAATGGCTTTAAGTTGTACTTTCTGCTGCTTAATTTACTTTCATCGTCCGCCCGACTTAGGCCGAACATCGATTTTTGAGCCCTAAGGTCGTAGAAAACCCTTTAAACATATTGTTAAGTTTGCTCACCGATGGCTCCTACAGTCAAATCCATAAAATTTTCTCGACTCCAGCTAAGCTCCACTTTGGCTCATTGGTTTTTTGTGGATGCTTGTCTCAGGATCCGCTCAATCATATCTCCTCAAGTGATACGTTGTTCACCTTGCCATATGTGGATCTCATCAATATGTAGGCATGTGTTGATTAACACGTCCAGCAGCGGCAGCGTGATTGTCGTCTCACCGTGGCGAAGATGGAATGTATTTGTCTCGGGCCTCTATCTATCAACCAACGCTATAAGTAGTGCACAATCTACCCTTATCCACGTCAACGTAGCACGTGTGGAACTTGGCCATTTCAATATATTGCGTCGCACGCTTATCTATCTCCCATTTGGAATGTCTGCGTCCGTGATCCACAGCCCAAATAATAGCCTCCTGCAAACAATTAATATGAAAATTAATTTTGTTCATGCCAGCATAATGAAAATTTATATCATTACTGTCACCATGACTATTCATACTTGCACATGCTGGGTATGCACAGAACGATGGCGAGCCTGGTCATGCAAGATCGCATTAGATACAGGTCGCGCACCATACATTAGATGAAATCCTAAAATCTGCAATCAAACTTGAACAATCCAAAATTTCACCTCAAACTTACAATCAAACTTATACATTTCAACATTGCAAATCATGCATCAAAGACAAGTAGAGCTATTGAAACATGTTTGACCCTTCTCCCTCTTTCTTCAATCCATCATATAAGAAATTTTCGTGTCACATTAAGCATCCATTATGCATAATCTTTACCTAAGCATCAGAAAGCAAGTTGACCACGACCGCATCATTGTAGGATAATCCTTTTTTTTAACCTAAAAGCCCTAGCTACCAAAAAACAACTAATATTTTTCGTGAAGAAATACACATGATGGATCTAAAGGACCAATGGCGATGGATCTAAAGGGCCAAGGGCGGGGTCATGTGCCTAGCGGCAGGCGACGTTACGAGGCTAAGTCCTGTGTGGGTGCCCGGGTGAGAGCTTAGGGCTTGTGTGGGGTCGCATGCAGTGCCACTTCGCTCGTTTGCTACAAAACAGAGTGGAAGCTTGGTTTTTAGGGTAATGGTTTAAGGATTTGTCCGTAGCCAAATTTGAGGGACCTGCCACTTAAACAATTTGACAGTGGCCTACGACCGCAGGCAAGTCGAAACAAACCACGTCAAAACCAAAACCTAGACACACTGTTGTTTTTTACCCTGATAGTCACAATTTAGTAGCTTTTAACTTGAAAAGGCCCCGTAACAGTAAACATAATAATAAACTACCACAAAATATCAAGTGAAATCTAACCATTAACCAAAATGTCACCACTCAAAAACATCAAAGCACCAGTAATCATCATCAGAAACAGCAAAACATAATGAAAACAAAATTAATAATAATAATAATTCAAATACTGAAATTCAAGTTGTTACTGATATATCCATATCAACCGCAAGTCTCAAGATAAGACAACAAGCTAGAAGTAAACTTCTACAAGGATTAAAGACAATCAACACACCATTCTAAAAGACACAGAACTACATGAACTGTTCTGAAAGACCTAGAATTCCCAAAATCTCAACTGGCAAACCACACAGCAGTTACACAATCGCATTAGCCGCGCTAGCAATCCTTGGCCACAGGTCGGCACACTCCTTTCCAATAGGGCCCGTAATGGCAGAACCTGCAACCAAATGAGTTATATTTAGTTAGCTGTTCTGAAAAACTTAAACAGCTTTTAGACATATAGATGATGTGAAACTATTAATGGCCGCAGTAAGATGCATATAGATAAGGTAGGGTAAAAAATAGCCATGGCTTCCTAGTATTGTTTTCCTGATGATTGATTACAATATTTCAGAAAGTCTAAAAAGGGCAATGATGCAAATAAAAAGTGCTGATGGGAAAATTTGGCAAACATAGATCTCAATTGACGATTTCTGAAAATTCGGGCATCTTTGAATATTAGCAGCAGTAGAAACACTCGGGTCACAAATAGTATTAATCAAAACCCGCAAAGTCTAGTTTCATTAACAAGAAAGAAATGAGCAAAATGCAAATCCCAATTGCTAAAGGATAGAATACCCAGCTATAAGCAGTACGACCAAGTTTTCTAAAATAATTCTTTTCGAATGGAATGTAAAAAAATCCAATGTCTATTGCTAAAGGATAGTATAAGCAAACAATTCAACCTTTTTGGCGGAATTTTCAGAGTGAAAATAACAGAAAAAGAAAATAGTCAGATGACTAAATGCATTAGTGGTTTAGAATCTTTTGACCAATAAACAAATTAGCATATATTTTAGAAAACCACTAGGGTGCTAGTGTAAAGCATAATTGGGCAAAAATAAAATTTGGATGGGCATCGATGAATAGCGCAGAAGTCCCAATTATGCAATTGCATGAATACCATCCATGTTGTGTTTGAGGAATTATGTTCATGATAATTCTGTGGTGTAGCATTCGCATGGTCTGACCTGACAGTAATATCGTAAAGTACTTATTCAATTCAGCAATCAATTCTCCAAGGAAATGCATGCAGATGAAGAAGATTATACTTGATAGAGATCATCATAAAACCTAGTTAAGTTAGCTAAGCCATTCCACACATGAATGCATGCTAATGAAGAGCTTTAGACAAAGGTCAAAATTTTGGTCACTTTCTCCAATTAAATTATTTAGAAATATAAGTTCCCCGGTTCACTTACCTTTCATTTCTCCTTTCGGATTCACGATGACTCCAGCATTATCTGCAAATGGTAAATATGGACAAATTAGAGACTAAAAGTGCATTAAAAATAATCAACCGCAAGAAAAGTAAGTTCCAGTTGAGTATCAAATTACCAGGGTTAGAGGCTTTACCATGGTACAAATTAACACCATATTGTGTATCCAATAAATAAAAAGCAATAAAACAGAAAAATAAATTCTCAGAGCACAATGAACCATAACAAGACAACTAAACCCCGTGAGGATGAAACTAGAGCATTGCAGCATTTGTAGATGCCACTGTCTAATGCTTGAAAGTTAGGATAAACCAGAGCGCACTATAAGCTTCTGAGTTATACAATGGCAATATCATGTATGCTGATACTAAATACCCTGACTAAAACCATATAGTTATCAGTAATAAAAAGAGGAATTAGCAAATCTGCTTTTTTTAAAACAACCCAGGAAAATCATTTGATCAAAATAATTTACCAGGAGACAGGTAACACGATGCAACAATAAAGGCAACATGCTGTTTAATCCTGGTGAAATAAATATATGCCTCCTACTGCAAATGGTCAATGCTGACCACTCAAATATGTAATGAAGCAACTTGCAAACAACGGTGACTGCAACACAGCTTATGATACCGGATGACCATGCTGGCAACTACGGTTGCATACAGTGGAAACCATTTGAGTTATACAATGACTATAAACTTCTGAGTTATAGGAATTATAGCAAATCTACTTTTTTTTAAAACAACCCACGAAAATCATTTGATCAAAATAATTTACCAGGAGACAGGTAACACGATGCAACAATAAAGGCAACATGCTGTTTAATACTGGTGAAATAAATATATGCTTCTTACTGCAAATGGTCAATGCTGACCACTCAAATATGTAATGAAGCAACTTGCAAACAATGGTGACTGCAACACAGCTTATGATACCGGATGACCATGCTGGCAACTACGGTTGAATATAGTAGTTAAAAGCTACCCTGGGAAATATGATAACTACACCTTTTTCCTGACACAAAAGACAAAAATACTCTAAAGTATGAAAATTTGAAGTCAGCAAGAAAACTTAATAAGATATTAGAATGCTCATCAACCTGCTGACCCGAAGGTTAATCAATACTTGAAAACAGAAACACCCAACTAGAGTACTCCATAACCCTCCAACAGTTGCATTTCAGTCCATTTACAAGCAGATCATGAAAGGACTCGGTATATTCAACAATGATTTGTGTGCATTGTTGCTATCAACTACAAATATGATATAGTCAAAATACGTATATCATGGCATACATGCCATTATTATCAAAACAAAACTATCACATCAACAAACAAAATGGAAACTGGCAATCGGGGACGTGAAATTTACCAATTTCTGAGAAGACAAAAGTTGAAGATGTCACAAAGTTGAAAACAGTTCCTAGCAAATTAGTGTTCAGCTTAGTCAACATTTAATCCTGAAGGCTATCCACTTTTAATACCAACCAATATAAGTCGAAATCAAATACTGATTGCAAGTACCGGACATTTGAAAGTTTGGAAACAGGACTTTATTCTCATTCAATTTAAATGGCATCCATGAGTAAACAAATACTGTGTGTGTGGACCAAAACAGGCCACCCCTTTGTTTGCAATTTACATCCGATAACAGAAGATCATCCATCTCATATACGTGCCCAAAGATTCTTTGACTAAATAGTAAAAAATTTCACCCAAGAAAAAATATGGTTGGCCTTTCTGCTAGTTGCTACAGGTGGTGAAATGGAAATTAAACAACTAGCATGTTTGGCCACCATAAATTAATAGCATGAACTTTCTATGAAACCGAATAAATTTTTTCACACAAAGAAATCATCTGACAACAAATTATCATCATTAGATAAGATGAAAAAAAAACAAACGGTAAAAATAATTTACATAAGAATGAGACTATACTTAAAAAGAAGTACATAAAACTAAAACAATGACACGGTGCAGCAAAGCTCATTCGGTAACCATCAACTAATATGCATTGTCGCTTGCGACAAAACATAGAAGTACTGCAGCCTGACTACAAATATGGTCTAGAAAGCAAAACTTGGCAGACATAAATGGCGAAAATGTAGTACCTTCAAAGTACATATAAACACCATCCTTTCGGCGCCATGGCTTGCGCTGCCTCACAATGACAGCAGGCATGACCTTCTTCCTGAGATCAGGCTTCCCCTTCTTGACAGTAGCCATCACCATGTCACCAACACATGCAGAGGGCAGGCGGTTGAGACGGCCCTTGATGCCCTTGACTGAGATGATGTACAGGTTCTTTGCCCCTGTGTTGTCAGCACAGTTCACTGTTGCTGCCACTGGTAAACCAAGTGACATGCGGAATTTGTTCCCCGCAGAACCACCACGCCCTACAAAATGGTCCGGGTTAATATGCTTCCAACTTTTATGAACTCAAATACCAACATGACCCAAAAAGTAAAGGTATACTGAACCATGGTATGAAAAGAAGGATCATAGAACAAAATATGCATTTGATTAACAATTGAGAACACATGCATCAGTACTTGTAACAATAAACGAAAAAAATAATCAATAGGACAAAGAAGAAAGATTAACGCATTCTTTCCATGTTTGATGCTTTGCATGAAGCACAGAAAATAGGAACTTATATAGTACTCCAGATGATAACTTACAATGAAATAGAAAGCAGTAATTTTTATAAACAAGAGACCTAAAGCATCTGTGCATATGGAGAATTGATCAAATTGCTGAAATATCTATATTTAAAAAAACTATCTATATTTAAAAAAACAATGATGTTATCTCCACTCAATTACTGAGAAGAAAGGAAAGTTCATATGTAGGTTTTGATTGCAAATTGCTTGCTCAGATATCTAAAATCACACTAAAAACGAAAAAGAACATTCATATGCATAGATTGCTAAGTGAATTTTGTTAGGAATTTTGAAGGTTAATGAAGGAACAAAAGGAACGGTGAAATAACAAGAAAAACATCAATATCAAATCATAAAGCAAGATCTGGAGAGTAGGAAAGAAAGATCTTGACCTAAATTTTTCGTTTCAGTAAACAACGTATGATGTCAATGACATTTTGGGTTTCAGATTAGTATAAAAGTGTCACCATGTGATAATCATGTGACTTTTAATTATAACTGTTACTCTATATTTTTGGACTGAAACCATCTTGGCTCTAGGGTATTGAAGATATCCCTATAGACCTTTATATCATTTAATCTTCATAGCAACCTCAGTTCTGTATGGACTTAAATCCATTTGATAAATACAATGAAGGATATAAAGTGTTCTAAAATTAGCGTGGGTTGATTGAAGGTTAATTTCTTGCAATCAACCAAACAAATGATGTTAATGACATTTTGGGATTCTGGTTAGTTGTATGAACACCAACACGCTAACCATACAACTTCCGATTGTATGCATAACTAATGAGCATATTATCATTGCAATCACCATTTTAATTCCAGAATTCAAGACTGGAATTGTCTTCACCTAGGGTTTTGAAGGCAGTTTCAACAACTTATCATCCAATCTTCATATCTTCTTCAGACTTTTCTACCCTAGATGCCACCACTAGATACAGAAAAGGAGATGAACCTCCATGATTTATTAAAACAAAAACAAAAAACTAAAATCCTGATTTGGTCTACAACCGTATAACACCAGAAAACCCTAAGCCGAATGAAAACTACAACAATCGTTTCAAGGAAAAGAATAATTGCGCAATTAACATTTTAAAACACAAGATCTAAACAAAGGAGGGCAACTTTTTAAGTTCAATCCAACGAAAACAAATTGCATGGAACCCCAATTTACATATCATGGGATCTTACCTCGCTTCGACATCCTGGAAACTCTCGATCCGCCGCAAGGGTTTGCTGGGGGGCGGCTTGTTGGAGGTTTTATAGGGTGTCTTTCTAGGGTTTTGCGAACAAATTACCAGAATGCACACATGGAAAAATGCACGAGCGCACGGTGCACATATTGCAAAACAAATAACATATAGGGAATTGTTATTTGCACGTATCTTTTTGTTCAATTCATAGACCATTTAATTACAAGTTTGCCATTAAAAATATTTTGCTTAGTTCACTGATCACTTATTTACATGTTCGCCCTACTCATCACCCTCCTTCTTCGCGTCGTCGTCCCCTTTTCCACCGCCGCCGAGGACTCCTCTCGTCGCACAATATTGAACCCTAACTTGTCGTCAAATTCGCCCCTTTCAGAAAGCCCATTAAAATACCTCTAATTAGGGCACTGATTGCCCGCAAATCGTTATGTTGATCCCCGCGATCGCGCTCTATCCTGGCCCTCTGAGCACCGTCTGCTCCTCGATCGCCTCCTCCTCGTCCCACCGCTAGCCAGAGAACGATCTGAACCTGTCGCGCCCTGCTCTCCCAAATACGGAAGGCGCGTAGCAGACTAGGTCACTGTAGTATTCAGACACTAGGCTTCAAGCCGCAAAGGTCCAAATACTACTATGCATTAATTGTGATTTGAGTAATAATATACCTGCAGGCCACTCCGATTGTAACGGCATGTTTTCGTTGTGCACGTATTTCTGTTACAAAACGTTTTCAAATGATTTCAAAATTGGGTAAATGGATTTTTTTCTATTTTTTCGTCGCTCAAATATGAAAATGGACTTCGTTTTCATGATCCTCGCGTCGATACGGACCCGTGGTACTGTTTTTGTAATTTTTCGGACACGTTTAATACCAGGGGCAAAATCGTAATTTCATATTTCTAATTATTTTTACTAATTATGTTTTTACAAATTACATTTCACTTAATTATCATAACCCAATTACCCTAAAATCCCAACATGTCAGCAGCCTCCCTTCAGTTGCTAAAAACGTGGGAATCACGTTTAAACTTTGATAAGGTTAGTCAAAACATCTACCCAACCCTTAATTACATGTAATTAATACCTCTTAATGTATTATTGTTGTAAACTTGGTGGCTACGGAATCCGTAGCTCTGTATTTATAGCAATAGTGTTACATAATGGGTGGATACCCAATAACAAGTTGGGCCTCCAAAAGCCCGTTTATAACACTTCCCCGTATTCATCCATTGTTGTAAGCCGTAATGAACGCTTCAGGGTTCATAGAGCTTATCTGATCATGGGTCTATGGATACTTCTGTAAGGATCATGTCTATGGAGAAAATACTAGAAGGTGGGTTGAATAGTGTTTAAGTAATTTAAAACGATAGTTACACCAAATTAAAATGCTAACCAACAATAAAGTGCTGAATTAGAATTAAACCCAAATACGAAACAAATGCAAACACAATTATGTTTCAGGGGTTCGCATTACCCAAGTCACTTCCCGACTTGTTCCCGGTAATCCTACGTCCCTTCCATCCGGATACCTCCGGATACTCAAGTTAGAACCCTAACTTGAGGTTTCCTTAAAACCCCACTTGTAGCAACCCTACAAGTGAAATCGAATACAATCGATGTCCTTGACTCCCACAACTTGGGAGCAAGCAAAACCGTTCTCACACACCCGAGAGCTAATTCAATATACGAAAATATTGAAATATTGAAAGCAACACTTACAATCACCTATGTCTTGAAGTAGAACTTGAAGGAGTGGTGTGTTGTGTGTTGAAGACCTCTTGGAAGAGAGGAGAAAGCCCCTTCTCTTGACTGCACCAATTGCCTAGAGGATCACTCTTTGGTTCTAGGTTGGAGAGCAAGAGATCAAAGATTTGGAATTCTTAGGGCTTTGGATTTGAGAGCTTTAAACTTTAGAATGAAAGCTTGAGATGAAAACTTGGAAGAATTGGTTCCCTCTCAATGGAACAGTAGAAGCCCCATTTATAGGTTTCTCAAATCCACAAAACAGTTTAGGCAAAAACTCTTTTGGAATCCGTGAGAAAATTCTCAACGGATAGAATCTGAACTCGCGACAGTCGATTGTTGAAGAAACCACAGTCGACTGTTGCACAGTCAGCATGGGTAGGTAAGAATTGTTGAATATTGGACTCCCCGAATTTGGTTTTGGATGATGAGCAAACATAAATAATTCATGAACTAACAATTTGTGAGCGCAGTATTGGAGATCGTCGCCAATTTCACGAGAACAATCAAAGCGACATCTCAAGACTTCTCAAAGCTCGTATTCATTGCCTAAAGCTTCGTTGAAGCCTTTGGACCGTTTTGGAAGTCATGAAGAATTGATCGAAGCTCTCGAAGACCGTTCTTTAAGGTTTTATTTATAGTCTTTTAGCTTCGATCTATAGAATGTTAAGCCTTGAGTATTTCTTACGATTCTATCTTCATAACGCTCATATCGTAGCTCTAGGATCTTAGTACAAGTCCATTCTAACTTCCTCGAAGCATCGCGCTTCGATTCGGACTTGTTTGTGCATGTTAGTTGGTACAAGAAGAAGTACTGACCGACTAGATGGTGATCTAGTCGGTCAGCAAAGCTTCTTGGACCGACTAGTTTGAGTTAATCTTTTCTTGTTCAGTACTGTTTACAGTTAGTCGGTCTACGTTGACTCACCGACCGACTAGTTTGTGAACTAGTCGGTCAGTGATGCTTCTTTGACCGACTAGTTGTGATTTACTGTACATGCCAAATTTCTCCTAAGCTACTGTTTATCGTTAGTCGGTCTAAGAACGTTTGGTGACCGACTAGTTGACAATCTAGTCGGTCAACTTTTGTTCTTGGACCGACTAAGTCAATTTGTATTCAGACTATTTCACTTTGCCTCTTAGTCGGTCTACGTTCACTGACTGACCGACTAGTTGTGAAACTAGTCGGTCAGAAAGTCTTCTTGGACCGACTAGATTTCTAGGTCTGAATTTCTATTTCTTCTCAGTTCTTCACTTAGTCGGTCCATGTTGTTTGACTGACCGACTAGTTGATGAACTAGTCGGTCAGTGGTTGTTCTTTGACCGACTAGTTGCCTCAGATTTCTAACCGTTGGGATTTGACCTAACTCGTTTTTATGGGACCCTATAAATACGAACCTAGGTCATTTCTCTAGGGTTAAGAGCTGCCATTAAGATATTCATTAAGATTGAAAGAGATAGCCATTCTCACTCATTTTCCAAAGCTCTCTTCCTCACAAGAAATCCATTCTCTCTCTTTCTAGATCTAGAATCCATCTTGAGAGAAGTTTGTTCTTGGTGAGCCCTTCAAGCTCTAGCTTGATTCAAGTCTCCAAATCACTCCTAGGCACCCATTGCTGGTCATTTCAGTTGTGCTAGGTCTTGGTGACTTCATCTTCCTCAAATCCCTCCTTGCACCTTTTTGGTAAGAATACTCAAGGTATAGGATTTTGTGGTAAGATTGTTTATTTCATTATAAACTCATTTATATTGCTTATTGATTCTCTCGGTTGTGAGAGAAGGTTGTGATCCCGGGTTGTGGGATTCACTATTGCCATTGCATGTATGATTTGATCTTGTGAAGGTTTTTCACAAGATATCATAGTGGAAATCTTGGGTTAGGGTTTCTAACCTAAGTATCCGGAGGGGATCCGGGTGGTTGGGACGTAGGATCACCGGGAACAAGTCGGGGAGACTTGGGTGGATCCGAACCCAGTAACATCTTTTGTTAGCATTGTTATTTTTGTTGTTGTCATTCAATTTAAGCTTCCGCAAATTGATTTGGTAGTTGTTTGCACTATAATTAGGAATTATACTCCTTATTATTTTTAAAGTACTATTCACCCCCCTCTAGTACTTGTGCAGTAGCTTGTAGGGCATTACAAGAATTCATAACGGTAACTTACCACGTGGACAGTCGACTGATGAAGCAAAGACAGTCGACTGTTGAACCAACAAGCGACTGTAAATCCTTCTACAGACGACTGGCCGAGAGATGGTAAGTTGAATGAAATCTGGAAATCATGTAAGATAACAGGACAGACGACTAATGCAAATAATACAGTCGACTGTTAATCAGAACAGGCGACTGTAAATCCTTATACAGACGACTGTCAAATACCCTGAGAATTTTCAGAGAGCCGAGTCAATAAATTGGCTCACAGACAGACGACTGTTGAAGCATACACAGTCGACTGATCCAAGGTACAGTCGACTGTATATACAACAATAGTCGACTGGCCGTAAAAGTCAGATCAACGAAGTTTTGGGCAAAAGAAAGACAGTCGACTGATTTACAAAACACAGTCGACTATCGCTTAGACAGGCGCCTGTGAATCGTTCATCAGTAGCATGTGCGAAATAAACAGAGAGGCCCAGAACTAGATTGTAAACGTTAGTGTATAATAGGCGACTGTAGAACAAAACACAGTCGACTGTTTTTGAGACAGACGACTGTAAAACGTTCAGCAGTCGACTGTTATAAACAATCCAAGCACAATCACTAAAGAAATGGATTGGGGTCAAAGGACAACTGATCTAATAATGTCTTAAGACAGAAATGATGATGTGTGTGAGTGCTCCATCAATGTTCTACTTCTAAGCTACATACTAGAAGAGATAAAAGAAAATTACATTGACGAATTCTCTCTTCTATCCATCGTATGAGCTTGAAGACTTCATGGAGCTTCAACCATCATCTACGATTATCCAATCCATGTCATTTGCCTTCAATCAACTTTGAGTGTCATCCATTGCAAGTAGATCTTCATAATAAGCTTAGGCAATGGATTAACTGCAAAATAGGGGATTAGTCACAAGTATTTATGTTTGCTCATCATTAACACCAAGTATGTAGAATTCTAATACTCAACACTTCTGGATCCCAAGTTAAAGAGCTCTTGCCTTGTTAAAACATTTGCCATGGAAAACCCAGTGAGAAAAACCAGTGGCTAAGGGAAAAGAGTACACGTCTTTGTAACTTCCCATGATCGATGGATAACATCAGAGGTGGATACTTCTGGATCCAGAGTTGCTGTGGTTGCCTCGTTAAAACCTTTGGCTATGGAAAACCCAGTGAAAAAACCAGTAGCCAAGGAAAAAGAGTACAGCCCGACATTAACTCCCCCTGAAACGTGCAAGCTTCAGGCTTGTAAATCTCTCAACTGTCTCATCCCAATTCCTAGTACAAGTTTTCTAAAGGTATTGTGAGGTAAAGCTTTAGTAAATAGATCTGCCAGGTTGTTGCAAGACTTGATCTGCTGGATGTCGATCTGGTTGTTTACTTGTTGTTCATGCGTCCAAAAGAGCTTGGGGGAAATGTGCTTTGTCATGTCACCTTTGATGTAGCCACCTCTTAGTTGAGCGATACAGGCAGCATTGTCTTCGTACATGGTGGTTGGTCCAAGATCTTCCGTCTTCAGGCCGGTAGTCTTGAGGATGTGGTGGATGACTGATTGAAGCCAAAAGCATTCTCTGCTAGCTTCGTGGATCGCTATGAGCTCGGAGTGGTTGGATGAGGTCGCTGTTGAAGTCTGCTTCACAGATCTTCATGAGATGGCCGTCCCACCGTATGTGAACACGAAACCGGTCTGGGACTTTGCGGTGTGTGGGTCAGACCTGTATCCTGCATCTGCATAATCGACTAAGTCGGAGGTAACACCTTTCTTGAAGTATAGTTCGAGGACCACAGACCCTTGGAGGTAGCGCAGAAGGTGCTTCACTCCGTTCCAGCGGCGCCTTGAGGGCGCTGAACTGTATCTGGCTAGTAGGTTAACTGTGAACGATATATCAGAACGCGTGCAGTTTGCCAGGTATAGGAGTGCTCCAATTGCACTTAGGTAGGGTACTTCAGGACCCAGTGCTTCCTCCCCCTCTTCCAGCGGTCGGAAGGGGTCTGTATTGACATCCAATGATCTGACGACCATTGGTGTGCTAAACGGATGACATTTGTCCATAAGGAAGTTTTTCAGCAACTTCTTTGTGTATGTCGATTGGTGTAACAGGATTCCTCCGCTCAAGTGTTCAATTTGTAAGCCTATGTAGAACTTCATTTTGCCAAGGTCTTTCATCTCAAAAGTCTGTGTGAGACTTTTGGATATCTCACCTATCTCTTCAGGAGATCCGATGATGTTTAGGTCCTCTACGTAGACGGCAATGATTACGAATCTTGTTCCCTTTGCTCTTATAAAGATGCAAGGACAGACTTCATTTGTTGTGAATCCTTGTTGCACTAGGAATTCACTGAGTCTGTTATACCACATTCTACCTGACTGTTTTAGACCATACAGTGATATTTGGAGTTTGACAGAATAGACGTCCCGAGGTCTTTCTGTCATTTTTGTCGGTAGTTTATATCCGTCTGGGATTCTCATATAGATATCCTTATCTATATTTCCATATAGGTATGCAGTCACAACGTCCATGAGCTGCAATCCAGGCCTTCCTTTGTAGATAGGCCAATAATGAAACAGAAAGTGATCGCATCCATGACCGGGGAATAAGTATCGTCATAGTCTATTCCTGGTCTTTGGGAAAAACCATGTGCAACAAGGCGCGCTTTGTAGCGCACGATCTCATTATTCTCGTTTCTTTTTCTCACGAATACCCATTTATATCCTATAGGTTTAACACCCTTTGGTGTTAGGACTACAGGTCCAAAAACTTTGCGCTTCAAGAGTGAGTCCAGCTCTACTCCTTTTGCCTCGTTCCACTTTAGCCAATCCTCTCTGCGTTTACATTCTGCTAGAGAGCGTGGATCGGTCTCATCGTCGTATTCAGTGATGTGAGTGGCAATAATGAGCGCGAAGTTATCATCGATGATTGTGCTTTTTTTGTCCAGTACCTCCCCAGTACGTACATAGTTTAATGATATTTCTCCTACATTTTCATCTTCAGGTGTTTTTAGGAGGGGAGAGGTATCTGGGCTGAGCTCAGCATCCTGTGGTGGTATCGTTATTATTGCTCCAGGATTTTTCCTCTTTCAAGGGTTTTTATCTTTGGAGCCTGGGGGTCGTCCTCTCTTTTGTTGAGGTACGGCCGCTTCTGCTGCAGGTGGATTGTATCCATCTTTGGGTATGTCAATCCTAGCTGGCGTATTTGCAGCATGGACGTGTGATCTGAAATCTTCTGGTTGTAAGTGAATTTGTCCGGTAAAATGTGAACTGTATTTTGTATTTGAAGGATCTTCATGATCTCATCTTTACATTGGTTCGTATGCGGATCAAAATGGGATAAAGTTTTGGTTTCCCATGAAATGGTCTTTGAAGCTTCTGGCTTCTCTTTGTTAATGCCCAGTTTGGAAAAAGTGTTTTCGTCAAACTCACAATCTGCTAGACGCGCATTAAAGGCGTCCCCCGTTAGGGGTTCCAGGTATCTAATGATCGATGGTGAGTTGAATCCGATGTAGATACCTAGTCGCCGTTAAGGACCCATCTTGGTCCTCTGCGGTGGTGCTATGGGGACATAGACAGCGCATCCGAATATCCTCAGGTGAGAGATATCCGGTGGGTTCCCATATGCAAGTTACATCGGGGAATAAGATTGACTCCCTGACGGTCGTAATCTTATTAACGATGCAGCGTGCAAGATGGAATGTCCCTATGCATTTACTGTCAACTGGCATTGCATCAACAATGGACGAGCAATCCATTGTAGTTTCTTTATAAGAGATTCGGCTAACCCATTCTGGGTGTGAACATGAGCTACATGATGTTTAACTTCTATGCCGGTTGCTTGGCAGTAGTCTAGGAAGACTTGTGATGTGAATTCCCCAGCGTTGTCCAGACGTAATTTCTTGATCTGGTTATCTGGGAAATGTGCCCGCAACTTTATGATTTGTGCCAGTAGCTTTGCAAAGGCTACGTTGTGGGTGGACAGGAGGCACACATATGACCATTTGGAAGATGTGTCAATCAGTACCATGTAGTACTGAAATGGTCCACTTGCGGGATGAATAGGCCCGCAAATGTCTCCATGTATTCTCTCTAGGAAGCTCGGAGACTCAGAGTCCACCTTCAGGGGGGATGGTCTCGTAATCAATTTCCCTTTGTGACAAGGGGAACAAGGAGATGCACCCTTTGGAAGTAGCTTCAGGCTTTTCGAGTTAATTCCACGGGATTGGGATATGATGCGACGCATCATATTCCTTCCAGGGTGTCCAAGTCTATTGTGCCAGAGTTAGAATTCTGGTTGATTGTCACACTTCTGGTGCTCGAGTGTGTTTGCTTCCATTGCTCTTATCCTTGTATGGTAGAGACCCGATGGGAGTCCCTCAAAACGCTCGACGGTGGTTGTAGCACCATTTTTATGAGACGTTACATACAAGAATTCTCTATTTTGTTTACTCACTGTCTCAATGTGGTATCCGTTTAAACGGCTATCTTTAAAGCTTAACAGATTTCTATGAGAGCTAGGAGAGAAAAGCGCATCTTTTATTAGTAGTTGTGTTTTGTTGGGGAGCATACAATGTGCTTCCCCTGATCCTTCAATAATTCCTGATGGGCCGGATATTGTATTCACGGTTCCATCGTATTTATCAATGCTTTGGAAAAAGCAGATGTCTTGGAGGATCGTGTGCGTAGAGGCACTGTCTGTAATGCCCTGCTAAGCTACTACACAAGTACTAGAGGGGGGTGAATAGTACTTTAAAATAATTAAGAAGATAATTCCTAATTATCTTGCAAACTCTACCAATAATGCGGAAATGCGGAAATGTAAATATTAGACAACAAAGAGAACAAACGCAAACAAGCAATTTAACGGGTTCGGATCCACCCAAGTCTCCCCGACTTGTTCCCGGTGATCCTACGTCCCAAACACCCGGATCCCCTCCGGATACTTGAGTTAGAAACCCTAACTCAAGATTTGCACTATGAAATACTTGTGAAAAACCTTCACAAAGTCAAATCATACACAAATGAAATTGTGACTCCCACAACCCGGGATCACAAACAAACTCTCACAACCGAGAGTGAATCACTTGCAATATCAAAGTAAATTGAAATAGAAATTCTTACCGACAAAATCCTATGCCTTGAGTAAACTTACGAATTAGGACAAAACGGATTTTGGGGAAGATGAAGAGGCACCAAACCCTAGCTCCAAGTAGATGACCAGCAATGGAGTCCAAGGTGGATGTTGGTGACCTTGGATCAAGCACTTGGCTTGGAAGGCTCATAATCAATGAATCTCTCTTTTGAAATACGAGTGAGGGAGAGATTATTGAAAGGAAATGAATGAGCTTTGAATGAGATTTAATGCTTCTCTTTTGATCTCTAAACTTCTCTTAATATCAGCCTTGAGTGCAATGAATGCAGCACACCAAGTATTTATAGGTTAGAGGAAAGAGAGAGAGAAAAATGTTTCAATTAAAGCTCCAACGGCTCTATTCTGAACCAGACTAGTCGGTCAAAGAAGGATCACTGACCGACTAGTTCATCAACTAGTCGGTCGGTGATACAATGTAGACCAACTAATTGTAGAACAGCCAAAAGGTCGAAGTTCAGACTTAAAGAACTAGTCGGTCCAAGAAGACTTGCCGACCGACTAGTTTCACAACTAGTCGGTCGGTGAGTGAACTTAGACCGACTAAGAGATAAAACAAATAGTCTGAGAACAAATTGATTTAGTCGGTCTAAGAACAAATGTTGACCGACTAGTTCATCAACTAGTCGGTCGACAAACGTTCTTTGACCGACTAACGATAAACAGTAACTAGGCATGTACAGGGAAAGCTCAACTAGTCGGTCTAAGAAGGATCACTGACCGACTAGTTCACAAACTAGTCGGTCGGTGAGTCAACGTTGACCGACTAACTGTAAACAGTAAAGAGCTTGGAATTGAAGGAGGCAAACTAGTCGGTCCAAGAAGCTTTGCTGACCGACTAGATCACCATCTAGTCGGTTGGTTCTTTTTCTTAAACCAACTAACATGCACAAGAAGTCGCGAATCGAAGCGCGAAGCTTCGGGAAAGTTCGTATGGACTTCTACTAAGATCCTAGCTCTAAGATATGAGCGTTATGAAGATTAAAACGTAAGACCTACTCAAGGCTTAACATTCTACGAAAATGAAGCTAGAAGACAATAAATAAACTATGACGAACCGTCTTCAAAAGCTTCAATCGAATCTTCATGACTTCAATAAACGTCCTTGAGCTTCAACGAAGCTTTAGGCATATGATCACGTGCTTTGAGAAGTCTCGAGACGTTGCTTTGGATGTTCATATAAGTTTGGCGACGATCTCCATAACCGCGCTCACAAAGAGTTAGTTCACGATATATTTATGTTTGTTCATCATCCAAAACCAAATCCGGGGAGTCAATACTCAACATTCTCCCCCTTTTGGTGATGACAAACCAACATAAATAATAATAAAAAATAATGATTCAAATTTAATTTACTTACTCCCCCTGCATTGATGACACGTTAATTCCAAATTAAATAATAATCATAAGCATCAAGCAGACGAGTAAAGTATAAAAAATGAATCGATTATTGAAATATCGGATTTGAAAATCCATTTATATATCTTAACTCCCCCTGAATCTAACATATCAAATTAGATTCTTGGAAAAATGCTTTAAATTATCATTTAGCTCATTGTCATTATTATATCTCTCCCCCTTTGGCATAAGCAAAAAGAGTGGGAGGAGAACAACGACAACAACAATGGCTTCAAATTAAAGCACGAGAGTCGTAGAATACGACCACGGTCCAAATGACACCAAAGGAAAATACGAATTAAATCAAAGCGTGTCAATGATACCAAAGTCGAAAATCGATAAATAAAATCATCAAAACTCAAATTAATTTTACGAATTGAGTTATGGAATATACTCTCCAATATCAACATTCTTGGTTAATTTAGTGCATGGAAAACAATTCTATATTTCCATAGAAATAATATCTATTTAACCAAGTTATTATCGTCGAGCGACGATATCAAACATCAGAGACATAAAAAGAATATAATGTGCACAAGAGAATAAATGTCAACATCGATGTATATATATATATGAAGCATGAGTACATCAAAATGATACATCGACAACATACATAAACGATCCAACGATCGAGGCACAAAATACAACATATCACACAGCTGATATCAGAGTATCACAAAACATACGAAAATCTCAAAACATCATATGAGATACATCAAAATACATCCAAAAATATCAAAAATCATAACCACCCACACTATCCTACCCAACTCTCTCAAACTAGATCTATCATCCAAAGTGCACTAAGAGAGTCCTCAGAGAAGCTCAGGAGGCAGCGGGAGGATCTGCAGCAGCAGCAGGCTCTGCAGGAGGAGTGGTCACTGGAATGGCTGGAGTGGAGATCTCTGGCACGACAGAAGTGGTCTCGGGAGCAGCAACAAATGAAGCATCCACCGGAGGTATGGTGGCAGCGGGTGTGCTCTCGGGGTCAACGGCAGAAGTCACAGCAGCACCAGAAGTAGCAGCAGCAGCTGAAGTACCCTCAGGGGCACGAACAGCAGATCCAAGGAGCTCCTCGAGCTCATCATCATCCATCTCCTCCTCGTCAGAAACAGACGGAGGGATATCAATACCCAAACGAGAAGCGATACGAGCAAGAATCTCCTCAGATCGAGCACAGCGAGACTCCACACGTTTGATCGAACGTGCGAGGTCAGCAAGAGTAGGAGAGGGAGCAGGAGCAGCTGAAGCAGAGGCTGAAGCAGACGGGGTCGTCCTATGAACATGACGAAGTGCCGTAAGATACTTCTTGACGGCCGTCGCATTCAGAGGGGGACCGAGGGGACGCTCATCGTCAGGAGGCAGAGGGACACGAAAGTGGCGAAAGACAAGTGTCAGAAGGCCAGGATATGGGATGTGAGCAGATTTCGTGGACTTTCGGATACACTCGAAAGAATCCATCTTATCGAGAATGATCCTAGCCCAGTTAATCTCGCTCCCCATGAAGATGGCGTAAATGAGCTTCAGGAAAGGCTGGGATGGCAAAGAAGATGAGCCGTACTTCGGAAGGAGGCACGACTTCAAGATCAGATTAAGTACCCAAGCATTCGGCTTGAAGGACTTCGAGGGAAAGCTAATCATGGCAGGGGGAATCTCATGGAAGATCTCGGCGAGCATCACCTGCTCAAGCTAAGAGATGTCGTCGAAAAAAATATCTGAAGGAAGAAGGCCAGACGAGGAGACATCTAGCAACTCTCCTAAGATTTCTGCCGTGAGGACTATCGGTGTCCCCAAGACAGTAGTCTCAATAGAGTGGGTCTCGTCGTACTGACCGCGAACCCTATTGGCGTAGAAAAGCTTGACAAGGCGAGGGTATGGATGTGGATTCGCCTTAGGGTCATACCGAAGATAATCGATAAGACCGCTAGACGACAGAAGATCAGCAAGGCCTGGGAAGTTGGAGAACTGTACGAAATGCTCCAGAAGCAGCGGACAGTGTTCGATACGGTTATATGCCGCGAGACACATCGGGTCGTCGCGACATAAAGAGATATCGACACCGCCAACTGGCATCGGACCCTTTCCCTTAGGCTGACGTGTGGAAGAACGGGGTGGAGGAGTAGAATCCCGAGCGACGTGCTCGGTTTCCGGGATATATTCCGTGTTAGAATCGGATGGAGGAGTGGGTGCACGGAACGAAGCTGGAGAGACAGGTTGCTTCCTAGGCTTAGGCTGAGATTGGGCTCGGGGTTTCTCTATCGCCGTCCTCTTTCGCTTAAGAGGAGGCGAAGACGACGAAGGAGGATGGGTAGTTTTTGATCGGCGTTTAGGTTGCGAGGGTTCCCTAGGAGGTGAATCAACGGTCATCGGTGATGGACTCGAGGGTCGGATCGGGATTCTTGTCTTCGCCATAAGCGTAACGAGACAAGATACGCACGAAATCGAAAGAAGAACCCTAAGATCACAAACCCTAAAAACCGAAGGAACAACATAAAACCCTAACCCTAACAGCAGAGAATGGACCCTAAACAGCTAGGAGAGGGAGGAGATACCTAGGGAGGAGAGAGAAGGCCGGAGCAAGGTCGGATGGTGGCCGGAAAACGATGAACGACGGCGGAGGGAGAGAGGAAGTCGAACGGGCTCGGGGGGTTTTGGCTGAGAGAGAGACTATGAACCGACTAATGAGAGATTAAGTCGGTTAGAAGAGTGTATAAGTCGATTGGAATATCAAAAGACGCAACTGTCCCCGAGCACTTAGTCGGTCAGAGTTCAAGCGCTGACCGACTAGATGACCATCTAGTCGGTCGGCCAATGAGCTTGAACCGACTAAGTGCAAACAGTAACTGAAGCCAAAATTTAGGGCTTGAGTTAGTCGGTCTGAGTTCATTCACTGACCGACTAGATGATGATCTAGTCGGTCGGTCAATGAACATGAACCGACTAACAGAGTTCAAAAATTTTAGAATTTGAAATTTTGAGTTCTCTCTTAATCGCACTTGGACGAAACATCGTAATACTCTCATTAATCATTATACTACGCCATTAAACATCGAAAATCTTAAATTTGACGTTCATGAATAAATCGAGCATAAATTCCGAAAATTCAACGAAAAATCCAGAAAATTCCAATACATCAAGCATGAACAAATATAACGAAAAATGATAGCATGCATGATTATTGAATAAAATGAATCCTAAATCTCGGATTCACCCATAATCCCCAATTCTCGACGTAATCGCACAAAGGAGTCTTCCTTTAGGGGTTTCGTGAAAATATCGGCGATTTGCTTCTGGGTTTCAACGTACACTAATATGATGTCCTTTTTAGCAACATGATCATCTAAGAAATGGTGTCGGACATCTATGTGTTTCAAACGGGAATGGTGTACCGGATTCTTAGAGAGACAAATTGCACTTTGGTTGTCCACCATGATAGGGCAAGTATCACAGTTTATACCAAAGTCTTTAAGAGTGTGTCTCATCCAAAGAACCTGAGCACACGCGGCACCGGCGGCAATATATTCTGTCTCGGTGGTTGAAAGTGATACAGAATTCTGCTTCTTGGAAAACCAAGAGACAAGAGAATTTCCTATAAAATGGCAAGTGCCACTAGTACTTTTCCTGTCGGATTTGCATCCCGCATAATCTACGTCACTATATGAGATTAACTCATATGTGCTAGATTTTGGATAAAGTAATCCAAAATCGAGAGTGTAACTTAAATAACGGAAAATACGTTTTACCGCTACTAAGTGTGATTCCTTAGGTTGAGACTGATAACGAGCACATACACATACGGCAAACATAATATCGGGCCTACTTGCGGTAAGATATAGTAAACTACCTATCATACCTCGATATAGACGAATGTCTACATCTTTTCCGCCCGCATCTTTATCAAGATGTGTAGTCGTGCTCATTGGAGTCTTCTTCCCAGAAGCATTCTCCATTCCAAATCGCTTTAGCAACTCCACCGTGTACTTGGTTTGGTGGATGAAGATTGCATCGTTCATTTGGCGAATTTGGAGACCTAAGAAATATTTGAGCTCACCCATGTGGCTCATCTCAAATTGATCCTTCATCACATTAGAAAACTCTTCGCAAAGAGTGAAGTTAGTAGAACCGAAAATGATATCATCAACATATATTTGAACTAAAATTATATCATTATTCGAATACTTAACAAATAATGTCGAATCAACTTCTCCCATTTTAAATCCTAAATCCAAAAGAAAATTCTTTAAACGGTCATACCAAGCTCGAGGAGCTTGTCTCAAACCGTAAAGTGCTTTCTTAAGTTTGAAAATGTGATTTGGAAATTTTTCATTTATAAAACCCGGAAGTTGAGAAACATAAACTTCCTCAACAACAACATCTCCGTTTAAAAACACACTTTTAACATCCATTTGAAATAATTTAAAATCCTTATGGCATGCAAAAGATAATAGTAATTTAATGGATTCTAATCTAGCTACCGGAGCAAAGGATTCTTCGAAATCAATACCTTCCTCTTGCCGGTAGCCTTGAGCTACTAACCGAGCTTTGTTCCGGACGACGATTTGGTTTTCGTCGGTCTTGTTCTTGAAAATACACTTCGTTCCTATAACGGTGTGGTTCTTCGAAGGCAATGAAACAAGCTCCCAAACCTCATTCCTCTCGAATTGAATGAGTTTCTCCTCCATGGCTAAGATCCAAGCACCATCTTCGCACGCTTCATTAACATTCTTTGGCTCTATCGAGGAGGCAAAGGCACAATGAGCGAAGTAGTTGACTTGAGATCTCGTCTTGACACCATCAAGGATATTGCCAATGACTTGCTCATGAGGATGGTCACGAACGGTATGAAGCCGTTTGGGAATTCCCTGATCACTAGGAACATTCTCAAAAACTTCATTAGTCGGGTTAGTATCAATAGAATCAATAGAATCAATAGAGTTAGAATTACCAATAGAATCACATAAGACATCCATGGAGTCATCATCATTAGTATTTCTAGTAGGGACAAAACCTTCATTAAATGAAACATGAAGTGATTCCTCGATCGTTGAGGTTCGTTTGTTGTATATCCGGTAGGCTTTGCTACGGGAGGAATATCCAACAAATATCCCCTCATCGGATCTTGGATCGAATTTGTCTAAGCTACCATACGTGTTTTTGATAACACATTTTGAACCGAAAACACGAAAATGTTTAACTTGAGGCAATCTACCAAACAACAATTCATAGCAAGTTTGTTTAGTGTCAGGCCTCAAAAGTATTCTATTAAACACATAGCAAGCGGTATGTACCGCTTCCGCCCAAAATTGATGGCCAAGTTGGCTATCATCGAGCATAGTGTGAGCACATTCCACTAGCGTCCTATTCTTTCTCTCAACAACACCATTTTGAGGAGGTGCGCGAGGGAATGAAAAGGTGTGTGTAATACCAAATTCATCACAAAAGTTCTCAAAAGACTCATTCTCAAATTCCCCTCCATGATCACTACGAATAGTGACAATGGTGGTTCCAATGAGATTTTGTACTTTCTTAACAAATATTGTGAAGTTTTCAAAAGCATCATTTTTATTACTTAAGGAAAATACCCAAGTAAATCTAGAAAAGTCATCAACGATGACAGGTCCATATCTAGCATTACCTAATGAAGCAACTCTAGTTGGCCCAAATAAATCTAGATATAATAGCTCTAGTGGCCGCTTAGAAGAAATGCTTTTCTTAGGTTTAAATGAAGATTTTGGAAGCTTGCCTCGTTGACACGAGTCACAAAAGCTTTTCTTTTGAAAGACAAGCTTAGGGAAAACTCTAATAGAATTTAACTTGGAAAGCTTAAATAGTGTTCCAAAGTTCACATGACCAAAACGTCGATACCATAAGTGTTGTTCACTTGTGTTGGCAATGAGACATTGTTCATGTGATCTTGGAAGATCTAGGATATATATATCCTTATGGCGTGTGCCGGAAAATGATAATTCATCGTTATCTTTTCTTAAGATATGGCACATTCCTTTCGCAAAGCTAACTTTGTAACCTTTGTCACAAAGTTGACTTATTGAGATAAGATTGTGGTGCATAAAAATCATCATATGTGTGAGCATGTGGAGTAGGATGTGTGTTCCTACGTGGCATGGTATTTGTGTACATATAAGCATGACCCTTCTTTGGAGGTCCACCCAAAGTGGGTTTCTTTCCAAATGAGGGTGTGTACGAGGTGGAAGCACCATTGGTAGATGAACTACCAATAGAGTGTTTGCTACCACTCGTTGAGGCATCGGAAGTTGGCCTAACAAAGGTAGTGGCCGCTTTGGATGAATTTCCCATCGTATACCCCAAGGCAATGTGGTGATTGGCCAGAAGTAAGTCATTTAGGATTTTATCCAAATGGTCCTTACCCTTATTGAATTTATTAATTCGGCCTAATGTGCACTCATATTTCTCGGTGAGAGAACGCATAGAAGTGTCCAAAGTGGATACTTGCGATGTGAGCACATAAACACGAGATTTGAGATTTTCATTCTCAATACTCAAAGTCGAGTTTTGAGAAGTCAAATCCGTTATCTTGTGTTCCTCCGGATCCTAAATGCTAACATGTTCAAGTTGAGATTTGAGATTTACAATCTCATTTTTCAACTCTTCAACAATGGTGTCGTTGTTGGTGATGATAGTTTTAGGCGAGGGTTGGATGCTAGCTAAATCATCTTTTACTTTAGTATACCTATTTACTAATTTAGTATACTTAGACCATATTTGTTCATTAGCATGTCTAAGGTCATCCATGGTTACCTCATCGCCTTCATGGTCGCTATCATCGGAAGAGGAAGATCCTTGATCATGCTCCTCTCTTGCCATGAAGCACATGTGTGCTTGCTCCACTTGCTCATCGTCCGACTCTCCACTTGAGGAATCATCGGAGTCGGTGAATGTCCCGACAAGCCCCTTCTTGTACCCTTTCTTGTACTTCTTGGACTTGTCGAATTTTGGCACCTTCCACTTCTCCTTTTGCTTATTTTGAGGACAATCCGCTTTCATGTGTCCTGGCTTATTCATTTAAAGCACAAAGGAGAGGAGGCGTAAGTAGAACTAAACTTCGATTTGTTTTTGAAGTTACCTTTCCGGAAGACCCGGTTGAACTTCTTTGCCATGAGGGCCATGGACTCCAAGTCCAATTCTTCTTCCGATTCTTCATCATCGGTTGATGTAGATGTTGATGGAGCGGCCTTGAAAGCAATAGCCTTTTTCTTTGGCTCGTCTTGCTTCAAGTAGGACTTCATCTTATCCTGCAACTTAAGCTTTCTATCCTTGCGTACCTCATAAGACATTAAGGTACCCATTAGTTGTGTGACGGTATATGTTTTCATGTCATTACCTTCCTCGATGGCGAAGGTACGTTTCTCCCAAACAAGAAGGAAGTCCATCGATGATCTTCGAGACTTTCTCCTTTTGGGTGTAGGTCTTACCGAGAGCCTCCAACTCGTTTGTGATGTCGACGAAGCAAGCATAGTACTCCTTCATCTTCTCACCATGTAGCATATGAAATAACTCGTAATCTTTATTAACAACAACGAGTTTAGAGTCTTTTACCCTACTCGTCCCTTCATGCAAGATGAGGAGGGAGTTCCATATTTGATATGCACTCTTACATGTGCATATCTTATTGAAGTCCTCTGGCTCCAAGGCACATTACAAGGCGTTCATTGCCTTGGCATTGCTTACCTCCGCGGCGACCTCCGCGGTAGTCCACTTCTCGAAATCTTCTTCGGCGGGCTCGACATACTCCTTCATCGTGGCCCTCCATAGTGAAGCACTCCGGAGGAAAGTTTCCATCCGGCATTTCCAGTATCCGCAGTTGGTACCGTTGAAGAAGGGAGGCCTCGTCGAGGAGTGTCCTTCCATCACCGAAGACTATCCTTCACGGTTCCTGAAGGTGGACGAACGGTCTTGTTGTCGTTGGCAGACATAGCTATAGACTTGGCTCTGATACCAAATGTAATGCCCTGCTAAGCTACTGCACAAGTACTAGAGGGGGGGTGAATAGTACTTTAAAATAATTAAGAAGATAATTCCTAATTATCTTGCAAACTCTACCAATAATGCGGAAATGCGGAAATGTAAATATTAGACAACAAAGAGAACAAACGCAAACAAGCAATTTAACGGGTTCGGATCCAACCAAGTCTCCCCGACTTGTTCCCGGTGATCCTACGTCCCAAACACCCGGATCCCCTCTGGATACTTGAGTTAGAAACCCTAACTCAAGATTTGCACTATGAAATACTTGTGAAAAACCTTCACAAAGTCAAATCATACACAAATGAAATTGTGACTCCCACAACCCGGGATCACAAACAAACTCTCACAACCGAGAGTGAATCACTTGCAATATCAAAGTAAATTGAAATAGAAATTCTTACCGACAAAATCCTATGCCTTGAGTAAACTTACGAATTAGGACAAAACGGATTTTGGGGAAGATGAAGAGGCACCAAACCCTAGCTCCAAGTAGATGACCAGCAATGGAGTCCTAGGTGGATGTTGGTGACCTTGGATCAAGCACTTGGCTTGGAAGGCTCACAATCAATGAATCTCTCTTTTGAAATACGAGTGAAGGAGAGATTATTGAAAGGAAATGAATGAGCTTTGAATGAGATTTAATGCTTCTCTTTTGATATCTAAACTTCTCTTAATATCAGCCTTGAGTGCAATGAATGCAGCACACCAAGTATTTATAGGTTAGAGGAAAGAGAGAGAGAAAAATGTTTCAATTAAAGCTCCAACGGCTCTATTCTGAACCAGACTAGTCGGTCAAAGAAGGATCACTGACCGACTAGTTCATCAACTAGTCGGTCGGTGATACAATGTAGACCGACTAATTGTAGAACAGCCAAAAGGTCGAAGTTCAGACTTAAAGAACTAGTCGGTCCAAGAAGACTTGCCGACTGACTAGTTTCACAACTAGTCGGTCGGTGAGTGAACTTAGACCGACTAAGATATAAAACAAATAGTCTGAGAACAAATTGATTTAGTCGGTCTAAGAACAAATGTTGACCGACTAGTTCATCAACTAGTCGGTCGACAAACGTTCTTTGACCGACTAACGATAAACAGTAACTAGGCATGTACATGGAAAGCTCAACTAATCGGTCTAAGAAGGATCACTGACTGACTAGTTCACAAACTAATCGGTCGGTGAGTCAACGTTGACCGACTAACTGTAAACAGTAAAGAGCTTGGAATTGAAGGAGGCAAACTAGTCGGTCTAAGAAGCTTTGCCGACCGACTAGATCACCATCTAGTCGGTTGGTTCTTCTTCTTGAACCAACTAACATGCACAAGAAGTCGCGAATCGAAGCGCGAAGCTTCGGGAAAGTTCGTATGGACTTCTACTAAGATCCTAGCTCTAAGATATGAGCGTTATGAATATTAAAACGTAAGACCTACTCAAGGCTTAACATTCTACGAAAATGAAGCTAGAAGACAATAAATAAACTATGACGAACCGTCTTCAAAAGCATCAATCGAATCTTCATGACTTCAATAAACGTCCTTGAGCTTCAACGAAGCTTTAGGCATACGATCACGTGCTTTGAGAAGTCTCGAGACGTCGCTTTGGATGTTCATATAAGTTTGGCGACGATCTCCATAACTGCGCTCACAAAGAGTTAGTTCACGATATATTTATGTTTGTTCATCATCCAAAACCAAATCCGGGGAGTCAATACTCAACACTGTCCACTAGGCATTTATAGTCCATCTAATTTTAAGAAAAACATCGCAATATAAGGCACAAGAAAAGATATACTACTAATAATTATTCAATGTCTAAATATACATCAACATGTTATAAATCAAACAAGCAGATAGAAAAATTGTTCAAATTACAATGCATAGAAATTATATAATGCTTTAGTCGAGCAGGTCATCGTTTGAGAAGTCCTCAGCGATGAACCTGATTGGTGCCAGGTCTTCTTGTTCCACCAGGTTTGTCTCAGCTTGCTTCTGGCTCGCTTTGTACAAGTCATGTAGGTGGCGTGGAGTCCGACAATTCCTGAACCAGTGTCCAGTCATGCCACACCTGTGGCACTTATCTTCCCTGTCCTTTCTGGGGGCAGATGTCTGGCCTTTCTCTTCCACACATTTTTCTTCTTTCCCTCATTGTTGGTTCTTGGTGGGGGTCCTCTAGCCTGCTTCTTCATTGCCTTACCCTTCTGGGGTTTGCCTTTGAAGTTGCTCTTCTTCTTCTGGGAGGAGCTGTGATGCGCTTCAGGCGCAGGAGTAGTGCCGGTAGGGCGTAAGTTATGGGTGGCCAGAAGGATGTCTCTATTCTGCTCTGCCATCAGAAGACTTGAGAGAAGCTCTGAGTATTTCGTGAACTTTCGTTCACGATACTACTGCATTAGTATAACATCCTTCTCGTGGAAGGATGTATACGTCTTCTCTAACATGTGCTCCTCCGTCACTTTCTCACCACACAACTGCAGGCGTGAGGTGATACTAAAAAGTGTCGAGTTGTACCCGGTGATAGACTTAAAGTCTTGGAGACGAAGATTCTCCCATTCATATCATGCTCGGGGAAGTATAACATCTCTTTGATGTTTATACCTATCCTCGAGGGCGGTCCATAACTTATAAGAGTCTTCCTTGAGGTACTCGGTCTTCAGGGTCCGATCGATATGGCGTCTGATATAGATAATTGCTTTTGCTTTATCTATATCAGAAACCTTATTGCCTACAGCGATGGGATGGCTCAATCCCTGTGCTCGCAGATGGAATCTTATGTCCAACTGCCAGCTTAAATAATTTTTGCATGTAGCATCCAATACGTCGAAGTCGACGCTTGCAATTTTAGCAATTATCTCTCTAGCATGTTTAAAAATAAGCAATAATTAGATATTTTTAAAGAAAAATAAATAATTAAGCATTTTAGACACAGATATTTGCTGCGTGGATCGGCTAATCACCATATTAATTACAGTCCATACAGTCCCATAAAAAATGAAAATACAACTCGGGAACCCACATGGGGCCCCTATTCTTCTGTAATGGATCTTCATCTTCGTGAGACGTCAGTCGGTCTTGTAATTTTTACAATAATATCCTCATTACATTTTTCTCTCAAAAGAAAAGAAAAGAAAGCGAGGGAAATAATGGTGATAGCTGTTGATCCAAAACCACAGCAAATATACACGTACGTCGCAGGTAGAAAAATGCAGTTGGCATTACATTGCAGACATATAATCATCACATGCAGTTTTAATCATTACATGCAGTTTTAATCATCACAGGCATTTTAATAGTGGAAATGAAAATATTTTCGTTTAATAATTATTGGACCACTGGGCAACGTCATACACTGTAAGGTTAGTTGACTAACGGCAGAGCGGTCACATGATCTTTCTAATTATTAAACGTATAATAATCAGATAATCCGAATAAAATGCGATGAATTAAAAGCGTGTAATTTATCCAGATTTTAACGAAAAAGAAATAGTAATTAAATCTGAAAAATAATTTGGAAATGAAAATTTTTGTGGTCAAAGCCAAGTTAGGGTTTTTGGTCGCGTGAGTTGTCGCTTCTGGCGGCTAGGGTTTCCAGACACGCGCGCACACGTGGGGGGGGTGCCGCTGCAGGCGGCAGGGCCCGTCCGCTGCTTGCGGCGGCGGGATCTGCACGCCGGGGTCGCCCGCCGCTGCGGGCGGCGGTTGCCGCACGCCGCTGCGGGCGGCGGGGTCGCCCGCCGCTGAGGGGGGCGGTTGCCGCTCGCCGCTGCACGACGGCGGCAGCTGTTACGCGAGGTTGGGTGTCGCGTGGCGGCTTCCAGCCGCGTGGCGATGAAGAAACTCCCTAGGGTTTAATGGTTTTTGGGGAAGAAGATGATAAAAATCCGATTTTTATGGGAAAAAATCTATTTTTGATCTTCAAAACGGCGTTTTTATCGTAAAAAGTTGATTTTTAACAATAAAAACGACGATTTTTCATTAAACAATCGATCCAAGTATTTGGATCTAAACATATGCGCATACGAATTTAGATCTAGGGAAAAGAATTACCTCTAGATCCTACCCGCCAGATCTAGCGTCGTTCGGTGAAGGAAGCCCGTGTGCGTCGCGTTCGTCCGTCGGCAGAGGTTCGGCTCAGCATCGAGCGTGCTGATAACGTGTTGTAAACTTGGTGGCTATGGAATCCGTATCCCTGTATTTATAGCAATAGGGTTACATAATGGGTGGATACCCAATAACAAGTTGGGCCTCCAAAAGCCCGTTTATAACAATTATTATATTATTTTATTATATATTAAACCCCCTAGCCTCTCGTTTCTTCATGTAGAGGCCCGAACCCTCACATCTCCTCCCTCGGCTCACACCCGAAGCCCCCCAAGCTCTCCCTCTCTTCTCGTCCTCAGCCCTGAACGCAACTCACCCTCACCTTCGCAGCAACCCCCTCATGCCCCTCTCTTCGACCCACACCCACGGCGAAGGCCGCCCCAAGACAGCGGCGTCGCCCGCCGACAGCGCCCTTTTGGCGCTCCCCATTACCACGACGCCACGCCCCCACAGCCCCAGCTCCGCCTTCACGAGCTGCACTACCCCCGAGCTGCCTCCATCCGACCCCCCAGCTCACTGCAGAGCTCCTCAATCGAACCCCACGGTCGTCGACTCGCCACCGCCATCGTGTTGGAGCCCGCCACCTCCAGTACCCCGCCGAAGATCTAAACGGCCTCTAACACTACTTGCCACTCGCCGTTCTTCTGCCTGAGACACTGTCCCATCGTTCATTCCCTCCAGCTCTGCCCGCCGTGTGCCTCTGCCCCGACGACACCCCTTCGCTGTCACAACCCATGTAAACCCCTCCCACTTTCGTTCCCTCTCGTCGACAACCCAAGATCAAAGCCAGCAACAAGCTTAGCTCGCTACCCGCCACCCGCGACCACCGTAGCGAGCCCCGACAACCCACCGCCGAACCTAGCAGCACCCCCGGCGACGTCCATCGCCTTCCGCCACTCTCCGACGAAGAAGCTGTTGGATACAACGTGTAGTTGGATACAACGTGTAGTTGGATACAACGTTTGATGACTTCGTGTTTAATGATAACAAACGTGTATGAACAATTTAATGTGTGTGCCAAGTGTTTTCATGAATGGCACTCTTGCAAATACTCAAAGAGAGACTACGTCAAAGTGATGGAGAATTTGCCATTCATTAACAAAGTGGACTAAGTCAAAGATGGAGATAGTGGCTACACATATTGGACTAAGTCAAAGATGGGGAGATAAGGAGAAAATCAATTCAAATCCATATTTGAATTGATTCAAATCAATTGGTGCATGAATCAAATCCTAAAGCCAAGCAAATTGAAGACTTGGTCAAAGATTGAGATATATAGAGAATCTCACGCAAATCAATATAAGAGATTAAATGAGATCTTATATGAAATCCTATAGCTATTCAAATTCAAATCCTATAGCCATCCATATTCAAACTCTATATCCATGGTGATTCATTCGAATCCTATTCAAGTGAGGATTCCTTCCAATCTACATCAATTATGGGATTCTAATTGATTCTAATTGATCTCATCCTCTCCTATATAAACCCATATTCAAATAGAGGTATTTTGGGAGAGAGGGCAACCAAAACAAAGAGGGAAATTCTGCCAACACAAAGGGAAGGGGAAGGCAGCAACTTTTCATGTCCATAAGCCCTTATATTGCACAACATTGAATATCTTATCCTCCCTTGTGCAACCTTCTTTCTCCTTGCAAAAACTCCATTGCCAAAGAGCTTCATCTCCCACGAGCAAAGCTTCAAGCCTCCACTTGCATAATAAAGCTCCAAGCCCTTGCAAGCCAACATCCTATTGTGCAACAATACAAAAGGGAAAGCCTTCAATATATAGTGCAAGCTATCATCTCCACCAAGCCAAAAGCCTCCATTGACATACTCCATTCTCCTTGTGAAACCCCTTGCAAGCAAAACACCATGGCCGCAACATTCTAGTCCCATCCTCATAGGTCACAACTTCAAATGAAAGATCATCACTTCATTGTGCAAAGGTTCAAGGGCATCATACATTGCGCAACACACTAGAGGAGTCATCACATATTGCGCAACATATTAATGAGGGATCTCTCTCAAGGCCGCAACTTTCAGGGGTCTCTTCATCCATCGACGCAAGCTTCGAAGCCAAAGAAGGAGGCCACAACATCTTGGGAGAGCCACGACACGAGATCAGAGACTACATCCATGTCAGATTTGATCTGACCTGAGCTGATTGATAGAGACGACTACCGCTACGCAAACTAAGATTTCCTAAACTCTTCATTATTATATTTGTGTAGTAGTGTAGCGCACTTTATAGGGGAAACTTTACCATTGTGACGTTTTGGAGTCTTGTTTAGTCTGGGACTAGACAAGAGGGTCTTGACGAGTTGGGGCTTGTTAAGAAAAAGCATTTACTAGGTTGATAATGTTTTGCACTCGGGGAGTGTGGTATGAACTAGGTGAGAGTTGAGTTGGTTCTCATAGTTCATTGTAGTTGTACAAAGAAACATATTAATGCTAAAATCTGCTTTGGGGCTGGACATAGGTCGTTTGGGCGACTGAACTAGGGTAAATATGATGTGTACTCTGTGATTGCTTATTATTTACGCTGCATCTGTCATAACTGCATGTGATTGCTCGTGTGTTGCACGAAAATTTTTATTAGCCTATTCACCTCCTCCCCTCTAGGCTTAGATCCGGATCCAACAAGTGGTACCAGAGCAGGTTAGAGGATCTAGGCTAGATTGACCATAAATTCTATTGATAATGCTTTTGCTGAAGGTTGGTCCAAATCATGACCCCCTAAATTTAATGGTGTAGATTATGCTTATTGGAAATCTAAAATGAAAATGTATTTAAAATATGTTGATTATAAAGTATGGAACATTACAGAAAAAGGTTATAAGCCACCTGTTATTAAAATTGAAAACTCTAAAATAATTAAACCTGAAGATAAATGAGATAATGATGAATGTAGACTTTATTCTTTAAATGGTAAAGCTATGCATGCGCTTATTTGCTCCTTAGATAAATCTAAATTCAATCGTATCTCACCCTGTTTAACTACGCATGAAATATGACATACACTAGAGGTGACGCATGAGGAAACGTCACAAGTGAAGGAGTCTAGACTTGCTTTGCTGAGCACAGAGTACGAGAGCTTTCGCATGCTTCCATCAGAATCCATCTCAGAGATGTTTGTGAGGTGCATGGACATCATTTACAAGTCTATCTCCCTTGGTAAGCCATACTCTAGTCTTGCGCATGTGAGGAAAATCTTGAGGGTGCTGTCGAGCTCGTTACGTCACAAAGCCACTGCCATTCAAGAAGCTAAAGATCCATCACAGATAAGAGTGGAGGACTTGATAGGTAACTTAATGTCACACGAGCTTGAGCTGCAGAATATAGAGGCCAGCGAGAAACTAGAGGCCAAGGAACCAAAACCACTAGCTCTTCAAGCTAGTGAAGATGACGAAGATGATGATTAGGAGATAGCATTGATGGTCGGAAATTTCAGAAAATACGTCAGAACTCCTTAAGGAAGAGCTGAGATGGCAAAAAGGTTTAATCGCTCTAACAATTTCAATTCTGATAAAAATCCCTCTGAACAGAATACTACTAATAGAGTTGAATGCTTTAAATGCAGGAAGAAGGGACTCTTTGTAACGCCCGCTCTTAGGGGGCCATTACTTATTTGATTTCATCTACAGGTCTACAGATCACCAGTGAAAACAACATAGCCACGATGCAGATATGTACAAAAATACTCAAATAGTGTCTTTTTTATTACAATCCATATTACACAATACAGATATATGAAAGGAAAGAAGTACAGCTGAAAGTACACAACTCGAGCTCTAAAATCTGTGGCCTTTGGGACGCACTCTGTTACTGTCAACTCAGAAACATTTACCTCAACATATGCAGCGTCTGCGGTGTCACGAATTTGGAACCGTAGGTAAGTCACGATAATTCTAAAAATAGAAATAAAAGCAGTGCACAAGTATAAAGCAGGCTAAGCAAGGAAACATGCTAAAGAAGTATCTATAGACAAGTGCGACAAGTAAAGTAAATGCAGTCATGCATACAAGAGCAATAAGTAAAGTAAATGTAGTCATGCATACAAGAGCGAAAAGTAAAGTACGGGTGGCTACACAAGTGTGACAAGTATCGTGCATGCAATGCATAAAGTAAAGGTGACAGTGCAAGTAGTGACCATACTAGAACTACGTGACTCAAGTCGGAGAGTATGATATGCAACCATTGAGTTCATCTCTTGCCTGGGTGCGCTTACCCAGACGAATGCCAGAATACAAGCAGCGGTACATGTATTTTGCCAAAACACAGGCAGCGGTACGGGATGCCGAAACACAGGCAGCGGTACGGGAAGATGAACTCCAGTCCCACACACTCTCAAACTATGAGTTACCCCAAACCCAGTGAAGTGTCAAGTGTTCTATGTACGTGTTTCATATGGGCTGTTCAACAAGTTGTTTCACAAGATATTCCATAAGATATTCCACAAGATATTCCACAGGATATTCCACAAGATGTACCACATGATATTCCATACGATAATTCATTAGCATTCACTGAGTCCTAGATGGCATGTAGCAGGTGATGTGACTGTTTTAACATGATCAACCATGCACAAGTATATTAATGTTTCATGCAAGGTTTCCAAGAGATAAGTAACAAAACATGATGGACAAGAGTGAACAATAGTTATCATGGTGAATATGAGTTTACATGCGATAAAAGTTCAAAGAAATTTATTTGAAGGTATTTAGAATCAATAGTTGCAAACAGATGAGTATTGGAATTCTAACATTGATCAATGCATACACGGCCAGTCAGGTTTGGCTAAGCAGGTCACTATCCCCAAGCAGGATGATCCAAACTTTGGAGCAAACGATCCTATACACCGGGTGGTACCAATGTTAAGAATGCCAATATTCACATTTGTTCCATCGATTATATTAACAATCAGTAGAGTAGTTTCCTATTTACCATGATAGTTAAACCAGGACCACTGGTTGACTTTCTTAATGAAAACCAGAAAGTAAAGTAAAGCGGATGCTAAGAAATTTGAGGATAAAGACAAGTCCAACAATTATGATGCTGATTCCATGCTTCGAGCATGTGGTATTTCAATTAGTACACAATTTACCCAAGTAGATGGTTGCGTGCTACAGCTACCAAAGTTGAAAGTTGGCAATGTCGTATGTTCAAGTTAGTAGTCGTTCTAAGACGACAATTTTAGTTTCCTGATTAGTTAGGTCTCTAGTCGTTTGTTCAGGTCAATAGCCGTTCTGAGGCTATTCACGAAATCTTAAGTTCATACAAGTGCACTTGTTTAGATTTCTAAAGTTAGAATTAGAGTGACTTACTGGTTTGAGAATTGTCGTAGTAAGCCGAGGCTAGAGCTAGAGCTTCCAAGGGTGCTGGTGCACGAGAATCAGTACCTGCACATACAAGAAATCATTAGTTAATTCATATACCATTTTCTATCTATTTTTCTTAACGTGTTCATATTTTTATTATAGCTTAAAACTCGTCAAAATAGGTACTAAATATTTTTAGAGGCCAGGTGTGGGATAAAATAATTTTATATAGGAATAAAATATTTTTTGGAAGCTCATTGGTATTTTGAATAATTTTTGAAAGCTTAGAATTGATTAAAAACTAATTTTCTAAATTATAAAATACATATCTTGAAAGTTCAATGATTTATTCAGGGTGAACGATGTTGAGTATTGGTGTTTCATACCAATCTTATTTTGATGATGATCACAACATTATGTTGTTGCTAATGACTCTCATGGTTTAGTCTCTCAATTTTATTCCAAGAATATCTTTCTTGGAGACTAATCACTTGGTGCAAAGATGGACATCAAGTGAAGAAGGACCAATGCTTGGACTCAAGGAGTGCCAAAGCTTGGAGATGATGGAGAGCAATCAAGGCATCAAGATTGAAGACTTAGACTCTAAGGAAAGCATTGTAATACATGTAATTTACTTTATTGATTTCTCTTTCTTTTGAGTCTAGGATTAATGTAATGCCTTGTTAGATGGTTTACTCATTCATGCATATGCATTTAACCATCTTAGTGAGCCTTAGGATTATCATAGAATCCAACCCAATAGGTTCACTTTGTCCAAAGACTCATTTGGAGTCTTTGGCTTTCCATCAGTCGCCTGCTGAAGGAAACTCAGTCGACTGGGTGATTTCCAGTCGCCTGTAGATCCTTCTACAGTCGCCTGATATGCACAACTCAAGTCAACATTTCAATTGACTCAAACTTGAGCTTTACGCACAGTCGACTACTTGTCAGTTTACAGTCGGCTGTATATTTACAGTCGCCTGTAGATTGGTCATCAGTCGCCTGAGTAGCGTAAGTGCAATCTCTGCATCTCTCTGTCTTTTCTCCATCTTATTCAACAGACGACTGATTAAGGTTTTACAGTCGCCTGACTAATAGACAGTCGACTGTATTATTGACATCAGTCGCCTGTGTTCTTAACTGGAGAAAGAGTGCAGCTCTCTGTTTTATTCCATCCCCTGCAGCAGTCGCCTGCTGAAGGATTAACAGGCGCATGTCCTGTTCTCAGTCGACTGTACTGTCTTCATCAGTCGACTGTCCTGGCTCAGATTATAGACGTTGGATATTTTCTAGCCGTTGATCAGTCGACTGTCTTTTGATCATCAGTCGACTGTTCCTGTCGTTTTTGCCCAGTTTCTAGCCGTTGCAGAATTGATTCTTTGGCTGTTTTCTTGGGTTTTGCAGTTTGATATAGGGCTCCTATATATATGAGTGTGCTGCCATCTCTTATGCTTCTTGATGCTATTGAATATCTCAAGAGATCTATAAGCAACTCACAAACTCCCTAAATTCCCTCTCAAGAGCTCTCATTCATCTTCATGCATTGAAGTCCAGCTCAAGGGAATTCATCCAAGTGCTCTCAAGCATATCTCAACACTTGGAGATCCTCTTCCATGCCTTGAATCCATTTATGAGTAAGCATCTCAAGGCATAGGTAAGAGTATTTATTTTACTTGGTGAATTTGTGTCTCTAATTCTCTTTGTGGGAATTAGCTCTTTCTTTCTTTGTGGGAGGTTATCTCTTTGTGGGATTAGGATATTCTTTTTGTGGGAATAACTCTCTTTGTGGGAGCAACTCTCTTTGTGGGAGTTTAGTGTCCTAGTGTAGGGCTAACCCTAATTCTCTGAGTGTGAGTTAGTGATTCTCTGTGGCCAACAGTATTTGGCATACTTTGGAGATTTCTCATGAAGTGCTTCTTCAGCATAAGGAGGAGGTTCAACCAACCAAGCCCGAGAAGGAAAAGGAGGTTGCACTCCATGTTGAGAAGGAGTCATTCAAGTAGAAAAAGAAGTTCCAACAAGAAGCTCCGAGTGAAGAAGAAGAAGATATTGATGATTACATCGAGCTTGCCAAGCAATTCAAGAATTTCAAGGCATTCCTCAAGGACAAACAAGGTATATCTTCGTCAAATTTTGCCTCCCAGTCTAACAAGCTTATTTGTTTCAATTATAGTGGAAAAGGTCATCCTGCTACTGAATGTCCTTCCAAACCCACCAAAGATACCTATAAGGGTAAATGGAAGAAATTTTGGAAAGGCAAGTCCGAAATCAAGAACCAAAAGAAGGGACTTATCGGTACTTTTGATGATTCCGATGTGGACACATCAAATGATGAAGATGAGGATGACAAGGAGCACGATTACAGGTGTTTCGTTGCGTTTGATGATTCTTCATCAACTTCCTCTAGCTCAAGCGATGAAGAGATAGAGTCGTGGCTCAACTCCAAAGAAGAATGGTGCTTCATGGCTAGCTCAAGCGAGGATGAAAGCGATGAGGAAGTCGAGGAGGAAAGCGATGAGGAATATGTGGAGGAAAAGCCATTCTATGAGGAGCTTGAATATCGCCTAAATGTGGCCTCCAATTCGGCGAGTAAGTGCATCGATTCATATGATAAAATGAAAGCTAAACTTGATAATGCTATGATTAGGATGCATGATTTAGAATCGTCTAGTGTAAGTATTCATGATGATTTGCATGTTTGTGACACTACTAAGAGAGACACACTTCTCTCTTAAGGTAAGGAATTGAGCCTTACAAATGAAAAACTTGTTGCTCAAAACCTTAGTGATCGGTCCATATTTTACACCTTTTTTCTGCATATTTGCATGCCATTTCGATCACCCATATCATGCTTTTCACGAGTATTCGACGATATTGCGTTACTTTTCACTATTTCTTGTTTTTGTCGGATTTCAGGAAATATGGAGCGATCGGGAGCAAAAATGAGCTTAAGGGACTTGCACCCACTCCGGAGCGTCACCCAAGGCTCTTTTCAGGGCTATTCGGCGATGGGAGACGGGTGGAAGAAGAAGGAACTCCGTAGGAGCGACGAGGAGGAGAAACGGAGAAGATTGGGCATTTTCAGCATGCCACTCGGCCGAGTGAAGGAGTCACTCGGCCGAGCAAAGAAGCCCGCTCGGCCGGCCAGATCGGACACGCAGCAGATTGAGTATCAGCGTGCACTCAGCCGAGCATCGCCATCCCACTCGGCCGAGCATGGATACACCACTCGCCCGAGTGGCATCACGACGACGGCAAGCAAAAATCCCAGACTTACTGGAATCCGTCAGGCGATTGAGGGTTTCGACTCGGCCGATTACCGAATGCCCCTCGGCCGAGTGAGTAAAGCCACTCGGCCGAGTCACCTCCGAAGACAGGCCCCCGAGACCCCTGACTTACTGGAATTTTACAGGGTCTATCACTCGGCCGAGTAGAGAAGCCCACTCGACCGAGTAGAGAAGTCAACTCGGCCGAGTGATGCTGAGGACATGCAGCGCCCAGATTTTCAGATAGCCTCCCACTCTTTTGAAATTTGCTATCATTCCAGCAAGCAAAGTATTTTTCTCATATTTTTTATGGATAGTAGACTTCATGACGATTCCAACGCCGCCAAGAACGCGTAAATCGGAGGTCGGATGAAATCTGGAGAATTTTTGCAAGTTGACACTGCAGTGCAGGAATTTCCACTCGGCCGGGTCACATATTCCACTCGGCCGAGTGCGGCCTGGGCCCAGATTTTAAGTTGCGGTTTGGGCTGTTTTTGGGCACGAATTTGAGGGGTTTTCTAGGGTTTCTTGCTAGGGTTTTGGGAGAGTATTTAAGGGGTTTGTAGCCACCATTAGAGGGGGATCCCCCATGTTTTCTTAGGTTCCCAAGATGTTTTCTTAGTGATTCTTTTAGAGATTAGGCCATGCACTAGGCCCTCTCTTGGATCTAAAAGCTTGTATTTGGATTGAAGATCTTCATCAAGCTAAGTATTTTGTTTTTTTATTTGAATCTTTGTTTTTCTATCTTTTTGTATGCAAGCAATGATTTCTATTGATTCTCATATCCTTATTGCTATGCTAGAGTAGATTTGTTGTTCTAGGGTTTGGGGATGAACCCTATGGATCTAATTTCATATTTGTGATGAATGAATTTCTAAATTGCTAGAATTGCTAGGAGGTTAGGTTGTGATTGAGTTACTACGGATAGCTAGGGATTTCCATCGATTTGGGATTTGCAAGAGATTGGATTCTAATCGATGGGAAGGCCTAGATATTCGATTTAGGTTTACAATTGGGTTTCTCTAGATTTTGTTTGCAAGAGATTGGACCAAAGCTAGGATTTTTAATTGTAAATCTATACACATATTCGTTTGCAAGAGATTGGACGAATACGAACTATCACAACCTAGATCGTAACTCGAGTTTGCACGAGAGTGGGCTCGAGGAGCGATTGGACGATGATGTCGATCCTCATGCTAGTGGCTTAGGTTAGGGTTTGCAAGAGATTGGGCCCTAACCTAGGTTTGCTATAGACCGGCAATAGCGCGAGAGCGTGAGCTTGGTTCTCCATTAAGTTGCGACTAGTTCACCTCAACGCAAGTCTAGTAATATTGAGATTCACTATTCACAATGATGCATGACGGTCCGTAGTGGGGATTCCCTAGCCCTAGACGTCTTTATTTGATTTTATATCCCATACTTTGCCCGACGATTGTGACAGGATCGCCGCAAGGCAAATTCTTTCTTTTATTATATTGTATTTGAATCGATATTTGGCCGATTTCTTTATCATCGACACCGACATCCACCACCATTCCCATTATATCATACCATAGCCATCTCCACCAATAAAACGTTCGTAGTCGAGCCAACCTAGGATAGATTGGAACCAACACCACCTCACTGTGTTCGATAACCCGCTCGCCACTTTGCCGTGCGCTTGCGGTAAAACTACAATCGTCGCTCCGGGACGTGTATCCGGGGCGCGATCAAGTTTTTGGCGCCGTTGCCGGGGAGGTGTTTCTGTTGGTGCCAATCTGTCACAATTAGGTTGATTAGACTACGAAAAAAATAAATAAATAAAAAGGAAATTTTCACCCCTGCCACCATTATTATCATTTCTATATTCTTTTGTGCCACTGATATCTTTTCTCCAGGTATTTATCTTTGTTGATCAGGTGCTATGGATTATACTACGTGGACCACAGATTTTGATCAGAATGCTCAGACGGGAGATTACTATTTTGATCAGAGTTCTCAGATGGGAGAATACTATTATGATCAGAGTGCTCAGATGGGAGAATACTATTTTGATCAGAGTGCTCAGATGGGCGAATACCTTTTTGAGGAGATGCACTGGCCCGAGCTTGATGAGAGACAAAGGATCTTTTTTGATGAGATGCATGCACACCAGGTTGAAGTGCAAGCTGGGCTTGAAAAGGGTAACCTTCTATTGGAACGGGTGAAGAGGCAACTTGAAATGAATATGCTCATGCTTAAGGTTGAAGGTATTTCCAAAGATATCAGTTCTGCTTCTTCATTTTATGGGCAAGAAGCATCGCCAGACTTACTACCAGAGCCAGAATGTGCCGTCGTCGATCCCACTTCCTACGATACATCTATTGCATATGAAGAGTGGATGGACGAAGAGGCAGTGAAGGAAGCAGAAACTGAGTCATATGCGCAGCCAGAGGAGGACGCATTTCAGAGATTATTGGAGGGTCTCTTGGAGTCAGTGAGGTTCACCGGTTCAGAGAGCATTATGGCAGGTGATGCATTTGAGCTACGATTTGCAGATTTTGTTATGAACCGTGTTTCAGCTGCAGGAACAATTGAGGAGGACATCCATGTCAGACTTGAGGGGGATAGACTATATTTTCGGATTTCTTGCGGGCATTCCCCTCCACATGATACATCCCCACAAGCTGACACACCTGAGCAGCCAGCATCACCATCCCAGAGAGAGCCTACATTGATAGTTGATGAGAAGGCAAAGGAGCACACTATCGAGCCAGAGCATATTGCCGAGGAGGCCTCACATACGGAGTCAGAGCATGCTTTTGAGGAGGCCTTGCACACAGAGCCAGAGCTTATCACCAAGGAGGTCGTGCATCGGGACGAGGACACAGCCATTCATGAGGATCCCGAGCACTATCCTCCTCCATTAGAGCTTCCGCAGCCACCTCATCCTCCCACTGACGCAGAGGACTACCCCACAGAGCTTTTGGCCCCCCTTCAGGGAGATCTCTTTACTCCCTCGCCCTTTATCTTTGATTTCCCTCCAGTGTATGATGTTTTTTATGATTCATCGTGCCTTTTGCAGGATTCATGTACATACGATCAAGAGGTACGATGGGACGTATATGAGGAGGAGAGCGAGGAGTTAGCACCCATGGACGCATATGAATATGATCAAGAGGTGCACTGGGATGAGTCTGACGATGAAGATGAGCATCTCGATGAGGTCCACACCTATGATCTAGATTTACCTGAGCAGCATAGAGAAGACACCGTGGAGACAGCTATCACGGCACGTGAGGATATTGGATTATTTCCAGGGAAGTATCGTCCACCATTATTTATTCCATACATTTCTATAGACGATCCTCTTTGGGATACTTTTATTATGAGGGTGAATTTTTTGCAGCAAACTGATGCATCCTATTCTCTGCAGGGTACAGGTGGAGTCCTTGTGGGAATGCTGGAGGATGCATTACTGGAGTTCGTTGGAGTCCGTGGACGCATGCACCTGGCGGAGCCACGGAAAGAGCAGTTGGAGCAGTTGCCTGCACAGGCAAAGATACTGGATCCGCCTTTTGCTATAGGTGATATCAATCCAGTAGTGTAGAAATTTTTATGCTTTGAATAAACACGAATTCTCTCGACAGCGAGAGGACCGTATAGATTTGCTTGAATAAGTATCACCTCATATGATGGCAACAAAAATCTTTTACACCCCAAACCCATTATATATATTAATCCCCTCTGCATATTTTGATACGCCACATCCTTTTGCTCACCACCATCGAGCTTTACTTTCAAGTGAATACTCACTTTCTTATTCATTTGACTTGATCACGCTTTGCAAAGCCATGACATTTTTGATTGAGTCACTTGAATATGATTGTTTGGTATAAGCTTGGGGGGAAAGCGCTCTCATGCATCATTGTATGTGCATGTAGTTGCATTAGGATTTCATGTCATTCATTTCATCATTTTTCATTCACCTCCCTCATATTTATCGTTGTTCCTCATATTCTTTCATTATGATCACATTGAGGACAATGTGAAGTTTAAGCTTGGGGGAGTGCATTTCCATGCCATTTAGATGCATTAGTTGCATTTTTACTTTATTTTAGGATTTTTAAAATTTTTCAAAATTTTTTGCATCATCTTTTCGAATTTTCCATCTTATTTTCCTTTTATGTGTGTTCATGCATCATATTGTGTGCTTGATTTTCTTTTCTTTCCTCTCTTTTATTTTCTATTTCTTTATTTTCTTTTCCTCATTTTGCTAGATTTGTTCCTTATGATGATATATCTTATTGCTTTAGTAGCCATCACGATGCTTATTATTCCTTGCCATGCTACTTAGAGTATTCCATAGTCTTGCTATTCACATGTTCTTGCAAATCTATTTCTTTTGATGGTTCCTCTTCATGAATGCATGATATTAATTGAAACTGAACGTATGGATTAGTGTTTAGTATGCTTTTGTTGGAAATGCACCAAGATTCACGCATCATTAGTATATCTGAAGCATCAGTTTTATTGTCTTATTCACCTCCTGTTGCATGCTTGATATGAAAGTACTCTTTACCGCTTGACTTCGCTTTTTATTGAGATGATTGAGAATATCCATGCTTACATATGAGTTTTAGTTGAAGTATTATTTTATTGAACCGTTCGTGCACATCTTAGAGTGAACCGAGTGTTACATTATTTCCTTCTCCACATATATCTTTTTATTCTCTACATGTCACTTGAGTTCACCTCCTAAAGCTACTTATATCGCATCTATTTCCCAAAAATCCCCACAAAAGAAAAGTTAGCTCCAAAAAGTCCAAAAAGCCAAAAAGGAGCCAAAACCCAAAAATACAAATCAAATAGCTCCTACAAAAAATCCAAAAAAGAAAAGTGAGAAACAAAAAAAAGATCAAAAAGAAAAAAAAAGAAGAAGAAAAAAATTGTTTCTCTATCTCATTATTGGAGCCACAAAATACTTGGGAAAACCAAGGCAAAAATCCCATTTTCCACTATTATATTCCTTTGGATGCGACGCCTCAAGCTAAGCTGGGGGGGGGGGGGGGTGAATTCATTTGACCATATGAGTGAGTATGACATTAGAGTGGAGACGTGCATGAATGGGAATATTCGATAATGCTTAGACTTTGCAAAATATATTAGATATGGAGATTTTTCATGATTTGAAATAAATATGTGAATGCCATGACTTTTATTCTATTCTCTATTGCATGCTTGGTGTGTATCTTATATGCTTCATTTATAACTTTTGATTGAAAAGTGCATCGCCAACATTTGTATATTAAATTCTATGAAATGCGTGATGTGGATATGAATTGATTGTATGAATTTAGAGAATCCCTTTTGTTGTTCTTAAAAGCTTGCAAGTACCATGTTTATGTAAGATATGAAATCCTTATAGCATGCGATTTGTATTTTCCAAGTCATCGTGATGTGTAGCTTATGGCTTGAGATCTGAGAGTATAATCTAGCGACCCCTTCCACTTCGTATTCTTTTATTTCATTTCCCTTACTTTTCTTCTCCCGAGTTCGTCTTTTTACTTATCTTCCTCGAGGACGAGTAAGAGGTAAGCTTGGGGGATTTTGATCGGTCCATATTTTACACCTTTTTTCTGCATATTTGCATGCCATTTCGATCACCCATATCACGCTTTTCACGAGTATTCGACGATATTGCGTTACTTTTCACTATTTCTTGTTTTTGTCGGATTTCAGGAAATATGGAGCGATCGGGAGCAAAAATGAGCTTAAGGGACTTGCACCCACTCCGGAGCGTCACCAAAGGCTCTTTTCAGGGCTATTCGGCGATGGGAGACGGGTGGAAGAAGAAGGAACTCCGTAGGAGCGACGAGGAGGAGAAACGGAGAAGATTGGGCATTTTCAGCATGCCACTCGGCCGAGTGAAGGAGTCACTCGGCCGAGCAAAGAAGCCCGCTCGGCCGGCCAGATCGGACACGCAGCAGATTGAGTATCAGCGTGCACTCGGCCGAGCATCGCCATCCCACTCGGCCGAGCATGGATACACCACTCGCCCGAGTGGCATCACGACGACGGCAAGCAAAAATCCCAGACTTACTGGAATCCGTCAGGCGATTGAGGGTTTCGACTCGGCCGATTACCGAATGCCCCTCGGCCGAGTGAGTAAAGCCACTCGGCCGAGTCACCTCCGAAGACAGGCCCCCGAGACCCCTGACTTACTGGAATTTTACAGGGTCTATCACTCGGCCGAGTAGAGAAGCCCACTCGACCGAGTAGAGAAGTCAACTCGGCCGAGTGATGCTGAGGACATGCAGCGCCCAGATTTTCAGATAGCCTCCCACTCTTTTGAAATTTGCTATCATTCCAGCAAGCAAAGTATTTTTCTCATATTTTTTATGGATAGTAGACTTCATGACGATTCCAACGCCGCCAAGAACGCGTAAATCGGAGGTCGGATGAAATCTGGAGAATTTTTGCAAGTTGACACTGCAGTGCAGGAATTTCCACTCGGCCGGGTCACATATTCCACTCGGCCGAGTGCGGCCTGGGCCCAGATTTTAAGTTGCGGTTTGGGCTGTTTTTGGGCACGAATTTGAGGGGTTTTCTAGGGTTTCTTGCTAGGGTTTTGGGAGAGTATTTAAGGGGTTTGTAGCCACCATTAGAGGGGGATCCCCCATGTTTTCTTAGGTTCCCAAGATGTTTTCTTAGTGATTCTTTTAGAGATTAGGCCATGCACTAGGCCCTCTCTTGGATCTAAAAGCTTGTATTTGGATTGAAGATCTTCATCAAGCTAAGTATTTTGTTTTTTTATTTGAATCTTTGTTTTTCTATCTTTTTGTATGCAAGCAATGATTTCTATTGATTCTCATATCCTTATTGCTATGCTAGAGTAGATTTGTTGTTCTAGGGTTTGGGGATGAACCCTATGGATCTAATTTCATATTTGTGATGAATGAATTTCTAAATTGCTAGAATTGCTAGGAGGTTAGGTTATGATTGAGTTACTACGGATAGCTAGGGATTTCCATCGATTTGGGATTTGCAAGAGATTGGATTCTAATCGATGGGAAGGCCTAGATATTCGATTTAGGTTTACAATTGGGTTTCTCTAGATTTGGTTTGCAAGAGATTGGACCAAAGCTAAGATTTTTAATTGTAAATCTATACACATATTCGTTTGCAAGAGATTGGACGAATACGAACTATCACAACCTAGATCGTAACTCGAGTTTGCACGAGAGTGGGCTCGAGGAGCGATTGGACGATGATGTCGATCCTCATGCTAGTGGCTTAGGTTAGGGTTTGCAAGAGATTGGGCCCTAACCTAGGTTTGCTATAGACCGGCAATAGCGCGAGAGCGTGAGCTTGGTTCTCCATTAAGTTGCGACTAGTTCACCTCAACGCAAGTCTAGTAATATTGAGATTCACTATTCATAATGATGCATGACGGTCCGTAGTGGGGATTCCCTAGCCCTAGACGTCTTTATTTGATTTTATATCCCATACTTTGCCCGACGATTGTGACAGGATCGCCGCAAGGCAAATTCCCTCTTTTATTATATTGTATTTGAATCGATATTTGACCGATTTCTTTATCATCGACACCGACATCCACCACCATTCCCATTATATCATACCATAGCCATCTCCACCAATAAAACGTTCGTAGTCGAGCCAACCTAGGATAGATTGGAACCAACACCACCTCCCTGTGTTCGATAACCCGCTCGCCACTTTGCCGTGCGCTTGCGGTAAAACTACAATCGTCGCTCCGGGACGTGTATCCGGGGCGCGATCACTTAGCTTAGGATATCACATTCAACAACTTACGTTGAAATATGAAGAGAAATCCTGTAAGCTCATAAGCTTTGTGCATTCTAGGGATTCACTCCACGATTTGTTGGAAAAACAACATCCGGCAAATCATAGATGAGGTTTGGGTTATATTCAAAATGTGGTACCCAACCCCACCTCTAATTCCTCTTATGGTGCTAATACAAGAAATATTGCTAAAGCACCTTAGAAGAATCACCATGCTTTCTTGTACAACAATAACATCAACAAGAAGCATGTAGATCACGAGGTAATGAGGAAGAATGAAAAATCTTCAATTTTTGCTAAGAAGCAAAATCCTCATTCTATGCATGCCAAGAAACTTGTTTCTACACCTAAGCATGCAACATCCACCCCTCTTGCAAAGACAAAACCCTTGCCTAGGAAATTCCTGAGATTATGGATCCCACTAAGGTTAGTGTGCAAGAGAGGGATAGCTACATCAACTCTCTAGTTAGGGATGTGATCACCTCATGTGATTACATTAGGAAATCAAACTCCTCTTGGGTTTGGTTTCCTAATGTTTAGGTTCCTCACACATATGCATATTGCATGGGTATTGTGCTTGTATGTTTATTTGTAGCATACCCATTGTTTGTGTGTGTTTCATGATTTTGAAAATATTTTAAAACTTATTTTTCATGAAAATGGGGACCTTGGGGTTTATTGACATGCATGCATTTTTTATCCATGTGTATGTCAATGGGGGAGTTAATATGTTATATGTTTAAATTATTTTAAGACATATTTTAACTCTCATTTCGGAGGTTATTTGAGATCATTATTTACATTTGGTTATTTTTGATCTCAAACCAAACCTCTTGTTTATTGCCAACATATTTCTTATTATATTTGTTTTGGCAATATTCTTTGTGTATCTTTGAAGCCTGATTTTTCCATATCTATTGCTTTGATACACTTTAGGCCCATGGCTCCAATATTGGTATTAGATCCTAGAAGTCAAAAGTTGACCATTTCTATGATCTAGGGGGAGCATGGGATAGTGAATTGATACCTACTAAAATTTTCAATTTGGTATCATACATCTCTTTCTTTTCTTGCATATTGTCACACCTTAGTGAAGATGACAAAGGGAGATATATTTGATGTCCACCTTTTTGACGATGTCAAAGGGGAGAGATATATGCATTATGTAAATATATGTGGGGAGATATATTCATATGCATATGGGGAGAGATATATCTATGGGGAGAGATATATGGGTTTAGATAAACTATTCATGTTTGCATGATATTGTCTATTACAACTGGTTTATGTAATCCTTGCCTATTATATGTTACCATGATCTTATTTGGTAGAATGAGTTTTTACTATTGTGTAGCTCATTGTTTATTTGGTGCATATAATTAGGGGGAGCTCATTAGCATTGTGCTTTAATTATTTGTATTTTACATAATGTGTGTCATCATCAAAAAGGGGGAGATTGTTGAGTATTGGTGTTTCATACCAATCTTCTTTTGATGATGATCACAACATTATGTTGTTGATAATGACTCTCATGGTTTAGTCTCTCAGTTTTATTTCAAGAATATCTTTCTTGGAGACTAATCACTTAGTGCAAGGATGGACATCAAGTGAAGAAGGACCATTGCTTGGACTCAAGGAGTGCCAAAGCTTGGAGATGATGGAGAGCAATCAAGGCATCAAGATTGAAGACTTAGACTCTAAGGAAAGCATTGTAATCCATGTAATTTACTTTATTGATTTCTCTTTCTTTTGAGTCTAGGATTAATGTAATGCCTTGTTAGATGGTTTACTCATTCATGCATATGCATTTAACCATCTTAGTGAGCCTTAGGATTATCATAGAATCCAACCCAATAGGTTCACTTTGTCCAAAGACTCATTTGGAGTCTTTGGCTTTCCATCAGTCGCCTGCTGAAGGAAACTCAGTCGACTGGGTGATTTTCAGTCGCCTGTAGATCCTTCTACAGTCGCCTGATATGCACAACTCAAGTTAACATTTCAATTGACTCAAACTTGAGCTTTACGCACAATCGACTACTGGTCAGTTTACAGTCGGCTGTATATTTACAGTCGCCTGTAGATTGGTCATCAGTCGCCTGAGTAGCGTAAGTGCAATCTATGCATCTCTCTGTCTTTTCTCCATCTTATTCAGCAGACGACTGATTAAGGTTTTACAGTCGTCTGACTAATAGACAGTCGACTGTATTATTGACATCAGTCGCCTATGTGCTTAACTGGAGAAAGAGTACAGCTCTCTGTTTTATTCCATCCCCTGCAGCAGTCGCCTGCTGAAGGATTAACAGGCGCCTGTCCTGTTCTCAGTCGACTGTACTGTCTTCATCAGTCGACTGTCCTGGCTTAGATTATAGCCGTTGGATATTTTCTAGCCGTTAATCAGTCGACTGTCTTTTGATCATCAGTCGACTGTTCCTGTCATTTTCGCCCAGTTTCTAGCCATTGCAGAATTGATTCTTTGGCTGTTTTCTTGGGTTTTACGGTTTGATATAGGGCTCATATATATATGAGTGTGCTGCCATCTCTTATGCTTCTTGATGCTATTGAATATCTCAAGAGATCTATAAGCAACTTACAAACTCCCTAAATTCCCTCTCAAGAGCTCTCATTCATCTCATGCATTGAAGTCCATCTCAAGGGAATTCATCCAAGTGCTCTCAAGCATATCTCAACACTTGTAGATCCTCTTCCATAACTTACATCCATTTATGAGTAAGCATCTTAAGGCAGAGGTAAGAGTATTTATTTTACTTGGTGAATTTGTGTCTCTAATTCTCTTTGTGGGAATTAGCTCTTTCTCTCTTTGTGGGAGGCTATCTCTTTATGGGATTAGGATATTCTCTTTGTGGGAATAAATCTCCTTGTGGGTGTAACTCTCTTTGTGGGAGTTTAGTGTCCTAATGTAGGGCTAACCCTAATTCTCTGAGTGGGAGTTAGCGATTCTCTGTGTAGGAGTCTTGATACTCGTGTAGGATTGGTTGGGTCCTTGTGTAGGGCATAAATCCTCTTTGTGTGGTATCTCCTTGTGAGATTTGTATTCACTTCTCTGTGTGGGATTATAGTGGATATTGGTGTGGCTGGATGTACCCAAGTTTGGGGAACCAGGGTAATTCCTTGTGTTTGCGTTTGGATTGATTGTGCATTTTAATTCCTCTTGCATTTATAATTCCGCATTTGCAAGTTTAATTTTAATTGGACAATTTTATTGCCATTACACTATTCACCCCCTAGTGTGTGTTGTTAGTATTATAAGGGTAAGGCGATCCTTACAAACGACACGTCGAAATCTTCAAATAAGCTATCCAAACGAGTGTCTCGTCTAGTACTACAACATATAAATTTTTCATATATCAGTGTACGTAAAAATTTTACGATATTAATTTTTAAATGAAAATATCATAATTAGATTTAAAATTTAAAAATTTGCATAGCAAAATATACACGCCTGATCGTGATGAAATTAGTGCCAATGGATCCGTTTCGCCGTTTCGGAATTTCTGGGCTAACCGTGTATTTTTCAGGTCCCTAAATTATTTACTATCAATTTTTGACTCATTTTCCCTCTATAATATATATATATATACTAGTCATAACTCATGCCCGCGGCACGGTTCTTATAAGATTTTCCCTCGGGAAATCTGTGTTCTCCGAAAAATTATTTTCACAGCCAAAATTTAAAAGAACAACAAATTACCATAAAAATATTTAGCGGCACGGGCGTCTTCGGCGTGGGCACCTTTGGTGCGGAACAACAAATTCAGCGCATGCGCCTTCGATACAGAACAACAAATTCAACGTGGGTGCCTTCGGTGTAGAACAACAAATTCAGCGTAAAACAACAATTTCAGCGCGGACGCCTTAGGTGCAGAACAACAAATTATTGTAAAAAATTTAGCAGGTGCCTTCGGTGCGGGCGTTCATATACATATAACCAGTGCCCTTAAAGCACTGTTCATTTAAAAATCTTGGACCCACTAATTTTAAACAAGCAACAATAATTAAAGCTCAATAATTATTAGGTCCCATCAAAATCTTAGTTTCCAAAAATGTAGTTTTCCCTGAAATATCAGCAGATGGGATTGAAATTTTACAGGGTTTTGCAACACGATCAATGAGTTGGCAGCATCTCCCGCGTTCATTCTCCCACAACTCGCGTTTATTACCAAGATGAGATTGTGTTGGTTTCCCCCCACTTTTGTCCCTCCCAACAAATAATTTTTCAAAAAATTTTCAATGCTTTTGTGTATTCCCAACAAATTTTCCTTCAATCCAAGAAATTTCCCCCCAAAACTTGACATGACACTGCCACATAGGATACGTTCAAAATCTTCTCTCAATTGTAATATATATATAATTATATATACTAACTTTAATACGTATATACTAGTATTCATACTAGTATATGGATTTAATGTAGAAAAGGTGGCACATGATCCATTGGATCAGGTGCTTAGACACAAAAAAAGGTAGGAAGTACAAGCCCCCACATGGGTTTGTACTCGTTGGGCCCCACCTTTTTGTGTCTTGCACCTGATTCAATGGATCAGGTGACACCTGCTCTACATTAATCCCCTAGTATATACTACATATATACACACACGTTAATATCAATACGCTATCTCCCTCTCCTCTCGCTCGCACGCTCTCTTCTCTCCTCGCATACAGGGTAAGCGGTGATGGAGTGGCGGAGCACGGGGTCAGGCGGCGGACAGTGGTGATGGCAAGGCAAAGCGGTGGTCCTCGTTGTCGTTTGAGGCGTAGCGGTGGACGGCGAGCTCGAGGGAGGCGGGGTGCACGGAAGCGGGGGGTTGGGCTCGTCCACAGCAACTGAGGAGGAGTGGAATTTTAGGATGGCGACGACGTCACCGACGGTGACTCGAGAGGCTAGGGCAGCGTGGTGAGGAGGGTGAAGTGGCGGGGTGCTCTCTGGTGATGTGGAGGGGGCTGGGTCGAGCATGCATGGGTTTGATGATGAACGGAGAAGAGAATGAGGTGAAGGGGCTGGTGAGGGGCGGAGGGGGTCTTCGACGTGGGGGGCTCCGAGGGGCTTGGGTTTATTAAGTATTGGTGTTTCATTCCAATGTTATTTTGATGACGATCGCAACATTATGTTGTTGCTAATGACTCTCTTGTTTTAGTCTCATAGTTACATTTCAAGAATATCATTTTTGACGACTAAACACTTGGTGCAAGGATGGACATCAAGTGGAGAAGGGCCAAAGCTTGGATTCAAGGGGTGTCAAAGCTTGGAGATGATGGGGAGCATCAAGGCATCAAGATTGAAGTCATAGACTCTAATGAAAGCATTATAATCCATGTAATTTCATTTATTGCTTTCTCTCTTTTTGAGTCTAGGTTTGATGTAATGCCTTGATAGAAGGTCTACTCATTCATGTATATGTATTTAACCATCTTAGTGAGCCTTAGAATTATCATAGATTCCAACCTAATAGGCTCATCTTGACCAAAGACTCATTTGGAGTCTCTGGCTCTCCATCAGTCGCCTGATGAAGGTTTTACAGTCGATTGGGTGATTTCCAGTCGCCTATCGAGTATTCTACAGTCGACTGTGGTGCATTGCTCAAGTCATCCTTTGATTGACGCATGCTTGAGCTTATGGAACAGTCGACTGTCGGTCAATTTACAGTCGCCTGTCTTCCAACAGTTGCCTGTGATTTGTTCATCAGTCGACTGTATGCAACTCGCATTGTCTGGGCTTCATCCAATTTGCTAGTCAGTCGACTGGTTCAGTATTTATAGTTGCCTGTCCATTTGACAGTCGCCTGTATACTGGGTATCAGTCGCCTGTCTGCAAACAGTGCGAAAGAGTGTATCTCTCTGTTTTATTCCATCCCCTGCAGCAATCACCTGCTGAAGGATTAACAGGCGACTGTCCTGTTTACAATCGACTGTATAGACTTCATCAGTCGACTGTCGAGGCTCAGATTATAGCCGTTGGGAATTATTTAGCTGTTGGATAGTCGACTGTCGGTGACGTTTTTGCCCAAAATCTAGCTGTTGCAGCCTTTTGTTTTTAGCAGTTTTCTTAGCTTTTGAGAGTTCCTATAGGGTTCCTATATATATGAAAGGGCCGAGTTCATTGGAACTTCTTGATGCTATTAAAATCTTTAGAGATTAAATAAGCCACTCTCAAACTCTCTAATTTCCCTCTTAGAGCTCATATTCCTCTTCATGCATTGAAGTCAACCTCAAAGGAAATCATCCAAGTGCTTTCAAGCAAATCTCATCACTTGGAGATCCTCTTCCATGCATTACATTCATTAATGAGTAAGTTCATCTTAAAACATAGGTAAGAGTATTTGTTTTACTTTGTTATTTCATTGAAACACTAGCTTTCTGTGTGAGAGTTAGTTACTCTCTCTGTGAGAGTATAGCCTTCTGTGTGAGGGTTGGTTGAAATCTCTCTGTGTGAGAGTTTGAGTCTCTCTCTGTGTGAGAGCATAAGTCTTTATGTGTGAAAGCAAGGATTTCTCTGTGTGAGAATCCAAATCCTCTCTGTGAGGTCTCTCTGTGTGAGAGGAAGAATTTCTCTGTGTGATAATACAAATCCTCTATGTGAGGTATCTCTGTGTGAGATTGTATTCACTTCTCTGTGTGAGAATTATAGTGGAGATTGGTGTGGCTGGACGTACCCAAGTTTAGGAAACCACGGGTAATATCTTATGTTTGCGTTTGGATTCTTGTGGTGTTTAAATTCCTCTTGCATTCATTATTCCGCATTTGCAAGTTTAATTTTTAAATACACAATTTGTGCCATTACACTATTCACCCCCCTCTAGTGTGTTGCTGTTAGTATTGCAAGGGTAAGCCGATCCTTACAATTGGTATCAGAGCGAGGTTATATCATACTGTAACGATGGCATTTAATATCACATCCGCGTCTCATGAAGAAGGTCACTCTACTGTTCGACCCCCGCTCTTCAACGGAACTAACTAGCCAAGTTGGAAGATCAGGATGATGATTTTCATGGAGGGTCAAGACATATGGGACATCACAGAGTTGTCATTTGAGAAGCCTACTATACTCGAGGCTTCAAGGACAAAGGCGGAGAAGGACTCAATCAAATTCAATGCGAGGGCTATGAATGCATTCCATTGCACCCTCACTGCAAATGAGTTCAACCGCATCTCCATGTGCAAAATGGCCAACGAAATTTGGCATACTTTGGAGATATGTCATGAAGGGACTTCGAGGGTAAAGAAATCTAAACAATGTGTATTTAGATCTAAATGTGAGTTGTTTAAGATGCAGGAAGGTGAAAACATCTCGGAGATGTTCACAATGTTCACTGATATCGTGAACGCTTTGGAAGGATTTGGGAATGTGATTTCCCAAGAGGATCGAGTGGAGAAGATCCTTGACTCACTCACCTCTCAATGGGCCACCTGTATTTTGGAGTCTAATGACTTGTCCAAATACACCGTTGAGGAGTGCATTGGGAATCTCATGGCGTATGAAGTGAAACTTCAATACAAGAAAGAGATTCAACCAACCAAGCCCGAGAAGCAAAAGGGGGTTGCATTCCATGCCGAGAAGGAGCCAATCAAGTGGAGGAAGAAATTCCATCGGGAAGCATCGAGTGAAGATGATATGGAAGATGATGTTAGCGATGATGATTACATCGAGCTTGCCAAGCAATTCAAGGCATTCCTCAAGGGCAAGCAAGGTAAATCTTTGTCGAAGTTTGCCTCCAAGTCTAACAATTCTATTTGTTTCAATTGTAGAGGAAAATGTCATATTTCTACCGAATGCCCTTCCAAACCCAACAAAGAAGATTACAAAGGGAATGTGAAGAAACATTGGAAAGGCAAGTCCAAATTCAAGAGCCAAAAGAAGGGACTTGTCGGCACATTCAATGACTCGGATGAGGATTCTTCTAGTGACGAAGAGGGAGATGACAAGGAGCGAGCTCACATGTGCTTCGCGGCTCTTGATGATTCTTCATCAATCTCATCAAGTTCAAGCGATGAAAAGGTAGAGGCGTGGCTTAACTTCAACGAAGAAATGTGCTTCATGGCTAATGGGGGAGATTCTTCGTCAAGCTCAAGTGAAGAGGAAAGCGATGGTGAAGAAGAGGAGGAGCCAAAGCTACCATATGAGAAGCTTGAGTATCGCTTCAATGTGGCCTCCAACGTGGCAAGTAAGTGCATCGACTCATGTGATAAATTGACAGCAAAATTTAAGAATGCTATGAGTAGGGTGCATGCTTTAGAATCTACAAGTGTAAATAATAATGATGCTTTTCATGTTTGTGACACTAGTGAGAGGGACACACTTCTCTCTCATGTTAAGGAATTGAGTATTTCCAATGATAAATTAGTAGCTCAAAACCTTAGCTTAGAAACTCGCATTCAACAACTTACGTTGAAATGCGAAGAGGAATCCCGAAAGCTCAAAAGCTTTGTTTATTCTAGAGATTCACTCCACAATTTGCTTGAAAAACAACATCCGGTAAACCATAGAGTAGGGTTGGGATACACTTCAAAGATGGCTACCAGACCAACCTCTAATTCTTCTTTTGGTGCAAATTCAAGAAATATTGCTAAAGCACCTAAGAAGAATCACCATGCCTTCTTGTATAACAATAACAACAACAAGAAGCATGTAAATCACAAGATGGTGAGAAAAAATGAAACTCCTTCATTTTTTGCGAAGAAGCAAAATCCTCATTCTATTCATGCCAAGAAATTCTTTTCTACACCTAAGCATGCCACATCCACCCCTCTTGCAAAGACAAAACCCTTGCCTAGGAAATCCTTGAGATTATGGATTCCCACTAAGTGTAGTGTGCAATAGAGGGATAGCTACATCAACTCTTTGGTTAGGGATGTGATCATCTCATGTGATTACATTAGGAAATCAAACTCCTCTTGAGTTTGGGTTTCTAATGTTTAGGTTCCTCACACATATGCATATTGCATGGGTATGGTGCTTAAATGATTATTTTTAGCATACCCATTGTTTGCATGTGTTTCATGATTTTGAAAATGTTTTCAAATTTATTTTTCATGAAAATAGGGACCTTGGGGAATACATTGTCATGGATGCATTCACTTATCCATATGTATGACAATGGATGAGTTAATGTGTTGTATGTTTAAAATTATTTTAAAACATATTTTAACTCTCGTTTCGGGGTGTCTTTGGGATCATTGTTTCACAATTGGTGTATCAATTGATTAGTTTGGTCTCAAACTCAACCCCTTGGATATTGCCCACATATTTCATGTTATATTTTGTTTTGGCAATATCATTGTGTATCATTGAAGCTTGATTTTTCCATATCTATTGTTTTGATACATTTAATGCCCATGGCTCTAATTTATGTTTACCAATTGGTAAAGATGATTATCTTTCATGATTCTTTTTCTACAATTGGTATTACCTCAATTGTTAGAGAATGTTTATCTCCTACTTTACAATTGATATTAGATCCTAGAAGTCAAAAATTGAGCATTTCTATGATCTAAGGAGAGCATGAGATAGTGATTGATACCCATTAAATTTTTACAATTTGGAATCATACATTTCTTTACTCTTACAATTGTCACATCTTTGATTAAGATGACAATGGGGATATTTTTGATGTCCACCTTTTTGACGATGTCAAGGTGAGAGATATATGCATTATGTGAATCTTGTATTTCATACATATGCATATTAGGAGAGAGATATGTCTATGAGTAGAGATATGTGATATTGTATAAACCATTCATGTGTGCATGATTATTTTATATTGCAATTGGTTTATGTAATCCACACCTATTGTATGTCACCATGGTTTCTCATTTTACAATTGGTGCATATAAGTAGGGGGAGCTCATTAGCATTGTGCTTTATTTCTTTATGTTTTACATAATGTGTGTCATCGTCAAAAAGGGGGAGATTGTTTAGTATTGGTGTTTCATACCAATGTTATTTTGATGATGATCACAACATTATGTTGTTGCTAATGACTCTCTTGTTTTAGTCTCATAGTTACATTTCAAGAATATCATTTTTGGTGACTAAACACTTGGTGCAAGGATGGACATCAAGTGGAGAAGGGCCAAAGCTTGGACTCAAGGGGTGTCAAAACTTGGAGATGATAGGGAGCATCAAGGCATCAAGATTGAAGTCATAGACTCTAATGAAAGCATTATAATCCATGTAATTTCATTTATTGCTTTCTCTCTTTTTGAGTCTAGGTTTGATGTAATGCCTTGATAGATGGTCTACTCATTCACGTATATGCATTTAACTATCTTAGTGAGCCTTAGGATTATCATAGAATCCAACCAAATAGGTTTATCTTGACCAACGACTTATTTGGAGTCTCTGGCTCTCCATCAGTCGCCTGATGAAGATTTTACAGTCGGCTGGGTGATTTCTAGTCGCCTGTCGAGCCTTCTACAGTCGACTGTGGTGCACTGCTCAAGTCATCCTTTGATTGACTCATGCTTGAGCTTATGGAACAGTCGACTATCGGTCAATTTACAGTCGCCTGTCTTCCAACAGTCTCATGTGATTTGTTTATCAGTCGACTGTGTGCAACTTGCATTGTCTGGGCTTCATCACAGTTTGCTAGTCAGTCGACTGGTTCAGTATTTACAGTCGCTTGTCCATTTGACAGTCGCTTGTATACTGGCCATTAGTCTCATGTCTGCAAACAGTGCAAAATAGTGCATCTCTCTGTTTTGTTCCATCCCCTGCAGCAGTCGCCTGTTGAAGGATTAACAGGCGACTGTCTTGTTTACAGTCGACTGTATAGACTTCATCAGTCGAATGTCGAAGCTCATATTATTGCAGATGGGAATTATTTAGCCGTTGGACAGTCGACTGTCATTTGTTCATCAGTAGACTGTCGGTGACGTTTTTGCCCAAAATCTAGCCGTTGCAGCCTTTTGTTTTTAGCTATTTTCTTGGCTTTTGAGAGTTTCTATATGGTTCCTATATATATGAGAGGGCTGAGTTCATTGGAACTTCTTGATGCTATTAAAAATCTTTAGAGATTAAATAAGCCACTCTCAAACTCTCGCATTTCCCTTTTAGAGCTCATATTCCTCTTCATGCATTGAAGTCAAGCTCATGGGAAATCATCCAAGTGCTTTCAAGCAAATCTCATCACTTAGAGATCCTCTTCCATGCCTTGCATTCATTAATGAGTAAGTTCATCTCAAGGCATAGGTAACAGTATTTGTTTTACTTTGTTATTTCATTGAAACCCTAGCTTTCTTTGTGAGAGCTAGTTACTCTCTGTGTGAGAGTATAACCTTCTGTGTGAGGGTTGGTTGAGATCTCTCTGTATGAGAGTTTGAGTCTCTCTGTGTGTGAGCATAAGTCTTTCTGTGTGAAAGCAAGGATTTCTCTGTGTGAGAATCCAATCCTCTGTGTGAGGTCTCTTTGTGTGAGAGTAAGGATTTCTCTGTGTGAGAATCTAAATCCTTTATATGAGGTATCGCTGTGTGAGATTGTATTCACTTTTCTGTGTGAGAATTATAGTTGATATTGGTGTGGCTAGACGTACCCAAGATTGGGGAACCATGGTAATATCTTGTGTTTGCGTTTGGATTCTTGTGGTGTTTAATTTCCGCTTGCATTTATAATACCGCATTTGCAAGTTTAATTTTTAAATAAGTAATTTATGCCATTACATTATTCACCACCTAGTGTGTTGTTGTTAGTATTGCAAGGGTAAGGCGACCCTTACAGGGTTCACCGGCGGCGACCTTGTGTAACAACCCTAGTGTGCAAATACTAAGTAATCGTTAAATTCATCCAAGTTTCTCGTACATGTGCACACCAATCCCGGGGAGTGGAGAGATTTGCAAATTGCCCCTCGATTTTTCATTTATACCCAAATGAGGGTATCAATGTAAGATTGGGCTTAAGGCAAATTTCTTTAAGTGAAGGATTATTGTGAAAAAGGGAAATGAGATATTTGCAATGGCAAACTTGTAATAAAATCAAACATTTGGATGGCTAATTTTGAAAAAAAAAGAAAAGAAAAGAAAATGGGGGTATGGCAATAAGTTTGCCATACCAAAGTACACCTAAACCCCCCATCTCTCCCCTCACCCTACACCATAACCCCCCCCTCTCCCCTCTCCTAGGTCCCTTTCTCTCCCCCTCTCTCCATTATTTTCAGCCCATGGCTGAAATTAGCTAGGGAAAAAAAAGGGAAAAGAAAAAGGAAGAGAAGAAAGAAGAGAATAAGAAGAAGAGGAAGGAGAGAGGAGAAGAGGAGGCCAAGTTGATGGTAGCTCCCTCCAAACCCTAGGCATCCTTGAAGCTTCAAAAGAGGTAGGATCTTCTCAACCTACCTCTAATTGTAGATAATGGCAATAATGTTGTATGTTTAGGCTTCTTCATGAAAATTTGGGGAGAGTGTTGTAGAGCTAGGACTCTTGTTGCATGCTTGACAATTTGCTGGAACCTTAGCTAAGTGCTGAGATTAATTGGCTATTTGGAATGCTCTGAATATTTTATATGATATTTATCTCGTAGTTACGAGTAACTTTCATGTTCATCACCTTTTCTAATTCGAACTGGAAGTTGGGGTAAAAATTCGAATTGTGCAACATGCCAGGAATTCTGTCAAGCTGTACACATTTCAGTAAAACGAGCACCACTACCTGCATACATCTTGGATTTTGTTTATTTTGGTGTTGTTGGAAAGCTAACAAGTTTTTCTCAAAGTCTTTCGCGACTTTTATGTTGAAATTCTGGCTAGAGTATGTCCAAAATTGGCTTTGAACACAGACACAGAAATCTGTCTGCAGAACAGTTTTGACACCCTTTACCAAATAATTCACTATAAATCTAATACTTTATATATTTGTCTGAAATTTTATGGGTGAACTCAGAACTATAATATCTCCAACTTTAATTCTTTGAGATTTGTCAAATTCTCAAAAGAAATGGGTTAAAAATGCTGTTTTTTCTATCTGTTCATGCAATTTCAGTATGTTGAAGGGTGTTGGGTGAAATTGGACTTGTGTGATATTGCTAATTCTTCACTCCAAATGCATGAATGATGTTGATGCATGTATGTAAGATTAGTTATGCTATTTGTTACAAAAATTGGTGACATGATTCTCTTCATTTATGTGGCGCTCATTATATGTTTGTTAAAATGCCTGAATGAACTTAAGATTGAAGAAACTTGGAAAATGGCATTGTTAATTGTGTGACATGTATTACCCACGAGGAATTATATATGATCAATGAGGTTAGGATACATGGCTTATGGAGCATGCTAGTTTGTTGTGAATATCTTGATGAAAAGAATGAATTTGGACATCATTTACATACGTCATTTTACATGCTCAATACCCTAGGATTAATGATTAGCTAAAAGATAACCTAGGGATATCTTGTTCCACTCGAAGTGGGTGAGGACCCTAGGAGGGTTAGGGGAAACCAAGGTAACGAGTGGACATGCGGGGATGGACTGCTGGGTTGTGGACCACTCCTGACGAGCCCTCAGCGGCGGGGAGTTGGTGCGGTTGTGGTTGAGTTGGTTGTGTTGGTGAACGGCTTCTTTCGTAAGAGCTTGTCTCGGGAAGTCGTAGCATTCCACCCACCTTACCGGGTGAGGTCCAGTCCCCGATGTCTGACCCGTTACTGAGGTTTCGAATTCATGCATGAAAACTAACCTATTAAGAAAAAACAGTAACTCTGGAATGTGATGCCTTTTCCTTTGTTGTGATTCCTTGTTGTGCATTATGATTAGAGTAGTAGAGTTGTGGAGTTCCTACTGGGCATGCTGTGACGTGTCCTCCCCCCTACAGGTCCAGGCACTGGTTCTCTGGCGGCGGGCCCGGGAGTGGAGACCCCGGAGGGCAGCTCGTCTCAGCAGGGTCCGTAGTGTATGGTCAGTGTGGGTCACGTGGTGTAGTCTTGGGTTGTGTGTGTGTGTGATGAACGCAGTGTTGTACCCATGTTCCCTTTGTACCCCGTAGGGTTGAGTTGTACTTTTGTGGGAGCTTTTGCTGTTGGGGTTGTACAGTGGACTTGTGCGGTACTGGCCATGTAGTAGCGGTGCTCTGTGACTCTTGGATGTTCTGTTCGTCGTATTTTACCTTACTGCCTGTGTTGTAGTGTCTTGTACTATCTTTCTGTGTTGGAGCTGTACTGTTCTGTTAATCGTTCAGTCTGTACTTTACTGCCTATGTTTCCTCAGCGTTTGCAGTGGCCTGCGTGACTTTGGTGTGTACTTTAGCGCTTGGTACTCTAATACCGCGGCTTTTCACGCCGACCCTCCCTATTTTGGGCAGCGGGGCGTGACAGGTTTTGTGGTGGCCCACGCAGGTCCGCGCCCACTGCGATACGCGTAAAGGGAACACATGTAATGCTCCAAAATTTCAGTACACGACACTAATGCATTTGTTCTATTTCTCGCCTGCAGATGGAAGGTGGGAACGGGAGTTCCGACAGGATCGGAACATCTGATGGTGGGATTGGCCCAGCCGGTGATGTGCAGTCTTCGCGTGACAGGACCTCAGAGTCAGCCCTGATGGCTAAGGTCATGATGGGCATTTTAGAGCACATGGGTCAGATGGAGGAGAGGGCAGTGGCGCCGAAGCCGCCGAGCTACAAGGAGTTCAGGACACTGCGTCCGTGATACTTCTCGGGCAGGGAGAGTAGCCTCGAGGTAGATGAGTGGCTGCGGCACACTGAGGATGATCTGACGATGTGTCGGTATCCCCGAGACGGTTGGGTAGAGTTGGTGAGGCGCCAGTTGACCCATCAAGCTAGAGACTGGTGGGAGGCTCAGGAGAGGCGACTGAAGGGGAACATTGCTTGGGAGACCTTTCGGGAGTTGTTTGAGGCCAAGTTCCTTCCAGAGGCAGCGAAGGACGAGTTGAGGCAGAGATTTGAGCATTTGACTTAGGATGGGAGGACGGTGGATGAGTATGATGCAGAGTTCTCGTTGCTGAGCAAGTACGCTCCAGAGCTTGTAGCGACAGATGCCATCAGAGCCAGGCGATTCTGCAAGGGACTAGACGTATAGTTTCGGGAGGCCGTACTGCGGGCTGCCAGACAGCATGAGACCCACCTACGGAGTGTGGGGAGGCCACCAGCCAGTGGTGGGAGACCAGCTGCTCAGCAGAGGACTGCACCTGGCCTAGTTCAGCGGGTGACATTCAAGCGACCGGGGGCTCCACCTCCGGCACAGAAGGAACCTTCATGCTACAGATGCGGGAAGCCAGGGCATGTGCAGAGAGACTGACGAGTTACGAATGCCAGGTGTTATACATGTGGAGAGCCGGGACACATCAGCAGATTTTGCCCACAGTCGGGTCATGCCCCGGTGCCGCCGGCGTCAGCAGCTGTCCGGCCTACACAGCAGAGACCTCTTCCACCACCGCCACAGCGGCTTGCCCTTCCGGCACCGTCAGGATCGAGACCGTCTGCACCGAGAGGACCCCCTCCACCTCCCCAGCAGCGACGAGGGAACCAGGTGGCAGTTCCTCCACCGAGGCGGCAGCAGTACACCATGACCCCAGTAGAGACTTCGGAGGGTGCTAGTCGAGTGATCACCGGTATGAATCTTGCCCCTATGCAGTCTATTAGATTGAGCCTCAGTTATTCTATTTAGCTAGTTGGCTGAGTTTTACTGTTGTGATACTTAGGTATTGTTAGAGTAGCCTCCTACCCTGCTATGTCCTTATTTGACACTGGAGCGTCACATTGTTTTCTGTCGAAGAAGTTTGTGACGCAACACTCCATAGTAGTTGACACCTTTGTTGCTAGTTGGAATGTTCACACCGGAAATGGGGTTATGTAGTGTCTCTGGGATATGGAACTGTCCTGTTGAGATCGGGGGACGAGAGTTGTATGCAGACTTTTTGGTGATTGAGTTACCCGACTATGAGGCAGTGTTTGGAATGGATTGGTTGGGGATGTTCTATGCTAACATAGACTGTAGACTAAGGAGGGTAGTTTTTCGGATCCCTGACCATCCAGAGTTTGAGTTTTGGGATGGTAGTAGCGAGCTTGAGCCCTTGAAGTTTCGAGCTACGGTCGTGGAGTATTTGGACATGGAAGCAGAGCCCGTGTTACCAAGGGTTGTTGAAGAATTTCCTGATATCTTTCCAGATGACATCTTTGGATTACCCCCAGATAGGTCCCTGGAGTTTACTATTGATCTGATTCCAGGCGCTCAACCGATAGCGAAGGCTCCATACCGTATGGCCCCATCGGAGTTAGCTGAGCTCCGCAATCAGTTGACCGATTTATCAGATAGGGGATTGATTCACCAAAGTGTGTCACCGTGGGGAGCGCCAGTGTTGCTTGTGAACAAGAAGGATGGATCTCGGAGGATGTGCATTGATTATCGGGAATTGAATAAGGTGACGGTGAGGGATAAGTACCATCTTCCCCGGATCGATGATATTTTTGATCAGCTTGGTGGATCCCGGGTGTATTCGAAGCTAGATTTGCGAAGTGGGTATCACCAAGTGAAGGTGAGAGAATCTGATGTCCCAAAGACCGCATTCTGTACTCGATACAGTCAATATGAGTTTCTGGTGATGCCTTTTGGAGTGACGAATGCCCCAGCTACTTTCATGAGGCTGATGAATCAGATCTTCTTTGAGTATTTAGATAAGTTTGTGGTGGTATTTATCGATGACATCTTGGTTTACTCGAAGAATGAGGATGAACATGCTGAGCATCTGCGGATGGTTTTGAATACCCTCAGGCAGCACCAATTGTACGCTAAGTTCAGCAAGTGCCAATTTTGGTTGACCAAGGTTGCGTTTCTTGGACACATAGTCTCTGGAGACGGAGTGTCTGTTGATCCTGAGAAGGTTGCCGCAGTAGAAGGTTGGCCTATACCTCGGACAGTCACAGAGATTCGAAGCTTTTTGGGGTTGGCTGGGTACTATCGGAAGTTCATTAAGGATTTCTCGAAGATTACCTTGCCCTTGACTCATTTGACGAAGAAGGATGTTGCGTATGTCTGGTCGGAAGAATGCCAGCGAGCGTTCGAAGAGCTGAAGCATCGGTTGACCACTGCTCCTATCTTAACTATCCCTGACCGTTCGGGTGGATTTGAAGTTTTCTGTGACGCGTCTGGCAGAGGACTAGGCTGTGTCCTTCATCAACACGGGCGAGTGGTGGCATATGCTTCCAGATTGTTGAAGGAGCATGAACTGAACTATCCCACTCATGACCTGGAATTGGCAGCAGTGATTCTGGCTTTGAAATTATGGAGACATTTCTTGCTAGGTGAACACGTGAAGATATACACTGACCATAAGAGTCTAAAGTATGTGTTCACTCAGAAGGAGCTTAATATGAGACAACGACGATGGTTGGAATTAATGGCAGAGTATGACGTTGATCTGCTATACCATCCTGGGAAGGTGAATGTGGTGCCAGATGCTCTTAGTAGATTACCCGCCGTAATGAAGCTAACCTCTCAACCACAACTTCGGTGGGCAATCCGACAGATGAGAATAGAAGTTGTACTCCCAGGAGAGAAAACTGTTATGATGGGGCTGCAGATCCAGTCTGATTTGGTGAACAGGATTAAGGCAGCTCAATCAGGGGATGCCAAGTTGAAGAGGATCCGAGAGCAAGTGGAAGCTGAACTTCGTACCGATTTTCGTATTCATGAAGATGGGTCGTTGAGATTTGGGAACCGGGTTTGTGTGCCAAGTGGCGAGATTCGGGAAGAACTATTGAAGGAGGCACATAGTTCCCCATATTCTATCCATCCTGGAGGGACCAAAATGTACCGAGATTTGAAGCAGTATTATTGGTGGTCAGGAATGAAGAAGAGTGTAGCCAAGAGTGTGGCGTCCTGCTTGGTTTGCCAGCAGGTGAAGGCTGAGCACCAGAGAACTGCAGGATTGTTGCAGCCTCTCCCTATTCCAGAATGGAAGTGGGAGCATGTGACCATGGACTTTGTGACTGGTTTACCTCGGACGCCTAGGGGCAATGATGCGATTTGGGTCATCAAAGATCGATTGACCAAGTCGGCACATTTTATTCCGTTCCGAGTTGGACAGTCAACAAAGAATCTAGCTAAGAGGTACATGGAAGAGATCGTGAAACTGCATGGAGTCCCAGTGAGTATAGTATCTGATAGGGATAGCAGATTCACCTCACATTTCTGGAAAAGTTTACAGGCTAGTCTGGGGACGCGTTTGAATTTCAGTACTTCATATCATCCCCAGACTGATGGACAGTCGGAAAGAACCATTCAGATTCTTGAAGATATGCTGCGAGCGTGTATGCTTGATTTCAAGGGTTCGTGGGAGGACCATCTGCATCTAGTCGAGTTCGCATACAATAACAGTTATCAAGCAAGTATTGGCATGGCTCCCTTCGCAGCTCTGTATGGAAGGCAGTGTAGGTCTCCTTTAAGTTGGGATGACGTTGGAGACAGGGAGTTTTTAGGACCAGACTTGGTGGCGGCAACAACAGATGTGGTGCGGACAGTCAGAGAGAATCTGCGCATCGCGCAGGACCGTTATAAGCACTGGGCTGATACAAAGCGGAGACCCTTGGAATTTCAGCCAGGGGATTACGTGTTCCTAAGGATTTCACCGGTTCGTGGGACCATCCGATTTGGCAAACGTGGGAAGCTGAGTCCTAGATACATTGGTCCGTTCGAGATTTTCGCTAAGGTCGGTGAAGTTGCGTATCGGCTAACATTGCCACCGGCACTCGAAGGTGTGCATAATGTCTTCCATGTGTCTCAACTCAGAAGATATGTGGGAGATCCCAAACATGTTGTAGATTTTTCAGAGATAGAAGTACGGTCGGATCTCACATATGAGCAGCAACCAGTGGCTATCTTGGACCGGAGGCAGAAGACGTTGAAGAAGAAGACCATTGACTTGGTGCGGGTCATGTGGCAGCAAGAGTCTCCAGGAGAGTCAACTTGGGAGCGAGAAGATGAGATGCAAGAGAAATACCCGTACATGTTTGAGCAATGACTGTTGTATCTTATATTTTCTGCAGTTGTTGGGTATTGTATATAAATGACTGCTCTCGTGATTTTGTTAAATTTTCGAGGACGGAAATTTTTCTAAGGAGGGTAGGGTGTAACAACCCTAGTGTGCAAATACTAAGTAATCATTAAATTCATCCAAGTTTCTCGTACATGTGCACACCAATCCCGGGGAGTGGAGAGATTTGCAAATTGCCCCTCGATTTTTCATTTATACCCAAACGAGGGTATCAATGTAAGATTGGGCTTAAGGCAAATTTCTTTAAGTGAAGGATTATTGTGAAAAAGGGAAATGAGATATTTGCAATGGCAAACTTGTAATAAAATCAAACATTTGGATGGCTAATTTTGAAAAAAAAGAAAGAAAAGAAAAGAAAAGAAAAGAAAATGGGGGTATGGCAATAAATTTGCCATACCAAAGTACACCTAAACCCCCCATCTCTCCCCTCACCCTACACCATAACCCCCCCCTCTCCCCTCTCCTAGGTCCCTTTCTCTCCCCCTCTCTCCATTATTTTCAGCCCAAGGCTGAAATTAGCTAGGGAAAAAAAGGGAAAAGAAAAAGGAAGAGAAGAAAGAAGAGAATAAGAAGAAGAGGAAGGAGAGAGGAGAAGAGGAGGCCAAGTTGATGGTAGCTCCCTCCAAACCCTAGGCATCCTTGAAGCTTCAAAAGAGGTAGGATCTTCTCAACCTACCTCTAATTATAGATAATGGCAATAATGTTGTATGTTTAGGCTTCTTCATGAAAATTTGGGGAGAGTGTTGTAGAGCTAGGACTCTTGTTGCATGCTTGACAATTTGCTGGAACCTTAGCTAAGTGCTGGGATTAATTGGCTATTTGGAATGCTCAGAATATTTTATATGATATTTATCTCGTAGTTACGAGTAACTTTCATGTTCATCACTTTTTCTAATTCGAACTGGAAGTTGGGGTAAAAATTCGAATTGTGCAACATGCCAGGAATTCTGTCAAGCTGTACACATTTCAGTAAAACGAGCACCACTACCTGCACACATATTGGATTTTGTTTATTTTGGTCTTGTTGGAAAGCTAACAAGTTTTTCTCAAAGTCTATCGCGAATTTTATGTTGAAATTCTGGCTAGAGTATGTCCAAAATTGGCTTTGAACACAGACACAGAAATCTGTCTGCAGAACAGTTTTGACACCCTTTACCAAATAATTCACTATAAATCGAATACTTTATATTTTTGTCTGAAATTTTATGGGTGAACTCAGAACTATAATATCTCCAACTTTAATTCTTTGAGATTTGTCAAATTCTCAAAATAAATGGGTTAAAAATGCTGTTTTTTCTATCTGTTCATGCAATTTCAGTATGTTGAAGGGTGTTGGGTGAAATTGGACTTGTGTGATATTGCTAATTCTTCACTCCAAATGCATGAATGATGTTGATGCATGTATGTAAGATTAGTTATGCTATTTGTTACAAAAATTGGTGACATGATTCTCTTCATTTATATGGCGCTCATTATATGTTTGTTAAAATGCCTGAATGAACTTAAGATTGAAGAAACTTGGAAAATGGCATTGTTAATTGTGTGACATGTATTACCCACGAGGAATTGTATATGATCAATGAGGTTAGGATACATGGCTTATGGAGCATGCTAGTTTGTTGTGAATATCTTGATGAAAAGAATGAATTTGGACATCATTTACATACGTCATTTTACATGCTCAATACCCTAGGATTAATGATTAGCTAAAAGATAACCTAGGGATATCTTGTTCCACTCGAAGTGGGTGAGGACCCTAGGAGGGTTGGGGGAAACCAAGGTAACGAGTGGACATGCGGGGATGGACTGCTGGGTTGTGGACCACTCCTGACGAGCCCTCAGCGACGGGGAGTTGGTGCGGTTGTGGTTGAGTTGGTTGTGTTGGTGAACGGCTTCTTTCGTAAGAGCTTGTCTCGGGAAGTCGTAGCATTCCACCCACCTTACCGGGTGAGGTCCAGTCCCCGATGTCTGACCCGTTACTGAGGTTTCGAATTCATGCATGAAAACTAACCTATTAAGAAAAAACAGTAACTCTGGAATGTGATGCCTTTTCCTTTGTTGTGATTCCTTGTTGTGCACTATGATTAGAGTAGTAGAGTTGTGGAGTTCCTACTGGGCATGCTGTGATGTGTCCTCCCCCCTACAGGTCCAGGCACTGGTTCTCTGGTGGCGGGCCCGGGAGTGGAGACCCCGGAGGGCAGCTCGTCTCAGCAGGGTTCGTAGTGTATGGTCAGTGTGGGTCGCGTGGTGTAGTCTTAGGTTGTGTGTGTGTGTGATGAACGCAGTGTTGTACCCATGTTCCCTTTGTACCCCGTAGGGTTGAGTTGTACTTTTGTGGGAGCTTTTGCTGTTGGGGTTGTACAGTGGACTTGTGCGGTACTGGCCATGTAGTAGCGGTGCTCTGTGACTCTTGGATGTTCTGTTCGTCGTATTTTACCTTACTGCATGTGTTGTAGTGTCTTGTACTATCTTTCTGTGTTGGAGCTGTACTGTTCTGTTAATCGTTCAGTCTGTACTTTACTGCCTGTGTTTCCTCAGCGTTTGCACCGACTAGTTGATAATCTAGTCGGTCAACATTTGTTCTTGGACCGACTAAGTCAATTTGTATTCAGACTATTTGTTTTTGCCTCTTAGTCGGTCTACGTTCACTGACTGACCGACTAGTTGTGAAACTAGTCGGTCAGAAAGTCTTCTTGGACCGACTAGATTTCTAGGTCTGAATTTCTATTTCTTCTCAGTTCTTCACTTAGTCGGTCCATGTTGTTTGACTGACCGACTAGTTGATGAACTAGTCGGTCAGTGGTTGTTCTTTGACCGACTAGTTGCCTCAGATTTCTAACCGTTGGGATTTGACCTAACTCGTTTTTATGGGACCCTATAAATACGAACCTAGGTCATTTCTCTAGGGTTAAGAGCTGCCATTAAGATATTCATTAAGATTGAAAGAGATAGCCATTCTCACTCATTTTCCAAAGCTCTCTTCCTCACAAGAAATCCATTCTCTCTCTTTCTAGATCTAGAATCCATCTTGAGAGAAGTTTGTTCTTGGTGAGCCCTTCAAGCTCTAGCTTGATTCAAGTCTCCAAATCACTCCTAGGCACCCATTGCTGGTCATTTCAGTTGTGCTAGGTCTTGGTGACTTCATCTTCCTCAAATCCCTCCTTGCACCTTTTTGGTAAGAATACTCAAGGTATAGGATTTTGTGGTAAGATTGTTTATTTCATTATAAACTCATTTATATTGCTTATTGATTCTCTCGGTTGTGAGAGAAGGTTGTGATCCCGGGTTGTGGGATTCACTATTGCCATTGCATGTATGATTTGATCTTGTGAAGGTTTTTCACAAGATATCATAGTGGAAATCTTGGGTTAGGGTTTCTAACCTAAGTATCCGGAGGGGATCCGGGTGGTTGGGACATAGGATCACCGGGAACAAGTCGGGGAGACTTGGGTGGATCCGAACCCAGTAACATCTTTTGTTAGCATTGTTATTTTTGTTGTTGTCATTCAATTTAAGCTTCCGCAAATTGATTTGGTAGTTGTTTGCACTATCTTTGCGTACCTTGCTATCTTTGCGTACCTCGCACTATTCTCTCGGACCTTGCTATTTAGTATAAATGTTGTTGTCATTTATACTCAAGCACGACTTCAGAATCAGATTAAGGACCCATGCATTTGGCTTGAAAGATTTAGATGGCACGCCAATCATGGCAGGAGGAATCTGATGGAAAATCTCTGAAAGGATGGTCTGATCAAGAGAAGAAATATCATCTATCGAGATATCCGAAGGAAGAAGGCCAGACGAAGAGATACCCAAAATCTCTCCTAAGATTTCCGCAGTGAGGACTATAGGAGTCCCCAAAACGGTCGTCTCAACAGAGTGGGTCTGATCGTACTGACCCCGGATCCTATTATCATAGAAAAGCTTCACTAATCTAGGGTAGGGGTGAGGATTCGCCTTCGGGTCATATCGAAGGTAATCGAGAAGACCCGACGACGACAGAAGATCAGCTAACCCTATGAAGTCGCTAAACTGGACGAAATGCTCCAGAAGCAGCGGGCAATGTTCGATACGGTTATATGCCGCGAGACACAAAGGGTCATCGCGACATAAGGAAATATCGACACCGCCCACCGGCATCGGACCCTTTCCCTTAGGTTTTCGAGTAGACGAACGAGGGTGGGTGCTAGACTCGGGATGAATAGGAGGAGTGGGTTCCCTATGAGTCTCGGTCTCGGGGATATACTCCGTATCGGAATCGGTAGGAGTATGGAACGAAGATTGAGAAGCAAGAATTTTGGCCTTTGGCTTAGGCTTGGGTTTGGGTTTCGGTTGACCTCTAGGTTTAGCGGTCGTCGTCCTCTTCTTCTTGAGAGGAGGCGAAGACGACGAAGGATGGGTGGTCTTGGCTCTACGCTTCGGAGGGGTTGGTTGCTTGGGGTCCGAAGAGATTGGATCAACGGTCATCGGAGAGGGGCTAGAGGGAGTGATCAGAATGCGTGTTCTTGCCATAGTCGAAGCAAGACACGGCACAATCAATCGGAAAAGAAGAAACCCTAAATCGGAATTAGGAAAGAAAACCTAATCGAAACCCTAGGAGATGAAATCAACAGAACAACCTAACCCTAGAGCTGAAACCGAACCCTAGATAGGAGAGGGAGGAAGAGGAGATACCCTAGGTCGAAGATCGGCGGACGGCGACGGCAGGAATGGTCGGAAAAGTGGCCGGAAGACGAAGGGTCTCGAGGGAGGTCGGGGTTTTGAGCGGAGAGAGAAGAGATTTCGATCGATTAGAATGAAAATCGATCGACTAAACTGAGTTTAAGTCGGTCGATTTCCCAAATGACCAAACAGCCCCTGACACAACTAGTCGGTCACAGTTCAAGCACTGACCGACTAGATCACGATCTAGTCGGTCGGTCAATGAGCTTGAACCGACTAGGTGCAAACAGTGGCTGAATCCAAGAATTACTGACAAGATTTAGTCGGTCTGCGTTCAAGTACTGACCGACTAGATCTTAATCTAGTCGGTCGATCACTGAACATGAACCGACTAAAGAGTGAAAAACTTGAAAAACAAGTTCTCTCCATAATACGCTTGGACGATAAATCTCAAAACTCTCAATAAACATCTAAACTACCCCATTAAACATCGAAAAACAGAAATTTGATGATTACGCACAAATCGAACGAAAAATTAAGATATCACATAAAATTCCCGAAAAATCCAATAATTCTAGCATGAATGAGATATTGTCAAGAATAATAGCATGCAAAATTATTGAATGAAGCATGAATTCTATATTTCGGATTCACCCATAATCCCCAATTCTCGACGCAACCGCACAAAGGAGTCCTCCTTTAGGGGTTTCGTGAAAATATCGGCGATTTGCTTTTGGGTTTCAACGTACACTAATATGATGTCCTTTTTAGCAACATGATCATCTAAGAAATGGTGTCGGACATCTATGTGTTTCGATCGGGAATGGTGCACCGGATTCTTTGAAAGACAAATAGCACTTTGGTTATCCACCATGATAGGGCTAGTATCACAATGAATACCAAAGTCCTTCAATGTGTGTCTCATCCAAAGAACCTGGGCACAAGCGGCACCGGCGGCAATGTATTCCGCCTCGGTGGTTGAAAGTGAAACCGAATTTTGCTTCTTGGAAAACCAAGAGACAAGAGAATTTCCTAGAAAATGGAAAGTGCCACTAGTACTTTTCCTGTCGGATTTGCATCCCGCATAATCAGCGTCACTGTATGAGACTAACTCATACGTGCTAGATTTCGGATAAAGTAATCCAAAATCTAAAGTGTAACTTAGATAGCGAAAAATGCGCTTTACCGCTACTAAGTGAGATTCCTTAGGTTGAGACTGATAACGAGCACATATACATACGGCAAACATAATATCGGGCCTACTTGCGGTAAGATAAAGTAAGCTACCTATCATACCTCGATATAAACGAATGTCTACATCCTTACCGCCCGTATCCTTGTCAAGATGCGTAGTCGTGCTCATTGGAGTCTTTTTCCCGGAGGCATTCTCCATTCCAAATCGCTTTAGCAACTCCACCGTGTACTTTGTTTGGTGGATGAAGATTGCATCGTTCAGTTGACGAATTTGGAGACCTAAGAAATATTTGAGTTCGCCCATGTGGCTCATCTCAAATTGTTCCTTCATAACATTAGAAAACTCTTCGCAAAGAGCGAAGTTAGTAGCACCGAAAATGATATCATCAACATAAATTTGAACTAATAAAATATCATTATTCGCATGCTTAATAAAAAGTGTTGAATCGGCTTCGCCCATTTTAAAATTCAAATCCAAAAGAAAATTCTTTAGGCGATCATACCAAGCTCGAGGAGCTTGTCTCAAACCATAAAGAGCTTTCTTTAGTTTAAAAACGTGATTTGGAAATTTTTCATTTACGAAGCCCGGAGGTTGAGAAACGTAAACTTCCTCAACGACATCTCCGTTTAAAAATGCACTTTTAACATCCATTTGAAATAATTTAAAATTCTTATGGCATGCAAAAGACAAAAGTAATCTAATTGATTCTAATCTAGCTACCGGAGCGAAGGATTCTTCGAAATCAATACCTTCCTCTTGTCGATAGCCTTGAGCTACTAACCGGGCTTTGTTCCGGACGACGACTTGGTTTTCGTCGGTTTTGTTCTTGAAGATCCACTTTGTCCCTATGACGGTGTGGTTCTTCGATGGCAATGGAACAAGCTCCCAAACCTCATTTCTTTCGAATTGAATGAGCTCCTCCTCCATGGCTAAGATCCAAGCGCTATCTTCGCATGCTTCATTAATATTCTTTGGCTCTATTGATGATGCAAAGGCACAATTTGCGAAGTGGTGGACTTGCGATCTTGTCTTGACACTATCTTGAATATTGCCAATGACTTGCTCATGGGGATGGTCACGAATGGTATGAAGCCGTTTGGGAATACCTTGATCACTAGGAACATTCTCAACAACTTCATTAGTTGGGTTAGTCTCAATAGAATCAATAGAATCATTAGACTTAGAATTATCAAATGAATCACATAAAACATCCAAAGAATCGTTATCATTTGAAATTCTAGTTGGAACAAATCCTTCATTAAATGAGACATGAAGCGATTCCTCGATCGTTGAGGTTCGTTTGTTGAATATCCGGTAGGCTTTGCTACGCGTAGAATATCCGACAAAAATCCCTACATCGGATCTTGGATCGAATTTGTCCAAACTACCATATGTGTTCTTAATAAAACATTTCGAACCAAAAACACGAAAATGTTTGACTTGAGGCAACCTACCAAACAACAATTCATAACAAGCTTGTTTAGTGCCGGGCCTCAAAAGTATTCTATTAAACACATAACAAGCGGTGTGTACCGCTTCCGCCCAAAATTGATGGCCAAGTTGGCTATCATCAAGCATAGTGCGAGCACACTCCACTAGCGTCCTATTCTTTCTCTCAACTACACCATTTTGAGGAGGTGCACGAGGGAAAGAGAAGGTGTGAGTAATACCAACTTCATCACAAAATGTCTCAAAAGACTCATTCTCAAATTCACCTCCATGATCACTACGAATAGTGACAATGGTGGTTCCTAAGAGATTTTGTACTTTCTTAACAAAAATTGTGAAGTTTTCAAAAGCTTCATTTTTATTACACAATGAAAATACCCAAGTAAATCTTGAATAGTCATCTACGATGACAAGTCCATACCTTGCATTTCCTAAGGAAGCTACTCTAGTTGGCCCAAATAAATCTAGATGTAATAGCTCTAGTGGCCTTTTAGTAGAGATGCTTTTCTTAGGTTTAAATGAAGATTTAGGAAGCTTGCCGCGTTGACAACAATCGCAAAAAACTTTTCTTTTCGAAAACAAGCTTCGGAAAACCTTTAATAGAATTCAATTTTGAAAGCTTATATAGTGTTCCAAAGTTCACATGTCCAAAGCGTCGATGCCATAAGTGTTGTTCACTTGTGTTGGCAACGAGACATTGTTCATATGACTTAGGAAGATCCAAAATATAAATGTCTTTACGACGAGTTCCGGAAAATAATAATTTTTCATTATCCTTTCTCAAAATATGACACAATCCTTTCGCAAAGCTAACTTTGTAACCTTTGTCACAAAGTTGACTTATTGAAATAAGATTATGATTTAAACCACTAACAAGATAAACATCACTAATTAATGGTTTAGAAGAGTTACCGACTTTACCAACACCTATGATGGTTCCGCTCTCGTTGCCTCCAAATACGACGCGGTTTCCATTCGCAATGGGAACCACTCCGGAGAGCAAACGAGCGTCACCCGTCATGTGTTTGGAACACCCGCTATCGAGTATCCAGTTCCCTTTGGAGCTAAATTTAAATTCGTTGCTCCTTTCCTTTTTCTTTTCCTTGAGTACCTAAAGATAGATAAGTTCATATCATGGTACCCAAGGTCATTGGGTCCAAGGGATTAGACCTTTGGAAGCCAAGTCCAAGTGGACTTAGACTTCCCCACATAATTCTTACTATGCACAACATCCGAAAAATAAGCATTCATATATATTTGTTTTTCGTCCATGCTTGTGTCCTTTGGGCTCCAAATAGTGAAAATTTTGGGAGCCATCATCCTATTGGGTGCATGCATGCTACGTTGATTTCTACGTGATGCATGTAGTGGATAGGCATACGGGACATGATGGAATGGTGCACGACGAGAATTATTCATATGATGAGGTGGGTGTACATATGCATGTGTGGAAACACGTGCGTGAGGGTGTCTCACTTGGTGTGCACGTGCCCGAGAATGTGTTGCATAAAAATCATCATATGTGTGAGACGGTGGAGTAGGACGTGTGTTCCTACGTGGCATGGTATTGGTGTACATGTAAGCATGCCCCTTCTTTGGAGGTCCACCCAAAGTGGGTTTCTTTCCGAAAGAGGGTGTGGACGAGGTGGAAGCACCATTGGTAGATGAACTACCAATAGAGTGTTTGCTCCCACTCGTTGAGGCTTCGGAAGTTGGCCTAACAAAAGTAGTGACCGACTTGGATGAATTTCCCATCATATACCCCAAGCCAATGTGGTGTTTGGCCGGAAGTAAATCTTTTAGGATATTATCCAAATGGCCCTTACCTTTGTTGAATTCGTTGATTCGGCCCAATGTGTTCTCATATTTCTCTTTGAGAGAACGCAAAGAGGTATCCAAAGTGGATATTTGCGAAGTGAGCACATAAACACGAGATTTAAGATTCTCGTTCTCAATACTCAAAGTCGAGTTTTGAGAAGTTAAATCCGCTATCTCATGTTCTTCCGCATCCTCAATGCTAGCATGTTCAAGTTTAGATTTGAGATTCACAATCTCATTTCTTAACTCTTCAACAACGGTGTCGTTGTTGGTGATGATAGTCTTAGGCGATGTTTGAATGCTAGCTAGGTCATCTTTTACCTTAGTATATCTATTTACTAACTTAGTATATTTTGACCAAAGTTGAGTGTTAGCATCCCTAAGATCATCCATCGTTACCTCATCGCTTTCTTTATCACTATCATCGGAAGAGGAGGATCCTTGATCGTTCTCCTCTCTTGCCATGAAGCACATGTGCGCTTGCTCCACTTGCTCATCGTCCGACTCTCCGCTTGAGGAATCCTCGGAGTCGGTGAAGGTAGCTCCGACAAGTCCCTTCTTGTTTCCTTTCGTGTACTTCTTGGACTTGTCATACTTTGGTGCCTTCCACTTCTCCTTTTGCTTGTTTTGAGGACAATCCGCTTTGATGTGTCCTGGCTTATTGCATTTAAAGCACAAAGGTGGAGAGGCGTTAGTAGAAGTAAACTTAGATTTTTGTTTGAAGTTACCCTTTCGGAAGAAACGGTTGAACTTCTTGGCCATGAGTGCCATGGATTCCAAGTCCAACTCGTTTTCCGATTCTTCATCATCGGTAGAGGTGGATGAAGCCGCCTTGAATGCAATCGCCTTTTTCTTAGGCGCATCTAGGTTCAAATATGACTTCATCTTTTCTTGTAGCTTCACCTTGCTATCTTTGCGTACCTCGTATGACATCAAGGTACCCATTAGTTGAACTACGGTATATTTGTCCATGTCATTACCTTCCTCAATGGCGAAGGTACGTTTTTCCCAAGAAGAGGGAAGTCCTTCAATAAGCTTTAAGCACTTCTCCTTTTGAGTGTAGATCTTGCCGAGGGCCTCTAACTCGTTTATTATGTCAACGAAACGAGCGTAGTATTCTTTCATCTTCTCGCCCTGTTGCATATGAAACATTTCGTAATCTTTGGTTACGACTACGAGTTTAGAGTCTCTTACCCTACTCGTCCCTTCATGTAGAATGAGGAGGGAGTTCCAAATTTGATATGCACTCTTACATGTGCATATCTTATTGAAATCCTCGGGCTCCAATGCACATTGCAAGGCGTTCATTGCCTTGGCATTGCTTACCTCCGCGGCGACCTCCGCGGTAGTCCATTTCTCAAAATCTTCTTCTTCGGGTTCAATATACTCCTTCATTGTAGTTCTCCATAAAGATGCACTTCGGAGGAAGGTTTCCATCCGACACTTCCACTACCCGTAGTTGGTACCGTTGAAGAATGGAGGCCTTGTAGAGGAATGTCCTTCCATCACGGAAGATGCTCCTTCACGGTTACTGAAGGTGTCATAGTTGGAAGGTGGACGCACGGTCTTGTTGTCGTTGGCAGACATAGCTGAGTATCTGGCTCTGATACCAAATGTAATGCCCTACCAGCTACTGCACAAGTACTAGAGGGGGGGGGGGGGGGTGAATAGTACTTTAAAATAATAAGGCGTATAATTCCAAATTAAATTGCACACAACTACCAAATCAATTTGCGGAAGCTTAAATTGAATGACAACAATGAAATTAACAATGCTAACAAACGAAGTTAATGGGTTCGGATCCACCCAAGTCTCCCCGACTTGTTCCCGGTGATCCTACGTCCCAACCACCCGGATCCCCTCCGGATACTTGAGTTAGAAACCCTAACTCAAGATTTCCACTATGAATATCTTGTGAAAAACCTTCACAAGATCAAATCATACAAGCAATGGCAAAGTGAATCCCACAACCCGGGATCACAAACTTCTCTCACAACCGAGAGAGCCAATAAGCAATATAAAGAGTTTATATGAAATAAATACTCTTACCACAAAATCCTATACCTTGAGTTTTTCTTACCCAATAGGTGGAATGAAGGATTTGAGGAAGATGAAGTCACCAAGCCCTAGCACCAAGGAAATGAGCAGCAATGGGTGCCTAGGGAAGAGTTGGAGACTTGGATCAAGCAATAGCTTGAAGAGCTCACCAAGAACAAGCTTCTCTCTAGATCTAGAAATGAGAGAGAATGGGTTTCTTGTGAGGAAGAGAGCTTTAGATTTGAGGGAGAATAGCTATCTCTTTAGAACTCAATGAATCTCTTAATGGCAGCTCTGTTGAAGATAGAAATGACCTAGGTTCGTATTTATAGGAACCCAAAAACATAAGTTAGGTCAATCTCCAACGGAAAGAAATCTGTGAGAATTAGTCGGTCAAAGAACATACACTGACCGACTAGTTCATCAACTAGTCGGTCAGTCACAAAGCATGGACCGACTAAGAGCAGATCTGAGAAGAGATAGAATTTCAGACCTAGAAAACTAGTCGGTCCAAGAACACTGTCTGACCGACTAGTTTCACAACTAGTCGGTCATCCAATGAACGTAGACCGACTAAGAGGCAAAACAACATAGTCTGAAGGCAAGTTGACTTAGTCGGTCCAAGAACAAAAGTTGACCGACTAGATTGTCAACTAGTCGGTCATCAAACGTTCTTAGACCGACTAACTGTAAACAGTAGCTTAGGAGAAATTTGGCATGAACAGAAAATCATAACTAGTCGGTCAAAGAAGCATCACTGACCGACTAGTTCACAAACTAGTCGGTCGGTGAGTCAACGTAGACCGACTAACTGTAAACAGTAAAGAACAAAGATTTAACTGACAGAAACTAGTCGGTCCAAGAACAGTGGCCGACCGACTAGATCTCCATCTAGTCGGTCAGTACTTGTTCTTGTACCAACTAACATGCACAACAAAGTCCGAATCGAAGCGCGACGCTTCGAGGAAGTTAGAGTGAACTTGTGCAAGAATCCTAGAGCTACGAAATAAGCGAAATGAAGATAGAAACGTAAGATATACTCAAGGCTTAACATTCTATCAATCGAAACTAAAAGACTATAAATAAAACCTTAATAAACGGTCTTTGAGAGCTTCGATTGAATCTTCATTACTTCCAAAGCGTCGCAAGAGCTTCAACGAAGCTTTAGGCATGAAACTGAGCTTTGGAAAGTGTTGAGATGTCGCTTTGAATGTTCACGTGAAATTGGCGACGATCTCCAATACTGCGCTCACAAATTGTTAGTTCATGAATTATTTATGTTTGCTCATCATCCAAAACCAAATCCGGGGAGTCCAATATTCAACACAAGCGACTGTAAATCCTTCTACAGACGACTGGCCGAGAGATGGTAAGTTGAATGAAATCTGGAAATCCTGTAAGATAACAGGACAGACGACTAATGCAAATAATACAGTCGACTGTTAATCAGAACAGGCGACTGTAAATCCTTATACAGACGACTGTCAAATACCCTGAGAATTTTCAGAGAGCCGAGTCAATAAATTGGCTCACAGACAGACGACTGTTGAAGCATACACAGTCGACTGATCCAAGGTACAGTCGACTGTATATACAACAATAGTCGACTGGCCGTAAAAGTCAGATCAACGAAGTTTTGGGCAAAAGAAAGACAGTCGACTGATTTACAAAACACAGTCGACTATCGCTTAGACAGGCGCCTGTGAATCGTTCATCAGTAGCATGTGCGAAATAAACAGAGAGGCCCAGAACTAGATTGTAAACGTTAGTGTATAATAGGCGACTGTAGAACAAAACACAGTCGACTGTTTTTGAGACAGACGACTGTAAAACGTTCAGCAGTCGACTGTTATAAACAATCCAAGCACAATCACTAAAGAAATGGATTGGGGTCAAAGGACAACTGATCTAATAATGTCTTAAGACAGAAATGATGATGTGTGTGAGTGCTCCATCAATGTTCTACTTCTAAGCTACATACTAGAAGAGATAAAAGAAAATTACATTGACGAATTCTCTCTTCTATCCATTGTATGAGCTTGAAGACTTCATGGAGCTTCAACCATCATCTACGATCATCCAATCCATGTCATTTGCCTTCAATCAACTTTGAGTGTCATCCATTGCAAGTAGATCTTCATAATAAGCTTAGGCAATGGATTAACTGCAAAATAGGGGATTAGTCACAAGTATTTATGTTTGCTCATCATTAACACCAAGTATGTAGAATTCTAATACTCAACACTTCTGGATCCCAAGTTAAAGAGCTCTTGCCTTGTTAAAACCTTTGCCATGGAAAACCCAGTGAGAAAAACCCGTGGCTAAGGGAAAAGAGTACAAGTCTTTGTAACTTTCCATGATCGATGGATAACATCAGAGGTGGATACTTCTGGATCCAGAGTTGATGTGGTTGCCTCGTTAAAACCGTTGGCTATGGAAAACCCAGTGAAAAAACCAGTAGCCAAGGAAAAAGAGTACAGCCCGACATTAACTCCCCCTGAAATGTGCAAGCTTCAGGCTTGTAAATCTCTCAACTGTCTCATCCCAATTCCTAGTACAAGTTTTCTAAAGGTATTGTAAGGTAAAGCTTTAGTAAATAGATCTGCCAGGTTGTTGCAAGACTTGATCTGCTGGATGTCGATCTGGTTGTTTACTTGTTGTTCATGCGTCCAAAAGAGCTTGGGGGAAATGTGCTTTGTCATGTCACCTTTGATGTAGCCACCTCTTAGTTGAGCGATGCAGGCAGCATTGTCTTCGTACATGGTGGTTGGTCCAAGATCTTCCGTCTTCAGGCCGGTAGTCTTGAGGATGTGGTGGATGACTGATTGAAGCCAAAAGCATTCTCTGCTAGCTTCGTGGATCGCTATGAGCTCGGAGTGGTTGGATGAGGTCGCTGTTGAAGTCTGCTTCACAGATCTTCATGAGATGGCCGTCCCACCGTATGTGAACACGAAACCGGTCTGGGACTTTGCGGTGTGTGGGTCAGACCTGTATCCTGCATCTGCATAATCGACTAAGTCGGAGGTAACACCTTTCTTGAAGTATAGTTCGAGGACCACAGACCCTTGGAGGTAGCGCAGAAGGTGCTTCACTCCGTTCCAGCGGCGCCTTGAGGGCGCTGAACTGTATCTGGCTAGTAGGTTAACTGTGAACGATATATCAGAACGCGTGCAGTTTGCCAGGTATAGGAGTGCTCCAATTGCACTTAGGTAGGGTACTTCAGGACCCAGTGCTTCCTCCCCCTCTTCCAGCGGTCGGAAGGGGTCTGTATTGACATCCAATGATCTGACGACCATTGGTGTGCTAAACGGATGACATTTGTCCATAAGGAAGTTTTTCAGCAACTTCTTTGTGTATGTCGATTGGTGTAACAGGATTCCTCCGCTCAAGTGTTCAATTTGTAAGCCTATGTAGAACTTCATTTTGCCAAGGTCTTTCATCTCAAAAGTCTGTGTGAGACTTTTGGATATCTCACCTATCTCTTCAGGAGATCCGATGATGTTTAGGTCGTCTACGTAGACGGCAATGATTACGAATCCTGTTCCCTATGCTCTTATAAAGATGCAAGGACAGACTTCATTTGTTGTGAATCCTTGTTGCACTAGGAATTCACTGAGTCTGTTATACCACATTCTACCTGACTGTTTTAGACCATACAGTGATATTTGGAGTTTGACAGAATAGACGTCCTGAGGTCTTTCTGTCATTTTTGTCGGTAGTTTATATCCGTCTGGGATTCTCATATATATATCCTTATCTATATTTCCATATAGGTATGCAGTCACAACGTCCATGAGCTGTAATCCAGGCCTTCCTTTGTAGATAGGCCAATAATGAAACAGAAAGTGATCGCATCCATGACCGGGGAATAGGTATCGTCATAGTCTATTCCTGGTCTTTGGGAAAAACCATGTGCAACAAGGCACGCTTTGTAGCGCACGATCTCATTATTCTCGTTTCTTTTTCTCACGAATACCCATTTATATCCTATAGGTTTAACACCCTTTGGTGTTAGGACTACAGGTCCAAAAACTTTGCGCTTCAAGAGTGAGTCCAGCTCTACTCCTTTTGCATCGTTCCACTTTAGCCAATCCTCTCTGCGTTTACATTCTGCTAGAGAGCGTGGATCGGTCTCATCGTCGTATTCAGTGATGTGAGTGGCAATAATGAGCGCGAAGTTATCATCAATGATTGTGCTTTTTTTGTCCAGTACCTCCCCAGTACGTACATAGTTTAATGATATTTCTCCTACATTTTCATCTTCAGGTGTTTTTAGGAGGGGAGAGGTATCTGGGCTGAGCTCAGCATCCTGTGGTGGTATCGTTATTATTGCTCCAGGATTTTTCCTCTTTCAAGGGTTTTTATCTTTGGAGCCTGGGGGTCGTCCTCTCTTTTGTTGAGGTACGGCCGCTTCTGCTGCAGGTGGATTGTATCCATCTTTGGGTTTGTCAATCCTAGCTGGCGTATTTGCAGCAGGGACGTGTGATCTGACAATCTTCTGGTTGTAAGTGAATTTGTCCGGTAAAATGTGAACTGTATTTTGTATTTGAAGGATCTTCATGATCTCATCTTTACATTGGTTCGTATGCGGATCAAAATGGGATAAAGTTTTGGTTTCCCATGAAATGGTCTTTGAAGCTTCTGGCTTCTCTTTGTTAATGCCCAGTTTGGGAAAAGTGTTTTCGTCAAACTCACAATCTGCTAGACGCGCCTTAAAGGCGTCCCCCGTTAGGGGTTCCAGGTATCTAATGATCGATGGTGAGTCGAATCCGATGTAGATACCTAGTCGCCGTTAAGGACCCATCTTGGTCCTCTGCGGTGGTGCTATGGGGACATAGACAGCGCATCCGAATATCCTCAGTGAGAGATATCCGGTGGGTTCCCATATGCAAGTTACATCGGGGAATAAGATTGACTCCCTGACGGTCGTAATCTTATTAACGATGCAGCGTGCAAGATGGAATGTCCCTATGCATTTACTGGCAACTGGCATTGCATCAACAATGGACGAGCAATCCATTGTAGTTTCTTTATAAGAGATTCGGCTAACCCATTCTGGGTGTGAACATGAGCTACATGATGTTTAACTTCTATGCCGGTTGCTTGGCAGTAGTCTAGGAAGACTTGTGATGTGAATTCCCCAGCGTTGTCCAGACGTAATTTCTTGATCTGGTTATCTGGGAAATGTGCCCGCAACTTTATGATTTCTGCCAGTAGCTTTGCAAAGGCTACGTTGCGGGTGGACAGGAGGCACACATATGACCATTTGGAAGATGTGTCAATCAGTACCATGTAGTACTGAAATGGTCCACTTGCGGGATGAATAGGCCCGCAAATGTCTCCATGTATTCTCTCTAGGAAGCTCGGAGACTCAGAGTCCACCTTCAGGGGGGATGGTCTCGTAATCAATTTCCCTTTGTGACAAGGGGAACAAGGAGATGCACCCTTTGGAAGTAGCTTCAGGCTTTTCGAGTTAATTCCACGGGATTGGGATATGATGCGACGCATCATATTCCTTCCAGGGTGTCCAAGTCTATTGTGCCAGAGTTAGAATTCTGGTTGATTGTCACACTTCTGGTGCTCGAGTGTGTTTGCTTCCATTGCTCTTATCCTTGTATGGTAGAGACCCGATGGGAGTCCCTCAAAACGCTCGACGGTGGTTGTAGCACCATTTTTATGAGACGTTACATACAAGAATTCTCTGTTTTGTTTACTCACTGTCTCAATGTGGTATCCGTTTAAACGGCTATCTTTAAAGCTTAACATATTTCTATGAGAGCTAGGAGAGAAAAGCGCATCTTTTATTAGTAGTTGTGTTTTGTTGGGGAGCATACAATGTGCTTCCCCTGATCCTTCAATAATTCCTGATGGGCCGGATATTGTATTCACGGTTCCATCGTATTTATCAATGCTTTAGAAAAAGCAGATGTCTTGGAGGATCGTGTGCGTAGAGGCACTGTCTGTAATGCCCTGCTAAGCTACTACACAAGTACTAGAGGGGGGTGAATAGTACTTTAAAATAATTAAGAAGATAATTCCTAATTATCTTGAAAACTCTACCAATAATGCGGAAATGCGGAAATGTAAATATTAGACAACAAAGAGAACAAATGCAAACAAGAAATTTAACGGGTTCGGATCCACCCAAGTCTCCCCGACTTGTTCCCGGTGATCCTACGTCCCAAACACCCGGATCCCCTCCGGATACTTGAGTTAGAAACCCTAACTCAAGATTTGCACTATGAAATACTTGTGAAAAACCTTCACAAAGTCAAATCATACACAAATGAAATTGTGACTCCCACAACCCGGGATCACAAACAAACTCTCACAACCGAGAGTGAATCACTTGTAATATCAAAGTAAATTGAAATAGAAATTCTTACCGACAAAATCCTATGCCTTGAGTAAACTTACGAATTAGGACAAAACGGATTTTGGGGAAGATGAAGAGGCACCAAACCCTAGCTCCAAGTAGATGACCAGCAATGGAGTCCAAGGTGGATGTTGGTGACCTTGGATCAAGCACTTGGCTTGGAAGGCTCATAATCAATGAATCTCTCTTTTGAAATACGAGTGAGGGAGAGATTATTGAAAGGAAATGAATGAGCTTTGAGTGAGATTTAATGCTTCTCTTTTGATCTCTAAACTTCTCTTAATATCAGCCTTGAGTGCAATGAATGCAGCACACCAATTATTTATAGGTTAGAGGAAAGAGAGAGAGAAAAACGTTTCAATTAAAGCTCCAACGGCTCTATTCTGAACCAGACTAGTCGGTCAAAGAAGGATCACTGACCGACTAGTTCATCAACTAGTCGGTCGGTGATACAATGTAGACCAACTAATTGTAGAACAGCCAAAAGGTCGAAGTTAAGACTTAAAGAACTAGTCGGTCCAAGAAGACTTGCCGACCGACTAGTTTCACAACTAGTCGGTCGGTGAGTGAACTTAGACCGACTAAGAGATAAAACAAATAGTCTGAGAACAAATTGATTTAGTCGGTCTAAGAACAAATGTTGACCGACTAGTTCATCAACTAGTCGGTCGACAAACGTTCTTTGACCGACTAACGATAAACAGTAACTAGGCATGTACAGGGAAAGCTCAACTAGTCGGTCTAAGAAGGATCACTGACTGACTAGTTCACAAACTAGTCGGTCGGTGAGTCAACGTTGACCGACTAACTGTAAACAGTAAAGAGCTTGGAATTGAAGGAGGCAAACTAGTCGGTCCAAGAAGCTTTGCTGACCGACTAGATCGCCATCTAGTCGGTTGGTTCTTCTTCTTGAACCAACTAACATGCACAAGAAGTCGCGAATCGAAGCGCGAAGCTTCAGGAAAGTTCGTATGGACTTCTACTAAGATCCTAGCTCTAAGATATGAGCGTTATGAAGATTAAAACATAAGACCTACTCAAGGCTTAACATTCTACGAAAATGAAGCTAGAAGACAATAAATAAACTATGACGAACCGTCTTCAAAAGCTTCAATCGAATCTTCATGACTTCAATAAACGTCCTTGAGCTTCAACGAAGCTTTAGGCATATGATCACGTGCTTTGAGAAGTCTCGAGACGTCGCTTTGGATGTTCATATAAGTTTGGCGACGATCTCCATAACTGCGCTCACAAAGAGTTAGTTCACGATATATTTATGTTTGTTCATCATCCAAAACCAAATCCGGGGAGTCAATACTCAACATTCTCCCCCTTTTGGTGATGACAAACCAACATAAATAATAATAAAAAATAATGATTCAAATTTAATTTACTTACTCCCCCTGCATTGACAACATCGATGTATATATATATATGAAGCATGAGTACATCAAAATGATACATCGACAACATACATAAACGATCCAACGATCGAGGCACAAAATACAACATATCACACAGCTGATATCAGAGTATCACAAAACATACGAAAATCTCAAAACATCATATGAGATACATCAAAATACATCCAAAAATATCAAAAATCATAACCACCCACACTATCCTACCCAACTCTCTCAAACTAGATCTATCATCCAAAGTGCACTAAGAGAGTCCTCAGAGAAGCTCAGGAGGCAGCGGGAGGATCTGCAGCAGCAGCAGGCTCTGCATGAGGAGTGGTCACTGGAATGGCTGGAGTGGAGATCTCTGGCACGACAGAAGTGGTCTCGGGAGCAGCAACAGATGAAGCATCCACCGGAGGTATGGTGGCAGCGGGTGTGCTCTCGGGGTCAACGACAGAAGTCACAGCAGCACCAGAAGTAGCAGCAGCAGCTGAAGTACCCTCAGGGGCACGAACAGCAGATCCAAGGAGCTCCTCGAGCTCATCATCATCCATCTCCTCCTCGTCAGAAACAGACGGAGGGATATCAATACCCAAACGAGAAGCGATACGAGCAAGAATCTCCTCAGATCGAGCACAGCGAGACTCCACACGTTTGATCGAACGTGCGAGGTCAGCAAGAGTAGGAGAGGGAGCAGGAGCAGCTGAAGCAGAGGCTGAAGCAGACGGGGTCGTCCTCTGAACATGACAAAGTGCCGTAAGAGACTTCTTGACGGCCGTCGCATTCAGAGGGGGACCGAGGGGACGCTCATCGTCAGGAGGCAGAGGGACACGAAAGTGGCGAAAGACAAGTGTCAGAAGGCCAGGATATGGGATGTGAGCAGATTTCGTGGACTTTCGGATACACTCGAAAGAATCCATCTTATCGAGAATGATCCTAGCCCAGTTAATCTCGCTCCCCATGAAGATGGCGTAAATGAGCTTCAGGAAAGGCTGGGATGGCAAAGAAGATGAGACGTACTTCGGAAGGAGGCACGACTTCAAGATCAGATTAAGTACCCAAGCATTCGGCTTGAAGGACTTCGAGGGAAAGCCAATCATGGCAGGGGGAATCTCATGGAAGATCTCGGCGAGCATCACCTGCTCAAGCTCAGAGATGTCGTCGACAAAAATATCTGAAGGAAGAAGGCCAGACGAGGAGACATCTAGCAACTCTCCTAAGATTTCTGCCGTGAGGACTATCGGTGTCCCCAAGACAGTAGTCTCAATAGAGTGGGTCTCGTCGTACTGACCGCGAACCCTATTGGCGTAGAAAAGCTTGACAAGGCGAGGGTATGGATGTGGATTCGCCTTAGGGTCATACCGAAGATAATCGATAAGACCGCTAGACGACAGAAGATCAGCAAGGCCTGGGAAGTCGGAGAACTGTACAAAATGCTCCAGAAGCAGCGGACAGTGTTCGATACGGTTATATGCCGCGAGACACATCGGGTCGTCGCGACATAAAGAGATATCGACACCGCCAACTGGCATCGGACCCTTTCCCTTAGGCTGACGTGTGGAAGAACGGGGTGGAGGAGTAGAATCCCGAGCGACGTGCTCGGTTTCCGGGATATATTCCGTGTTAGAATCGGATGGAGGAGTGGGTGCACGGAACGAAGCTGGAGAGACAGGTTCTTCCTAGGCTTAGGCTGAGATTGGGCTCGGGGTTTCGCTATCGCCGTCCTCTTTCGCTTAAGAGGAGGCGAAGACGACGAAGGAGGATGGGTAGTTTTTGATCGGCGTTTAGGTTGCGAGGGTTCCCTAGGAGGTGAATCAACGGTCATCGGTGATGGACTCGAGGGTCGGATCGGGATTCTTGTCTTCGCCATAAGCGTAACGAGACAAGATACGCCCGAAATCGAAAGAAGAACCCTAAGATCACAAACCCTAAAATCCGAAGGAACAACATAAAACCCTAACCCTAACAGCAGAGAATGGACCCTAAACAGCTAGGAGAGGGAGGAGATACCTAGGGAGGAGAGAGAAGGCCGGAGCAAGGTCGGATGGTGGCCGGAAAACGATGAACGACGGTGGAGGGAGAGAGGAAGTCGAACGGGCTCGGGGGGTTTTGGCTGAGAGAGAGACTATGAACCGACTAATGAGAGATTAAGTCGGTTAGAAGAGTGTATAAGTCGATTGGAATATCAAAAGACGCAACTGTCCCCGAGCACTTAGTCGGTCAGAGTTCAAGCGCTGACCGACTAGATGACCATCTAGTCGGTCGGCCAATGAGCTTGAACCGACTAAGTGCAAACAGTAACTGAAGCCAAAATTTAGGGCTTGAGTTAGTCGGTCTGAGTTCATTCACTGACCGACTAGATGATGATCTAGTCGGTCGGTCAATGAACATGAACCGACTAACAGAGTTCAAAAATTTTAGAATTTGAAATTTTGAGTTCTCTCTTAATCGCACTTGGACGAAACATCGTAATACTCTCATTAATCATTATACTACGCCATTAAACATCGAAAATCTTAAATTTGACGTTCATGAATAAATCGAGCATAAATTCCGAAAATTCAACGAAAAATCCAGAAAATTCCAATACATCAAGCATGAACAAATATAACGAAAAATGATAGCATGCAAGATTATTGAATAAAATGAATCCTAAATCTCGGATTCACCCATAATCCCCAATTCTCGACGTAATCGCACAAAGGAGTCTTCCTTTAGGGGTTTCGTGAAAATATCGGTGATTTGCTTCTGGGTTTCAACGTACACTAATATGATGTCCTTTTTAGCAACATGATCATCTAAGAAATGGTGTCGGACATCTATGTGTTTCAAACGGGAATGGTGTACCGGATTCTTAGAGAGACAAATTGCACTTTGGTTGTCCACCATGATAGGGCAAGTATCACAGTTTATACCAAAGTCTTTAAGAGTGTGTCTCATCCAAAGAACCTGAGCACACGCGGCACCGGCGGCAATATATTCTGTCTCGATGGTTAAAAGTGATACAGAATTCTGCTTCTTGGAAAACCAAAAGACAAGAGAATTTCCTATAAAATGGCAAGTGCCACTAGTACTTTTCCTGTCGGATTTGCATCCTGCATAATCTGCGTCACTATATGAGATTAACTCATATGTGCTAGATTTTGGATAAAGTAATCCAAAATCGAGAGTGTAACTTAAATAACGGAAAATACGTTTTACCGCTACTAAGTGTGATTCCTTAGGTTGAGACTGATAACGAGCACATACACATACGGCAAACATAATATCGGGCCTACTTGCGGTAAGATATAGTAAACTACCTATCATACCTCGATATAGACGAATGTCTACATCTTTTCCGCCCGCATCTTTATCAAGATGTGTAGTCGTGCTCATTGGAGTCTTCTTCCCAGAAGCATTCTCCATTCCAAATCGCTTTAGCAACTCCACCGTGTACTTGGTTTGGTGGATGAAGATTGCATCGTTCATTTGGCGAATTTGGAGACCTAAGAAATATTTGAGCTCACCCATGTGGCTCATCTCAAATTGATCCTTCATCACATTAGAAAACTCTTCGCAAAGAGTGAAGTTAGTAGAACCGAAAATGATATCATCAACATATATTTAAACTAAAATTATATCATTATTCGAATACTTAACAAATAATGTCGAATCAACTTCTCCCATTTTAAATCCTAAATCCAAAAGAAAATTCTTTAAACGGTCATACCAAGCTCGAGGAGCTTGTCTCAAACCGTAAAGTGCTTTCTTAAGTTTGAAAATGTGATTTGGAAATTTTTCATTTATAAAACCCGGAAGTTGAGAAACATAAACTTCCTCAACAACAACATCTCCGTTTAAAAACACACTTTTAACATCCATTTGAAATAATTTAAAATCCTTATGGCATGCAAAAGATAATAGTAATTTAATGGATTCTAATCTAGCTACCGGAGCAAAGGATTCTTCGAAATCAATACCTTCCTCTTGTCGGTAGCCTTGAGCTACTAACCGAGCTTTGTTCCGGACGACGATTTGGTTTTCGTCGGTCTTGTTCTTGAAAATCCACTTCGTTCCTATAACGGTGTGGTTCTTCGAAGGCAATGAAACAAGCTCCCAAACCTCATTCCTCTCGAATTGAATGAGTTCCTCCTCCATGGCTAAGATCCAAGCACCATCTTCGCACGCTTCATTAACATTCTTTGGCTCTATCGAGGAGGCAAAGGCACAATGAGCGAAGTAGTTGACTTGAGATCTCGTCTTGACACTATCAAGGATATTGCCAATGACTTGCTCATGAGGATGGTCACGAACGGTATGAAGCCGTTTGGGAATTCCCTGATCACTAGGAACATTCTCAAAAACTTCATTAGTCGGGTTAGTATCAATAGAATCAATAGAATCAATAGAGTTAGAATTACCAATAGAATCACATAAGACATCCATGGAGTCATCATCATTAGTATTTCTAGTAGGGACAAAACCTTCATTAAATGAAACATGAAGTGATTCCTCGATCGTTGAGGTTCGTTTGTTGTATATCCGGTAGGCTTTTCTACGGGAGGAATATCCAACAAATATCTCCTCATCGGATCTTGGATCGAATTTGTCTAAGCTACCATACGTGTTTTTGATAACACATTTTGAACCGAAAACACGAAAATGTTTAACTTGAGGCAATCTACCAAACAACAATTCATAGCAAGTTTGTTTAGTGTCGGGCCTCAAAAGTATTCTATTAAACACATAGCAAGCGGTATGTACCGCTTCCGCCCAAAATTGATGGCCAAGTTGGCTATCATCGAGCATAGTGCGAGCACATTCCACTAGCGTCCTATTCTTTCTCTCAACAACACCATTTTGAGGAGGTGCGCGAGGGAATGAAAAGGTGTGTGTAATACCAAATTCATCACAAAAGTTCTCAAAAGACTCATTCTCAAATTCCCCTCCATGATCACTACGAATAGTGACAATGGTGGTTCCAATGAGATTTTGTACTTTCTTAACAAATATTGTGAAGTTTTCAAAAGCATCATTTTTATTACTTAAGGAAAATACCCAAGTAAATCTAGAAAAGTCATCAACGATGACAGGTCCATATCTAGCATTACCTAATGAAGCAACTCTAGTTGGCCCAAATAAATCTAGATATAATAGCTCTAGTGGCCGCTTAGAAGAAATGCTTTTCTTAGGTTTAAATGAAGATTTTGGAAGCTTGCCTCGTTGACACGAGTCACAAAAGCTTTTCTTTTGAAAGACAAGCTTAGGGAAACCTCTAATAGAATTTAACTTGGAAAGCTTAAATAGTGTTCCAAAGTTCACATGACCAAAACGTCGATACCATAAGTGTTGTTCACTTGTGTTGGCAATGAGACATTGTTCATGTGATCTTGGAAGATCTAGGATATATATATCCTTATGGCGTGTGCCGGAAAATGATAATTCATCGTTATCTTTTCTTAAGATATGGCACATTCCTTTCGCAAAGCTAACTTTGTAACCTTTGTCACAAAGTTGACTTATTGAGATAAGATTGTGGTGCATAAAAATCATCATATGTGTGAGCATGTGGAGTAGGATGTGTGTTCCTACGTGGCATGGTATTTGTGTACATATAAGCATGACCCTTCTTTGGAGGTCCACCCAAAGTGGGTTTCTTTCCAAATGAGGGTGTGTACGAGGTGGAAGCACCATTGGTAGATGAACTACCAATAGAGTGTTTGCTACCACTCGTTGAGGCATCGGAAGTTGGCCTAACAAAGGTAGTGGCCGCTTTGGATGAATTTCCCATCGTATACCCCAAGGCAATGTGGTGATTGGCCAGAAGTAAGTCATTTAGGATTTTATCCAAATGGTCCTTACCCTTATTGAATTTATTAATTCGGCCTAATGTGCACTCATATTTCTCGGTGAGAGAACGCATAGAAGTGTCCAAAGTGGATACTTGCGATGTGAGCACATAAACACGAGATTTGAGATTTTCATTCTCAATACTCAAAGTCGAGTTTTGAGAAGTCAAATCCGCTATCTTGTGTTCCTCCGGATCCTAAATGCTAACATGTTCAAGTTGAGATTTGAGATTTACAATCTCATTTTTCAACTCTTCAACAATGGTGTCGTTGTTGGTGATGATAGTTTTAGGCGAGGGTTGGATGCTAGCTAAATCATCTTTTACTTTAGTATACCTATTTACTAATTTAGTATACTTAGACCATATTTGTTCATTAGCATGTCTAAGGTCATCCATGGTTACCTCATCGCCTTCATGGTCGCTATCATCGGAAGAGGAAGATCCTTGATCATGCTCCTCTCTTGCCATGAAGCACATGTGTGCTTGCTCCACTTGCTCATCGTCCGACTCTCCACTTGAGGAATCATCAGAGTCGGTGAATGTCCCGACAAGCCCCTTCTTGTACCCTTTCTTGTACTTCTTGGACTTGTCGAATTTTGGCACCTTCCACTTCTCCTTTTGCTTATTTTGAGGACAATCCGCTTTCATGTGTCCTGGCTTATTCATTTAAAGCACAAAGGAGAGGAGGCGTAAGTAGAACTAAACTTCGATTTGTTTTTGAAGTTACCTTTCCGGAAGACCCGGTTGAACTTCTTTGCCATGAGGGCCATGGACTCCAAGTCCAATTCTTCTTCCGATTCTTCATCATCGGTTGATGTAGATGTTGATGGAGCGGCCTTGAAAGCAATAGCCTTTTTCTTTGGCTCGTCTTGCTTCAAGTAGGACTTCATCTTGTCCTGCAACTTAAGCTTTCTATCCTTGCGTACCTCATAAGACATTAAGGTACCCATTAGTTGTGTGACGGTATATGTTTTCATGTCATTACCTTCCTCGATGGCGAAGGTACGTTTCTCCCAACAAGAAGGAAGTCCATCGATGATCTTCGAGACTTTCTCCTTTTGGATGTAGGTCTTACCGAGAGCCTCCAACTCGTTTGTGATGTCGACGAAGCAAGCATAGTACTCCTTCATCTTCTCACCCTGTAGCATATGAAATAACTCGTAATCTTTATTAACAACAACGAGTTTAGAGTCTTTTACCCTACTCGTCCCTTCATGCAAGATGAGGAGGGAGTTCCATATTTGATATGCACTCTTACATGTGCATATCTTATTGAAGTCCTCTGGCTCCAAGGCACATTGCAAGGCGTTCATTGCCTTGGCATTGCTTACCTCCGCGGCGACCTCCGCAGTAGTCCACTTCTCGAAATCTTCTTCGGCGGGCTCGACATACTCCTTCATCGTGGCCCTCCATAGTGAAGCACTCCGGAGGAAAGTTTCCATCCGGCATTTCCAGTATCCGCAGTTGGTACCGTTAAAGAAGGGAAGCCTCGTCGAGGAGTGTCCTTCCATCACCGAAGACGCTCCTTCACGGTTCCTGAAGGTGGACGAACGGTCTTGTTGTCGTTGGCAGACATAGCTATAGACTTGGCTCTGATACCAAATGTAATGCCCTGCTAAGCTACTGCACAAGTACTAGAGGGGGGGTGAATAGTACTTTAAAATAATTAAGAAGATAATTCCTAATTATCTTGCAAACTCTACCAATAATGCGGAAATGCGGAAATGTAAATATTAGACAACAAAGAGAACAAACGCAAACAAGCAATTTAACGGGTTCGGATCCAACCAAGTCTCCCCGACTTGTTCCCGGTGATCCTACGTCCCAAACACCCGGATCCCCTCTGGATACTTGAGTTAGAAACCCTAACTCAAGATTTGCACTATGAAATACTTGTGAAAAACCTTCACAAAGTCAAATCATACACAAATGAAATTGTGACTCCCACAACCCGGGATCACAAACAAACTCTCACAACCGAGAGTGAATCACTTGCAATATCAAAGTAAATTGAAATAGAAATTCTTACCGACAAAATCCTATGCCTTGAGTAAACTTACGAATTAGGACAAAACGGATTTTGGGGAAGATGAAGAGGCACCAAACCCTAGCTCCAAGTAGATGACCAACAATGGAGTCCTAGGTGGATGTTGGTGACCTTGGATCAAGCACTTGGCTTGGAAGGCTCACAATCAATGAATCTCTCTTTTGAAATACGAGTGAAGGAGAGATTATTGAAAGGAAATGAATGAGCTTTGAATGAGATTTAATGCTTCTCTTTTGATATCTAAACTTCTCTTAATATCAGCCTTGAGTGCAATGAATGCAGCACACCAAGTATTTATAGGTTAGAGGAAAGAGAGAGAGAGAAAAACGTTTCAATTAAAGCTCCAACGGCTCTATTCTGAACCAGACTAGTCGGTCAAAGAAGGATCACTGACCGACTAGTTCATCAACTAGTCGGTCGGTGATACAATGTAGACCGACTAATTGTAGAACAGCCAAAAGGTCGAAGTTCAGACTTAAAGAACTAGTCGGTCCAAGAAGACTTGCCGACCGACTAGTTTCACAACTAGTCGGTCGGTGAGTGAACTTAGACCGACTAAGATATAAAACAAATAGTCTGAGAACAAATTGATTTAGTCGTTCTAAGAACAAATGTTGACCGACTAGTTCATCAACTAGTCGGTCGACAAACGTTCTTTGACCGACTAACGATAAACAGTAACTAGGCATGTACAGGGAAAGCTCAACTAGTCGGTCTAAGAAGGATCACTGACCGACTAGTTCACAAACTAATCGGTCGGTGAGTCAACGTTGACCGACTAACTGTAAACAGTAAAGAGCTTGGAATTGAAGGAGGCAAACTAGTCGGTCTAAGAAGCTTTGCCGACCGACTAGATCACCATCTAGTCGGTTGGTTCTTCTTCTTGAACCAACTAACATGCACAAGAAGTCGCGAATCGAAGCGCGAAGCTTCGGGAAAGTTCGTATGGACTTCTACTAAGATCCTAGCTCTAAGATATGAGCGTTATGAAGATTAAAACGTAAGACCTACTCAAGGCTTAACATTCTACGAAAATGAAGCTAGAAGACAATAAATAAACTATGACGAACCGTCTTCAAAAGCATCAATCGAATCTTCATGACTTCAATAAACGTCCTTGAGCTTCAACGAAGCTTTAGGCATACGATCACATGCTTTGAGAAGTCTCGAGACGTCGCTTTGGATGTTCATATAAGTTTGGCGACGATCTCCATAACTGCGCTCACAAAGAGTTAGTTCACGATATATTTATGTTTGTTCATCATCCAAAACCAAATCCGGGGAGTCAATACTCAACACTGTCCACTAGGCATTTATAGTCCATCTAATTTTAAGAAAAACATCGCAATATAAGGCTCAAGAAAAGATATACTACTAATAATTATTCAATGTCTAAATATACATCAACATGTTATAAATCAAACAAGCAGATATAAAAATTGTTCAAATTACAATGCATAGAAATTATATAATGCTTCAGTCGAGCAGGTCATCGTTTGAGAAGTCCTCAGCGATGAACCTGATTGGTGCCAGGTCTTCTTGTTCCACCAGGTTTGTCTCAGCTTGCTTCTGGCTCGCTTTGTACAAGTCCTGTAGGTGGCGTGGAGTCCGACAATTCCTGAACTAGTGTCCAGTCATGCCACACCTGTGGCACTTATCTTCCCTGTCCTTTCTGGGGGCAGATGTCTGGCCTTTCTCTTCCACACATTTTTCTTCTTTCCCTCATTGTTGGTTCTTGGTGGGGGTCCTCTAGCCTGCTTCTTAATTGCCTTACCCTTCTGGGGTTTGCCTTTGAAGTTGCTCTTCTTCTTCTGGGAGGAGCTGTGATGCGCTTCAGGCGCAGGAGTAGTGCCGGTAGGGCGTAAGTTATGGGTGGCCAGAAGGAGGTCTCTATTCTGCTCTGCCATCAGAAGACTTGAGAGAAGCTCTGAGTATTTCGTGAACTTTCGTTCACGATACTACTGCATTAGTATAACATCCTTCTCGTGGAAGGATGTATACGTCTTCTCTAACATGTGCTCCTCCGTCACTTTCTCACCACACAACTGCAGGCGTGAGGTGATACTAAAAAGTGTCGAGTTGTACCCGGTGATAGACTTAAAGTCTTGGAGACGAAGATTCTCCCATTCATATCATGCTCGGGGAAGTATAACATCTCTTTGATGTTTATACCTATCCTCGAGGGCGGTCCATAACTCATAAGAGTCTTCCTTGAGGTACTCGGCCTTCAGGGTCCGATCGATATGGCGTCTGATATAGATAATTGCTTTTGCTTTATCTATATCAGAAACCTTATCGCCTACAGCGATGGGATGGCTCAATCCCTGTGCTCGCAGATGGAATTTTATGTCCAACTGCCAGCTTAAATAATTTTTGCATGTAGCATCCAATACGTCGAAGTCGACGCTTGCAATTTTAGCAATTATCTCTCTAGCATGTTTAAAAATAAGCAATAATTAGATATTTTTAAAGAAAAATAAATAATTAAGCATTTTAGACACAGATATTTGCTGCGTGGATCGGCTAATCACCATATTAATTACAGTCCATACAGTCCCATAAAAAATGAAAATACAACTCGGGAACCCACATGGGGCCCCTATTCTTCTGTAATGGATCTTCATCTTCGTGAGACGTCAGTCGGTCTTGTAATTTTTACAATAATATCCTCATTACATTTTTCTCTCAAAAGAAAAGAAAAGAAAGCGAGTGAAATAATGGTGATAGCTGTTGATCCAAAACCACAGCAAATATACACGTACGTCGCAGGTAGAAAAATGCAGTTGGCATTACATTGCAGACATATAATCATCACATGCAGTTTTAATCATTACATGCAGTTTTAATCATCACAGGCATTTTAATAGTGGAAATGAAAATATTTTCGTTTAATAATTATTGGACCACTGTGCAACGTCATACACTGTAAGGTTAGTTGACTAACGGCAGAGCGGTCACAGGATCTTTCTAATTATTAAACGTATAATAATCAGATAATCCGAATAAAATGCGATGAATTAAAAGCGTGTAATTTATCCAGATTTTAACGAAAAAGAAATCGTAATTAAATCTGAAAAATAATTTGGAAATGAAAATTTTTGTGGTCAAAGCCAAGTTAGGGTTTTTGGTCGCGTGAGTTGTCGCTTCTGGCGGCTAGGGTTTCCAGACACGCGCGCACACGTGGGGGGGTGCCGCTGCAGGCAGCAGGGCCCGTCCGCTGCTTGCGGCGGCGGGATCTGCACGCCGGCGTCGCCCGCCGCTGCGGGCGGCGGTTGCCGCACGCCGCTGCGGGCGGCGGGGTCGCCCGCCGCTGAGGGGGGCGGTTGCCGCTCGCCGCTGCGCGACGGCGGTGGCTGTTACGTGAGGTTGGGGGTCGCGTGGCGGCTTCCAGCCGCGTGGCGATGAAGAAACTCCCTCGGGTTTAATGGTTTTTGGGGAAGAAGATGATAAAAATCCGATTTTTATGGGAAAAAATCTATTTTTGATCTTCAAAACGGCGTTTTTATCGTAAAAAGTTGATTTTTAACAATAAAAACGACGATTTTTCATTAAACAATCGATCCAAGTATTTGGATCTAAACATATGCGCATACGAATTTAGATCTAGGGAAAAGAATTACCTCTAGATCCTACCCGCCAGACCTAGCGTCGTTCGATGAAGGAAGCCCGTGTGCGTCGCGTTCGTCCGTCGGCAGAGGTTCGGCTCAGCATCGAGCGTGCTGATAACGTGTTGTAAACTTGGTGGCTATGGAATCCGTATCCCTGTATTTATAGCAATAGGGTTACATAATGGGTGGATACCCAATAACAAGTTGGGCCTCCAAAAGCCCGTTTATAACAATTATTATATTATTTTATTATATATTAAACCCCCTAGCCTCTCGTTTCTTCATGTAGAGGCCCGAACCCTCACATCTCCTCCCTCGGCTCACACCCGAAGCCCCCCAAGCTCTCCCTCTCTTCTCGTTCTCAGCCCTGAACGCAACTCACCCTCACCTTCGCAGCAACCCCCTCATGCCCCTCTCTTCGACCCACACCCACGGCGAAGGCCGCCCCAAGACAGCGGCGTCGCCCGCCGACAGCGCCCTTTCGGCGCTCCCCATTACCACGTCGCCACGCCCCCACAGCCCCAGCTCCGCCTTCACGAGCTGCACTACCCCCGAGCTGCCTCCATCTGACCCCCCAGCTGGCTGCAGAGCTCCTCAATCGAACCCCACGGTCGTCGACTCGCCACCGCCATCGTGTTGGAGCCCGCCACCTCCAGTACCCCGCCGGCGATCTAAACGGCCTCTAACACTACTTGCCACTCGCCGTTCTTCTGCCTGAGACACTGTCCCATCGTTCATTCCCTCCAGCTCTGCCCGCCGTGTGCCTCTGCCCCGACGACACCCCTTCGCTGTCACAACCCATGTAAACCCCTCCCACTTTCGTTCCCTCTCGTCGACAACCCAAGATCAAAGCCAGCAACAAGCTTAGCTCGCTACCCGCCACCCGCGACCACCGTAGCGAGCCCCGACAACCCACCGCCGAACCTAGCAGCACCCCCGGCGACGTCCATCGCCTTCCGCCACTCTCCGACGAAGAAGCTGTTGGATACAACGTGTAGTTGGATACAACGTTTGATGACTTCGTGTTTAATGATAACAAACGTGTATGAACAATTTAATGTGTGTGCCAAGTGTTTTCATGAATGGCACTCTTGCAAATACTCAAAGAGAGACTACGTCAAAGTGATGGAGAATTTGCCATTCATTAACAAAGTGGACTAAGTCAAAGATGGAGATAGTGGCTACACATATTGGACTAAGTCAAAGATGGGGAGATAAGGAGAAAATCAATTCAAATCCATATTTGAATTGATTCAAATCAATTGGTGCATGAATCAAATCCTAAAGCCAAGCAAATTGAAGACTTGGTCAAAGATGGAGATATATAGAGAATCTCACGCAAATCAATATAAGAGATTAAATGAGATCTTATATGAAATCCTATAGCTATTCAAATTCAAATCCTATCGCCATCCATATTCAAACTCTATATCCATGGTGATTCATTCGAATCCTATTCAAGTGAGGATTCCTTCCAATCTACATCAATTATGGGATTCTAATTGATTCTAATTGATCTCATCCTCTCCTATATAAACCCATATTCAAATAGAGGTATTTTGGGAGAGAGGGCAACCAAAACAAAGAGGGAAATTCTGCCAACACAAAGGGAAGGGGAAGGCAGCAACTTTTCATGTCCATAAGCCCTTATATTGCACAACATTGAATATCTTATCCTCCCTTGTGCAACCTTCTTTCTCCTTGCAAAAACTCCATTGCCAAAGAGCTTCATCTCCCACGAGCAAAGCTTCAAGCCTCCCCTTGCATAATAAAGCTCCAAGCCCTTGCAAGCCAACATCCTATTGTGCAACAATACAAAAGGGAAAGCCTTCAATATATAGTGCAAGCTATCATCTCCACCAAGCCAAAAGCCTCCATTGACATACTCCATTCTCCTTGTGAAACCCCTTGCAAGCAAAACACCATGGCCGCAACATTCTAGTCCCATCCTCATAGGTCACAACTTCAAATGAAAGATCATCACTTCATTGTGCAAAGGTTCAAGGGCATCATACATTGCGCAACACACTAGAGGAGTCATCACATATTGCGCAACATATTAATGAGGGATCTCTCTCAAGGCCGCAACTTTCAGGGGTCTCTTCATCCATCGACGCAAGCTTCGAAGCCAAAGAAGGAGGCCACAACATCTTGGGAGAGCCACGACACGAGATCAGAGACTACATCCATGTCAGATTTGATCTGACCTGAGCTGATTGATAGAGACGACTACCGCTACACAAACTAAGATTTCCTAAACTCTTCATTATTATATTTGTGTAGTAGTGTAGCGCACTTTATAGGGGAAACTTTACCATTGTGACGTTTTGGAGTCTTGTTTAGTCTGGGACTAGACAAGAGGGTCTTGACGAGTTGGGGCTTGTTAAGAAAAAGCATTTACTAGGTTGATAATGTTTTGCACTCGGGGAGTGTGGTATGAACTAGGTGAGAGTTGAGTTGGTTCTCATAGTTCATTGTAGTTGTACAAAGAAACATATTAATGCTAAAATCTGCTTTGGGGCTGGACATAGGTCGTTTGGGCGACTGAACTAGGGTAAATATGATGTGTACTCTGTGATTGCTTATTATTTACGCTGCATCTGTCATAACTGCATGTGATTGCTCGTGTGTTGCACGAAAATTTTTATTAGCCTATTCACCTCCTCCCCTCTAGGCTTAGATCCGGATCCAATAAGTGGTACCAGAGCAGGTTAGAGGATCTAGGCTAGATTGACCATGAATTCTATTGATAATGCTTTTGCTGAAGGTTGGTCCAAATCACGACCCCCTAAATTTAATGGTGTAGATTATGCTTATTGGAAATCTAAAATGAAAATGTATTTAAAATCTGTTGATTATAAAGTATGGAACATTACAGAAAAAGGTTATAAGCCACCTGTTATTAAAATTGAAAACTCTAAAATAATTAAACCTGAAGATAAATGAGATAATGATGAATGTAGACTTTATTCTTTAAATGGTAAAGCTATGCATGCGCTTATTTGCTCCTTAGAGAAATCTAAATTCAATCGTATCTCACCCTGTTTAACTACGCATGAAATATGACATACACTAGAGGTGACGCATGAGGGAACGTCACAAGTGAAGGAGTCTAGACTTGCTTTGCTGAGCACAGAGTACGAGAGCTTTCGCATGCTTCCATCAGAATCCATCTCAGAGATGTTTGTGAGGTGCATGGACATCATTTACAAGTCTATCTCCCTTGGTAAGCCATACTCTAGTCTTGCGCATGTGAGGAAAATCTTGAGGGTGCTGTCGAGCTCGTTACGTCACAAAGCCACTGCCATTCAAGAAGCTAAAGATCCATCACAGATAAGAGTGGAGGACTTGATAGGTAACTTAATGTCACACGAGCTTGAGTTGCAGAATATAGAGGCCAGAGAGAAACTAGAGGCCAAGGAACCAAAACCACTAGCTCTTCAAGCTAGTGAAGATGACGAAGATGATGATTAGGAGATAGCATTGATGGTCGGAAATTTCAGAAAATACGTCAGAACTCCTTAAGGAAGAGCTGAGATGGCAAAAAGGTTTAATCGCTCTAACAATTTCAATTCTGATAAAAATCCCTCTGAACAGAATACTACTAATAGAGTTGAATGCTTTAAATGCAGGAAGAAGGGACTCTTTGTAACGCCCGCTCTTAGGGGGCCATTACTTATTTGATTTCATCTACAGGTCTACAGATCACCAGTGAAAACAACATAGCCACGATGCAGATATGTACAAAAATACTCAAATAGTGTCTTTTTTATTACAATCCATATTACACAATACAGATATATGAAAGGAAAGAAGTACAGCTGAAAGTACACAACTCGAGCTCTAAAATCTGTGGCCTTTGGGACGCACTCTGTTACTGTCAACTCAGAAACATTTACATCAACATATGCAGCGTCTGCGGTGTCACGAATTTGGAACCGTAGGTAAGTCACGATAATTCTAAAAATAGAAATAAAAGCAGTGCACAAGTATAAAGCAGGCTAAGCAAGGAAACATGCTAAAGAAGTATCTATAGACAAGTGCGACAAGTAAAGTAAATGCAGTCATGCATACAAGAGCAATAAGTAAAGTAAATGTAGTCATGCATACAAGAGCGAAAAGTAAAGTACGGGTGGCTACACAAGTGTGACAAGTATCGTGCATGCAATGCATAAAGTAAAGGTGACAGTGCAAGTAGTGACCATACTAGAACTACGTGACTCAAGTCGGAGAGTATGATATGCAACCATTGAGTTCATCTCTTGCCTGGGTGCGCTTACCCAGACGAATGCCAGAATACAAGCAGCGGTACATGTATTTTGCCAAAACACAGGCAGTGGGACGGGATGCCGAAACACAGGCAGCGGTACGGGAAGATGAACTCCAGTCCCACACACTCTCAAACTATGAGTTACCCCAAACCCAGTGAAGTGTCAAGTGTTCTATGTACGTGTTTCATATGGGCTGTTCAACAAGTTGTTTCACAAGATATTCCATAAGATATTCCACAAGATATTCCACAGGATATTCCACAAGATGTACCACATGATATTCCATACGATAATTCATTAGCATTCACTGAGTCCTAGATGGCATGTAGCAGGTGATGTGACTGTTTTAACATGATCAACCATGCACAAGTATATTAATGTTTCATGCAAGGTTTCCAAGCGATAAGTAACAAAACATGATGGACAAGAGTGAACAATAGTTATCATGGTGAATATGAGTTTACATGGGATAAAAGTTCAAAGAAACTTATTTGAAGGTATTTAGAATCAATAGTTGCAAACAGATGAGTATTGGAATTCTAACATTGATCAATGCATACACGGCCAGTCAGGTTTGGCTAAGCAGGTCACTATCCCCAAGCAGGATGATCCAAACTTTGGAGCAAACGATCCTATACACCGGGTGGTACCAATGTTAAGAATGCCAATATTCACATTTGTTCCATCGATTATATTAACAATCAGTAGAGTAGTTTCCTATTTACCATGATAGTTAAACCAGGACCACTGGTTGACTTTCTTAATGAAAACCAGAAAGTAAAGTAAAGCGGATGCTAAGAAATTTGAGGATAAAGACAAGTCCAACAATTATGATGCTGATTCCATGCTTCGAGCATGTGGTATTTCAATTAGTACACAATTTACCCAAGTAGAGGGTTGCGTGCTACAGCTACCAAAGTTGAAAGTTGGCAATGTCGTATGTTCAAGTTAGTAGTCGTTCTAAGACGACAATTTTAGTTTCCTGATTAGTTAGGTCTCTAGTCGTTTGTTCAGGTCAATAGTCGTTCTGAGGCTATTCACGAAACCTTAAGTTCATACAAGTGCACTTGTTTAGATTTCTAAAGTTAGAATTAGAGTGACTTACTGGTTTGAGAATTGTCGTAGTAAGCCGAGGCTAGAGCTAGAGCTTCCAAGGGTGCTGGTGCACGAGAATCAGTACCTGCACATACAAGAAATCATTAGTTAATTCATATACCATTTTCTATCTATTTTTCTTAACGTGTTCATATTTTTATTATAGCTTAAAACTCGTCAAAATAGGTACTAAATATTTTTAGAGGCCAGGTGTGGGATAAAATAATTTTATATAGGAATAAAATATTTTTTGGAAGCTCATTGGTATTTTGAATAATTTTTGAAAGCTTAGAATTGATTAAAGACTAATTTTCTAAATTATAAAATACATATCTTGAAAGTTCAATGATTTATTCAGGGTGAACGATGTTGAGTATTGGTGTTTCATACCAATCTTATTTTGATGATGATCACAACATTATGTTGTTACTAATGACTCTCATGGTTTAGTCTCTCAATTTTATTCCAAGAATATCTTTCTTGGAGACTAATCACTTGGTGCAAAGATGGACATCAATTGAAGAAGGACCATTGCTTGGACTCAAGGAGTGCCAAAGCTTGGAGATGATGGAGAGCAATCAAGGCATCAAGATTGAAGACTTAGACTCTAAGGAAAGCATTGTAATCCATGTAATTTACTTTATTGATTTCTCTTTCTTTTGAGTCTAGGATTAATGTAATGCCTTGTTAGATGGTTTACTCATTCATGCATATGCATTTAACCATCTTAGTGAGCCTTAGGATAATCATAGAATCCAACCCAATAGGTTCACTTTGTCCAAAGACTCATTTGGAGTCTTTGGCTTTCCATCAGTCGCCTGCTGAAGGAAACTCAGTCGACTGGGTGATTTCCAGTCGCCTGTAGATCCTTCTACAGTCGCCTGATATGCACAACTCAAGTCAACATTTCAATTGACTCAAACTTGAGCTTTACGCACAGTCGACTACTTGTCAGTTTACAGTCGGCTGTATATTTACAGTCGCCTGTAGATTGGTCATCAGTCGCCTGAGTAGCGTAAGTGCAATCTCTGCATCTCTCTGTCTTTTCTCCATCTTATTCAACAGACGACTGATTAAGGTTTTACAGTCGCCTGACTAATAGACAGTCGACTGTATTATTGACATCAGTCGCCTGTGTGCTTAACTGGAGAAAGAGTGCAGCTCTCTGTTTTATTCCATCCCCTGTAGCAGTCGCCTGCTGAAGGATTAACAGGCGCATGTCCTGTTCTCAGTCGACTGTACTGTCTTCATCAGTCGACTGTCCTGGCTCAGATTATAAACGTTGGATATTTTCTAGCCGTTGATCAGTCGACTGTCTTTTGATCATCAGTCGACTGTTCCTGTCGTTTTCGCCCAGTTTCTAGCCGTTGCAAAATTGATTCTTTGGCTGTTTTCTTGGGTTTTGCAGTTTGATATAGGGCTCCTATATATATGAGTGTGCTGCCATCTCTTATGCTTATTGATGCTATTGAATATCTCAAGAGATCTATAAGCAACTCACAAACTCCCTAAATTCCCTCTCAAGAGCTCTCATTCATCTTCATGCATTGAAGTCCATCTCAAGGGAATTCATCCAAGTGCTCTCAAGCATATCTCAACACTTGGAGATCCTCTTCCATGCCTTGCATCCATTTATGAGTAAGCATCTCAAGGCATAGGTAAGAGTATTTATTTTACTTGGTGAATTTGTGTCTCTAATTCTCTTTGTGGGAATTAGCTCTTTCTTTCTTTGTGGGAGGTTATCTCTTTGTGGGATTAGGATATTCTTTTTGTGGGAATAACTCTCTTTGTGGGAGCAACTCTCTTTGTGGGAGTTTAGTGTCCTAGTGTAGGGCTAACCCTAATTCTCTGAGTGTGAGTTAGTGATTCTCTGTGGCCAACAGTATTTGGCATACTTTGGAGATTTCTCATGAAGTGCTTCTTCAGCATAAGGAGGAGGTTCAACCAACCAAGCCCGAGAAGGAAAAGGAGGTTGCACTCCATGTTGAGAAGGAGTCATTCAAGTAGAAAAAGAAGTTCCAACAAGAAGCTCCGAGTGAAGAAGAAGAAGATATTGATGATTACATCGAGCTTGCCAAGCAATTCAAGAATTTCAAGGCATTCCTCTAGGACAAACAAGGTATATCTTCGTCAAATTTTGCCTCCCAGTCTAACAAGCTTATTTGTTTCAATTATAGTGGAAAAGGTCATCCTGCTACTGAATGTCCTTCCAAACCCACCAAAGATACCTATAAGGGTAAATGGAAGAAATTTTGGAAAGGCAAGTCCGAAATCAAGAACCAAAAGAAGGGACTTATCGGTACTTTTGATGATTCCGATGTGGACACATCAAATGATGAAGATGAGGATGACAAGGAGCACGATTACAGGTGTTTCGTTGCGTTTGATGATTCTTCATCAACTTCCTCTAGCTCAAGCGATGAAGAGATAGAGTCGTGGCTCAACTCCAAAGAAGAATGGTGCTTCATGGCTAGCTCAAGCGAGGATGAAAGCGATGAGGAAGTCGAGGAGGAAAGCGATGAGGAATATGTGGAGGAAAAGCCATTCTATGAGGAGCTTGAATATCGCCTAAATGTGGCCTCCAATTCGGCGAATAAGTGCATCGATTCATATGATAAAATGAAAGCTAAACTTGATAATGCTATGATTAGGATGCATGATTTAGAATCGTCTAGTGTAAGTATTCATGATGATTTGCATGTTTGTGACACTAGTGAGAGAGACACACTTCTCTCTTAAGGTAAGGAATTGAGCCTTACAAATGAAAAACTTGTTGCTCAAAACCTTAGCTTAGGATCTCACATTCAACAACTTACGTTGAAATGTGAAGAGGAATCCTGTAAGCTCATAAGATTTGTGCATTCTAGGGATTCACTCCACGATTTGTTGGAAAAACAACATCCGGCAAATCATAGATGAGGTTTGGGTTATATTCAAAATGTGGTACCCAACCCCACCTCTAATTCCTCTTATGGTGCTAATACAAGAAATATTGCTAAAGCACCTTAGAAGAATCACCATGCTTTCTTGTACAACAATAACATCAACAAGAAGCATGTAGATCACGAGGTAATGAGGAAGAATGAAAAATCTTCAATTTTTGCTAAGAAGCAAAATCCTCATTCTATGCATGCCAAGAAACTTGTTTCTACACCTAAGCATGCAACATCCACCCCTCTTGCAAAGACAAAACCCTTGCCTAGGAAATTCCTGAGATTATGGATCCCACTAAGGTTAGTGTGCAAGAGAGGGATAGCTACATCAACTCTCTAGTTAGGGATGTGATCACCTCATGTGATTACATTAGGAAATCAAACTCCTCTTGGGTTTGGTTTCCTAATGTTTAGGTTCCTCACACATATGCATATTGCATGGGTATTGTGCTTGTATGTTTATTTGTAGTATACCCATTGTTTGTGTGTGTTTCATGATTTTGAAAATATTTTAAAACGTATTTTTCATGAAAATGGGGACCTTGGGGTTTATTGACATGCATGCATTTTTTATCCATGTGTATGTCAATGGGGGAGTTAATATGTTATATGTTTAAATTATTTTAAGACATATTTTAACTCTCATTTCGGAGGTTATTTGAGATCATTATTTACATTTGGTTATTTTTGATCTCAAACCAAACCTCTTGTTTATTGCCAACATATTTCTTATTATATTTGTTTTGGCAATATTCTTTGTGTATCTTTGAAGCCTGATTTTTCCATATCTATTGCTTTGATACACTTTAGGCCCATGGCTCCAATATTGGTATTAGATCCTAGAAGTCAAAAGTTGACCATTTCTATGATCTAGGGGGAGCATGGGATAGTGAATTGATACCTACTAAAATTTTCAATTTGGTATCATACATCTCTTTCTTTTCTTGCATATTGTCACACCTTAGTGAAGATGACAAAGGGAGATATATTTGATGTCCACCTTTTTGACGATGTCAAAGGGGAGAGATATATGCATTATGTAAATATATGTGGGGAGATATATTCATATGCATATGGGGAGAGATATATCTATGGGGAGAGATATATGGGTTTAGATAAACTATTCATGTTTGCATGATATTGTCTATTACAACTGGTTTATGTAATCCTTGCCTATTATATGTTACCATGATCTTATTTGGTAGAATGAGTTTTTACTAGTGTGTAGCTCATTGTTTATTTGGTGCATATAATTAGGGGGAGCTCATTAGCATTGTGCTTTAATTATTTGTATTTTACATAATGTGTGTCATCATCAAAAAGGGGGAGATTGTTGAGTATTGGTGTTTCATACCAATCTTCTTTTGATGATGATCACAACATTATGTTGTTGATAATGACTCTCATGGTTTAGTCTCTCAGTTTTATTTCAAGAATATCTTTCTTGGAGACTAATCACTTAGTGCAAGGATGGACATCAAGTGAAGAAGGACCAATGCTTGGACTCAAGGAGTGCCAAAGCTTGGAGATGATGGAGAGCAATCAAGGCATCAAGATTGAAGACTTAGATTCTAAGGAAAGCATTGTAATCCATGTAATTTACTTTATTGATTTCTCTTTCTTTTGAGTCTAGGATTAATGTAATGCCTTGTTAGATGATTTACTCATTCATGCATATGCATTTAACCATCTTAGTAAGCCTTAAGATTATCATAGAGTCCAACCCAATAGGTTCACTTTGTCCAAAAACTCATTTGGAGTCTTTGGCTTTCCATCAGTCGCCTGCTGAAGGAAACTCAGTCGACTGGGTGATTTTCAGTCGCCTGTAGATCCTTCTACAGTCGCCTGATATGCACAACTCAAGTTAACATTTCAATTGACTCAAACTTGAGCTTTACGCACAATCGACTACTGGTCAGTTTACAGTCGGCTGTATATTTACAGTCGCCTGTAGATTGGTCATCAGTCGCCTGAGTAGCGTAAGTGCAATCTATGCATCTCTCTGTCTTTTCTCCATCTTATTCAGCAGACGACTGATTAAGGTTTTACAGACGTCTGACTAATAGACAGTCGACTGTATTATTGACATCAGTCGCCTATGTGCTTAACTGGAGAAAGAGTACAGCTCTCTGTTTTATTCCATCCCCTGCAGCAGTCGCCTGATGAAGGATTAACAGGCGCCTGTCCTGTTCTCAGTCGACTGTACTGTCTTCATCAGTCGACTGTCCTGGCTTAGATTATAGCCGTTGGATATTTTCTAGCCGTTGATCAGTCGACTGTCTTTTGATCATCAGTCGACTGTTCCTGTCGTTTTCGCCCAGTTTCTAGCCATTGCAGAATTGATTCTTTGGCTGTTTTCTTGGGTTTTACGGTTTGATATAGGGCTCATATATATATAAGTGTGCTGCCATCTCTTATGCTTCTTGATGCTATTGAATATCTCAAGAGATCTATAAGCAACTTACAAACTCCCTAAATTCCCTCTCAAGAGCTCTCATTCATCTCATGCATTGAAGTCCATCTCAAGGGAATTCATCCAAGTGCTCTCAAGCATATCTCAACACTTGTAGATCCTCTTCCATGCCTTACATCCATTTATGAGTAAGCATCTCAAGGCAGAGGTAAGAGTATTTATTTTACTTGGTGAATTTGTGTCCCTAATTCTCTTTGTGGGAATTAGCTCTTTCTCTCTTTGTGGGAGGCTATCTCTTTATGGGATTAGGATATTCTCTTTGTGGGAATAAATCTCTTTGTGGGTGTAACTCTCTTTGTGGGAGTTTAGTGTCCTAATGTAGGGCTAACCCTAATTCTCTGAGTGGGAGTTAGCGATTCTCTGTGTAGGAGTCTTGATACTCGTGTAGGATTGGTTAGGTCCTTGTGTAGGGCATAAATCCTCTTTGTGTGGTATCTCCTTGTGAGATTTGTATTCGCTTCTCTGTGTGGGATTATAGTGGATATTGGTGTGGCTGGATGTACCCAAGTTTGGGGAACCAGGGTAATTCCTTGTGTTTGCGTTTGGATTGATTGTGCATTTTAATTCCTCTTGCATTTATAATTCCGCATTTGCAAGTTTAATTTTAATTGGACAATTTTATTGCCATTACACTATTCACCCCCTAGTGTGTGTTGTTAGTATTACAAGGGTAAGGCGGTCCTTACAAACGACACGTCGAAATCTTCAAATAAGCTATCCAAACGAGTGTCTCGTCTAGTACTACAACATATAAATTTTTCATATATCAGTGTACGTAAAAATTTTACGATATTAATTTTTAAATGAAAATATCATAATTAGATTTAAAATTTAAAAATTTGCATAGCAAAATATACACGCCTGATCGTGATGAAATTAGTGCCAATGGATCCGTTTCGCCGTTTCGGAATTTCTGGGCTAACCGTGTATTTTTCATGTCCCTAAATTATTTACTATCAATTTTTGACTCATTTTCCCTCTATAATATATATATATACTAGTCATAACTCATGCCCGCGGCACGGTTCATATAAGATTTTCCCTCGGGAAATCTGTGTTCTCCGAAAAATTATTTTCACAGCCAAAATTTAAAAGAACAACAAATTACCATAAAAATATTTAGCGGCACGGGCGTCTTCGGCGTGGGCACCTTTGGTGCGGAACAACAAATTCAGCGCATGCGCCTTCGACACAGAACAACAAATTCAACGTGGGTGCCTTCGGTGTAGAACAACAAATTCAGCGTAAAACAACAATTTCAGCGCGGACGCCTTAGGTGCAGAACAACAAATTAGTGTAAAAAAATTTTGCAGGTGCCTTCGGTGTGGGCGTTCATATACATATAACCAGTGCCCTTAGAGCACTGTTCATTTAAAAATCTTGGACCCACTAATTTTAAACAAGCAACAATAATTAAAGCTCAATAATTATTAGGTCCCATCAAAATCTTAGTTTCCAAAAATGTAGTTTTCCGTGAAATATCAGCAGATGGGATTGAAATTTTACAGGGTTTTGCAACACGATCAATGAGTTGGCAGCATCTCCCGCGTTCATTCTCCCACAACTCGCGTTTATTACCAAGATGAGATTGTGTTGGTTTCCCCCCACTTTTGTCCCTCCCAACAAATAATTTTTCAAAAATTTTCAATTCTTTTGTGTATTCCCAACAAATTTTCCTTCAATCCAAGAAATTTCCCCCCAAAACTTGACATGACACTGCCACATAGGATACGTTCAAAATCTTCTCTCAATTGTAATATATATATAATTATATATACTAACTTTAATACGTATATACTAGTATTCATACTAGTATATGGATTTAATGTAGAAAAGGTGGCACATGATCCATTGGATCAGGTGCTTAGACACAAAAAAGGTAGGAAGTACAAGCCCCCACATGGGTTTGTACTCGTTGGGCCCCACCTTTTTGTGTCTTGCACCTGATTCAATGGATCAGGTGACACCTGCTCTACATTAATCCCCTAGTATATACTACATATATACACACACGTTAATATCAATACGCTATCTCCCTCTCCTCTCGCTCGCACGCTCTCTTCTCTCCTCGCATACAGGGTAAGCGGTGATGGAGTGGCGGAGCACGGGGTCAGGCGGCGGACAGTGGTGATGGCAAGGCAAAGCGGTGGTCCTCGTTGTCGTTTGAGGCGCAGTGGTGGACGGCGAGCTCGAGGGAGGCGGGGTGCACGGAAGCGGGGGGTTGGGCTCGTCCACAGCAACTGAGGAGGAGTGGCATTTTAGGATGGCGACGACGTCACCGACGGTGACTCGAGATGCTAGGGCAGCGTGGTGAGGAGGGTGAAGTGGCGGGGTGCTCTCTGGTGATGTGGAGGGGGCTGGGTCGAGCATGCATGGGTTTGATGATGAACGGAGAAGAGAATGAGGTGAAGGGGCTGGTGAGGGGCGGAGGGGGTCTTCGACGTGGGGGGCTCCGAGGGGCTTGGGTTTATTAAGTATTGGTGTTTCATTCCAATGTTATTTTGATGACGATCGCAACATTATGTTGTTGCTAATGACTCTCTTGTTTTAGTCTCATAGTTACATTTCAAGAATATCATTTTTGACGACTAAACACTTGGTGCAAGGATGGACATCAAGTGGAGAAGGGCCAAAGCTTGGATTCAAGGGGTGTCAAAGCTTGGAGATGATGGGGAGCATCAAGGCATCAAGATTGAAGTCATAGACTCTAATGAAAGCATTATAATCCATGTAATTTCATTTATTGCTTTCTCTCTTTTTGAGTCTAGGTTTGATGTAATGCCTTGATAGAAGGTCTACTCATTCATGTATATGCATTTAACCATCTTAGTGAGCCTTAGAATTATCATAGATTCCAACCCAATAGGCTCATCTTGACCAAAGACTCATTTGGAGTCTCTGGCTCTCCATCAGTCACCTGATGAAGGTTTTACAGTCGATTGGGTGATTTCCAGTCGCCTATCGAGCATTCTACAGTCGACTGTGGTGCACTGCTCAAGTCATCCTTTGATTGACGCATGCTTGAGCTTATGGAACAGTCGACTGTCGGTCAATTTACAGTCGCCTGTCTTCCAACAGTTGCCGGTGATTTGTTCATCAGTCGACTGTATGCAACTCGCATTGTCTGGGCTTCATCCCATTTTGCTAGTCAGTCGACTGGTTCAGTATTTATAGTTGCCTGTCCATTTGACAGTCGCCTGTATACTGGGTATCAGTCGTCTGTCTGCAAACAGTGCGAAAGAGTGTATCTCTCTGTTTTATTCCATCCCCTGCAGCAATCACCTGCTGAAGGATTAACAGGCGACTGTCCTGTTTACAATCGACTGTATAGACTTCATCAGTCGACTGTCGAGGCTCAGATTATAGCCGCTGGGAATTATTTAGCTGTTGGATAGTCGACCGTCGGTGACGTTTTTGCCCAAAATCTAGCTGTTGCAGCCTTTTGTTTTTAGCAGTTTTCTTAGCTTTTGAGAGTTCCTATAGGGTTCCTATATATATGAAAGGGCCGAGTTCATTGGAACTTCTTGATGCTATTAAAATCTTTAGAGATTAAATAAGCCACTCTCAAACTCTCTAATTTCCCTCTTAGAGCTCATATTCCTCTTCATGCATTGAAGTCAACCTCAAAGGAAATCATCCAAGTGCTTTCAAGCAAATCTCATCACTTGGAGATCCTCTTCCATGCATTACATTCATTAATGAGTAAGTTCATCTTAAAACATAGGTAAGAGTATTTGTTTTACTTTGTTATTTCATTGAAACACTAGCTTTCTGTGTGAGAGTTAGTTACTCTCTCTGTGAGAGTATAGCCTTCTGTGTGAGGGTTGGTTGAAATCTCTCTGTGTGAGAGTTTGAGTCTCTCTCTGTGTGAGAGCATAAGTCTTTATGTGTGAAAGCAAGGATTTTTCTGTGTGAGAATCCAAATCCTCTGTGTGAGGTCTCTCTGTGTGAGAGGAAGAATTTCTCTGTGTGATAATACAAATCCTCTATGTGAGGTATCTCTGTGTGAGATTGTATTCACTTCTCTGTGTGAGAATTATAGTGGAGATTGGTGTGGGTGGACGTACCCAAGTTTGGGAAACCACGGGTAATATCTTATGTTTGTGTTTGGATTCTTGTGGTGTTTAAATTCCTCTTGCATTCATTATTCCGCATTTGCAAGTTTAATTTTTAAATACACAATTTGTGCCATTACACTATTCACCCCCCTCTAGTGTGTTGCTGTTAGTATTGCAAGGGTAAGCCGATCCTTACAATTGGTATCAGAGCGAGGTTATAGCATACTGCAACGATGGCATTTAATATCACATCCGCGTCTCATGAAGAAGGTCACTCTACTGTTCGACCCCCGCTCTTCAACGGAACTAACTAGCCAAGTTGGAAGATCAGGATGATGATTTTCATGGAGGGTCAAGACATATGGGACATCACAGAGTTGCCATTTGAGAAGCCTACTATACTCGAGGCTTCAAGGACAAAGGCGGAGAAGGACTCAATCAAATTCAATGCGAGGGCTATGAATGCATTCCATTGCACCCTCACTGCAAATGAGTTCAACCGCATCTTCATGTGCAAAATGGCCAACGAAATTTGGCATACTTTGGAGATATGTCATGAAGGGACTTCGAGGGTAAAGAAATCTAAACAATGTGTATTTAGATCTAAATGTGAGTTGTTTAAGATGCAGGAAGGTGAAAACATCTCGGAGATGTTCACAATGTTCACTGATATCGTGAACGCTTTGGAAGGATTTGGGAATGTGATTTCCCAAGAGGATCGAGTGGAGAAGATCCTTGACTCACTCACCTCTCAATGGGCCACCTGTATTTTGGAGTCTAATGACTTGTCCAAATACACCGTTGAGGAGTGCATTGGGAATCTCATGGCGTATGAAGTGAAACTTCAATACAAGAAAGAGATTCAACCAACCAAGCCCGAGAAGCAAAAGGGGGTTGCATTCCATGCCGAGAAGGAGCCAATCAAGTGGAGGAAGAAATTCCATCGGGAAGCATCGAGTGAAGATGATATGGAAGATGATGTTAGCGATGATGATTACATCGAGCTTGCCAAGCAACTCAAGGCATTCCTCAAGGGCAAGCAAGGTAAATCTTTGTCGAAGTTTGCCTCCAAGTCTAACAATTCTATTTGTTTCAATTGTAGAGGAAAATGTCATATTTCTACCGAATGCCCTTCCAAACTGATTGCTCCGGATATACACCCAAAGAACGGTTGTAGTTTCACCGCAAGTGCACGGTGTAGCAGCGAGCGGGTATCGAACACAGGGAGGACGAATGACTGTGCTTGCTCCGAATCAACCTGGCTATTTGAGAACAGAGAAAATTGCCTTGGGCGATACTGTCACAATCGTCAGACAAATGTGCGAAATATCAAATCAAATAAAGAACGTCTAGGGAATGGGGAATTCCCGCTACTCACCGTACTTCATAAATGTGGTTCGTCGGTATCAAAATTGCTAGAATGAGATTTCGGATGAACTAGTTGCAACTGAATGTAGAACCAAGCTCACGCTCTCGCGTTGTTGCCGGTCTATAGCTATCATAGGTTTGGGTCCAATCTCTTGCAAACCCTAGCCTAGGGGAGCTAGCATTAGGATCAACATCATCGTCCAATTGCGCACCGAGCCCAATCTCTTGCAAACTCGGTCCACAATCTAAATTAGGATAGTTCCTACCCGTCCAATCTCTTGCAAACTGGTATTGGCCTGGAATTGCAATCGGAAATCCTGGTATCGGTCCAATCTCTTGCAAACCGATACTTCGAAAATCCGACTCCAACCCAATTCGGATTTCTAGGGCTTCCTATCAAATCGGGATCCAATCTCTTGCAAATCCCAATTGATATGAATTCCTAGCTATCTGTAGTAAATCGATCCCAATCTAATCCCTAATAGCAATTCTAGCTCAATTTCTACCAATTCATCACAAATAGGAAATAGGGCTTGTAGGGTTCATCCCCACGCCCCAAGACGTGGAGACTACTCACAAATCATAGCAATAGCACAAAAATAATCAATGAAATAAGCAATAGGATTCATCACAAATATTGAGATAAACAATAAAAATAGAATTTTTAGGGAAGAGAGATGCAAACCAATGGAGTTCTTCAATTTAATCCAACAAAAATCCAAGTTTTTCCTCTTCTCCAATCACAATAATAAAGCTAAAAAGTAATCTAAAAAGCTGCAAAAAATCTAAGAGATGGCTCTCCAAACTAGGGTAAAAACAGGGCTTAAATAGCCCCAAAAATCGTCCAAAAATCCTGACCAAAATACCCCTGCACAGCCTGTTTTCCGCAGTTTTCGCTACAGGCAGCGCATCGCACTCGACCGAGTGACAAAAGTCGCTCGGCCGAGTGAAAACCCTGCAATTTTCCAGAAAGTCGGGGCTTTCAGGGGTCTTCAGTTCGGAGGCGGCTCGGCCGAGTGAGTTGTCGTCACTCGGCCGATGGCTTCACTGCACTCGGGCGGACGGGGTTTACCACTCGGCCGAGTGGGTCTTCTGAAGCTCAGGCAGCCGAAAAACAGTAACTTCGATGTTTTGGAAGGGCCTCGTCTGGGCGCCACTCGGGCGGACGTGGTATCGTCACTCGGCCGAGTGGGTCTTCTGTGCGCGGCCGAGTGCACAGGTAACTCGTGTCTGAACTGGTCGGCCGAGCAGTGTCTCGCTGGTCGGCCGAGTGGCTCCTCCACTCGGCCGAGTGGGACACAAAAAATGCCCAATCTGCTTATTTTGGCCTCCTCGTCGCTCCTGCGACGTCCATTCTTCTTTCGCTCCCCTCCAACAGCAAAATACCCCTCGGGGAGGTCGTTGGTGACCGTCTAGAGTAAGCGCATCTCGGGATCACTCCAAATCGCGCCAAATCACCTGAAATGCGACAAAAACAACAAATCGTGAAAAGCATCGCAATATCGTCGATATATCGTGAAAAACATGATTTGGGCGATCCAAATGGCATGCAAACATGCGGAAAAAAGGTGTAAAATAAGGAGTGATCAAAATCCCCCAAGCTTGCCTCTTACTCGTCCTCGAGGAAGATAAGTAAAAGGCGAACCCGGTGGATTCGGAAAATGAAAATGGCGAAAAACGAAAAACGATGAAGAATGAAAATGAAATGAAAATAAAGAAAGAAAGAAAGAAGCGAAGAGGTAGGATGCACCGAATGAGAAACTCATGTCAAAGGATTTTATTTTGATATCATAGTATAATAATGCAAATAGAGATAGAAAACCCACGAAAAGCGATATAATCATGAAAAACGGAATGATTTTAAAATTAACGTCGTCTGAATCATTTAAAGCGGTATACATATCACAGATCACACACTTTTCAATTGAACGCTTTCTATCTGGAGTATAAGAGTATCACACTATAGAGTAGAGAGAATAGAAAAGTAGGGATTTCATGAAATGAACGCTAGGCTTAGATTTCTGGATTTCGTAAAACTAAAAATAATCTCACCGAGTATAGAATATTACTTAGCCTAGGTTGTCGTGCAATGTCAAGTAGTCACTCTCTCACACATCAATGGATCCCCTCCCCCAAGCTTATCTATAAGCGTGGTGGCATAAAAAATATTTACATCCCCATTTTTTTATACATATAGCTCCAAAAGCAACGAAAAGAAAGAAGAAAGAAAGAAGGTGAGATGGGATCTTTTATTGAGGATATTTATTATTATTTATTATTTTTTTTTCTTTTTTTTCTTTTTTTTCTTTGCAATAAGCAATATATACACAACGATCCCAACTCAGAGAGAAATAATGATGTACAAGAATGTTTTTCTCTCTTTTTTTTAGAATAAGAGATTTGGAGCTAGAAATTAGTAGCGGGGGAAAATGCCATAAAATAGAATCACTAAGGGGAGATTCACCAATGATTTTAAAAGTAGAGAAATGATGTTCAAGATTTGTGGAGAAAGAAATAAATATAACTCTCGGCTCACTCTATAAGACATGCACGACAACTTCAGCAGGGTAATCTAATCTACTCAGTTTCGATCACAAAAAAGCTAACTAATCCAGATATATCATAGCTAACATCATTCAATCATCCTGAAGTGAAGTGTACAATTCATGCATATAGAAGTGATATAGGAAAAGAAAGTCAGTACTCCAGATATAAGCATTCAATGCATGAACCTTGGTGTGTTATCTGTGATAGCATACATATGAATATTCAGACTTAGCTAATAATAAAATTTCATCCATTTTCATGCGGAAAAAGGTGTGGGTTACTATTCTAAATGCAAAGCAAGTCATAGCATCTGATATCTGAAATAAAACCTAAGACATGACAAATATAGCATGCATATAGAATAGGCTAAATCCAACGTCATCATCATCACAGAAAAGTCATCTCTAGCATGAGATGAAAAAGAAATAAAGATAAAGGGAAAATAGGAACTATGCAATGCGGCACACAGGAAAATAAGAAAAACGTGATGCATGGCAAAATAAAAGAAAAGTGATGAAAAATAAGTGCAAAAGCGAAAAAAATGGTGTGAAAAACTAAAAATAAAGGTGGCAAATCGAAAAAGAACGTGTGAACTCACTCCCCCAAGCTAAATGGCACAGTGTCCTCAATGTGCAAAGTGTGGCACACCGAGAGACAAGCGATGGGAGGGGCAAGTGAGGATGCATGCATGGAAAAATGAAAAGAAAAAGGGTAAAATAAAGAAATGAAAATATGGTGCGGACATGATGCATGCACAGATAGGAGCGATACATAGATAGAAGTGTCACCAAAAACTCTCTCTCTCTCCCAGAATAGATATAAAAAGATATGATCAAAAAGAGAATACCATAATAAGTGAGGGGAGGGGGTGGACAAAAAGTGCAACAGGACCCAGCAGAAACGGGCAGCACAACGGCAGGAATGGATAAAGGCATCAAGGGTGCCTAAGAAGGTGGTGCTGCGCCGTCTCCGTCCTGAGGCGGAGGTGGTGGTGGTGGTGGTGTAGGCTGCTGAGCTGGGGTGGGCGTGGAAGTGGAAGTAGGTCTAGTGTGTGTGGAAGTGTGTGTGGGAACCTGCTGGGTGGGTGGGGGTACGCGTGGGAGACGCTCCAAGACCTGTGTAAGGCAGTAGTGGATCTGGGGGATCAGCTCGAAGCGTCCAGCCATCGCAGAGACGGTGGAGGACAGGGTCCTAAGGTCACCTCTAAGACCACTCACCGCCAACTCAAGAGCACGTATGCTCTGCAGTACAGTGTCGGGCGGGGGTGGTGCAGAGGGACGCACCGGTCTAGGCTGTGCAGGGCGAGGCTGGCGTACGCGAGTGGAGTATGTAACGGGCTCAGCAGGGAAGGGGACAAAAGGTGTCGCGCCTGCAAATGTGGGCCTGGCCTCAGTGTGAGGCCGGGGCACCGGCTGGTGGGAAGTGGAGGCAGCGGCAGTGAAAGAAGTGTGCAAAGGTGGCAACGAGGCGGCCAGAGAGGTCAGTGGCACAGAAGTGTGGACAGACGCCACGACACTCTCGGAAAATACAGCGGGGGTGGAGACAGAGGTAACTACCGCTGGGGCGGAACTGTGTGGACCAAAAAGGCGCAACCCCAGCGGAGATCATGCTAGCCATGGTCTCCACGACCGCGGCAAACGAGGGCTCTTCACTCTCAACAAAGGTCGGCGGGCGCTCGGGGAGAGCGGAGCAAAGAGGCTCCACGGACAGAGGGCCAGAGGTGGCCGCGGGAGTGGTGGGGACAGCCTCGGAAGTGGTGACAGTGGTGGAAGTGGGCTCAGCAAAAGTACTCTCGACACCGACAGCGGTGTCAGGAGCAGCGGAAACATCTGGTATGGGCTGAGGGGCCACTGGGTCAACGGGGTCGGCGGCAGGCTCGGCAGGGTGTGCAGCAGGGTCTGCGGGGGCAGCCTGGGCAGCGTGGGCAGCGTGGGCCTGCTCGGCCTCCTCGGCCTCGAGCACGTAGGCGGCGGGGATGAGAACATCCATCGCCGGGAGCCAGTCGACGTGGGCTGGTGCAATCTGGGTCCGAGCAGGGCTCGGGAGAATCATGTAGTCGGCACCGTAAGGGCCGTGCAACCAGACCCAGTGACGCTCACCATACGGACGAAGCATCTTCATCCGGGCCATAACGTCTATCGACAGAGAAGTGGGGCCCGGGACGCGTCGCAGGTCGTCAGGTAGGTCCTCGCCGGTCATCATGGTAAGCAGGGTGATCAGACCGTCGCAGCAGATCGGTGAGCGAGCGCCCACCGATACAATGATGCGGTCTAAAAACCAAGCCGCAATGTCGATCACGACGGCGGGGACAAGCTCGTGTCCATCCCTAGATAGAGCTCTGGGACGTGTCATCGCATAGAGCATGTAGAGCTCTGGCGTAGACATCGTGCCCGGCTCATATCTGGCCAAAAAGGTGGTCGCCATGAGGCGCTGGGCTATGCGTAGGCAGGGGTGGACAATGGCCGAGGCCTTGGCTCTACTAGGGTCAAAGGCGGCGTGGTGGCCTGTAATCCGGGCCCAGAAGGCACCGGCGTCGAAGGAAGGTGGGGGGATATGGGTGGGGCCGTAACCGCGATCGGCTCCGGGGACGGCGGGCCACGAGAAGAATGCTCTCATCATATCGAGAGTGACCTGGCACTCTCGATCCATGAACCGGAATGAGCATCCCTCATCGGTCCGGGCGACGAACTCAAAACCTCAAGTGTCGGGCGGGTAGAAGTATCAGTCGACACCTGCAGAAAATCTCGCCAGCCCACGTTGTCGTACAACGTGAGCATCCCCTCTAGTACCCCCAGGCGTCCTAGGTCAACGAGGTGTGCAAACCTGGAGGGTACGATCGAGCGCTGGGAGATACGCTCGAAGACGGCGCGGTGTGCGTCGTCGCGGAACGTAATCCCGAGCGGCCCGACCAGTGGAGCCGGTGGTGGTGGCTGCGGCACGGCAGGGAGAGGCTGTGCGGGCTATGGGTGCACTGCAGGCTGTGCGGGGTGTGCGGGGCCTGCAGGCTGTGCTGGGTGTGCGGGGTGTGTGGGGGACGGTGGAGGAGAGTCCTCCAACTCGTGGGAGGGGCCGGCATCATCCGACCGCTTCCGCTTGGCGGAAGCTCTCTTCGACCGCGGCCGTGTCCGGGGCGGCATATCGGCCCCGAGCGCGCGCCGAAAAGTGAAAAATGTGGCGTGTGCTAAAAGAATGGAAAGAGTATACCCAAACACGCCGTGAGTGTTAAGCAGTGGAAGCGTGCGAAGTCAGCGCCTCCACGAAGTCCGGATCAGCCCGTAGGAGCTCCCCTGAGCTCCCCTAAGCTCCAAAAAGCAACCTGCGCATGAAAAAGCGATATCAGCGAGTAATAATCAAAATGTATGGAGCAATAGGGGTATAATGGATAGATATAGAAATTGATTTGGGTTAGGGGTTCGATTAATACACGGATCCTCGAAAAATACGCAAAAAGAGGAGAAAACGGGCAAAACAAGCTATACCGGAGGTGACCGGAGACAAGGCCGCCGGCGGCGACTCGGGCGGGGCGCGGCGATGGTCGGCCGGCGGTGGCTGGCCGAGCGGCGGCGCGCGCGGGCTTGGTCGGGCGAGTGAGGGTGAGAACGAGCGGTATCGGGCGAGGGGAATCCGAGGGGTCGGGCGATTTGGGAATTTTGCGTTTTCGAAAAACGCGCCCCCCCCTCGGTCCTTATATAATAGAAGTTACGACTCGGCCGAGTGACGTGGTCACTCGGCCGAGCGAGACCAATGAAAATTTCCTCCCCGCTATCGCTTCGGCCGAGTGGCTTTGCCAGCCTCGGCCGAGTGGAGTAAGTCCATTCGGCCGAGTGACTCAAGCTACTCGGCATGACTCGCCCTAGGAGGGTATCCGTTTCACTCGGCCGAGTGAACATATATACTCGGCCGAGTAGAAGTTATATCGAAATCAAGAAAATAAACAGAGATTTGGGTACAGCAGACTTCCCTCGTTCGTGAGCGGCTCGGCCGTACGAACTTGTGCACTCGGCTGAGTGGAGTAGTATACTCGGCCGAGTGAGCCTTGTGTTCTGCTGTTTGTCTTCGTTTTGGCTCTAAACTCTGTCTTTCTTCCTCCAATCGATTTCATCTTCCTCCTAAGCGTCAAGCGCCTTCTTGGGACGCTCCTCGTCGACTCGTTCATCCTCCTCATGATGGATCTACCTATCTCCTCTCCTGCCAAGAAAAATAGGACCCGTCATCACAAAATTTTTGGGCGAACGACTCAAAACACCGAAAATTTCTAAAACGGAAATAAGGGAAAAGTAAAAATAAAGCAAAAACCGTCGGGTTGCCTCCCGACAAGCGCTCGTTTAAGGTCGTGAGCTCGACCCCCTATAATTTTCAATCAATGCGGGATGTTTGGTGCATATGAGATGCACCCATCAAACTTTCCGGGGAGCGCGCTTGGATTTGGATGTGGCGGCGGCGCGTTCTCCCTCGGTGGTCTCCTATCTCGAATAGTGTTGGGGGGAGGCTCCCCCAAGCTAGCATTTGCTCCGGTCAACGGTTTTGCCGGTGGTGCCGATTTCCGTGCCGGCGGAGCTTTCTTTGGAGACTTTTGTTTCGAGAGCTTGCAGAGCTCTCGAATCATTGCGACATCAGCGTCGCCTTCATCTTCTTCAGCGGAGAAGTCGGGGGAATCATCTTTATTCTCTTCATGGACTAAATCCGGGCCTTCTTCAAATTCTTCATCAAAAAGAGCGCCAATTGAGTGAGGAATCGCCTCCTCTATTACCTCATCAAGGAGGTCCATGTAGTCAAGTTCCTCGTGATAAGGCATATGCTTCATAGCCTTAGGAATGTGGAGCTCTACCTCGATGTTTCCGACGTTTAAAGTTAGGGTACCTTCGCGCACGTCGACGATGACTCCGGCGGTGGCTAGGAACGGGCGTCCAAGTATCAATGAAGTGTCTCCCTCCTCCTTGACGTCCATGATCACAAAGTCACATGGCAAGCATATTCCACCCGGGACTTGTAGCGGTATGTCTTCGGCGATCCCCACCGGCCTTGTTATCCGTCCATCGGCTAATTGAATGCGCATGTCGGTGGGTTTCAACTTTGTCCCGGTGTTTAGCTTTAAGAACATGGAGAGGGGCATGAGGCTCACACTAGCCCCAAGATCAACCAACGCCTTTTGAAGGGGAACTCCGCCCAAGGTGCAAGGAATCCGAAAACTCCCCGGATCTTTAAATTTCACCGGCTCCTTCTCTCTCTTGGTGAACCAAGAGCCCTCCTCGGCTAGCATGATCTTCTCCTTCCTTTTCCTCCCCGAAATCAAGTCCTTCAAAAATTTAGCATACGTGGGGATCTCGACGATGGCGTCAAGGAAGGGGATGTTAAGGCTAACTCCTCTTAGGTACTCGAGAAATTTCGCTAGCCTTTTCTCCATTTTCGCTCTAGCGAGCCTTTGGGGGAATGGGACCGGTGGCATGAAGCGCCTTTCCTCAATTAATTGCTCCGCCCTAGATTTCTCCTTGTCTTGTGGCTCCTTCTCCTTTTCAACTTCAACTATCGGCTCAATCGGCTCCAAGCTTTCCTCCACGGCCTCCTCGGTAGGAATCATAGCGGGGGTGGTGTCCTTCCCGCCTCTAGTAGTAACGGCAACTACGGCGTTGATGTGGCCGGTGTTGCCCCGTGGGTTTTGCTCCGGTTGCGCCGGCAATCGTTGGGTGTTCCGATTGAGCAACGCTAATTGCTCTGATATTTGAGCCACTACGGTATTAAGAGAGTCTTGCCCCGCCTTCAAAGTAGCATTCACCTTATTTTGCTCGACCATGAACGCCTCCACTCTAGTTTCGAAATCGGACCGTTGTGGAGCTTGCGGAGGGTTTTGATTTTGATTCCTCCACCCTTGGTTGTAACCGGGCGGCCTATAAGGTGGAACTTGTTGCTTCGGTTGAAAGTTTTGTTGAGTAGGCCCCCTCGGTGGATAGTTTTGTTGTTGGGGTGGTGGTGGTCGAGCTTGTTGAGGTAGTGGTTGAGGCGGGTTCAAAGCTCCTTCATTGTTGGCGTAGGAGAATCCCGGATGATTTCTTGCGGCCGGATTGGACCAATACCCTTGGTTCCCCGCAACATATTGTACTTGCTCCAAGGATCCTTCTCCTTGCTCTCCTCCCGAGTACATGGCTTGAGATTGGTCTTGCCAATCACACATTTGGTTGGTTGGAGCGGAGGTGGAAGGGCTTCCTTGGGGCTCCGTGATGAACTTCTCCAATCTCTCCACCACCTTGTGGAGAGAATCAAATTTGCTCGTGAGCTCCGCTACGGCCTTCGCCTCGTAGATGCTAGTTGGCTTTAAGGAGGACGTGGAGTGTCCTCGCTCATCGCCCCATTGTTGGTTATTTGAGGCCATCTCCTCAATTAGGGCCGTAGCTTCTTCGGGAGTCTTTGACAAGATTGCACCATTCGCCGCGGCATCAATAATTTGTTTGGTCCCCGGTTGGAGACCGTTGTAGAAGCTATGAACTAGCTCCCAATCTTCTATACTGTGGTGCGGGCATTGATGCTGCAAATCCTTGAAACGCTCCCAAGCTTCATAGAGCGTCTCCTGTGGTCCTTGCTTGAAGGACATGAGAGCGCTCCGGATTTTCACCGTCTTGGATGGCGGATAGAATTTGTCAATAAATGCACTCGCCAACTCGTCCCAAGTGGTGAAGATTCCGTCAGCCTGCGTCCTCAACCAATAGAGTGCCTTGTCCTTAAGCGTGAAGGGGAAGAGACGCAGTCTGATAGCATCGATGGAGACCCCCGGCATCTGGAATGTGGCGCACTTTGACAAGAATAATTGGATGTGGTAGTGGGGGTTCTCATGGGCGTTCCCATGAAATGGGTCTTGTTGCATCAAAACCACCAATCCAGTCTTCAGCTCGAAGTTCTTGTCAGCCGCCAACTGCGGCACGGCAATGGACGAGGTAGTAGAAGAGGTCTTAGGCCGAAACCTATCGCGAATAGAAATTATCCTCGCCATCCTTGCCGCCAATTCTTCAGGAGTTTCCGGGTTGGTCATATACCTCCCTTCCGGATCTTGTCTTCTTTCCGCTCTAAGTCTCCGCGCGGTACGTTCGATCTCGGGATCAAATAAAAAAGCTTTAGGGTCCGCCGTAGATCTCGTGTACATGCACAGGGGAAACAGAGTTTCAAAGAAATGGTTAGCACCGTGGAAGGGTTAGGTAAGAAATAAGAAATAAAATTAATGATAATAATAACAAAAAAAGGAATAGCTAGGGTGAGAAAGAATCAAACGCAATCGCCTCCCCGGCAACGGCGCCAAAAACTTGATCGCTCCGGATATACACCCAAAGAACAGTTGTAGTTTCACCGCAAGTGCACGGTGTAGCAGCGAGCGGGTATCGAACACAGGGAGGACGAATGACTGTGCTTGCTCCGAATCAACCTGGCTATTTGAGAACAGAGAAAATTGCCTTGGGCGATCCTGTCACAATCGTCAGACAAATGTGCGAAATATCAAATCAAATAAAGAACGTCTAGGGAATGGGGAATTCCCGCTACTCACCGTACTTCATAAATGTGGTTCGTCGGTATCAAAATTGCTAGAATGAGATTTCGGATGAACTAGTTGCAACTGAATGTAGAACCAAGCTCACGCTCTCGCGCTGTTGCCGGTCTATAGCTATCCTAGGTTTGGGTCCAATCTCTTGCAAACCCTAGCCTAGGGGAGCTAGCATTAGGATCAACATCATCGTCCAATTGCGCACCGAGCCCAATCTCTTGCAAACTCGGTCCACAATCTAAATTAGGATAGTTCCTACCCGTCCAATCTCTTGCAAACGGGTATTGGCCTGGAATTGCAATCGGAAATCCTGGTATCGGTCCAATCTCTTGCAAACCGATACTTCGAAAATCCGACTCCAACCCAATTCGGATTTCTAGGGCTTCCTATCAAATCGGGATCCAATCTCTTGCAAATCCCAATTGATATGAATTCCTAGCTATCCGTAGTAAATCGATCCCAATCTAATCCCTAATAGCAATTCTAGCTCAATTTCTACCATTTCATCACAAATAGGAAATAGGGCTTGTAGGGTTCATCCCCACGCCCCAAGACGTGGAGACTACTCACAAATCATAGCAATAGCACAAAAATAATCAATGAAATAAGCAATAGGATTCATCACAAATATTGAGATAAACAATAAAAATAGAATTTTTAGGGAAGAGAGATGCAAACCAATGGAGTTCTTCAATTTAATCCAACAAAAATCCAAGTTTTTCCTCTTCTCCAATCACAATAATAAAGCTAAAAAGTAATCTAAAAAGCTGCAAAAAATCTAAGAGATGGCTCTCCAAACTAGGGTAAAAACAGGGCTTAAATAGCCCCAAAAATCGTCCAAAAATCCTGACCAAAATACCCCTGCACAGCCTGTTTTCCGCAGTTTTCGCTACAGGCAGCGCATCGCACTCGGCCGAGTGACAAAAGTCGCTCGGCCGAGTGAAAACCCTGCAATTTTCCAGAAAGTCGGGGCTTTCAGGGGTCTTCAGTTCGGAGGCGGCTCGGCCGAGTGAGTTGTCGTCACTCGGCCGATGGCTTCACTGCACTCGGGCGGACGGGGTTTACCACTCGGCCGAGTGGGTCTTCTGAAGCTCAGGCAGCCGAAAAACAGTAACTTCGATGTTTTGGAAGGGCCTCGTCTGGGCGCCACTCGGGCGGACGTGGTATCGTCACTCGGCCAAGTGGGTCTTCTGTGCGCGGCCGAGTGCACAGGTAACTCGTGTCTGAACTGGTCGGCCGAGCAGTGTCTCGCTGGTCGGCCGAGTGGCTCCTCCACTCGGCCGAGTGGGACACAAAAAATGCCCAATCTGCTTATTTTGGCCTCCTCGTCGCTCCTGCGACGTCCATTCTTCTTCCGCTCCCCTCCAACAGCAAAATACCCCTCGGGGAGGTCGTTGGTGACCGTCTAGAGTAAGCGCATCTCGGGATCACTCCAAATCGCGCCAAATCACCTGAAATGCGACAAAAACAACAAATCGTGAAAAGCATCGCAATATCGTCGATATATCGTGAAAAACATGATTTGGGCGATCCAAATGGCATGCAAACATGCGGAAAAAAGGTGTAAAATAAGGAGTGATCACAAACCCAACAAAGAAGATTACAAAGGGAAAGGGAAGAAACATTGGAAAGGCAAGTCCAAATTCAAGAGCCAAAAGAAGGGACTTGTCGGCACATTCAATGACTCGGATGAGGATTCTTCTAGTGACGGAGAGGGAGATGACAAGGAGCGAGCTCACATGTGCTTCGCGGCTCTTGATGATTCTTCATCAATCTCATCAAGTTCAAGCGATGAAAAGGTAGAGGCGTGGCTTAACTTCAACGAAGAAATGTGCTTCATGGCTAATGGGGGAGATTCTTCGTCAAGCTCAAGTGAAGAGGAAAGCGATGGTGAAGAAGAGGAGGAGCCAAAGCTACCATATGAGAAGCTTGAGTATCGCTTCAATGTGGCCTCCAACGTGGCAAGTAAGTGCATCGACTCATGTGATAAATTGACAGCAAAATTTAAGAATGCTATGAGTAGGGTGCATGCTTTAGAATCTACTAGTGTAAATAATAATGATGCTTTTCATGTTTGTGACACTAGTGAGAGGGACACACTTCTCTCTCATGTTAAGGAATTGAGTATTTCCAATGATAAATTAGTAGCTCAAAACCTTAGCTTAGAAACTCGCATTCAACAACTTACGTTGAAATGCGAAGAGGAATCCCGAAAGCTCAAAAGCTTTGTTTATTCTAGAGATTCACTCCACAATTTGCTTGAAAAACAACATCCGGTAAACCATAGAGTAGGGTTGGGATACACTTCAAAGATGGCTACCAGACCAACCTCTAATTCTTCTTTTGGTGCAAATTCAAGAAATATTGCTAAAGCACCTAAGAAGAATCACCATGCCTTGTTTGTATAACAATAACAACAACAAGAAGCATGTAAATCACAAGATGGTGAGAAAAAATGAAACTCCTTCATTTTTTGCGAAGAATCAAAATCCTCATTCTATTCATGCCAAGAAATTCTTTTCTACACCTAAGCATGCCACATCCACCCCTCTTGCAAAGGCAAAACCCTTGCCTAGGAAATCCTTGAGATTATGGATTCCCACTAAGTGTAGTGTGCAATAGAGGGATAGCTACATCAACTCTTTGGTTAGGGATGTGATCATCTCATGTGATTACATTAGGAAATCAAACTCCTCTTGAGTTTGGTTTTCTAATGTTTAGGTTCCTCACACATATGCATATTGCATGGGTATGGTGCTTAAATGATTATTTTTAGCATACCCATTGTTTGCATGTGTTTCATGATTTTGAAAATGTTTTCAAATTTATTTTTCATGAAAATAGGGACCTTGGGGAATACATTGTCATGGATGCATTCACTTATCCATATGTATGACAATGGAGGAGTTAATGTGTTGTATGTTTAAAATTATTTTAAAACATATTTTAACTCTCGTTTCGGGGTGTCTTTGGGATCATTGTTTCACAATTGGTGTATCAATTGATTAGTTTGGTCTCAAACTCAACCCCTTGGATATTGCCCACATATTTCATGTTATATTTTGTTTTGGCAATATCATTGTGTATCATTGAAGCTTGATTTTTCCATATCTATTGTTTTAATACATTTAATGCCCATGGCTCTAATTTATGTTTACCAATTGGTAAAGATGATTATCTTTCATGATTCTTTTTCTACAATTGGTATTACCTCAATTGTTAGAGAATGTTTATCTCCTACTTTACAATTGATATTAGATCCTAGAAGTCAAAAATTGATCATTTCTATGATCTAGGGAGAGCATGAGATAGTGATTGATACCCACTAAATTTTTACAATTTGGAATCATACATTTCTTTACTCTTACAATTGTCACATCTTTGATTAAGATGACAATGGGGATATTTTTGATGTCCACCTTTTTGACGATGTCAAGGTGAGAGATATATGCATTATGTGAATCTTGTATTTCATACATATGCATATTGGGAGAGAGATATGTCTATGAGGAGAGATATGTGATATTGTATAAACCATTCATGTGTGCATGATTATTTTATATTGCAATTGGTTTATGTAATCCACACCTATTGTATGTCACCATGGTTTCTCATTTTACAATTGGTGCATATAAGTAGGGGAGCTCATTAGCATTGTGCTTTATTTCTTTATGTTTTACATAATGTGTGTCATCGTCAAAAAAGGGGAGATTGTTTAGTATTGGTGTTTCATACCAATGTTATTTTGATGATGATCACAACATTATGTTGTTGCTAATGACTCTCTTGTTTTAGTCTCATAGTTACATTTCAAGAATATCATTTTTGGTGACTAAACACTTGGTGCAAGGATGGACATCAAGTGGAGAAGGGCCAAAGCTTAGACTCAAGGGGTGTCAAAACTTGGAGATGATAGGGAGCATCAAGGCATCAAGATTGAAGTCATAGACTCTAATGAAAGCATTATAATCCATGTAATTTCATTTATTGCTTTCTCTCTTTTTGAGTCTAGGTTTGATGTAATGCCTTGATAGATGGTCTACTCATTCATGTATATGCATTTAACTATCTTAGTGAGCCTTAGGATTATCATAGAATCCAACCAAATAGGTTTATCTTGACCAATGACTTATTTGGAGTCTCTGGCTCTCCATCAGTCGCCTGATGAAGATTTTACAGTCGGCTGGGTGATTTCTAGTCGCCTGTTGAGCCTTCTACAGTCGACTGTGGTGCACTGCTCAAGTCATCCTTTGATTGACTCATGCTTGAGCTTATGGAACAGTCGACTATCGGTCAATTTACAGTCGCCTGTCTTCCAACAGTCTCATGTGATTTGTTTATCAGTCGACTGTGTGCAACTTGCATTGTCTGGGCTTCATCACAGTTTGCTAGTCAGTCGACTGGTTCAGTATTTACAGTCGCTTGTCCATTTGACAGTCGCTTGTATACTGGCCATTAGTCTCATGTCTGCAAACAGTGCAAAATAGTGCATCTCTCTGTTTTGTTCCATCCCCTGCAGCAGTCGCCTGTTGAAGGATTAACAGGCGACTGTCTTGTTTACAGTCGACTGTATAGACTTCATCAGTCGAATGTCGAAGCTCATATTATTGCCGATGGGAATTATTTAGCCGTTGGACAGTCGACTGTCATTTGTTCATCAGTAGACTGTCGGTGACGTTTTTGCCCAAAATCTAGACGTTGCAGCCTTTTGTTTTTAGCTATTTTCTTGGCTTTTGAGAGTTTCTATATGGTTCCTATATATATGAGAGGGCTGAGTTCATTGGAACTTCTTGATGCTATTAAAAATCTTTAGAGATTAAATAAGCCACTCTCAAACTCTCGCATTTCCCTTTTAGAGCTCATATTCCTCTTCATGCATTGAAGTCAAGCTCATGTGAAATCATCCAAGTGCTTTCAAGCAAATCTCATCACTTAGAGATCCTCTTCCATGCCTTGCATTCATTAATGAGTAAGTTCATCTCAAGGCATAGGTAACAGTATTTGTTTTACTTTGTTATTTCATTGAAACCCTAGCTTTCTTTGTGAGAGCTAGTTACTCTCTGTGTGAGAGTATAACCTTCTGTGTGAGGGTTGGTTAAGATCTCTCTGTATGAGAGTTTGAGTCTCTCTGTGTGTGAGCATAAGTCTTTCTGTGTGAAAGCAAGGATTTCTCTGTGTGAGAATCCAATCCTCTGTGTGAGGTCTCTTTGTGTGAGAGTAAGGATTTCTCTGTGTGAGAATCTAAATCCTTTATATGAGGTATCGCTGTGTGAGATTGTATTCACTTTTCTGTGTGAGAATTATAGTTGATATTGGTGTGGCTAGACGTACCCAAGATTGGGGAACCATGGTAATATCTTGTGTTTGCGTTTGGATTCTTGTGGTGTTTAATTTCCGCTTGCATTTATAATACCGCATTTGCAAGTTTAATTTTTAAATAAGTAATTTATGCCATTACACTATTCACCACCTAGTGTGTTGTTGTTAGTATTGCAAGGGTAAGGCGACCCTTACAGGGTTCACCGGCGGCGACCTTGTGTAACAACCCTAGTGTGCAAATACTAAGTAATCGTTAAATTCATCCAAGTTTCTCGTACATGTGCACACCAATCCCGGGGAGTGGAGAGATTTGCAAATTGCCCCTCGATTTTTCATTTATACCCAAATGAGGGTATCAATGTAAGATTGGGCTTAAGGCAAATTTCTTTAAGTGAAGGATTATTGTGAAAAAGAGAAATGAGATATTTGCAATGGCAAACTTGTAATAAAATCAAACATTTGGATGGCTAATTTTGAAAAAAAAGAAAGAAAAAAAAAGAAAGAAAAGAAAAGAAAAGAAAAGAAAATGGGGGTATGGCAATAAGTTTGCCATACCAAAGTACACCTAAACCCCCCATCTCTCCCCTCACCCTACACCATAACCCCCCCCCCCCCCCCCCCTCCCCTCTCCTAGGTCCCTTTCTCTCCCCCCCCCCCCCCTCTCCATTATTTTCAGCCCATGGCTGAAATTAGCTAGGGAAAAAAAAGGGAAAAGAAAAAGGAAGAGAAGAAAGAAGAGAATAAGAAGAGGAGGAAGGAGAGAGGAGAAGAGGATGCCAAGTTGATGGTAGCTCCCTCCAAACCCTAGGCATCCTTGAAGCTTCAAAAGAGGTAGGATCTTCTCAACCTACCTCTAATTGTAGATAATGGCAATAATGTTGTATGTTTAGGCTTCTTCATGAAAATTTGGGGAGAGTGTTGTAGAGCTAGGACTCTTGTTGCATGCTTGACAATTTGCTGGAAATTTAGCTAAGTGCTGGGATTAATTGGCTATTTGGAATGCTCTGAATATTTTATATGATATTTATCTCGTAGTTACGAGTAACTTTCATGTTCATCACTTTTTCTAATTCGAACTGGAAGTTGTGGTAAAAATTCGAATTGTGCAACATGCCAGGAATTCTGTCAAGCTGTACACATTTCAGTAAAACGAGCACCACTACCTGCACACATCTTGGATTTTGTTTATTTTGGTCTTGTTGGAAAGCTAACAAGTTTTTCTTAAAGTCTATCGAGACTTTTATATTGAAATTCTGGCTAGAGTATGTCCAAAATTGGCTTTGAACACAGACACAGAAATCTGTCTGCAGAATAGTTTTGACACCCTTTACCAAATAATTCACTATAAATCCAATACTTTATATTTTTGTCTGAAATTTTATGGGTGAACTCAGAACTATAATATCTCCAACTTTAATTCTTTGAGATTTGTCAAATTCTCAAAATAAATGGGTTAAAAATGCTATTTTTTCTATCTGTTCATGCAATTTCAATATGTTGAAGGGTGTTGGGTGAAATTGGACTTGTGTGATATTGCTAATTCTTCACTCCAAATGCATGAATGATGTTGATGCATGTATGTAAGATTAGTTATGCTATTTGTTACAAAAATTGGTGACATGATTCTCTTCATTTATATGGCGCTCATTATATGTTTGTTAAAATGCCTGAATGAACTTAAGATTGAAGAAACTTGGAAAATGGCATTGTTAATTGTGTGACATGTATTACCCACGAGGAATTGTATATGATCAATGAGGTTAGGATACATGGCTTATGGAGCATGCTAGTTTGTTGTGAATATCTTGATGAAAAGAATGAATTTGGACATCATTTACATACGTCATTTTACATGCTCAATACCCTAGGATTAATGATTAGCTAAAAGATAACCTAGGGATATCTTGTTCCACTCGAAGTGGGTGAGGACCCTAGGAGGGTTGGGGGAAACCAAGGTAACGAGTGGACATGCGGGGATGGACTGCTGGGTTGTGGACCACTCCTGACGAGCCCTCAGCGGCGGGGAGTTGGTGCGGTTGTGGTTGAGTTGGTTGTGTTGGTGAACGGCTTCTTTCGTAAGAGCTTGTCTTGGGAAGTCGTAGCATTCCACCCACCTTACCGGGTGAGGTCCAGTCCCCGATGTCTGACCCGTTACTGAGGTTTCGAATTCATGCATGAAAACTAACCTATTAAGAAAAAACAGTAACTCTGGAATGTGATGCCTTTTCCTTTGTTGTGATTCCTTGTTGTGCACTATGATTAGAGTAGTAGAGTTGTGGAGTTCCTACTGGGCACGCTGTGACGTGTCCTCCCCCCTACAGGTCCAGGCACTGGTTCTCTGGCGGCGGGCCCGGGAGTGGAGACCCCGGAGGGCAGCTCGTCTCAGCAGGGTCCGTAGTGTATGGTCAGTGTGGGTCGCGTGGTGTAGTCTTGGGTTGTGTGTGTGTGATGAACGCAGTGTTGTACCCATGTTCCCTTTGTACCCCGTAGGGTTGAGTTGTACTTTTGTGGGAGCTTTTGCTGTTGGGGTTGTACAGTGGACTTGTGCGGTACTGGCCATGTAGTAGCGGTGCTCTGTGACTCTTGGATGTTCTGTTCGTCGTATTTTACCTTACTGCCTGTGTTGTAGTGTCTTGTACTATCTTTCTGTGTTGGAGCTGTACTGTTCTGTTAATCGTTCAGTCTGTACTTTACTGCCTGTGTTTCCTCATCGTTTGCAGTGGCCTGCGTGACTTTGGTGTGTACTTTAGCGCTTGGTACTCTAATACCGCGGCTTGTCACGCCGACCCTCCCTATTTTGGGCAGCGGGGCGTGACACCTTGGGGGCGAGGGAGAAGCGAGTCGGGGAGATGGGTTTGTGTGCATGGGTTTGAGGGGCTTGGGTCGTCGATGTGTCTCGTCGTTGTGGAGCTGGGGTGCAGTCGAAGGGAGTGTCTCGGTGCAGAATGGATGGAGTGGGGCGGAGTTGAGCGGGGGTCTCCGGTAACGTGGGGGGCGATGGAAGGGCAGCGACGAGGGTGGAGAGATGGGGGGTTAAAGGCGTGGGTCGAAGAAGAAGTGAGAGAGGGAGAGAGAGAGTCGAAGGGAGGATAGGATGGGTTTGGTGAACAGCTCAGAGGGAGCTTGGGGGAGTTGGGTTGGGGGGTGGTAACTGGGGGTTTAATAGAAGATTAGTATAATAATGGTTTAATAGTAATAGAATTTATTAGGGTGGGTGGCATTGTTGACTAAATGTGGATTGATTGGGATTAGGGGGATGAACCTGGTTTAGAGGGGAGGAAAACGTGATCACACATTTTCCTCAATTGGTAGGTTAATTAGGGTAGGTTAAAAGTTAATTAGCAATGTAATTAGTAAAATTAGTAAAAACGAAATTACGATTTTACCCATGAGAGGAAACGACTCTGAAAAATTACGAAAATAATACCACGGGTTCGTATCGTCGCGGGGATCATGAAAATGAAGTCTGTTTTTAGATTTGAGCGATGAAAAAAATAGAAAAAAATCATTTACTCATTTTGAACTCGTTTGAAATTGTCTTTGTTTCAGAAAAATGTGCATGATGAAAACTGGTCGTTACATTCTACACTCCTTACAAAAATTCCGTCCTCGGAGTTTAAAAGACCGATCATTGCCTAAGCAATTAAACGATCAATGGTAAGGCTTAATGAATTATTAGTGTTCTAAAAATCGGCCGGGGCGGCCGCCTAGGCGGCCAGTAAACGCTCCGAGTATGGCCTGTGCGGTCAATCTGGGCGGTTTTGGAATTAATCGGCCGCCTAAGCGTTCTGGGCGGTGTCTGGGCGCTCTGGGCGGTTCCTAGGCAGTTCCTGGGCGGTGTCTGGGCGTTTTTGGTAAATGTCTTAATTGCACAAGAGTATCTTTTAAATTTTATTTTGTTACACACAAATACTCTAAAGTAGGTAAACTGGATTTGATTTAGTATGTATTAAATATTTGATGTATTTTAAATTATATATATATATATATAAACATAAATATATTATATAAAAATAAATAAAATAATTAAAAAATGCAAATTCGTCTAGGCCGATTAATCCCCGATTAATCCCAGATTAATGCTCTGGGCGCTATCAATCTGAACGCCTAGCGCCTAGCGTTTTTTACAACCTTGTGAATTATAACGATGTAGTAAAATAAGTTGTTAATATCATGAAATATAATGTGATATCATAGCATCAAGAAAACAAGAGATGTTAAATATGAACACATACTATTGACATAACTATAGCTTTCGTAACTAGTCCTGAAACCTAGTATCATCACAATGGTTACCGCGACTTCTCAAGTAGCCAAAATTATGATGAGATAATGGCATCACATGAAAACGAGGGCTATTATGATGACAATATCTGTTCGAATTTGGAACTTGGGGTGATAAGCTAGTAGCACAATAGATAAATCACATCAAAAGGAAGATCATAAAGTCTACTCGTGCTACTGGTGACTAACAGAGTCTAGCTATGGATGTCATTCATAATATAGCATGCAAAAACGGGGGTATCGACTAATTCATATGCATTTGTGATGTTACACATAACCAGCCAAGCACAAATGTCATCAACTCCCATGATACACTACAATAAGCCAATATACATGACAACACCAACAAACAAATACATGGCCAACTTTCACGGATCATACTTATCGCTATCACTCCTTCCAGCAATTCCCATAATAGCCAACAACAAGCCAACACCAAAACCGTCTTCCAAATCCAAGCACAAGGCCGATATCCAACCTCAACACATAAGGCCAATAGCATGCCAATACTCATCCCTAACGATACCACCTGCCAACACCATTGGTTGACATCCACAGTTATTATCATTAACCCTAAGCCAGTCAACGACCAAGAACTCATGGTCCAACAAACACGAAGGAGTGGACCTAAGAAGGAACCGAAGATGGGCACCTTTAGGGGCAAGACCCAGGACAAGGAGCTCGAAAGAAACCCAAGAATCGCAACTTTCCAAGATCTCAACCACACGACGACATCGAGGGTGGTGGCGAGGGGGTCGTCTCTAAGCCCAACAATCCCCAAAATCGTCGGTGGGCCATCGGCGGCTCCGACTGCTCGACGTGGCGGGTGTTATCAGAATGGGGTGAAGTGGCAGAACTTCGGATGAGGCCGGAGGAGCTTGAGGCGAGATGGGTTGGGCTCGCTTGGGGAGAGGCAGGGTGGAGGAGTGGGTGTCATTGCGACGTAGGCGAAGCCACGGGATGGGCTTGGTGAGGGGAGAGATGAGGGGTTTTAATGGGGTGCCGAAATCGTCAATAGGTAGGGTATGGTAGGCGGGACCGTGGCTCAAGGAGAGGATGCAGACAAAAGGTAATAAAGAGGATAAACATGCGGTATTTTATGTCAATCTGTCAAATTTTAAGCATGGATCGTCATGGTATTTTCTATGAATGTCATTTCACGGGTAAATTTCACGTTATTCAGCTTTAAGTGAAAAAGACAATTTTAACTTTAAACTTTAAAAATTCATAACAATTTGTACACTTGCCTGATTTCGATGAACTTGGTGTCGTTGTGTTCGTCTCAACGATACTACGCTACGATATGTCTGGTCCTCTAGTTTGATTAAACATATAACAGAATTAGGTTCTTTCCAACATATTAGGAGTATTAAAACGATTCTTACGACATCTATTGATTCAGTTTTATTAGATCTTCTATCTTAGGATGTGGGTTATAGATTATTAAGGGATAAATCTACTAACCGGTGACGCGGAGAGAGGTCGAGATGCAGCGAAGGGGTAGCGACGATGCGTATGGAGTCTGACGTCGGCTACGGGCTGGAAACTCGCTGCAGCAGTGAGGAGATGAGCGGACAGCGGTGACTAGAGGCTGTCGGTGGTTCAGGCGGTCTGGAGGGGGTTTGTCGACGGTCTGCATGCAGCGACAGGAGGCTAGGGCACCGTCGGTACCAGAGGAGGGCTGGCTGGTGGATGGCAGGCAGTGGAGGGGCTGCCGGCGGTCTGGGGATGGCCGGAGGGATGATGGTGCACTGGTGGAGGCCGTGGAGGGGGTTTGCACGTGGAGGAGGAGGGGATTTCGATGAAATTGGTGTCGTTGTGTTCGTCTCAACGATACTACGCTACGATATGTCTGGTCCTCTAGTTTGATTAAACATATAACAGAATTAGGTTCTTTCCAACATATTAGGAGTATTAAAATGATTCTTACGACATCTATTGATTCAGTTTTATTAGATCTTCTATCTTAGGATGTGGGTTATAGATTATTAAGGGATAAATCTACTAACCGGTGACACGGAGAGAGGTCGAGATGCAGCGAAGGGGTAGCGACGATGCGTATGGAGTCTGACGTCGGCTACGGGCTGGAAACTCGCTGCAGCAGTGAGGAGATGAGCAGACAGCGGTGACTAGAGGCTGTCGGTGGTTCAGGCGGTCTGGAGGGGGTTTGTCGACGGTCTGCAGGCAGCGTGTAACGACCTGAAATTCCATCACTTCGATTTACCCGTTTTTACGTATTTTAAAAATTAATTTTACATTATAAATGTTAGTCAAGAATTTTCTAACAAAACTGACTTTAAAAATTCTTATAAAAATATTTTAGAGTACTAGACTTATCGTATTGTATTTTAGCAATTTCAGATTTCCTCATATACCCAAAACATTTCTGTTAAAATTCATCTCCCAAAATTACCGTTTTGGCTTGACGAATTTATTTTCTATTCAAAAACTTTCAAAACATTTTCAAACTCCTGCAGTAGCATCCTATGATCATTTAGGGCCTCCCACATTAATTTCATAATTTTCGGATATCATTTCAGTAGAGAACCCGCAAACCCGCTTCCAAAACGTTTTGGCCTAAAACTTATATTTCCGTAACCCAAACCCTGAAACGGACTTCGTATTCGCCATCCTCGCGACGATACGATCCCGTGGGTATGTTTTCGTAATTTTTCGGACACGTTTACTAGTAGGGGCAAAATCGTAATTTCGTTACAATTTTTACTGCTACCGTCACGAATTACCCTAGCTAATTACTAATTACCTTAACCTAATTAACTATTAGATTAACCTAACCATACCTAAAACGTGTTAGGGGATACGTTTAAAACTTTTCTAGCCTAGTCAAAAGTTACATTTATAACCCACCTAATAACATTAATTTCTTTGACCAATGGGATTTTAAATTACTAACTAATCCCTATTTAAACCCCTAACACCCCTCTCTAATTCACGCACCCAGCTAAACCCATGCAAACTCGCTCTCACTCCCTGCATCTCTCTTCTCTCTCGCACCCTCTCTCTATCTATCTCTCTCCCTCTCTCACCCACTCCCTCGCCATCGACGGTGACTCACCGCCGGCCTCCCGACCCCCCTCGCTTCGCCGTCGCCCCCGGAGGAGCTCCGCTCACCATCGGCAAACCAAAGCCCGCCACCGCCACGGACATCTCCCCACACTCCACCCCGGGCCCCTCCGCCGACGAGATCCCCGAGCTAGCGCCGCCCCGCCCACAGGCCATCGCTCCACCGCAGACCGAGCGCCTCCGCTGCTCGGACCCCGACCACCGCCGCTCGAAGCCCCGGAGCCCCCGATCACCCTGACCGCCGTCCCGCCCTCGGAACGCCGCCACCGCCTTCAGAGCCCTATCGCCGCTCCCTTCTGACGTCAACCGCCACCCACCGCCTCGGAGCCCGCCCCGTGCTCCTCCGCCCTCTCCCCACGGTGCCCCCACCCCCGCCTCCGCTGCCTCAGCCCCTTCGCCGTCCGTGCAGAGGAGCCCGCCAGGCCGCCGCCTTCGCCTCCGCCTCCCGTCACTGTCCCCGCCTCCCCATCGACTGAGCCACGCCGCCGCTTCGCCGACGTCGACCGCCGGAAGCTCCCGCCGCCCCCGCAGCTGCGATCGAACGGTGGGTGCGAGATGCCGCAGTGGCAATCTCGTAAATACGAGATTTATTTCGTATTTTTAATTTTAATTAATTATTAAATAGGGGTTAATTGGTTATAAATCCATAACTAATTATACAGGGGCCAGAAAAATGTGTGGATAGCCCCAGAAAATCAGAAACGATATTTCGGATCCATTGGCGCTGGTCTCACCTCAACCAAACGCCTACTTTTCCCAGAATAAAATTTTTGAACTTAGAAATTAAATATGTATAAATATTTCTAAAAATCGTAACTCGTTGTTTTCACTCATAATAATATTTGATAAAATTATATGTGATAATAGACTTTGAGACGGTCATTTTGACTGTTAACTCAAGTCATTCCGACTTGTATTGCTCCCGTAAGAAATTACGGAAGATACGCGTAACTTAAATAATCTGGGTTTTTAAACTATTTTGAGTTTCTAAAAATTATAAAATTTCTATGGACTTCAGAAAAATATTTCTTCCCGCAGTAAAACTATTTTTATCCTATATAGCCTACATAAAAATTTAGAACGTCTTTCGATACCGTTTCAACAGTTTTAAAAATCAAAACGACCAAGTTAAATAAATAAGAAATCGTGTTTTCTCTAACTAATTGTTATTGTATTTGCAGGCATCGAATCTCGTGCATCGGCACTAGATCCAGCCCCGGCTCACTACTATCACCTCGAAGTTAGTAAGTCACAGTAAATTCTAACTTTAGAAATCTAGATAGTGTACTTAATGGAAACACCGCATGCTCAAAGCATGGATCGGTACCTTAGTTATTGGACTTCACACATTGCTCAGGACTGACATTCTCTCTTGAGGTTTCTGCCTTGACTTTTCAACAAGCAAAGATCTTTAGAGTATCGTTAACGCGTATGAACATAGGACTTAACATCTAGTCTCGGAACAGTTATTGTCCTGAACAGATTGACATGCTTGACAGAAAAATTGTAACTGGATATGTGCGAACAGTAAATGACTCGTAAAACTGCAAAGAATGGTAACATGTACACAAACTGGGTTTTTGGGGTAACTTATAATTGTGGAAGTGCGGGAGCGACCAGTCCGATCTCCAGTGGATAGTACCGTACTGATTGAATAGTATCGTTTTGTTGAAAAGTACCGTTCTGATTGTATCGTATTGAATGTACCGTATCGTTTTGTTGTAACCCGGGATATCAGGTGGACTCTTGGTTGCATATCGTACTTCCCGTTATAAGTCACGAACTAGATTAGGCACAAGTACTCTCACTATTGCAATTGTCATTACTATCGTCATTTCTATCGTCATTACTTGTTGTACTCGCTCGGTCACCTTTACTTTACTTGTCACCCTTGCATGCTTGACTTGATGTACTTTACTTATCGCACTTGCATGCTTGTCTGTCCTTACTTTATCCTTACTTTACTTTCAGCACTTGTTTACCATAGCCTGCTCCATATTTGTGCACTCCTCTTTTTCTATCGCTAGAATTGTTGTGACTTATCTTCGGTTCCATTTATGGCACCGGCAGACGAAGACCTGATCGAGGAGATTGCCCCAGAGTTCGTGGAGCCTACACTTGACCCTGTAGCTGCAGAGTTTTATTTACTTTACTGTTGGTGTGTGGGTTGTACTGTGTATTTACTTTTTCGCACTTCTTTTCAGAAAGTGTGCTGGTGGTTGTTGTACTTTAATTTGGACTGTAATAACGTCTGTACGCTGGTTTTGAGTATTGTGATGCATCTCTGAGTTGTGGCTATGCTGAATTCACTGGTAACCTGCAGGACCTGCGCAAATATCAAATAAGTAACTGGCCCCCGGGAGCGGGTCGTTACACAGCGACAGGCGGCTAGGGCACCGTCGGCACCAGAGGAGGGCTGGCTGGTGGATGGCAGGCAGTGGAGGGGCTGCCGGCGGTTTGGGGATGGCCGGAGGGATGATGGTGCACTGGTGGAGGCCGTGGAGGGGGTTTGCACGTGGAGGAGGAGGGGAGGCTATTGGGAGAAACGAAGAGAGGGGTTGTGCACGGGGAGATGATGGCCGGAGTGGGTTGCATGCTGGGTCGGAGGTGGGTTGAGCAGCAATCGAAGGGGCTGAGGGCGCGCGGGTTGGGTTTTGCGGCTGCTGAGAGATGGGTTTAGGGTTTGTGTATAAAAGGAAAGATTTTTGATTAAATAAGAGGGATTTAAAGAGTAGGAGAAAAAGGAAAGGGACAAGAGTTTTAATAGCATTTAGGGATGAGATTAATAGCTGATTAAAAGGAAATAAAAAGTCTCCCATGCTGATATGGAAGTAGATTTTGAAAAGAAAATTTAATGAAAAATATAATGATAGATTTAAAGAGTTATAGTTAATATGTACTTAAGGTACGTAGCTATAGGAGCGCGTAGTACGAATACGCCTAGCATCAAAACGTAATACGTAAACGCATTAATTACGGATACTGAAAAAGTACGACAAGGATAGTGTACGAATAAAATGTGTATCATTAAAATACCGGTCATTACAACGATCTAGCCACGTGTCCTCGCAGAGCAAGCCTTTGCCCTTACTCTGGGGTGTCGGATCTGGGCGGGAATGCACGGATGCGTGCCACGTGTCCCGACCTGCTGAGAGGGCGGTGTATCCGCTCCCTATTAATGACGTATTACGGCATATTTCTTCGTATTTTTGACCTTTTTAAATGGTATTAGGCTTTCAAAAATTCTTAGAAATTAGCAGAGATCTCAGAAAAATATGAATAAATAGCCGTTGGAATCGTGAGACTGAGATCTACATGTGAAAAATATTTAAAAGGTGGAAATATTCAATATAGTACTGTTTTATGCTTAAACCAAGTGATTGCTATAATAAATGACAATATTCTAAATACGATTGTGTTAGAAACCAAATACACATCAAATATGCACAAAATGTGCTAGATGAGGCGTTAAATATGCAATATTTACCCCAAATCACCAGACCCCCTTCATCCTCTCTCACCCCCTCCCCCTCCGCACAGCCCCCCTTTCTCATCCCCCTTTCACCCACCCCTCCTTCCTAGCACCCCCCGCTCCACCCATACGAGCTCTTTAAATCATTGGGTTAATTTGGATTGCCCAATTGAGCTCTTTATTCGCTAATTAGGTTTGTGCGCATATGAATTTCCCACATACAAATCATGATATGTATATTCACCAATGAGGTCTATGCGGACATGAATTCCCAATATGAAAATTATGAAAATCATGATATGTTTTTTCACCAATTATGTTTGTAGGCATATGAATTCCCCCTATAAGCTCTTTAAATCGTGGACTTATCAATCTTTCTTTCAGGGTAATCTTGAAGCTAAGAGGAGATCTTGCGGGGGTTGTCGCATCAGTTTCGGGGATCTTGAGTTGTTTTCGCTTATGTGCATTTCAAGTATTTCTGGTTGTGCGCTGAGCAAAAGCTTGGTTGTGCACAAAGTAAAAATTTAAGCATTGCGTGAATTGAGCAAAACTGCAGGTGCGTAAAGTAACTCCCAAACGTGTAATGTGAGCAAACTGCTTGTGCGTAAAGTAACTCCCAAATGTGTAATGTGGCTAGCAACGCTCAAAATGCTGTGCAATGGTGAATTTGCATAAAGCACCCGTTTACAATTAGGACTGGGGCTGAAAAATGGACAAGGGCTCAAATCTAGACTGGGCCAAAGCATGAAAACAGGAATCGGGCCTAATATGGCTTAAAGTATTGGTTTTTAACCTTGACTTTATCTGTTTTTAGTCGCATCCACCACTGACGCGTCACCGAAGGCACACCAGAACCGGAGAACGTTCTCACAGTTTCCAGTGCATTCATCTTGCCACGCTCCGCTTCCCACTTTAAACCCTTCGCCCAACTTCCCATTTTCTGCACAAAGAATTTCATTCGAGTAAAAACAAAACAAAAATCATAAAACCATCGAGAAACTTGTCGCCATGGTGGTTCGAACGGCCGCGGCGAGGCTCGCGCGCTCCGCAGCTGCTTCTGCCCTTCCCCGCCGATCGCTAGTGTGCCCCTCACTCGCGGCCCTCTCGTCTCTCTCCCACGCGGGTCCCGTTGCTCGCCACGACCTCAAGCCCGTGCCTTGGATCGGGAAGCGAGACGAGATAATGGCGATGGGCCTTTTGTGTCGGCATTTCCACTCGACTGCCCCATCTCAATCGAGTTATGGGAGCTCCTCTCAGGTTTAATTTCTATCATTGACGCGAAACTTTAAAATTTGTGTGATATTTGGGCATTGAAAAAAAATTGGTTCGGTGAATTGATAAAGATTGTCGCTAATAATGTACCTTAAATATAAGTGTCATTTGCTCAATTTCGCTCAGCATGATAGTGTGCAGCCTAAATTGTTTTAAATGACATTCAAGAGAGTAACAATCATCCTCAAAGCTTGTGCGTGCTAATGTCCTAGAAAAAGCATTATCTTTCTAAAGGGCTGGACATATTAGAATTGGATATACCGATAAAAGAATCAAGCATACCGATAAAACAAGTAATTATTAGGAGTAATATAAACAGATTATAAATGATATTGTTGTGCGCAAGTGCGGAAGCACGGATCGCCTAAGAAAAACCCAGAACAAAGACGAGCAAACAAACAAACAAACAATAGAGCACTAAGAGAATTGTTTTTAGGCCGTGGACCGTCAAGGGAAACACGGATGAGCTTTATTACTAAAGGAAAGAACAAACCAAATCTTCTTCTTCACTGCGAAGAAGAAGCACACAAGATCTCTCCAAAAGCTTACAATACAATCTCTCAAAGTTGGCTCTTACAATGGCGGCTCAGATTCTCTCCAACAATGCCCCCACCCCGAAACCCTAACCTAAAACTTCCTATTTATAACACTAGATTACACTATGTGTCATCATTGGTTAGGAATTCCGGAAAATACGGATCCTGACTTTAACAGCATACTATCCAATCTAGTTCTACGCAATTAATGTCCGCACCCTAGTGGGCATCTGCCGTATCTTAGTGGGGCCGCATCCCAATGGGCGCCATTCGACCGAGCGATCTTCTATCTATATCGAACGATCGAAGTGCCGAGCCAAGCGTACGAGCTATCACCAACGAGCCACTGCTACGACCGATCGACTAAACACGAACTTCAACCGAGTTACGATCGAACGACCCAATGCCGAGCGATCGATCATCAGACCCAAGCTGATGACCGATCGACCAATTGACCAACTGCGCTATAAAAGGCCAAATGCTTAGCATTCTCGTATCTGACTTGTGCAGAGTCAGATAGGCCGAACCCAAGTTCGAGTTATCTCTGCACATGATAACTTGTCTATACGATCAATGCTCCTTCAGCGTCGAATCGGGCTAACTTCTACAAATCTCCACCTTGGCGAGATTCGAGCCTTCGACCATCGAATGACCCTCACTGCATCACCTTGGTAGAGCATCAACTTGTGTTCTCCCGCCTTTTTGCTCCGAAGAGCCAAATGTCCTGAAGGACCGAATGCTCCACCGAGCTACGAATGTCCCCTCCTGGGACCGACTGATTCTTTCGAGTCACGAGGCCCCCTCCTGGGGCCGACGTCAACTTCATTGAGGAACCATATTAAGCAAGTCCAAACAATACTTGAACTTGACTCCCGATACAACTTTCGTTAGCATGTTCGTCGGGTTGTCCTCTGTTTCAATCTTCAGCAAGTTGATGTCATCGTCGTCTTCTCCAACATAGTCCTTGACAAAGTGGAATCTCACATCGATATGCTTGGTGCGAGCATGGAAAACATGATTCTTAGCCAAGTGTACTACACTTTGGCTATCACAATGAACATCGTACCACTCTTGGTAGACACCCATATTATCCATCAAGCTCATCAGCCATATCGCCGCTTTCACCGCTTCAGTTAATGCCATATACTCTTGTCTCCGTAATAGATAAGGCCATCATAGACTGAATGATACTCCGCCAACATATTGGAGCGTCAGACAGCTTGAAGACGTAGTGTGTTATCGATCGCCTTCCATCCAAGTCATCTGCATAGTCAAAATCGACATAACTGACAGTGCACGGACCATGAATACTTCGGATATAGGCCAGTCTGATGTCGATTGTGCCATTGATGTACTATAAGATCCACTACACTGCTTGCCAGTGCTCCTTCCCCGGGTTGTACATGTATCTACACATCATGCTGACTGCATTTGATAGATCGGGTCTGGTACATACCATTCCGTATATCAAAGCCCCTACCGCATTGGCATACGGTGCGCTCTCCATGAGCTTCTTCTCTTCTTCGTTCTTCAGACAAAGCTTGGCACTGAGCTTGAAGTGAGATGCAAGCGGAGTAGCTACGGACTTTATCTTCTCACAGCTAAATCTCTGTATAACAGACTTCAAATAGCGACTCTGTGAAAGATGAACAATATCTCCACTTTGATCTTTTGTGATTTCCATCCCAAGAATCCTTTGTGCATTGCTCAAATCATTCATCTCAAACGCACAACTCAATTGAGACTTCAATATCCGAGTCTTCTCTTTATTCGATGAAACAATGCGCATGTCATCGACATAAAGCAGAAGATAGATGAAGGACCCGTCAACCAAATTCCGATAGAACATATAATGATAATAAAGGCTGCGAACATACCTTTGATAATCCTCATAAAGCGTTCGAACCGCTTATACCATTGCCTCGGCAATTGCTTCAACCCGTAGAGTGATTTCTTCAGCCTACATGCAAGACCGTTACCACTCACATAGCCATCGGGCTGAGCCATATAGATCTCATCTTCAAGTTCTCCGTGCAAGAGCACCGTCTTGACATCTAGCTGCATCAGTTCAAGGTTGAACTGAGCAACCAATGCCAACATGATCCGAATCGAGTAATGCTTCACCACATGAGAGAAGATATCATTGTAATCAATGCATTCTCTTTGTGCGAAGTCCTTCACTACGAGGTGAGTTTTGTAGCGAACATCTCCAGACTCGTCCCCTTCATTCTTGGTGTAAACCCACTTACACCCAATTGCTTTCTTGCCCTTCGAAAGCTCCACAAGATCCCATGTGTCACTCTTCGTCAGCGATTCCATCTTTTCATCTATTGCAATTCTCCACCGCCTTTGGGTCTTCGAATTGCTCCACCTCACTGAAAGAAGTGAGAACATCGATACATACTGCAGGAAAGGCGAATGAGACAATCTCCGAGTATCTTGCAGGGTTTTTATCTCATGCTTCGGCCTCGACACTGCTATGGAATCCTTCGACTGAACGACTATTGGAGATGCGCTATCTCCACCTACTGAGCTTCAATCACCAACTTCACCAGCATCCGTCTGGAGTCCATCTTCTGCAGCTTCTGGTGTGGGCTGATCTGAGTCATCGATCGACCGATGTGGAATATCAGACACATTGTCATAGACATACTTCAATTATGTCTGTTCGGTCTCCACCTTTGGTTCATGCTCTTTTAGTAACATCGACTTATCAAACATTACGTCTCTGCTCAGGATCACATTTCTCTGTGTCGGACGTCATAGTCGAATCTCTTGACACCATTGCTGAAGTCCAAGAAGATGGCTTTCTTGGCTCAAGCATCGAGTTTGTCTTCCTTCACGCCATAGTAGCTTGGACAGCCCCAAACTAGAAGTGATCTATAGTCGGAAATCAGCTTTTCCGACCGGACCTTCAATGGAGGTCGACCTTCCAATGCAGCAGATGATAGCCGATTGACCAAGTAGGTCACGTATGCCAGGGCCTCTGCCCAAAACTCATTCGATAGTTCAGCTATGGACAACATGTATCGAACTTTTTATAGCAAAGCCCGATTCATCCTCTCAGCTACAACATTCTGCTGCGGCGTACCACTAACGGTGTAGTGTCTCTGTATCCCTTCCGATCTGCAGAATATCTCGAAGAGATCCGACGTATACTCACCACCGTTATCACTTCGGAGACACCTGACTCGCCGACCAGTCTGAGCTTCGACCAACTTCTTCCATTCGATGATTGTGCTAAGAACTTGGTCCTTCGACTTCAGCGGAAACACCCACACCATATATGAGAAATCGTCGATGAACGACATAAAGTAGTGTTTCCCTCCCTATGATGCTGTTCTACTCGGTCCACATACGTCGGTGTGTACATAGTTAAGCACTCCCTTCGTATTATGGATGGCCGTCCCAAATGAAGCACGCGTTTGCTTCCCAAACACACAGTGCTCGCAGAACTCGATCTTCCCGGTCTTGGCTCCCTTCAGGTGATCTCCAATGATCAGCTTCTGCAAAGCTTTCTCGCCCACATGTCCAAGGCGCATGTGCCAACAATGAGTCGTCTCTCTCAGCCTCACGAGTCAGAGCTGATGTGTCAGCTACGACCGAACCATCCAAGTAGTAGAGGTTATCTCATCGCTTCCATTTCATCATAATCATAGCTCCTTTGGTTACCCTTAGAGCTCCATTCTTAATGGTCACTCGACAGCCCTTGGCTTCGAATGAGCCGAGCGATATATGGTTACGCCTTAGGTCGGAAATAAAGTATACCTCATCGATGTCTCGTGTAACATCGTCGCTTATCTTCATCCGCACTGTCCTAATGCCTGCCGTGTTGCAAGCATCCAGAGTCGAGTACCTAACCATCTGATGTCACACCTTCCGAAGCATCGACCAATACATACTCCTTGATCTCAACGCCTTGCGCGACGTTGGCAGTTGCGTCGTGCTTCTTCTTCGCCTTCTGGCAGTCTCTGACCTAATGTCCTCTTTCTCTACAGAAAGCACATTGGTCTTCGCCAGCTTGTGCTGAGGGCCCCTCGTATTGTATCTGTACTTGGATCTGAAATACACCCTTCGATTTCCACCATTCTCTCCACTACGACCCCTTACAATCGTAAGAGCATTGCTCGAAGCTCGGCTGATGGTGTCCCCATTGTTTTTCCTGAATTCGTTTCTAGTCAGAGCGTTGGACACCTCTTCAAATATGATCGATTCTTTATCTAGATAAGAATCGACACCAAGTACTCATTTCAATGGGTAGAGAGTTGAGGAAAATCATCGCATTGTCTTCATTGTCGACCTTCATGTCAACGTTTTTCAGGTCTGTAAGAAGCTCGTAGCAGTAGTCGAAGTGTTCCTCCATAGAAACCTCCTCGGCTAACGTCAAACCAAAAGTCTTCTTATTCAAGTGTAACCGATTCTGGATCTTCTTTTTCATGTACTTGTCGCCGAGCTCCTTCCAGCACTTGCTTGTACTTGTCTCCTCAATGTACACGTATTACTTCTTCGACAGATACAATCGGATGGTACCACATGCATTCCGATTCAGAATTCTCCACTCCTGATCAGACATGCCCGTCGGCTTTTCTTCTAATGCAATGTCTTGACCAAGTTGGTTCAAGACATCCATAACTTCACATCTCTACATACTGAAGTTGATTCTTTCGTTAAACTTCTCAATTTCGAATTTCGTGTTAGACACGATAGTCCGACCAAATAGAGCATGTGACCTAGAAGTCGACGCCTTTGAGTAATTGTCATAGCCACCGCTGCTCATTTTCGTCTACTCCTTGATCTCCGGAACCGTAAAGCTCTGATACCAAATTGTTGGTGCAAGTGCGGAAGCACGGATCGTCGAAGAACCCCAGAACAAAGAGGAGCAAACAAACAGCCAATAGAGCATTAAGAAAATTGCTTTTAGGCCGTGGTCCAGCCAAGGGGAACTCCAAAAGCTCACAATATAATATCTTAAAGTTGGCTCTCACAATGGTGGCTCGGATTCTCTCCAACAATGTTTCCCACCCCGGAACCCTAACATAAAACTCCTATTTATAACAATAGATTACAATAGGTGTCATCATTGGCTAGGAATTCCAGAACTACGGATCCCGACTTTAACGGCATCCTATCCAATCACAGCTCTACGCAATTAATGCACCACACCCTAGTGGGCCTCCACCGCATCCTAGTGGGCCGCATCCCAATGGGCTCCTTTCGACCGAGCGATCTTTTTTTTGTTCCGAACGACTGAAGTGTCGAGCCAAGCGTACGAGCTATCGACCAATGAGTTACAGCTACGACCGATCGACCGAACACGGACTTCAACCGAGTTACGATCGAACGACCCAATGCCGAGCGATCAACCATCAGACCCAAGACCCATGCTGACGACCGATCTAACGACCATCGACCAATTGCCCAACTGCGCTGTAAAAGACTAAATGCATAGTATCCTTGTATCTGACTTGTGCAGAGTTAGATAGGTCGAACCCAAGCACAGCTGGGTTATCTCTGCACAAGATAACTCGTCTGTACGATCAATACTCCTTCAGCGCCGAATCGAGCAACTTCCACATATATAACATAGATATTGCAAACTAAATAATTATGGACATCATTAGTACATAAATTCAGAACTGCCCAGCTGATAATGCTCGTTTCACGCTGGCCGGCACATCCAGGGTATACCATACTGCCTCATACCTTTATGGGAAATTCTTTTGTTTTAGTGTACTGCTTGATGTACAGCCGGTATACCAGTATGCTTCAAGCAGGACCAGAGGGTCATTGGCTTGTTGATGTTCTTGAGATTTTTGTAACTTCAAATTTAGCTTTTTCTAACAGATCAGAGCAGAAGATTTCACGGAAAGGGCGTGGGAGGGGATCGTTGGTGCAGTGGATGCTGCTAGGCAGTGCAAGAATCAAGTAGTGGAATCGGAGCATTTGATGAAGGCTCTTCTAGAGCAGAAGGATGGTTTGGCGCGGAGAATTCTCACCAAAGCCGGGATTGACAATACTACTGTTTTGCAAAATACAGACAATTTTATTGCTGGGCAACCCAAGGTATATGCAATCAACATTGTTCAATTTCTCATTAAAAGTTACTTGAAGTCACCTTTAAAGAGTGTTTTTTGCATGATAGGTTACTGGCGATACTAGTGGACCAATAGTTGGATCAAGTTTAACTAATCTCTTGGACAATGCCAAAAAACATAAAAAAGATCTGGGTGATGAGTTTTTGTCTGTCGAGCACTTCATGCTAGCTTTTTACTCGGACAAGAGGTTTGGAGAGCAGTTTTTTAAGAACCTCCAGATTTCTGAGAAGGAGCTGAAGGATGCTATATTAGCTATACGTGGAAGCCAAAGAGTCTCCGATCAGAGTACGTTCCCTTCTATTTCCTATGTATTTCAGCACAGTTAGCTTATTTTGGTTCATGGATCCATGATGGCATTTCCTTTGAAGTGATTTACTTGCATAAATTTGTGATAACCACTGTCCTTCAGCTCAAGCATTTTTCATGATAAATGAAGTTATTTGACCATCCACTTGTAGTCTCCTTGGGAGCGCAAATGTCTATCAACCAAGAAATAAGTGGTTTGCGAAATATTACAGTTTTGAACAAAAAAATGAAAAACAAAGTTAAAAAATAAACCATGTTAGCATTATTTTGGCCACTGAGAATGCTTGTAAAGTGTCTCTTCTCAAGGTCGGTGTCACCATATTCCAATTTCATATGAACCTGCTTTGGATTCTAAGACACCTGGTAATACTTACATTTTGCAACTGGATAGCAATTTGTTAAAGCTATATACTTGGGCCCACCAATACCTAATTCCTAAAATAGGTGACTGTTTATTTGTTTGCTGGTCATGCTATTTATGATCACAAAACTTGATATTAATTGGTTTCATGCTGATATGACTAAACATTGTGAATATGATCTGCACTCCATTCTGAAGGACTTGTGTCATTTGGAACAAGCTAACTTTCAGATGTTTGCCAAATATTTATGGAATGTTAGATTGTATTTTGAGCACCAGTCTGCCAATATTTATATGAGAAACAATTGGTTGCAAGCGGATAGGTATTGATCACTACTTTGTTTGCCTGCCTGATTTTAATTCAATGCCCTAGCTTTGCGGTTGCTTCTTGTCCAAATCACTATGCTTTCTTAAAGTTTGTTATTTTCAGACTTAAGCTGACTCATCATCCTAGTTTAGTTGGGTATTACTGATTGTGCATTGATATTGTGGGACTCCATCATTAATTGTCCAATCAGTTTTCTTTATACCGTTGTTTTAATCCAATTGTGAGTTACTGGGTTATTGTGACATCACTTTTTTTTCAATTACAATTTATTGTTGTTATGAATTGTTAAAGTGGTTATGGATTTGTTATGCCATTTAGATAGATGCTAGGCCATTTATAGCTTTTTCATACACTTGCCTTTCTGAACATGTGATATACACAAGGATGCTTATACTTATGTAAGGCTGGTATTTTCTCTATAGATCCTGAAGGAAAGTATGAGGCATTAGAGAAATATGGGAATGACTTAACTGAGCTGGCCAAGCGTGGGAAACTGGATCCTGTTATAGGTCGTGATGATGAGATACGGCGTTGCATCCAAATTTTATGCAGGAGAACAAAAAACAACCCAGTTATTATTGGTGAGCCTGGTGTGGGAAAAACTGCGATCGCTGAAGGGTATACTCCTCTCTCCACCTCTCTCTTGCCTCCCTCATAATCCTCTTGGTTTCCACATGTTGTAATCTTACTCCGGATGCCCGAACATGTATAATGTCTTATGATATTCGTGGAGTTCCAGGCCATTTGGTTTGAGGAAGATTTGTTTTATTTGTTGATTCAACAATCAATTTTAATTTTGCAGATTAGCTCAGCGCATTGTTCGAGGCGATGTTCCTGAACCTTTATTGAATAGAAAGGTTATTTACCTCATCGATTATTTGTTTTTGTTTTTGTTTCCTGATTTATTCATTCAGTCTATCTTGGCAGTGACAAGTACCCGGTAAGAATTACACGGGTATGATCTTTCCCATTGCCACCATATCTATGCATGCAACCCTAGCGCCAATTTACGATCCTTAATTTCATTTAATTTTTAAGGTGCTATACCCAGTAAGAAATTACATGCATAGATGTTATGTGAAATTCTCTCTCTCTATTATTCCAATTTCTTACCCCTTAAAGGTTGCTTGAGAAACTTTTTATCATTAGAATTGTAAAGTATGGTTCTCAATGTGCTTGAAGAAGTAGGCTTACGGTGACTCAAAATTCTTGTATTAAAATTAAACGGTTATCCTCAATAAGAACTTAGATTCATAAGACATTATGGAATGTGTGATCTTTCTATTATCATAGTCTCTCGTCTTTTTATGTTGTTAATAATATTTTCATCCTTAGACTGGTCGTATATGATTCTCTTTTCACCAGATGAACTGGGAACATATAGTGAAACAGAAATGCTTTATCAAGATTGAATGGTTGTATTGTATTAATAGTCATGTTATTGACAATCTTTGCAACTGTATAAGCTCAAGTTGTTCATAACTGTATGTTCATTTCAAACCATTTTTATTTTTATTTATTTATTTCTTCCATCATGCATATGATTTTGTCAGCTGTTAGGTATATCCTGGGCTCAATGACATGACAAGCAAAATAAATTCCGAAAACTTCAAAAAAAACAGCACATGATATTTGTTCACGAGCTTATCATTCTGCACATGTGATTATAAGAGTCTTTCAGGATAAAAAAAATTATAAGAGGAAAGAATAAATTTGGTGAACCTGATCAGACATTTCGTTTCATGCATGTTGAACACAAAGGCATTTTTTGCAAGCGAATATGGCTTTTTGCAAGAGAATACATTTGTTTTCAGCGACCATATGGGTATTAAATAATCCACTATCGACGTGCTTTAACATCCATGTAACTTGTTTTGTTCCCTATTTCCATTCGTATCACTGGTATATTTTTTAATGGGTAAGCATGTGAATGATCCGTGGATTGGTTTTGCAGAAAAAGAAAGGGAATACATTTGTTTTCAGAGACCCGTAGATTTATAGATAAAAACACTATCTGTAGCTTGTTTTAATCCCTATATCTATTTTGTATTGCTGGTATATTTTTATCATTAAGCATGTGCATGCTCCACTGATCATGCTATCTGAAGTAGTAGGTTTTATGGGTAAGAAATAATTATTCTATTGGTGGAAGTTTTTATATGTTGTTTGGTTCTTTTCTTTCAATATTTTAACACTCACTTTCCCATCAAATATGAATACATTTACAGCTTGTCTCATTGGACATGGGATCACTGCTTGCCGGGGCAAAATATCGTGGTGACTTTGAGGAAAGATTAAAAGCTGTATTGAAGGAAGTCGCTGCCTCAAATGGTCAAATAATTTTATTTATTGATGAAATCCATACAGTTGTTGGCGCAGGTAAGTGTTTCTTTTGAGAATTTTGACTTCGAATCTTTAATAGTTCCATGTTCATCTCTTTGATCTTTTAAGGTTGCAAACTTCTACTTTTAATGCTTTCCATTTAGGGTTTGCATTATATCTTAATATTGATTATGCATCTTTTGTAAACCAGTTGATAAATCATGATAGAGTGGTAGTAAGTTGTCATACAAATGTCGTGAACTTTAAGTGCTGGGTGCATTAGTGATGACTCTGAGCAAAATTTGTTTTTAAAAAAGATATAAAGCAGCATTGGGCGGTGGTTGAGGTGCTTTAAGCTGAGCTTAGGTGATGTGGAACAGAAGTTTTAAGGATTGGTGGTGGAAATTTGGGAGTCTTGGTAAGAAAATGATAAAGAATAAAAGAAAAAGATTCAGGTGAATCACTCACATGCCTCAAGCAATGAAAATTTTAAAATCACAGACATATGTTCACAAATTATTATCTTGATTCATTGAATTCTAAAGCTCTACACAAGACCTTATTTATAAAGAAAAATAAAGCCTAGTTAGACTCGTACTCAGACTCAAATAAAGAGAATCAATCTCAAAAGTAAACCAATAAGATAAAAAACAAACATAAAAAAGAAATCTTAAACAAACTCAAGCATTCAAAATAAACAAAAAGAGAACTCTTAATCAAAATTACAAATCCTTCTTCTCATCTGATAATAAGTCTTTAAAGGAGTATAATTCCTATCAATGTGATGAGAAAGGTAGGTGTTGGAAGATGAAACTAAGAACTTTATAAATATCAAAGAAGAACTACAAGATAATGGCGTCTTTTGAGAGGAAACTAACTCTCCAAGCTTGAATCTAAAAGAGAAAGCTTACTCTCTCTTGATCTAGGGTTCTACTCTTCTAAGCTAGGGATTATCACTCAAGTTTTGCATAAGGGAATAATGAAAACCCAACACCTCCAAACATATAAGGGCAGATTTAGCCCGATTTACAAAAAACCCATCCAAAACCCAAAGCAAAAATGCCCAAAACTTCACAAAAAAGCACTCGACTTAGTTCTTCATCCCACGATCCTTCTTGCGATGCCTTCGTTGATATGTAATGATCTCATCACAATGCTCCAGCTTTGAAGCATTCCAATCGGCTATAGAAACAAACCTTATCCTTCAAGATATCATCTACCTTCTTAAGTCGGCATTGACTCGTGGCCTTGCATATACTTTGTTTGACCTAATCCTACTCATATTTTTTCGACAACCTGGGGGCAAAAGAAAGATGTAGCGAGCGGATATAAATTATTATATTTAGCGTGTTTATAATCCTGGCCATATTTGGGCCGAGGGTAAATTTTACAAATTGAACTTTCTTGGGTTTATTTTTTTCCCCTACGCATAACTGGCATATAAAGTAAATGGCAGTGTTAGAAGAGTTGTCAGTGAGTGTCAGGTAAATGCCCACCAGATTTGCCTCCTTACTGTTTAAATTTTAGATTTCAGCTCATAATTAGGGGAGTTGTTTTTTTACTTTATGATGTACAATAACTTTGAAAACTATCATTGTATACTAATACGTTTTAGATCTGGATTTCGGATAAAAATGTGATTTTTATGAGTTTTTCGGGTGAAAAATGAGATTTTTATGGATATGGAAGAGATTTGGGAAAGAAAAGAGGGGGGTTTTATTGATGCAGAAACTGAAAATACAAATATAACTAGCGTCGCTTCGAGAAGAGGCATTTCTTCTAGCTTTCGATTCGAGATCAAAGCCTAAGATCTCCAATTAATTGTCCGTGGACAAATTGACTAAGGGGTTTTCTTCAACAATTCAAGCATCCCCTCCCCATAGCCGGCCCTAGGATATAAATAAAGGAAAATTACAGATTTGATAAATTTACGAAAACCCCCCAATAATTTCTGAAATTGCAAAAATGCCCATATTGAGCCGAAACTCTCAGAGACGAATCATTACTCCGTTCTCGAAGAACCATCTTGTCCTCAAGGTGGTGCGTGAAGTACGCGTACGGGTTATTCCAAGTGCAGGTGCTCATGATCCCCTCCTTGCCAGCCTCCAGTATTACAACTCCCTCTCCATCCTCATCTTCATTCACTATCAGTATCTGCAAGGTACGATCGTCACACCGGTGTCCCGAAGAGAACTTTTCGCCACACTTGAAGCATAATCCTTTGGCACACCTTTCCCGTATCTCCGCCTATCTCATCTGCTGCATCTGTCCCCCTGATCGGGCCTCAACATCATTCTCCTTGCTAGTCGCTGCCCCGCGTGTGGCTGCCACCCCCATGTGGTCGCCTTTTGTCCCCCACATGTTCTTGCCCCCACGAAGAACCTCCCCACACACCTCGAGCTTTCTTCTCCTGGTTTAGTCTGTCCTCCACTATCCTTGTCAGACTCATGCACTCTCACAGATTCATCGGCCTCTGGATCCTCAGCTCTGATCTGATGGTGGGTTTCAACCCCTTCATGAAGCATCTCTCCAGTGACTCTTTTGACATCACACGGATCCGACTAGCCAGCATCTCGAACTTCTTCACATACTCCCTCACGGTCCCATCCTGCCTCAGAGCATACAATCTCTCGAATGCATTTTCCGCATGTACCTTGTCGAACCGTTCTAGCAGTAACGTCGTGAACTCCTCCCAAGTGTTGAAAGGTCGGTCTTGTTTTGCCCATCGATACCATGACAACGCCTTTCCTTCCAGACAGACCACTGTTGATTTAAGCCAATCATCCTCCTAAACCATTTTTACCTTGAAGTATTTTTCAACTCTGTATATCCACGAATCTGGGTGCTCTCCCTCGAAGACGTGCATCTTTTGTTGGATCTGGATCCTAGCCTAGAGGGGGGTTAATAGGCTTATAAAAATATTCTCGCGCAACCCATGAGAAAACACACGCAATTAAAAACACAAGCAGAGTAAATAAGAGGCAATCACAAAGTACGCACAGATTTACCCTGGTTCGGTCGCATCAACAACCTACGTCCAGCCTCCAAGCAAATACTAGCATTAATAAGTTCCTTCTGTACACCTACAATGGGGGCGTAGCTCCGTAGCTCCAACTCCTTACCTAGACTGTACTACACTCAACAAAGTGCAGAACCCTATCAATCTAGTAAATGCGTATCTTGACTGCACCAACACGTCAAGACCCTATTGTCTAGCCCCAACCAGACAAGTCCCAAAAGAACACAATAACGGTAAAGTTTCCCCTACAGAGATCGTTACAGTAATACATGAATATAAAGAGTAAAGAGTTTAGAAATACTCAGTTCGTGTCCGTGTAGTCGTCTCTGTCAGTCAGCACGGCGTCGGCTTCAGTCTGACGCATGTGGTGTCTCGATTTGACTCCTGGATATCAAGTTATAGCTCAAATAGCACTCTGGTCTGTGCGTATAGCAATCTCAGTTCAAAACTAATTTCAGTCGGTTTGTGCGCACAACAACCTTTTTTCAACCCACGTTAGCGAGTTCTTTCTCTCCGTTCCTTTGCATGGAGGCCTATTCCACGTCAGCCCTTTAATCACGCAAGCCTTGCCTCTTCGACAGTGCGAGCTCGACGGCTCCTCGATGGCGGGACAGATCACGGCGGAATCTTGGCTTCTCTCCGACCTGCGGACATCGTCTTCGACTCCGACAGCTACAGACTCCACGGCGGGCTTGAAGTCTCCTCCTAGACGTCGACAACGACTTGATGGCGTACGGCTCTCCGGCGACGGCTAGCTCCGATGACAAGGCGACTTCGACTTTGGCGACGGTAGCTTCAGCTTTTTGGTTCGCTCAAGTTAGGACATGCTGCAATCTCCGAAGACTCCTCTTGTCGGCGGCGACTTGGATGATCAGCGTTGGAAGCTAAGGCTCGTGAAGTCTTCGACGACGAGGATTCTTCACGGCAAGGGAAACGACCTTGACTATGGCAATGAAGATGAACGATAGAAGGCTCGTACGACTACTCTGGAGAACTGGAAAGGCTCGGACGGCGGGCTCCTTGGTGCGGCAACAAACTCTTCGAACGGCGACTAGGGCAGTGGACAGGCTCACGGCAGCCTAGTGTTGTTTGGCAGCACGTGCTTCGAACGTCAATTATAGGAGCACTCCACGGCGACTTAGGCGACGACGTTGATGATGAATCACGGCAGCACGAGGGGACTGCTGGATGTTGCGGCAGGATGAAGGATCAGGGCTATTTGCTTTGTCTCTTGGCTTCTTGCACTTGGATGAAGAGTGCTCTTTGCTTGCTGCTTCGTGACGACTTGGACGTGGAGTTTTTTTGTGAAGGAGATAAACCAACTTTGGCCTGGAGATTTATTTTTTGGTATTGGCCGCACCCTAGGGTTTTTGGGGCTTTGGTGAAAAATATTGGCCGTGCCCTTTCCTTTTGTTTGCAGCAACCCCTAGGGTACTTTGAGGAGGAGTATTTATAGGCTAGGAGATGTTGTTTGGGATTGGCATTAGGTTGCGTGACTTGGTTTCAATGGAGTTTGGCGAGAATCTCTAAGTGAGGATTTAGTAGAATTTGATTTGAAGATGAATAGGAAATGGGTAGCAACAAAACTCCATACTTGATTTGACCAAATAGCACATTGATTTGAATAAATCCAATCTCCTTAGTCAATTTGACTTGGTCCACATCTCTTTTCATGACTGGACTAAGTCCACTTTGCTTTGTGCACACCACTCCTTTTCTCTTCCAGAGTGCTATATGAATAGCAATTTCTCCAACGCTTAGAATAACGACTTTGTCATTCCTGAAACACACTTAGCACACACGTTAAATAGCAACACACGTTTGTCATCGTCAAACTAGAGATCCTAGATTGTCACTTTCAACAATCTCCCCCTTTGATGATGACAAACCCATAAAAGATTTGAGCAATAATAAATGTGTGTGTAAGTGTGATAAAGGATGTAATGCAATGTGATTATACAATGAGACATTCAAGCATTACAAAAGCATGTACAGCAAATGTAGCAAGTAGATAGGCATGCTCCCCCTTTTTCTAAGCTCCCCTTATTCATGTGTTCTCAAGCTGCCCCTTCAACCAATAATACCATATTATGTGCCAAATCTTTTCAACACTTCAACATTTTTCTCCCCCTTTTGTTATCATCAAAAGTGGATTAATGAAGTCATCAAATATCACATGCACAAATAAAGTATTATTGAGTATATCTAGCCCTTGCATGTATTTTCTATAAAGTAGGCACTGCAAATTCATAGAAAATCATAATTTAGACTTCACCACCATTGTGTAAGTAATATAAACAATGAAGTACAAAGGGAGATTCACTTTTGAACGACAACCAAATCAATCCACATTTTCCAATTAACATGAGTATCACTAGGATTGATTTTTTCCACCTCATTAAAAAATGAGTTCAAGATACCAAACCCCAAAACATACCCTATAAGGACTCTTAGATGTGAGGTTGGCAGAAGAGTAAAATACACCAACGCTAAAGATTACCCATAAAGCATGTGTTGGATACTCGTGGGTACTGTATTGCCATTAAATTGTATCCATTTTACATACGGAGCAATTTTCATGTATATTTTTTTCATATTCATTTTTTGTGCTCAATTTTTATTCATGGCAATACACATTATATCCCTTAGATAATTCAGTTATTATCAACTTACATTCACTTTCCAATGTTCATAAAAAGAATCTCCAAAAGTACAACAAGTTTAATATTCATGAAAGTGGTATGTAGGTGTAGAAATCAAATTAATCATTTCATGAAGCATGTCATGGCTACAAAATAGATTCTAACATGCACATGTAGCTATAACAATAATACAACGATTTCTACAAAGGATATGAATGAACATTCAAAAAATACCACTTATAATGAATCATAAAGAGGTATTCATTAAGCACAATTTTTTGGGGTTTCAAATTTTTTTGTTTTTCTTTTATAAAGACCTAAAACAAACCTAAAAAGCAAACAAAAACACACACACAAACAAAAATTAAGTCAAGCACACACAAAATCTATGAAGATATGCAATGAATGCAAAGAGGGAAAAGATATACCTTCGCGTCGCCATTTGACTAAGGAGCTAAAAGAATGATACTTTAAATTCAATGCTTCTCGCCAAAGTCTTTATCCCACCTACATGAAAGGTGTTAAGTGTGACCTTGAAATCCAACAAGATCCACTAGTGTTAGCCATTAAAGTTTTAGAAACCCACACTTATTTGAACTTTATGTTTGTGTTCCTAAACTTACAATAATAGGATGTGTGACCAACACTATCACAAGTAAAACACTTTGCAAGCATATTTTTCACAATGGAAGGCACATTGTTGAATTTCTTAAATTTGGGCTTTTCAACGTTTTTCAAACCAAATTCAAGTCCTCTTCTATTATTGCCATATAATTGATTTTCAAGTATAGTATCCAACGAATGTTTACCAATTGAAAATTTTCTTAATGACAATTCTTGACTAGAAACTTTGGATTTTAATAATTTATTCTCATCCACAAGCAATGTGTATTTACTTAGAAAAGCTCTCTTGTTTTCCTCTTCCTTCTTTTCAAATTCATCCATTTCCTTTTAAGTTCGTTATTTAACACGCACAACTTATCATTAAGCTCTCTAATCACATAGTCTTTTTCAGTTTCGAGCTTAATCAAATCCTGCTTAAGCATGCTAATATTATTCAATAAGGAAGGACAAGAAAGACAAGTAGCTTTTTCAGGCATGCTAGCTTTTTCTTTTTCTAGTGACACAATTTTAGCGTTACTAGCAACAAGTTTCTCTTTAAGAATATCCACTTCTTCAGAAATGTCACAGTTTTCTTTTTGTAATTTAAAGCTAGCATCCCTATAGTCATTGAATGTGAGTTCTAGCTCATTAATCTCATTTTGTATTCCTTTACAAACATCTAACAATTCAGCTTTGGTGAAGGAATTTACCTCATCGCTGTTTGCCATTAAGCAGACGACAGCGGAGTGGGCTACCACCTCTTCATCCTCATCCTCAGCTTCGCTGTACATGTCCCAAGTTAGCATCTTGGCTTTTCCTTTATCTTTAGCAACATGAGCAGTCTCTTGTCTGCATTGCTTCGCGAAGTGTCTCTTTTTCCTGCATTTGAAGCATTCAACTCTATTAGCAGAATCTTGTTCAGAAGAATTTTATCATAATTAAAAGTGTTAGAGCGAATGGACCTTTTACGCATTTCTGATCTTTCTTGAGGAGTTCTGACGTACTTTCTGAAATTTCTAATCATTAGCGCAATCTCCTCATCATCATCTTCATCTTCGCTAGCTTTCAGAGCAAGTGGCTTTGAAGCTTTTTCCTTCTCCTCAGGTTTCTCTTTCTTAAATATTTTGCAATTCAAGCTCATGAGACATTAAGCTTTTTCCTTCTCCTCAGGTTTCTTTCTTTCTTCAATATTTTGCAATTCAAGCTCATGAGACATTAAGTTACCTATCAAGTCCTCCACCCTCATCTGCGATAGATCTTTCGCTTCTTGGATGGTGGTGACTTTAGGCCTGAAAGAGCTTGGCATTGCTCTTAATATCTTCCTCACCTGTTGAGGGCTAGAATATGGCTTACCGAGCGAGCTAGACTTGTAGACGATGTTGGTTAACCTCGCAAACATCTCTGATATGGTCTCTGCTGGTAGCATGCGAAATCCCTCGTACTATGTGCTCAGAAGTGCAAGTCTAGACTCCTTCACTTGTGACGTTCCCTCGTGCGTCACCTCCAATGTATGCCATATTTCCTGCACAGTTAGACAATGTGAGATACGATTGAATTTAGATTTATCTAATGAACAAATGAGAGCATTCATAGCTTTAGCATTAAGAGAATAAAGTCTCCAATCATTATCATCCCATTCATCATCAGGTTTAAGCATTTCAGTATTTTCAATTTTAATGATGGGTGACTTATAACCCTTTTCAACAATTTGCCAAGCTTTATAATCAATAGAAATTAAGTAAATCCTCATTCGATTTTTCCAATAAACATAATCTACTCTATTAAACCTAGGAGGACGTGATATGGACTGACCTTCAGCAAAAGCACTATCAATGGGATTCATGGTCAATCCTAGGCTAGATCCTAAAATCTGCTCTGATACCACTTGTTGGATCTGGATCCTAGTGTCACGCCCCACTTCCCAAAAGGTTGAGCAACGAGGCATGGCCAGCCCGCACGGAATATAGCCGTTGAGGCTCGGGGTCCAATAAGCGTCCATGGCAAGTTATGATGCGGAAGGGAAGGTCCGATCGAATGATTTAGCATGAAACAATAGAAATAGCAGTAAGAAGATATTATTCAAACGCAGAAGGTAACCAACAAAGAGTTTAACATAAAGACTAAAACTGTACGTACCGGAGGCAACTAAAAGGAAAGAGTCTGCGGGGGTCCTCAGGTTGTGGCAGCTCTGTCAAGTCTGTGACATGTGCAAAACACATGTCAGCAACGAATAAATGAGACCATAAGTTAAAGCAGTTATACAATTCTAGCAGTTCTAAATGGAATTTAAATGACAAACTACACAGGCAGACCTAGAAAGCAGGAAATAAGTAACGGTTATTCTAATCGATCTGCTAGGGGTGCCCATCTAGTCAGATCGTCTAAGAGTTGTTTCATGAAGTTCTGTCAATCTGCCAGGGGTGTCCATCTGGTCAGATTGTCCAAGTCTAGAAAAGGTCAAACGACCGGAATGCATCCATGCGAAGCAAACAGGAGTGCACCAACTGCGATACAAAGATAAAGCCTAAGGACTCAAGCTGCGTAGACGGAGGGGAGCTACCCCCGGGCCCAGCTAGACTCTTTCGTCCTACCCCACCCGCGAGTCGTTTGTGTTATGGACACGAGCCAACAAACGCTCCATCTAGACACGAGACAAGACAAGGATCACGAATGATACGGCGTATCATACCGGAGCGCACCAGTCACGGGTGAGCCAAAGCTGGGGAGCACCAGTCCTCAATGGGCACCCCCCGTCGTCGATCCGAAACAAATCATTAATCATGAATGATACTACGTATCATACCAGAGCGCACCAGTCACGGGTGAGCCAAAGCTGGGGAGCACCAGTTCTCAATGGTCACCCCCGTTATCGATTAATTATCCGTAAGCGAGACATTCCGGGACGAGCCAGCAAACGCTCCACAAGTCCATAAGCGAGCCGTCTCTGGGCTAGCCAGCAGACGCTCCACAAGAGTAGTGCCAACCTCCGCATAGGAGAGGCCCACGTATGTGATCTTCTACAAAGATCCACACAATCATAATGTCCGGCTTATTAATTAGCATGTGAGGTTTAAGTTGCATCTTAAAAGTGGGTTCGAGCAGAAAGTAACATGCGATCATTTTCAAGTATTTTGCAGAAATAAATGTAGCAGTTCTAACATCAATTCTAGAAAAGCATAAAAGCAGTAACTAAAGTCTCATTCCTTGCCTGAAAGATTCCGGCAAGGATGTAGTCCAGCAGGGTCTGGGTCAACCAACGGATCAACGGAACCTCAATATAACATGAGAGTTACTCTGACGTCGGGTAGCGACGCCAGGGGTTGGATTCCTGTAGAGCGTACGGTATAGGAAGACAGAAACTCTGAGATAAGACACGTGCACGAATAAGTTTGTGATGATGGCTAGAATAATCAGACAAATCCTGAAACGTCTAATGACCCAATTTTAATCAAGTTTACTGACCTACGAAGGATTTCATAACAATTTTAATAGACGAAAAAACTAACAGGTTATCTACATCACGTTGCTAGCACGAAAAATACACGACAATTATAACTAGCAACTTAGTCTAATACATTAACCAGAAATTGTGTAACAATTTAACAGCCTGGCTAGTAATCTTGTTAATCATCAATAGATCGCGTCCACTAGTTCAACATCGACTTTTAGGGTAACTAGCTAGCAAACATTATATTAATAAGTCCGTTCATCAAGTATTAACAGTTCAAGACTATAAATAAAAGATATAAGCGTGTTCTAAGAGAGCGTTACTAACCGCAATGAAGAGACGTTCCCACGAAGCTACCGGGAACACGTCGCGAGTTGTCTACGGCTATAGGGACGGCGTTGCGCGAACAGTGGCGATGGATCGCTACGTAGCGGCGAGTGGGAGTCGACAACAACCCGAAGGGCAAGCGTACGTCACTGCCTCATGAAGGTACGTCTCTGTCGCGCCGGGGAAACTAGGTGACCCTGCCATGGCAGCGACGAAGGGAACACTGCCGCGTGTTGCGCCTAGCGGCGCCGTAACTGGGAGGAAGAGGCCGGAGATTGGATCTTGAACGGAGGGGAAAGCGCGACGCGGAGTGATGCTTCAGAGCTTGGGGCGGCGCTGTCGCCGTGACAGCGCCTGAGATCTCGCTGCCGCGCGCACCGGGACGGAGCACTGAGGGGACGGCGGGGTACATGCGGTCTTCGGCGATGTCGAGCGGCGCCGTGGGCTGCGCTGCGGGCTGCTGCAGCTGCTATCGCCTAGGAGCAGCGCTGTGGGCGGTTTCCGGCGACCCAGCGGCGAATCACGATGGAGGAAGGTCGGGGGAAGGGAGAGGGAGGTCCAACGAGGGTCGGCGGCGATCTGGAGGCCGTCGGCGGCCGTTTAGATCGGAGGAGATAGGTTAGCGGCGCCGTGGAGATGTGTTTGCGTGCGGAAATGAAGAGGCGGCGGTTTCGTGTTTATTTGGCTTGGAGAATTGTAACCTAGGGCTAACTATAACGGGTACGGGCTGAACGTGGGTGGGCTTAGTAGGGTATAGGGTTGTTGTGTAAGGTAAAAAATGATATAGGGAGTATTAAAAGCCCAAGTTTGAAACCCCTCTCTCTCTACTAGGGTACATGCGGCCAAGAATAGGAAAGGTTGGGTCAACATATTATAAAATGTATATTATTATTAATAGATTATTAGGGGATAACTACTATGTGAAACTTAGGGTCAAGATATAATAGATTGGGCAAAATAGTGAAAGTAGGTCAAACGAAGCCTAAAAATCGTAAAATAAATACTGGGGTGACCGGGGCGACGAGAGAAAGGATACAGAGAAGACGAATCACAATTTCGACGTCGAGAAACGAAATTAAAAATAAAAAGGTCTAGCGACGAAAGTGAAAATCGTGACGTCTCTTTAAATAGGATCAAATTGTGGGAGAACGACCGTGAAATGACGTTCCCAATTAACACCACAATTTTAATACTCTCAAAGAGGGTCACAACGGCATATCACACCATAGGGTTCGGGTATAGACAAAGTCTAAAATAAATACGTGCACGAACAAGGCTACGTGCACGTGAAGCGTATAAAGGATACGATGTCCAAAAGCGACGGTAATTCTAAGTTGGGCACACGTCGGGGTTGGCTTGCTAAGGATGCAACCAAGGTGCTACGGTCCTATCGACTCAACGACACGACTCACATACCAAGCACAAAACCAATCAGGTACTCGAAATTGCTATACGCACAGCCGTATGACAATTAGCGAGTACCGGCCGTTACATCCTACCAACCTTAGAATAAAGTCCGTCCTCGGACTTTCTTAATTTCAGGCATGGCTAGACTCCTCTAGTTAACTATAGTAACTATCCCGATCATTCCTAGCACAGTACTTCAACCAACATATAACTTAATACATCTATCTATATACATGCTCAGTAATAATATACATCAATTATTTCCCAACTATTATATCTTGTACTTATAGCTAGGTTAATATTATTCACTCATACACTTCTAACTCATGGAAGTGCCTCCGCACATCCATACCTACACACAATCATATTCCAACATTCAATAATCACACCATCATATACAACCATTGTATTATACATATAGTACACATATACTAACCAGGGTATTTAAATTCATCACGAATTTAAAACCGAAAATACATATATCTACTCAATATAACCTACAAAAGGTATATCCCCTAGTATACATTCAACACATCAATCATAACAATAATACTTAGCTATATTATAACTATTCGCCACAACACCAATTGACAAACAATTTCTTATTACAAGCAATACATAATCACACTATCATGTTAATCTATTCCCACAAACACAATGCATCCAGCCTAATAACTATGCATATAGCACATTTCACTCCTAGTTTAACTAACACATACTCATTCAAACATGTAAACCCTTCAGTCATAACTATAGAATAAACATGTATCTATATATGGTGTAGCTACGCACGTCCAGGTGCGTAGCGTAACCCAGCACAAACACCTATATAACTACATTCACCAGATCCCATCATGCACGGATATATATAACACTATTCTCACATCCGCAAACCACAACCACATTATAAAATACTTACTGAGCATACTCACTCGCTCTCGAGTGAGACTCCAAGATACATACCAAACAATAGACAATCTATGTACTTATACACACTCCTATATATCTATATGACACGACTCATCATATGTAGCCTTAGTAAATATCTAGACATCATTATACAATCATTCACACATCAGAACATGTAATTCATACTTATCCCATATATACGTATACACAATCACGCAACACATTCTTATTCTAGTATCTATAAGCATGTCCACTCGTACTCGAGGGAACGCTAAGACTTATATGTATTCACAGGCACTATATATTCACACCTATTATCTTACATAAGTATCTATACTTATTCATGTACTATATACACATAATCATTACATTCATCGCAATACACATATTTCATTATTCACCCATAAGCTCACATATACCTAAGTAATAATACTAAGCATGCCCGACAATGATATACATTCACACGAGCTGGGTACTCCTCCTCATGGATCTACGGAGAAGGCAGAACAAACACAAGGCTCTAATGTGCAGACACTTCCAATATTTGACATCTAGGGTGGTTAAATAACCTCCAACTAACCAGCCCTAATTGGCTGGTCCCAATCATTTTAAATACCAATAAAATTTCCAACTCAAAAGCCCGTTCATGAGAACCTGTTATAATGATCCTGTTGTTCTCCGCTTCAATTGGTTCTTGGCTCAGCTGCCTCTAGGAATCTCTAAAGTGAAACTACCAACCAATCCTAGATTTTCGGACGTCAGACTTACTTACGATTTCCTTTTCAATCCAAACAACCAAGGCAATCTACTAACTCTTTTCCCATATTTCCTGATCATTGAGCACTCGTAAAACCAAACACGCTCACTTGACTTGATCTAGAATTTTCATTGACACTTAAACTGCTAGTCACTGTTGACTATAATCCATCCACATGATCTGGAGAAGTCATCGCCTTTCACCATTTCGTAAACTGTAACTGGAATCCAGTGATCAGTACGCACTCGATGCGTATCCGAACAGTCGTCTTTGAAACTCCCATGACATTCCCAAGATCCTTAATTCCTTTAAATCACTGTGTCCGAAACAGATCATGTTGTCGATCTTATACAATCCATCATAAGATCAATCTCGTCTTCACATTATCACTCTGAATCTCTTCTGTTCATCTCTAATGATCATATTATTTACTTCAACCACGTTGCTATCCTCGAACTAGTTTTTTTTGATTCAAAACCCAGGTTATACTGTTGCTACTCGGCTTATATATAAATATGCTCATAATATCCGTTGCATAACATTTCACTTGATCGATGTAGGTCTACGCATTTAGTCGTTAAGACAAGACTTCTAATCACCACACTTCTATCACGAGCAGCATACTAAGAGCAGTGTTATAAAAGGCGGTTTCATTATGCGTGCGGTTTAGGACTGCATAGCGCATAAACGGACTATGCAGCAGTTTATGCAGTTTATGCGAAAATGAATATTTTAGTATATAAATAAGAAGTAAGTTTTTATGTGTGTGTTTGTATATATTAAATTAAAAAAATCTTAAAAGAAAGGAATACGGAAAAAAACCATATCAACTTTAAAAAAAATGTATTAATTCATACTAAAACATCAGCACCATTAAAACGATCAATACATAAAATAACTAATGTCTAATGTCTAAAGTAATCTACACACAACATAAATATTTAGTTTTACGTCCAAATCAAAAGTTTGTCAAACACGGGTACTTTGAAATTAAAAAACTGATTTTTATGCTTAAATGGTGGTTTCTTAATGATTTGGGATTTTTTAGTTGCCGATTATGTGCTCGCATATTCGCATATGCGGGCGCATGACATTAATGTGACCGATTATGCGGTTGATCGCATAATTCAGCAGCATATCTAATTTTTCATGCGGCCAAAGGCCTCATCCTTATATGCGGCCGCATAAAACTTGTTTTAGAACACTGACTAAGAGTCGATCTCATCCACTCGATTCAATGTTCTCACTTCCATGGTTCCTTGCCTAGTCAAGAATCCAACCTTATAACTATCCGATGTGTTAGAAATACATCACTTTAAACTTCATCTTATTCCTGTATTCTCACTCAAATCCAAACTAGAGGGGGCCAAGGAACTAGTCTAAACCTAACTAACTCATGTTAGACTCGAATATTGTTGGTTGTCTGAATAGTTACTGCAACACTATTGTTTCGATAAATCATTCGATCATGACCTGCATGGACCACCACAAAAAACTGTCACGCCCTGCTTCCCAAAAGGTTGAGCAACGAGGCATGGCCAGCCCGCACGGAATAGAGCCGTTGAGGCTCGGGGTCCAATAAGCGTCCATGGCAAGTTATGATGCGGAGGGGAATGTCCGATCGAATGATTTAGCATGAAACAATAGAAATAGCAGTAAGAAGATATTATTCAAACGCAGAAGGTAACCAACAAAGAGTTTAACATAAAGACTAAAACTGTACGTACCGGAGGCAACTAAAAGGAAAGAGTCTGCGGGGTCCTCAGGTTGTGGCAGCTCTGTCAAGTCTGTGACATGTGCAAAACACATGTCAGCAACGAACTAATGAGACCATAAGTTAAAGCAGTTATACAATTCTAGCAGTTCTAAATGGAATTTAAATGACAAACTACACAGGCAGACCTAGAAAGCAGGAAATAAGTAACGGTTATTCTAATCGATCTGCTAGGGGTGCCCATCTAGTCAGATCGTCTAAGAGTTGTTTCATGAAGTTCTGTCAATCTGCCATGGGTGTCCATCTGGTCAGATTGTCCAAGTCTAGAAAAGGTCAAACGACCGGAATGCATCCCTGTGAAGCAAACAGGAGTGCACCAACTGCGATACAAAGATAAAGCCTAAGGACTCAAGCTGCGTAGACGGAGGGGAGCTACCCCCAGGCCCAGCTAGACTCTTTCGTCCTACCCCACCCGCGAGTCGTTTGTGTTATGGACACGAGCCAACAAACGCTCCATCTAGACACGAGACAAGACAAGGATCACAAATGATACGGCGTATCATACCGGAGCGCACCAGTCACGGGTGAGCCAAAGATGGGGAGCACCAGTCCTCAATGGGCACCCCCGTCGTCGATCCGAAACAAATCATTAATCATGAATGATACTACGTATCATACCAGAGCGCATCAGTCACGGGTGAGCCAAAGCTGGGGAGCACCAGTTCTCAATGGTCACCCCCGTCATCGATTAATTATCCGTAAGCGAGACATTCCTGGACGAGCCAGCAAACGCTCCACAAGTCCATAAGCGAGCCGTCTCTGGGCTAGCCAGCAGACGCTCCACAAGAGTAGTGCCAACCTCCGCATAGGAGAGGCCCACGCCTGTGATCTTCTACAAAGATCCACACAATCATAATGTCCGGCTTATTAATTAGCATGTGAGGTTTAAGTTGCATCTTAAAAGTGGGTTCGAGCAGAAAGTAACATGCGATCATTTTCAAGTATTTTGCAGAAATAAATGTAGCAGTTCTAACATCAATTCTAGAAAAGCATAAAAGCAGTAACTAAAGTCTCATTTCTTGCCTGAAAGATTCCGGCAAGGATGTAGTCCAGCAGGGTTTGGGTCAACCAACGGATCAACGGAACCTCAATACGACGTGAGAGTTACTCTGACGTCGGGTAGCGAAGCCAGGGGTTGGATTCCTGTAGAGCGTACGGTATAGGAAGACGGAAACTCTGAGATAAGACACGTGCACGAATAAGTTTGTGATGATGGCTAGAATAATCAGACAAATCCTGAAACGTCTAATGACCCAATTTTAATCAAGTTTACTGACCTACGAAGGATTTCATAACAATATTAATAGACGAAAAAACTAACAGGTTATCTACATCACGTTGCTAGCACGAAAAATACACAACAATTATAACTAGCAACTTAGTCTAATACATTAACCAGAAATTGTGTAACAATTTAACAGCCTGGCTAGTAATCTTGTTAATCATCAATAGATCGCGTCCACTAGTTCAACATCGACTTTTAGGGTAACTAGCTAGCAAACATTATATTAATAAGTCCGTTCATCAAGTATTAACGGTTCAAGACTATAAATAAAAAATATAAGTGTGTTCTAAGAGAGCGTTACTAACCGCAATGAAGAGACGTTCCCACGAAGCTACCGGGAACACGTCGCGAGTTGTCTACGGCTATAGGGACGACGTTGCGCGGACAGTGGCGAGGGATCGCTACGTAGCGGCGAGTGGGAGTCGATAACAAACCGAAGGGCAAGCGTACGTCGCTGCCTCACGAAGGTACGTCTCTGTCGCGCCGGGGAAACTAGGTGACACTGCCATGGTAGCGACGAAGGGAACACTGCCGCGTGCTGCGCCTGGCGGCGTCGGAACTGGGAGGAAGAGGCCGGAGATTGGATCTTGAACGGAGGGGAAAGCGCGACGCGGGGTGATGCTTCAGAGCTTGGGGCGGCGCTGTCGCCGTGACAGCGCCTGAGATCTCGCTGCCGCGCGCACCGGGACAGAGCACTGAGGGGACGGCGGGGTACAGGCGGTCTCCGGCGATGTCGAGCGGCGTCGTGGGCTGCGCTGCGGGCTGCTGCAGCTGCTATCGCCTAGGAGCGGCGCTGTGGGCGGTTTCCGGCGACCCAGCGGCGAATCACGATGGAGAAAGGTCGGGGGAAGGGAGAGGGAGGTCCAACGAGGGTCGGCGGCGATCTAGAGGCCGTCGGCGGCCGTTTAGATCGGAGGAGATAGGTTAGCGGCGCCGTGGAGATGTGTTTGCGTGCGGAAATGAAGAGGCGGCGGTTTCGTGTCTATTTGGCTTGGAGAATTGTAACCTAGGGCTAACTATAACGGGTACGGGCTGAACGTGGGTGGGCTTAGTAGGGTATAGGGTTGTTGTGTCGGGTAAAAAATGATATAGGGAGTATTAAAAGCCCAAGTTTGAAACCCCTCTCTCTCTACTAGGGTACATGCAGCCAAGAATAGGAAAATAGGTTGGGTCAACATATTATAGAATGTATATTATTATTAATAGATTATTAGGGGATAACTACTATGTGAAACTTAGGGTCAAGATATAATAGATTGGGCAAAATAGTGAAAGTAGGTCAAACGAAGCCTAAAAATCGTAAAATAAATACTGGGGTGACCGGGGCGACGAGAGAAAGGATACAGAGAAGACGAATCACAATTTCGACGTCGAGAAACGAAATTAAAAATAAAAAGGTCTAGCGACGAAAGTGAAAATCGTGACGTCTCTTCAAATAGGATCAAATCGTGGGAGAACGACCGTGAAATGACGTTCCCAATTAACACCACAATTTTAATACTCTCAGAGAGGGTCACAACGGCATATCACACCATAGGGTTTGGGTACAGACAAAGTCTAAAATAAATACGTGCACGAACAAGGCTACGTGCACGTGAAGCGTATACAGGATACGATGTCCAAAAGCGACGATAATTCTAAGTTGGGCACACGTCGGGGTTGGCTTGCTAAGGATGCAACCAAGGTGCTACGGCCCTATCGACTTAACGACACGACTCACATACCAAGCACAAAACCAATCAGGTACTCGAAATTGCTATACGCACAGCCGTATGACAATTAGCGAGTACCGGCCGTTCCACCTAGCCTAGAGGTGGGGTGAATAGGCTTATAAAAATATTTTCGCGCAACCCACGAGAAATCACACGCAGTTAAAAACAAGCAGAGCAAATAAGAGGCAATCACAGAGTACCCACAGATTTACCCTGGTTCGGTCGCATCAACGACCTACGTCCAGCCCCCAAGCAAATACTAGCATTAATAAGTTCCTTCCGTACACTTATAATGGGGTCCGAGCTTCAACTTTCCACCTAGACTGTACCATATTCAATAAAGTGCAGAATCCTATCAACCTAGTAAATGCGTATCTTGACTGCACCAACACGTCAAGACCCTCTTATCTAGCCCCAACCATACAAGTCCCAAAAGAACACAATAACGGTAAAGTTTCCCCTACAGAGATTGTGACAGTAATACACGAATATAAAGAGTAAAAAGTTTAGAAATGCTCAGTTCGTGTCCGTGTAGTCGTCTCTGTCAGTCAGCACGGCGTCAGCTTCAGTCTGGCACATGCGGTGTCTCGATCTGACTCCTGAATATCAAGTTATAGCTCAAATGGCACTCTGGTTTGTGCGTATAGCAATCTCAGTTCAAAACTAATTTCAGTCGGTCTGTGCGCATAGCAACCCCTTTTCAAAATTAATCCACGTCAGCGAGTTCTCTCCGTTCCTTTGCATGGAGGCCTATTCCACGTCAGCCCTTTAATCATGCAAGCCTTGCCTCTTCGACAGCGCGAGCTCGACGGCGCTTCTCCTCGATGGCAGACAGATCCCGGCGGGATCTCGACTTCTCTCTGACGTGCGGACCTCGTCTTCGACTCCTGCAGCTATAGAATCCATGGCGGGCTTCGAGGTCTCCTCGATGGTGAGACCCCGACAACGACTTGATGGCGTACGGCTCTCCGACGGCGGCTAGCTCTGATGACAAGGCAACTTCGAACTTAAGCGATGGCAGCTTCAGTTTTTTCGTTCGCTCGAGTTAGGGCATGCTGCAATCTCCGAAGACTCCTCTCGTCGGCGGCGACTTGGATGATCAGCGTCGGAAGCTAGGGCTCGTGAAGTCTTCGACGACGAGGATTCTTCACGGCAATGGAAACGACCTTGACTATGGAAATGAAGATGAACGATAGAAGGCTCGTACGGCTACTCTGGAGAACTGGAAAGGCTCGGACGGCGGGCTACTTGGTGCGGCAACGAACGCTTCGAACGGCGACTAGGGCGGTGGACAGGCTCACGGCAGCCTAGTGTTGTTTGGCAGCACGTGCTTCGAACGGCGACTATAGGAGCACTCCACGGCGACTTAGGCAACGACGTTGATGATGAATCACGGCATCACGAGGGGACTGCTGGATGTTGCGGCAGGATGAAGGATCAGGGCTATTTGCTTTGTCTCTTGGCTTCGTGCAATCTTTGCTTGTTGCTTCGTGACGACTTGGACGTGGAGTTCTTTTGTGAAGGAGATTACAAAAAACTTTGGCCTGGAGATTTATTTTTTGGTATTGGCCGCACCCTAGGGTTTTTGGGGATTTGGTGAAAAATATTGGCCGTGCCCTTTCTTTTTGTTTGCCTCAACCCCTAGGGTACTTTGAGGAGGAGTATTTATAGGCTAGGAGATGTTGTTTGGGATTGGCATTAGGTTGCGTGACTTGGTTTCAGTGGAGTTTGGCCATGTGGTAGGATTAGGGAGAATCTCTAAGTGAGGATTTAGTAGAATTTGATTTGAAAATGAATAGGAAATGGGTAGCAACGAAATTCCATACTTGATTTGATCAAATAGCAAATTGATTTAAATAAATCCAATCTCCTTAATCAATTTGACTTGGTCCACATCTCTTTTCATGATTGGACTAAGTCCATTTTGCTTTGTGCACACCACTCCATTTCTCTCCCAGAGTGCTATATGAATAGCAATTTCTCCAACGCTTAGAATAACGACTTTGTCATTCCTGAAACACACTTAGCACACACGTTAAATAACAACACACGTTTGTCATCGTAAAACTAGAGATCATAGATTGTCACTTTCAACATCTTTAGCTTCATGACCCGGGTTTCTACAGAAAACACTCCCTGAGCTCCTCTTCCCTGCTGGTAATTATGTCGTCGATATGGGGGTGGTGGAGGTACATCAAATCCATGGCCTCCAACAAGGCATCCTCTTTCGTTCCACGCGCCTCCTTCCCATTCAGCTCATCCTCTATCCCCGAAGTCTCCTAGGTCATCCTTGTGGTACCGGTCATAGTCCTCAAACTCCGCCTCACGTCCTGGGGTCCACCTTCATAGAAATTAGCGCCAAAATCGTCCCAGGGGCCCTCAAACCCCTTGACGAATCCTCGCTGCTCGAACCCATGACCGCCGGAGGCTCTAGAAGCGCTCGGCGTCCCGGCGGTTACTGATTGGGGGATTGGTGGTCCGCCAGGGGCCCCAGATGGCTCTGGCGGGTCATCGGGGCACACAGGTAGCCTTGATGGGCCGTTAGAGGCTCTGCGGGGCCCTGACGGGCTCGCCAGAACTTGCCCTGGCGGGCCGCCAGTGCTCGACGGTTGCCCTGGGGGTGCCGACGTCCTTCCGTCTCATGTTTCCCGTCTGTTGTAGAACCCTCGTCGCACCGCCACGCCTTCATTGAGAGCCTGTTCCTCATTGTCCGTGACCAAATCTGCATCTGAACGAAGTCCCTCGCGAAAGGCATCAACTTTCTCCTTCCCCTTCGCCAAAGATCTCGCCTTTTGCTTCGGATATAGGGTTTTGACCTGATTTGAATCCAACTTCTTGGAGAACACATCAAATTTCTAATTTGTTTGACCTATGGCTTCCATGAGTTGCGAGAATATCTGATCAAACTTGCTCTTCTGTTCGTCGGTGCTCTTCTTAATCAAGTCGTGGATCTCGCCTTCACAATTCTCCATCCTCTCTTCCAATGCATCGATTCTATCCTTGGACCTCGTAGTCGTCATGGATCGACGAGCTCTGATACCAATTTGATATGTTTCAGATCTGGATTTGTGATAAAAATGTGATTATTATGAGTTTTTGGGGGAGAAAAATGGGATTTTTATGGATATCGAAGAGATTTGGGAAATAAAAGATGGGGTTTTATTGATGTTGAAACTGAAAATACAAAGATAACTAGCATCGATTCGAGAAGAGGCCTTTCTCCTAGCTTTCGATTCGAGATCAAAGCCTAAGATCTCCAACTAATTGTCCATGGACAAATTGATTAAGGGGTTATCTTCAACTATTCAAGCATCCCCTCCCCATAGCCGGCCCTAGGCTATAAATAAAGGAAAATTGATAAATTTACGAAACCCCCAATAATTTATAAAATTACAAAAATGCCCATATTGAGCCTAAACTCCTAGAGACACATCATATACCAAGATAGCACAATTGAGAGGAAATGTTACATTTTAGACATGTAACTTTTATGTTTGTCCATTGTTGTTCTGCACAAGAAAATCATCTTTGCCAGCACGGATTATTCTCCAACGAAACTGTTTATCTTTATGTACGGTTCCAAGAAATCAGAAATTTGTATTGGCTTGTAGTGGAGCTTAAACTATAAGTGTAAACTTAGTTGATGCCACATATCTCAGGGACAGTAGTAGTAAGAGAGCAAGTTGCTCTTTTGGCGAATTGCAAAGATGTTTTCCAGTTTGAAGTACGTTTATTGACCTTTATGCGTACTGTTTGGTGATTTTTGAAACTTCCATTATCTCAAAGATACTTTGCAACCTAAAGCTATTTAGTGTGCCATTTCAGCGTGTCAATTGGAAATCCTTTAAATAAAAATAGTGGCTAGAATTTTCAGGGCAAGATCCAACCCAAGTTGCTATTTTAACTGAGCTAGCAAAGTTAACCTAATTTCTAAATTCGTGAAGCCCACATGTCGTGATTTCAAACATTAACAATACTGCACATGGACTCCATACCTCAACCCTTGTAGGATCATGATTTTTTATGGAGTCATGCAAATCATAGCTGGATTTGATACCTATGGGTCAAGAGAACTCTTTGAATTTCTAGATTTATCCGACGGGGTATATTTTGCCTTTCTATAGCTTATCATAGATGGTCAGCAATTTCATCTATTTATGCTTGGAGAACCAACCCGGCAAGCAAAATTTCATGCAATTCATTGCGCTTATTGATCTGTGGGATGGTTAGTTGATGGCTAAGAGATTTCCAAGCCAATGCTCATATAGGTGGAACTGAACTCTTTTCTGTGAAAAATTGTGTCTGAGGGTAGGAGCGAATCTTCTTTTTTGAGGAACCAACCTGCTAAGATAGAATCAACACCATCTCTCCACTTACAAAGCCCCTTTTCACTCGAACATGAGAATTTGTTTCATGATGTCATGACTGTGCTAAATGCTAGACCCCAGTGGAAGCTTCGTCTACATGGAGGCAAGGGAATCCGGGGGTGAATTGGATGGGTAATGACGAGAAAAGTAGGGCCAGAGTTAATGGTTGAATAGCATTTTGTGTCATTTAAAAGATCTTCTAGTCAAAGATACGTATGTATGGTATTTGGAAGATCTGTATAACCAACCTGAATTTTCTGGCAAAAAATGAAATTGCATGGATCATGTAGTGTTCAGATGGAGTCAGATATTTAGTGTATGTTATGTACTATGTACAACACATGTTCTTTTGTGGTTTTGAAATGGGACTGCAAGAATGAATTGGCCAGATATTTTAGCGGTAATAATGTTGAAAATAATGTAAGGCCAATTGTAATGATAGGTCTTAGAATAGCACATAACATATATTTAAATCATGTGGAAATAATTCTGTCATGTTTCTAATAAGTAGGATAAATATTACAATTTCGCCATGTTTCTAATAAGTAGGATAAATATTACAATTTCGTTAAAATCTGAGTAGTTAAAAAATATGGAAATAGTAAATACCGTACGATATAAGCATTCTTAGTAGTGTTCTAAAAGGCGGATTCATATGCGTGCGGTTTGACAACGCATAACACATAGTTGGTTTATGTGACCGATTATACAGATTACACGAAAATAAATATTTTAATATATAAATAAGCATTAAGAGAGAGAGAGAGAGAGAGAGAGAGAGAGAGAGAGAGAGAGAGAGAGAGAGAGAGAGTATTTATATTTATGTGCATATTAAATAAGCTAAGTATATGTGTGTGAGTGTGAGTGTGTGGGGATATCAATATAATCATATATATCTACATGTAGCTCAGACACATGCATATCTACGTATGTGCATGCATATCTACGTATGTGCATATTGAATAAGCATTAAGTATATATACATATGCCTATGTGTAGACAACATACTAAAAAAGAAATATATATAGTTTAGCATTAATGTAGCATTAAAATCAACATGTTATGCGCCTAGATATGCAGGTGCATAACAAATATGCACCTGCATATGCGGACGTCCGCGTAATCCAAGCGCATAACATAACTTCAGTGTGGTTAGGAACCGCATCCTTGTATGCGAACGCATATGCAGCTATGCAGCTGCATGTCACCTTTTAGAACACTATTTATTAGCAACTAGCAACAAACATACAAGAATATCATCAAATATACAGAGCAGCAACGCAAAAAAGTCATAAGAGCATAATAAATAATGTCAAGCAAACACTTCACTAACTACTTAAATGCATGTACAATATATAAACTAAGAAAAAGGCAACAACTTGATATCATGATCTACATATTTGTTAAACAAAAAAGTCTGCATCCCAATTCACATCAAAACAAGTTAACATTAAATCGAGGTTTTTAATTTTTATCTTTTTTTGGTTGTACCGTATTTACACTATTATGCTAGAATGGGTTGCCATGTTATATGGAAAATGTAGAGTAATGCTTCATTCTGGATTGTAGATGTGCGTTATGTAAAGAAAAGGTTGCTATGTTATGTAATGGGTTATTTCAAGTTACATTTTTTTTTTCAAACATGGGACTTTTTTTTCCAAGCATCGAACATAAAAGTTTGGAATCAGCGCAGGAAAGACCACCTAGGTCAGATATTTTAAGTGAAGAGTTCCAAGTTGCAGTTGCTCATATAGTCCGCTCCAAGGACATGTCGTAGCAATACATTTACTGAATGCTAGTTTGCTTAATATCTTTTGAGAATGTATTTTTTCCTCTAGATTTTAAATGTTGATTATAATATCAAATTGTTTCTATTACAATGGCCAACTTCATAATTCAGGCTCATATTGGCTCATATTGGTCGATTTCATATAAAAATTATGGTGTTCTACATTTACATATGGACCTAAGGCTCGATGTTAAGATAGTAGATGTCATTCTTGTTGCATCCTCTCATTGGCTTTTTAAAGACTAATGTTGTAACACCTGTTAAGTCAGATTTGACTTGTTTCACTATTAATGGGGAATAAAGATTTTGAGCATAGATGGTAGTAATTAGAGAAAAATTAGGGCAACAGAGGGATTTTTATTGATAAAAGTAGATCTCACAAGATACGACTTTTAATTCGAGAGAAAGTCCAATTGTCTCCCAATAACCTAAACTAGCTAATTGACTACTAATAAACTATTAATTTATCCCAATATTTAGCATAAAAATCATAAAGACCTTGCCCTCTTATTTAAAATAAAAGCCCTCACTATTTAGGTAATTAACTGAAATGACAGAACTACCCCTCATATTAAACAATTACCAATTTAATTGCCCTGCCATTATTCTCCTATTTAAACAATTATCAATTTAATCAGCATACCATTACTCCCACATTTAAATAATTACCAATTCAATCGGCCCATCAATTTTAGCGACATAATGGTACTTCCCTCCCATTGTTCTCAAGGTGGAATTTCAAAAACTGCTGCTGGATTGCGTCCCTTGGCCCTCAAGTTGCGTCATACTTCAAATGAGGGTGCTCATTCTATTCTACATCTTCCCTTCTCAGCTGTTACCCCAATGTCTTCTTCATCACCGACAGTCAAAACCTAAAATGTGCGATCTATCATAAGGTGCGATCTTGACAGTGATGTTCTGAAGCAAACTTCTCGTCACAATGAAAACACAAATTCTTCATGCATTTATTATGTATCTGTCTCTGTGAGGCGTTTTATCTTATTTTCGGGTCACGTCTCATTATTCCTGTCTTGGGTTATCTTGTCTGAACCTCCCTAGTTCCGTCTTCTTTCCCTCCATCGTGGTATTGGTACATTGAGTGAACTCGCTTGATGTGTCCTTGGTATACCGCTCCACTATGTTTCTGTCCTCGATCATTTGTGTCATCTCCACGTTTCACCTAGCTTTCTCGGCCTTAAAAGGTGTAGTTCGGCTTGAATGTCTACCTTGAGCCTTTTCATGAAATTTCCTTTCCACACCATTTTCTATATCCATCTCACTCAGTCCGAGAGCAACTCGAACTTTTCCATATACTCCATGACTCTCTCCTCTTGCTTGACTACGAACATCTGTTCATGCAGATCACCATTCTGAGTATTATGGAATCTTTCCAGCAGGCATTCTTCGACCTCCTTCCATGATCGTACTAGTTGTTGTTGTCTCTCCATTGAAACCATGCTAGCACCTTTTCCTCCAAACATAAGGCCCCCACCATTAGCTTATTTTTCTTAGTAAGTCTGTTCACGACGAAGCATCGTTTGACACGGTACACCCATTCATAGACGTCTTTTCATTCGAAAATCGACATCTTCAAAAATTTGTGAATCTGTGCTAAATTGCCACAGTTAGGCTATAAATCGGGACCATCAGAAGTGAAATTACTGGTATGTGTTCAAATTGAGAGTCGTGAGACCCCGAAAATTACCAATCAGAACTATCCATGTCGCGTTGTCATTCGTCCAACCTTTGTTGAAGCATCGCCGACCTCCCGTCGGCCTTGATGAAGCCTCATAGGCATCCCACGCCCTCATCGAAGCCTCTTCGGGCTCCATTGGCTGTGTCACCATATCCCCAATGTCGCCCACTACCGTCAAAGTCGCACCGACCTCTACCGGCCTCGCTGAAGCCCCGCTAGCCTCCTCCCCTTGTCGACGCATCATCGGCCTCCATCAGACCCGCTAAAGCCGCATGGGCCTTCCACACCCTCATTGAAGCCTCGTCGGGCTCCCATCGAAGTCGCGTCGGACTCCCCTGGCCGTGTCGAAGCTCCCCATGGTCCTCTGCCCTCATCGAGGCCTTGCTGTACGCCCCTAGGTTTGATGCTGCCTCCTTAGGGTCGACTACTCCCTTCAAAGTCATGTCAGACTTCCTTGGCCCTGCCGAAGCCTTCCTATGCACTCCCGCCCTCGTTGGAGCCCCGTTGGATTGCCCCAAGTTTGTTGATGCCCCTTCAAGGTTGAGTCCTCGAAGTTACATCGGCCACCCCTGGCATCACCGTTGTCTGCCCAGGACAACTTGACCTCCATCGGGACCAACGGCTCCTCCAGGGCTCGTCGCCGCTCGCCGACACCCCGCTGTCCTTGCATGCGTCCCGTCGGGCCCTGTGGGCTCGTCACCTTGTTTCCGCTTCCCCAGGGGCCCCGCCTCCTGGTGCGCCCAATCAGCCCCCCACGGGCTCATCGTCGTTTCCCAAGGGCCCGCCTCTCGGTGCGTCCCATCGGGCCCCGCGGGATCGCCGCCTCTTCCTTAGGGGCCTCGCCCCTGAACAAACTCCAACGGGATCCTATGGGCTCGTTGCCGCATTCATAGGGCCCCCACCTCTCGGTGTGCCCCATCGGGCCCCCACAGACCTACCGCCGCCTCACACGAAAATCCCGCCCCCGACGCACCCCAGCGTCGGGGGTTTGCAGCCCATGTGCACGGAAAATGTGCCGCCACGCTCCCCTTGGATCCACCCCGTGACTGATGTCACGTGCGGATCTGGCCTGATTTGGCTAGATCCGACTACCTCCAAGGTTGGAGCGGTTCGTCGCAGCAGATCCATCGTTTTTTGATTTTTTCCTCAACGACGCTGGTTTTTTCTTTGACGTTGGCACGTTTCATTGCTGTGCCGCCTTCTCATGCGTCTTTTTCGCTTAGATCTGTCTCCGAATGGACAATCACATGTGGTGGCGACTGTTCATGTCGATTAACTGCTTCATCATGGCATCCAGAGAGGCAAATTGTTATTAAATGGTCGCAAACCGCTTTGAGAATTTCTACCTCGTTCTCAAATTTCTCTTCCAAAGCATCCACCTTTTTTGTTGCCATTGGTGCCAGATCCAAGTACCCTGATGCCAATTTGATTGGAATTAAGGTAAAATTAGGGCAAAAAAGGTAATTTTATTGATAGTAGAGTACATCTCATAAGATACGACATCTAATTCAAGAAGGTGGTCAGTCCTTACCCAATAACCTAAGTTAGCTCAGCTAATTGACTATTAATAAACTACTAATTTATCTCAATATTCAGCATAAAAAGCATAAAATCCTAATGACCTCACACGCCTACCCTCTTATTTAAAATAAAAGCCCTCACTAATTGGTAATTAACCGAAGCAACTAAACTACCCCTCCTATTACACAACTACCAATTTAATCGGCCTACCATTACTTCCCTATTTAAACCATTACTAATTTAATCGTCCTACCATTACTCTCACATTTAAACAATTACCAATTTAATTGGCCTATCAATTTGGCGGCCTAACTACTGATCTTACAGCATACGACCCCATTGTTTCAAGTTTTCAGTACAGTAGTAATAATTAAAAAAGATGAAAAATTCTTATAACAAAGTATCATGTCTGCTATAAGTCATGTGGGCACAGATTATAATGCACAATGGTACCTAATGTGTCTGGTTAACCATTATATTAACTGATTCATAGTCACATACAGTCTGTATTTGTGATGCACATCTGGGCATGTCATGCATTAGGGCGGTACTACAATGAAGATAACAAAAAAAATAAAAATACATAGATAGTATATATAATGAAACATAGATGCCTGATCAAATGCGATTGGATCCTCATGCCTTGATCAGTTGTTCATCCGTGAGAAAATATAGCCCTGGAGTACTGATAGATATATATGCATAGCTACTGTCAGTTTATGAAACAGGACCGCATGAAAGACATATTGGAGCAGACCAATACTTCCCTCAGACAAAGAAAGTTCAATGCCATTCTAAAGTTGTCCTGCAACCAGTATTCGAATAAACTACAACATGACGGAAGTGATACCATTACTGAAAAATCCATTACTTCGAATTTTGGACATTGTAGGATGAAATTGCACAAGCATGCAATCTCTTGGACTTGCTTAATTTTTATGGGTACTACTCAGCTGTGCCCAACATAGCTTTATGTAAAGAGACTATGGTGCTCAGGATGGCGTTGTAACTTAGTTTCCCATTTCCAATACTGCAGTATATTGTTACCGCCAAGTGACCATCAATGTTGTAGAATATGGGGCTGTCTGCTGTGAACTTATACAAGTTGTTGGTAATTCTTATCATGCAAACTGTTTGCTGGTCTGCCTCTGGGGTCCAGCTGTTCTGGATGGCTCTATATTCATGATGCCGGGGAAGTAAGGTCATATTAGTTTTGCAGTCTATCTGCAGACAATCTCCGTTATTATGCATGGCAAAATATTTAATTTATTTGAAGTTGAATGCTGCTGTGACGTCACATTGCTGTTTGCAGCTTATTTTTATTCTTAAGCTCAGGTTATCTAAGGACCACTATTCGGCTTTTGATATTTATAATTGATGCAGGAGCTACTGGTGGAGCAATGGATGCTGGAAACCTGCTCAAACCAATGCTCGGTCGAGGCGAGCTCCGCTGTATTGGGGCAACTACATTAACCGAATACAGGAAATACATCGAAAAGGACCCTGCGTTGGAGCGTCGATTTCAGCAGGTGTATTGCGGCCAGCCTTCTGTTGAAGACACCATATCCATACTTCGTGGACTTCGTGAGCGCTATGAGCTGCATCATGGTGTTAAAATATCGGATTCTGCTCTAGTTTCGGCTGCTGTTCTGTCGGACCGGTATATTACAGAACGCTTTTTGCCGGACAAAGGTATATTAAGATGCATAGATTTTACACAGTACCTTACAGGACATTTACTTAGAACCTCATTGTGAATCACATGTGCAAATACCTGCCTATTTGTATTTCTAGATTGGGGCATGCTGGTACATCAAGTATTTTATAGAGCATATATACATTGTTGTTAAGTCTGTAGGTTTTCTGGTCATGTAGGCATTTAAACTACATGTTTCTAATTTCTCTGGGGAACAATTCTTTCTGTAGTTCTCCAAAATTTTTATATGGGTATGATTATATTTTCAGGACCAGTGTTCCCAAAAATAGCATTGCAATTTGCTTATAGGGTAGAACTCCTTAATTTTTTTAATGTAAACGCTCTTTTCAATAAACATTACAAATAACTCAATTGTGTTTATTGCAGCCATTGATCTCGTTGACGAAGCAGCTGCGAAGCTGAAGATGGAAATAACATCTAAGCCCACTGAGTTGGATGAGATAGATAGAGCTGTAATGAAATTGGAGATGGAGAAGCTATCATTAAAGAATGATACCGACAAAGCATCAAAAGAAAGACTAAGCAAGCTCAATACTGACCTTGAATCTCTCAAACAAAAGCAGAAGGAACTCTCAGAACAGTGGGAGCATGAAAAATCCCTAATGACTCGAATCCGATCAATTAAAGAAGAGGTAATACTCTTTAGTGGTAAAATAAATAGTACATGTGAAGATGTATATGCACTGAAATTCTTCAGCTCATTTTTAAAAATGCTTTTAATCCCATGTTGTCTTGCTGTAGATTGATAGAGTAAACTTAGAGATGGAAGCAGCCGAAAGAGAGTATGACTTGACTCGTGCTGCTGAGCTCAAGTATGGGACCCTTATGTCTCTACAAAAAAAGCTAGAGGAGGCTGAACGTAACCTTGCTGAATTCCAGAAGTCAGGCAAGTCCCTGCTTCGAGAGGAGGTCACAGACCTTGATATTGCTGAAATCGTCAGCAAATGGACTGGCATTCCAATATCAAATCTGCAGCAGTCCGAGAGGGACAAACTGGTTTCTTTGGAAGAGGTTCTTCACAAGAGAGTGGTGGGCCAGGACATTGCTGTCAGGTCAGTAGCCGATGCCATCCGCCGCTCCAGAGCAGGGCTTTCGGATCCGAACCGACCAATTGCAAGCTTCATGTTCATGGGTCCTACTGGCGTTGGCAAAACTGAGCTGGCGAAAGCCCTTGCAGGTTACCTCTTCAACACGGAGAACGCCCTGGTTAGGATAGACATGAGTGAGTACATGGAGAAGCATGCGGTTTCTCGGCTGGTTGGGGCACCACCAGGGTACGTTGGATACGAGGAAGGTGGACAGCTCACTGAGGTGGTCCGGAGGAGGCCGTATTCTGTAGTCCTCTTTGATGAGATAGAGAAAGCACACCATGACGTATTCAATATTTTGCTGCAGCTGTTAGACGACGGAAGAATTACTGATTCACAGGGGAGAACCGTAAGCTTTACAAATTGTGTCGTTATAATGACATCAAATATTGGGTCACATTACATTCTGGAGACTCTAAGGAACACTCAAGACACGAAGGAAGCGGTGTATGAGCTTATGAAGAACCAAGTGATAGAGCTTGCAAGGCAAACTTTTCGTCCAGAATTTATGAACAGGATTGATGAGTATATTGTGTTCCAGCCGTTGGATAATAAACAAATCAATCGTATTGTGGAGATCCAGGTACCTATTTCTTTACATTACCCTATTGACTTTGATACTTGCCAGTTAGTGTTAACACGTAGTTTTTAGAATTGGTTGATACAATGAAGTCAGTGTCCCATATCTAGAGAACGCCAGCTTAGAAGTTTAAGCAGAAGTTCATAGCTAGTTCTGTCGACCTCACCCATATCCTTGGTGCAAGATTTGGATTAAAATCCGACTGTTCTTTTTGTGCATGTTTTACTTGAACCGATAATAGAGATATTAGTAGGGATGGTATTTTCTTAATTCAGATTAGTTGAGAGTTTGAGACTCGTAAGATCCATTAGCCCAGCACGACCATAAATTTTTAAGGTTTATGATTTGAAGATGGGTCAGGCAATTCACCGAATTTTTGTGGGAACTGATTTTATGATAACATTAACATTGATTAACAGTAGCATTAACGTTGATTACCATGTTAATGATGTAGTTAGTTTGAAGGTTCGCTTCACCCCTCAGATCTTCTTGTACTTGGTTTTTAATTATGCAAAATCTTCTAAATTTCGGCCAAGATGAGCAGGTTAAAGGGGACCGACCATTTGATCCGTACGCAGTCTTTTATGACATTTACCTCTATGTTCTGCAGTTGAATCGACTGAGGGACAGGCTCAAGCAAAAGAAGATTGATCTCCATTTCACCCCGGAAGCTGTAGAGCTCCTCGGGACTCTTGGTTTTGACCCCAATTTCGGAGCGAGGCCAGTGAAGAGGGTGATACAACAAATGGTTGAGAATGAGGTGGCTCTCGGCGTGTTGAGGGGCGCTTTCAAGGAAGAGGACTCGATCATCGTGGATGCCGATCTTTCTCACACATCAAAAGATCTCCCCCCGCACAAAAAGCTGGTCATCAAGAAAATAGAAAGCGATTCAGTGGGAGAGGCCCTGCTTGCAAATAACTAGGAGTAAACCGTATGTATGTCCTTTTGCTAATCTGCAGTGGCGCATGCTTGATATTACAGTTGATATTACAGAGGTACGAGGTTACATGACTGTTTTACTTGTAGATTGCACATTTTGAAGGAATTCTGGCGGTCTTAACTTTTTTTCGCAGCTCTTTGGCTTGTGGTACATAAATTCTGTTTCATGTAAGAAATTTGTTAACTCTGTCCCTTTATTTGCATTTTCTGTAGTTTAGGAGAATTTTGGTCGTGCGAGAGGCAGCATGCATGTCAAATGTCTGTTGTTTCTGCATGCAGCGTGAGCCTTGAATGTACTTGGATGTCTATTGCTCCTGTTGCCAACAAAGCTTGTCCGTCCGCTGGTCGCTGGATGTTTAAGAATCAAACGCAAGCAAAAAGAGAGAATGCTGAAATGTATATTTCTTTCTTGTAAATTATGTTAAATAGTTAGATTGGAGTGTAATCTATAAGGATTTTTTAACATGAGTTTATGTTATCTCGTCTTTATCCTTGATCCGCAGCCTGATATCTTTAAGCTATAGTCTGATTTTCTTAGTTTCAGCTAGATATGGGACAATGTTTAACTTAGACAAATGTTACTTTGCGATTAGTCTTCAAGCGTGTTTCCTACTTGGTCTTCAAGTGTGTTTTGACATTTTTATGAAACCCAATCATGCATACCTATTTTTTTAGTTTCCAAAGAGCAACTCTTCACAAAATCTTAAAAGGTGCTAAATATTAAAAGGTGCTGAGTTGGAATTCCTTTCATTCTTAGCTTGGAATTCCATTCATTCTAAGCTAATTCTAAGCTAAGGATTTTTGTAGTTCTGTAGATTAATCTACAGAAGAACTAGGAACAGGAACAGAAAGCTCTAAGCTCTTTCCCCTTTTTTGACTCTTTGGTCTTAAGAATGCTTATCACTCCTGGTCCATGCATATTTTCTTATATGCTTTTTGTCAGAGGTTTTTTGAAGTATACCGCCAAAATCTTGTATATTGGGAAATCTCAACTTAAGTTATGTCAAAATACGCCCTCATGTTTGCAAAAGGGGGAATATCAGATTGATTGTTGTTAAGTAGGGAAAGAAATTTTGAATTATCCAAATGCTGTTAGAAGGTAATTGGACTCAAGAGAGAGAGAGAGAGAGAATTTCATTGCTAAGAATAAGTCACCATAGCTAAGAGCCATGGTGCTCTATTTATATATCTCAAAGTGGGGAGGCCAAAAGCCTCTAGGAGACCAAGGGTCCCCATTACTCTAAGTAATGGGGGCCTAATGAATGGGTAATGAAGGAGGGGAGGCCAAAGGCCTCCCTCATTCATAACACTCCCCCTTACACATTCATCACTTCGGTCTCAGCTACTGAGGCAAGGGGTGGATACTTCTGGATCCAGAGTAAGTGTGTTTGCCTCGTTAAAACCTTAGCTGTGGAAAACCCAGTGGGAAAACCCAACAGCTTAAGGAAAAAGAGTGCAACCCACATGTTACTCCCCCTGATCCGTACAAGCTTCAGGCTTGCAGGTCTTTCAACTGTCGCATACCAATGTTCTTTACAAGCTTTACAAAAGTACATTTAGGCAATGCCTTAGTAAAAAGATCAGCTAAGTTGTTGCATGACTGGATCTGTCGAACTTCAATCTGCTTGTCGTTCTTCTGCTCGTGCGTCCAGAAAAACTTGGGAGAAATGTGTTTTGTCCTGTCGCCTTTGATGTAGCCCTTCTGAAGCTGAGCAATGCATGCGGCGTTGTCTTCGAATAGGACAGTAGGCTCCAGATCACTGGTCTTCAGGCCAGTGGATTGGAGGATGTGTTGGACGACGGAGCGTAGCCAAAAACATTCTCTGCTCGCCTCATGGATCGCGATGAGCTCTGCATGGTTGGAAGATGTAGCAGTAGTGGTTTGTTTTACCGATCTCCAAGAGATAGCAGTACCTCCGTAGGTAAATACAAAACCTGTTTGAGATTTTGCCGTGTGCGGATCAGAGAGATAACCTGCATCAGCATAACCAAACAATTTGGGGGAGGCACCTCTCTGGTAGTAAAGTCCAAGATCAATGGAACCCTGAAGGTATCGCAGAAGATGCTTTACTCCGTTCCAGTGGCGCTTTGTGGGCGCAGCACTGTGTCTGGCTAGTAGATTAACTGTAAACGCTATATCGGGACGCGTACAGTTAGCCAGATATAGAAGTGCTCCAATGGCACTGAGGTAGGGTACTTCAGGACCCGGTATCTCCTCCCCCTCTTCCAGTGGCCGGAAGGGGTCCTTATGTACATCTAGTGATCTTACGACCATAAGAGTACCTAAAGGATGACATTTATCCATATGAAACTTGCGTAGAAGTTTCTTTGTATAATTAGATTGGTGTAATAGGATTCCACCTCTTAGGTGTTCTATCTGTAAGCCAAGACAATACTTTGTTTTGCCTAGGTCTTTCATTTCAAAAGTATGTTTAAGGCTTTCAGATATCTCTTTGATCTCTGCAGGAGATCCTATGAGATTTAAGTCATCTACATATACAGCTATGATGACAAATCCTATTCCCGTTCTTTTGATAAAGATACACGGGCAGACTTCGTTATTCGTGAATCCTTGCTGTGCAAGAAAATCACTTAGTCTGTTATACCACATCTTGCCCGATTGTTTTAGACCATATAATGATCTATGTAGCCTTACAGAGAATACGTCCCGAGGTATCTCTTTCATCTCTAGGGGTAGATTAAACCCATCAGGAAGTCTCATATAGATATTTTTATCTATATCGCCATATAGATATGCAGTCACAACGTCCATGAGCTGCATTTCTAGGCTTTCCAGAGAAGTTAGGCTGATTAAAAATCGGAAGGTGATCGAATCCATGACCGGGGAATACGTATCTTCGTAATCAATCCCCGGTCTTTGGGAAAATCCCTGGGCTACAAGGCGTGCCTTATAGCGAACGATCACATTATTTTCATCTCTTTTTCTTATGAAAACCCACTTATATCCCACAGGTTTTACACCTACTGGTGTTTGGACTACTGGTCCAAAGACTTTGCGTTTCAAGAGTGAGTCCAGCTCTACTCTTATTGCCTCGTCCCACTTTGGCCAATCATCTCTGCGTTTACATTCCGCTAGAGATCGTGGTTCGACGTCATCGTCATATTCAGTGACGTGAACAGCAATATCGAACGCAAAATCGTCGTCGACGACTATGCTATTTCTGTCCAGTACTTCTCCAGTACGTACAAAATTTAATGATGTTTCTCCTATTGTTTCCTCTGCTGGGGAAATCAGGAGGGGAGAAGTAGCTGGTCTGAGCTCAGCATCCTGTGGAGGGATAATCTTAGTATAGCCAGGAGTCTTCCTCTTTCGAGGAACTTTATCTTTTGAACCTGGTGGGCGTCCTCTTTTCATTTGAGGTACAACCAATTCTGTTGCCGGTGGGCTGCATCCATCTATGGGGATGTCAATCCTAGCTGGCGTGTTGGCAGCAGGGACGTGTGAACGGACAATCTTCTGGTTGTCCGTGAATTTATCCGGTAAAAGATGTACTGTATTCTGGATGTGAAGGATCTCATCTTCACACAGATTAGTACGCGGATCATATAGGGACAAAGACTTCTGGTCCCAACTAATGGTCTCAGAAGCTTCTGGCTTCTTAGACTGTGTGCCCAGTTTTGGAAAAAATTTCTCATTAAATTCACAGTCTGCAAAACGTGCCTTGAATGCGTCACCCGTCAGGGGTTCAAGGTATCTGATAATAGAGGGCGAATCAAACCCAATATATATACCTAGACGACGCTGAGGACCCATTTTGGTCCTCTGCGGTGGTGCTATTGGGACATATACCGCACAACCAAACACTCTCAAATGAGAGATATCCAGAGGTGCGCCGTATGCTAGTTGCATCGGGGATAAAGTGTGACCTCCAAAGGGTCTTATCCTAATAAGTGATGCGTCATGTAAAATAGCATGCCCCCAAGCATCCACAGGCAACTGGGATTGCATAAGCAATGGACGTGCAATCCATTGGAGTCTCTTTATAAGGGACTCAGCTAATCCGTTTTGGGTGTGAACATGTGCTACAGGATGTTCAACTTCAATACCCGTTGCCCGGCAATAGTCTTCGAAGACTTGTGAAGTAAATTCTCCCGCATTATCAAGACGTAGTTTCTTGATTTGGTTATCGGGGAAATGAGCACGCAACCTTATTATTTGTGTCAATAGCTTTGGAAAAGCTAGGTTGCGGGTGGACAAGAGGCACACATAAGACCATTTGGTTGATGCATCAATCAGTACCAAGAAGTACCGAAATGGGCCACTTGCGGGGTGAATAGGCCCGCAAATGTCACCATGAATTCTCTCAAGGAAGCCAGGAGACTCTAATCCCACTTTAAGGAGGGATGGTCTCGTTATTAGTTTTCCCTTAAAACAAGGGAGACATGGAAATTCACCCTTTTGAAGAATTTTCAGGTTCTTCAATTTGTGTCCACGGGATTCAGTGATGATGCGGCGCATCATTGCTGTTCCAGGGTGACCAAGTCTATTGTGCCAGAGTTCGAACTCTGGCAGTGATTGGCACGTCTGGTGCTCAGTCATATTGGCTTCTATTGGTTGAATGTATGTTTGGTAGAGACCCGACGGGAGTCCCTTGAATCGTTCGCAGATGATCTTCCGGTCATCTTTCTGACGAGTTACATACAAATATTCAACCGTATTTTCATCTCTGGTTTCTAAGTGATATCCGTTTAAACGGAAATCATTGAAACTTACGAGATTCCTATTTGATTTAGGAGAGAATAATGCATTTTTTATTTGAAGTCTTGTGTTATTTGGGAGCAATATAATTGCTTCACCAGATCCTTCGATTATTTGGGACAGTCCTGAAATTGTGATAACAGGACCGCCATATTTATTTACGCTATTAAAATAGCAATGATCGCGAAGGATTGTGTGCGTTGAGGCACTGTCCACTAGGCACTCAGACATCATCTATATAAGCAAAAACGAAATTTTATTTGAGCGAAAATGTAAACATTCATTCGAAAATAAAAGTTCGTAATTAAGCAAATAAAGATGAAGATACATTGAATTTCTAAAAAGCATAGATAAATGATGGTGCTTAATCGAGAAGGTCGTCGTTCTCGAAGTCTTTTGCAGTAAACATTGTTGGTGGCTGAACAGCCGCCAAGTTTGTTTCAGGTAGAGACTTTTGGCTCGCCTGGTATAGATCCTGGAGGTGGCGAGGAGTGTGGCAGTTTCTGGACCAATGGCCAGTCATGCCGCATCTATGGCATTTATCCTCCCAGTTCTTCTTTGGAAGTGACACTTGCTCGGTGTTCTTTCGTTTCCAAGTGAAGTTTCTTTTTCCCTTGTTGTTTTTGTTTGTCTGTGGAGCTGCACCTCTTGGTTGCTTCATTATAGCTTTCCCTTTAGTGTTTTTAGCCTTCCTCTTGTTTTTCCACTTCTGGGGAGAAACGTGGTGGGCTTCAGGGATAGGGGCAGTGCCAGCTGGACGCAAGTTATGAGTTGCAAGCAGTAAGTCTCGATTCTGCTCTGCCTTAAGTAGGCATGAGATCAGATCGGAGAATTTCGTGAAATTGCGTTCACGATACTGCTGCATGAGGATTGCATCTTTCTCGTGAAATGAGGTAAATGTCTTTTCCAACATGCGCTGTTCTGTCACTTCTTCACCGCACAACTTCAGGCGTGAGGTGATGTTATGAAGTGCAGAATTGTACTCAGCGACGGACTTATAGTCCTGAAGTCTGAGGTTTTCCCACTCATAACTGGCACAGGGTAATATAACATCAATTTGATGTTTATACCGTGCTTCCAGCGCTGTCCATAGGTCCTTTGGGTCCTCAACCGTTAAGTATTCGGCCTTCAAGGTCCGATCTATATGTTTCCTAATGTAGATTATGGCTTTCGCCTTATCTACATCGGATACAGTGGTTGTAGGGCTGCTGCTAGCTGTAGCAGAAGCTTCGGCCGCTGCTGGGGCCGAGGAAGGAGCCAAAATGGACCCAAGGAGGGCCATCGAACGCAAGTGGAACTTCAGGTCCACTCGCCAACTCAGGTAATTTGTCCCTGCAGAATCAAGGACTTCGAAATCGACGCTTGCCAATTTTGCCATTTATCTACGCAATTTAAAATGAGCATGAATTAATTAAAATTCAAAATTCATGCATAAAGAAATAAACAAGTAAAAATGCGGGGATCGGCCAGATACCCAAAATAATAAACAGTCCAAAGTTCGTTTACAGTCCATAAAAAGGAAAGAAAAATAATACAACTTTGGAAACCCAAACAGAACTGGGTCCCTATATCTCCGTCTTCATATGCTGTTGCATCGAGCTTTGGCTTACACAGTCATGAATCGACTCCTTGCGGTCCAGCGGACGCGGCCAGGGCATTGACTAAGCCAGGACCACTTGTTACCCAGTCAAGCTAGGTTGGTCCAGCAAACTTAGCCAAGCACATTGACCGACATCATGATCCATTGAAGGAGTTTTCATCAATTCTATGTGCTGTTGCATCGAGCTTTGGCTTTAAAATACAAATTTCCTCACTTACAAATTCTCTCAAAAGAAAATAAAAGTGCAAGGAAAGTAAATAGGTATACAATGGCCGATCCCGAAAAACACATTTTTACTGATTTAAACATCCACGCAGTTCTAAATATGCTACAGGCATAAAAATAAACAACCACGCATATATCTCAAGTAAAACATATGGTAAAGGAAACTAGAAAATATAATTATCTCGTAGACCACGTGGAAACGTCATACACCGTTAGGTTAGGTGACTAACGGCAGAGCGGTCTCAGGATCTTTAAGATATTTATATTTTGAAAAATCCTAATAATCCATAAAAAATTAACAATTCAAGAGAGATGTTTTACATAATATCAGCAATTTGATTAACCGGGCTTCTGGCCCAAATAAACAGACGAATTAAATTATTATTCTAATTTGGGCTTCAGGCCCATAAGCAAAATTAAACACATATTAATTGTAATCGTTATGTACTGGGCTTCAGCCCAACAAAAAGAATTTATAAATTTTTTTATTTAAGATTTGGGCTGCAGGCCCATGGACTGTATTTTTTAGAGTAAATTTAAAACAATCTAATAAGGGCTTTATGGTCCCAAACTACTGACAGACGCTCTTATGTCATTATTCAGACGTTCTGCGTCAATAAGTCGCATACAGAAACTTAGCTCCCAGCTCGGACTACAGACTGTAAGTGGATATGAACTTCCAATTTCTAACTTAAAGGTTATCCATTTTACTTCATAATCATGAAATCCTTTTGCGCATGTCTTAATATGACAGTAGGAAAATATAACCGTCGACTGGTACAAAATTGGCATAAAATCATATTAATGCCCAAGAGCAGCACGCTCTCGCTGCCAAATCAATGTAGAGGGAAGTTTCACTACAGTTTCTACCAAGTGGAGATACATAGTTAGAATTTCACACACCTTTGAAATTTAGAAGCAACTATTTTTAGTTTGAAATATTATCAGATAGAAAATCAAAATATATCAAATTTATATCAATATCTCACTATGCTAATCAGATTCATTAACCAAAAAAAAATCATGAATCAACGGCCAGGTCCTGGCCATGAAGAGGGTAGAAAAATGTAGTGAAAACTTCACACAATAGCAAGGACATTAGCCAGGCAATACTTGCCTGTAACCAGACACGCAGAGGACATTTGGCCTCTCAATATTTCAAAAACTCAACTTATTTCAATTTCAGTTCACGGTTTAATTTCATAAGTATGTACCACGCTTACAATATTTTGTAAGTATATACGGGATCGAAAAGTTACCTCTAGATCAAAGATCTAGGGAAGATCGTGATAAGAAAAATCCGTAGATCGTGCTGATAACGTGTTAGAAGGTAATTGGACTCAAGAGAGAGAGAGAGAGAGAGAATTTCATTGCTAAGAATAAGTCACCAGAGCCATGGTGCTCTATTTATATATCTCAAAGTGGGGAGGCCAAAAGCCTCTAGGAGACCAAGGGTCCCCATTACTCTAAGTAATGGGGGCCTAATGAATGGGTAATGAAGGAGGGGAGGCCAAAGGCCTCCCTCATTCATAACAAATGCCTCTTTTTTCTTTAGCCCTCAAGTATATTTGCTGCAGGAGACTTCGAACACTGATACTTACTAAGCTCATGTCTTCTCTGTCCTCTCTTATTTTGTATTGATCATCCCTCCCCTACCCCCTCAAATCTCTAGCAATGAGTATTTTCCCTTGCCCAAATGTGACTCAAAACCATCAAAATTCCCTTGTTTTGCTCTCCTTTTCCGCTCTCCTTTTCCGTCTTCGCTTCCTTTCTATCTCTCCATGTCCTTACAAAGTCCGCTGTAGCAAAACCCATTCGCTCTTCTCTTCTTTCTTCAAATCAAAAAGGTCTCTTGATGGGATGTTGTTAATACTTGGGTACGACCCATTAAGTGGTGGCAAAGTGATGAAGCCCAATTAAAGACTTAAACATCGGCCCAATAACTTAAGAGCGCGCCAGCGGAGAAGAGTTATCACTCAGTCAATGAGACAGCCTCGCTGGTTACACGGGAGTAGTTAATGGAGACCGGGTAAATCGGCAGCCGTTATCAACAATCCCGGAGAGGATCTCGCCACGATCGATGAAGAGCTGTTATGCACTACTGACAGACACCCTCAACTATAAATAGATGAAAAGACAACGTGAGGAGGGTTCAGACTCACAAGGTACGAAAGACCTAATACTCTGAATTATGCTATCACTTTTCTATTTCTTCCTTCAAATAGCTTGAGGTGACTGACTCGAGACGAACCTCCACGGGTCGATCTCGACAGCCCTGAGCATTCCCTTAAGTTCCCATTCTAACTTAAGCATCGGAGGGGATTTGGGTCGAAACCCAGATCCGACCCCCCTGACGTTCCTTTATGGTACAGGAAGATCGAGGCACGACCCAACAGGAGGGTCGAACGACAGCACCCGACGACTGTCGTTCTAGGATCGACCCCATCGAAGGGTCAAATGACCGTCGTATCCAGCCACTGGGTCAAGCCAGCTTCCGTGCTGTATTCTAACATCCATAATCATCGACCCCGGTTTGACCAACCGAGGTCCCACTCACAAGGATCCACTTCGTCAAGAGAGTCCACGTCAGCCCAAATACTGTTGACGTTAATTTTGACATTAATAGTTGGCACCGTCTGTGGGAAAACTGAGTCAACATCCCTGTCATCCAACTACTTTGACCATGTTCACTCACCCAACAACACTTGGTGAGAACACCATGACATCTCCCAGCATCAATGCCCTCGACACGATAATGGGAGGTCAACCACACCCGGAGTTTTCAACCTCCCTCCAAAGTTCTTACGCTGGGAGGCTGATGACTATCTCGGTGGGAAAGAAGCGCCCGAGAGATTCTACACACATAATATCTTTTTCAGATGAAGATTTAGAGGTTGTGGAGCTGCCACATGACTATGCCATTGTCGTCAGTGCCACCGTTGATACGGTGGCGGTGAAGAGATTACTCATCTACACCGGGAGTTCGTGTGATGTGCTCTTCTTCACCACATTAGAGAAGATGAAACTGGCTTTGTTGGAGTTAAGGAAATGTCCAAGACCTCTCGTAGGCTTCATCAGACATTCAACACCGGTGGCAGGCATCCTCATGCTACCAGTGACACTGGGAACGTACCCACGATAGGTCGCCCGTTTGACCAACTTTATCGTGGTAAGGATCAACTTGGCATACAATGGAATCATCGGCAGATCGTTGCTTAATGCAGTAGAGGCGATGGTCTTGACGTTTGATCGGTCCATATTTTACACCTTTTCTGCATGTTTTCACGCCATTTCGATTGCTTATATTGCGATTTTCACGATTATTCGATGATATTGCGTTACTTTTCACTATTTCTTGTTTTTGTCGGATTTCAGGAAATATGGAGCGATTGGGAGCATAAATGAGCTTAAGGGACTTGTACGCGTGCCGGAGCATCGCTCATGGCCTTATTGGGGAGCTAACGACGCTGGACGATGAGCGGGAGAAGAGGAAGATCGATAGAATCGTCGAGGATGCAAGGAGGAGAAGGAAGGATTCCAGAAACAGGCCACTCGGCCGAGTCATGCTAGTCACTCGCCCGAGTGAAGCAGCGTACTCGACCGAGTACGACTGATACGAGAATGCCTTGTGCCGCAATGCACTCGGTCGAGTGATTCCTTTCTCTCGGCCGAGTAGAGGACTCCACTCGACCGAGTGAGTCAGGATTTCTAAAGGAGATCGAAGCCAACTTTCTGGAATTTTGGGGAGCACAGTAGAAGACCCTACTCGGCCGAGTAGAGAAGTCAACTCGACCGAGTGATGAATCCCACTCGGCCGAGTGACGCAGAGCGCCAGAGTGCCCAAACCCCAACTTCGAAGCAGAATCTCTGGAATTTTGGGAGAACATCAGAAGATCCTACTCGGCCGAGTCACACTTCTCACTCGGCCGAGTCATACTTCCACTCGGCCGAATGACATGAGCGCCCAGATTTTCAGACAGCCTCTCACTCGTTTGAAATCTTCTATCATTCCAATAGGCAAAGTATTTTTCTCATATTTTTATGGATAGTAGACTTCATGATGGTTTCAACGCCACCAAGAACGTGCCAATCGGAGGTCGGATGAAATCTGGAGAATTTCTACAAGTTGATGCTGCAGTGCTGGAATTTCTACTCGGCCAAGTCATATTTCCACTCGGCCTGAGTGACTGCGGGCCCAGATTTTAAGTTACGGCCAGAGCTGACTTTGGGCACGAAATTGAGAGGGTTTCTAGGGTTATTTGCTAGGGTTTTGTGGGGCTATATAAGAGGTTTGTAGCCGTCATTAGAGGGGAGTTCCGTTATGTTTTCTTAGGGATTATTTTAGAGGTTAGGCCATGCCCTAGGCCCCCTCTTGGATCTAAAAGCTTGTAATTGGATTTAAGTTCTTCATCAAAGCTAAGTATCATTGTTCTTATTATTTGAATCTTTGATTTGGTATCTTTTTATATGCAAGCAATGTTGTTTATTGATTTCTATATCGTTATTGCTATGCTTGAGTAGATTTGTTGTTCTAGGGCTTGGGGATGAACACAATGGATCCGATCTTAGAATTGTGATGAATGAATTGAATTGTTGTTAGGATTGATAAAAGTTTGGGTTATGATTGATTTATTACGGGTAGCTAGGAATTTTCATTGATTGGAGTTTGCAAGAGATTGGATTCCAATCGATGGGAAGGCCTAGATATTCGATTTAGGTTTATAATCGAAATTCTCTAGACTTGGTTTGCAAGAGATTGGACCAAAGCTAGGATTTTTATTATAAATCTATACTCATATTCGTTTGCAAGAGATTGGACGAATACGAACTATCATAACCTAGATTGTAGCTCGAGTTTGCAAGAGAGTGGGCTCGAGGTGCGATTGGACGATGATGTCGATCTTCATGCTAGTGTCGTAGGTTAGGGTTTGCACGAGAGTGGGCCCTAATCTAGGTTGCTATAGACCGGCAATAGCACGAGAGCGTGAGCTTAGTTCCTATTCAGTTACGACTAGTTCACCTTCATTCAAGCCAAGCAACAATGAGATTTACGATTCACAAGGATGAGTGACGATCCGTAGTGGGGATTCCCTAGCCATAGACACTTTTATTATATTGATTTTGCATTGATATTTATCCAACTTCTTTATCATCGACACTGACATCCATCACCATTTCCATTACATTATACCATAACCATCTCCACCAATAAAACCCTCGTAGTCGAAACAACCTAAGATAGATTGGAACCAACACCACCTCCTCGTGTTCGATACCCGCTCGCCACTTGACCGTGCGCTTATGGTAAAACTACAATCGTTCTCCGGGTGTATATCCGGGGCCGATCAAGTTTTTGGCGTCGTTGCCGGAGAGGTGTTTCCTGTTGGAGCCAATTTGTCACAATTAGGTTGATTAGATTACGTTAAAAAAACAAAAAAATCAAAAAAAAAAATCAAAAAACCAGAGAGAGATTTTTCCCCATCACCTGCTATTATTATTATCTTTATCTCTCTTTGTACCACCGACGTATTTTCCAGGTTGTTTACTTTGGTTGATCAGGTACAGTTGTTGCAACGATGGTGCTTCCAAAGAAGATGCGAGCGGGTTCTATACAATCCTACATATATCTCGCTACATTCTGTCAGGCTGATGGAGAGTCCTTCAAGGAAGCCTTGAGCAGGTTCGAAAAAATGTTAGGAATGTTCCAGGCAGAGTCAGACTATGTATGGGATGGTTCCCAGATATTCAATATCTTCACTAGAGGGCTAAAGGGACCATCACGAGAGTTTATGAGGATGATGCAAGTGGGAAAGTTCAGTGATCTGCAGTTGGCAGCAACCTTGGAGTGCTCGATCTACCGGTTCGCTAACCGTTACGGTAAGTAAACCATCCGACCAAGTATTCATCGATTTTGTTATGGCTAATGTCTCTGGTGCAGGTACTATCGTAGATGGAGTGTATGCTTCTCTTGAAGGTGATCATATCCACCTTTACACTGTCAACACTCCACAAATAGAGACATCTGAGCTGCCGAAGGAGGAAACATATATGGACCTATTGAGAAACATTGTCGACGTAGTTCGAGAAACCGGTCCATTGACAATAACGGCAGGTGATCCCTTTGAGCTCGAATTTCAAAACTTTATTACTCATTGTATCTCTTCCACAGGCACAATTGATGATGGAGTCTATGCTCTAGTTGAGGGGCACAAAACCCATTTTACACCACAATCGAAATACATGAACCCATAGAGCTACCTTGTGCCGTCGTCGCCTCCCCTTGCCACCCACATGAGTCAGAGCAGCCTATACCATCAGAGGATATTATTGAGGAGGTCGTACCTACAGTAGCGGAGCAGACCATCAAGGAGGACATGATTTGGGATGATGACATCTGTATACAGATGGAGCCCGAATTGTGCCCTCCTCCGTTCGAGCTACCACAGCCATCCCCACCTTCTACAGAGGCTGAGCATCCCTCAGAGGACCACCCTTCCACAGACGCCGAGGACTATCCCACAGAGCTTATGGCTCCCCTTCAGGGAGATCTCTTTACTCCCTCATCTCCTACATTTGATTTCCCTCCAGTGTATGATATTTTTTATGATTCAGATTTTGACGACTCATCGTGCCTTTTGCAGGATACACATACATATGAACAAAAGGTACAATGGGACGTATACGAGGAGGAGAGCGAGGAGTTAGCACCCATGGACGCATAAGAATATGATCAAGAGGTGCACTGGGATGAGTCTGACGATGATGAGGAGCATCCTGATGAGACTCTGTCACGACCCGCTTCCCTAAAATGGAGGCGAGGCGTGAGAAGTCCGCTCAGACTTGGAGCTGTGAGGCTCCAGTCTGTAAAGCGTCTGGATTAACCAAGTATAGGTCCTTGCAAATGCAACACAGAACAAAGATAATAATAAAAAAGAGACAGATATATCATTCCAATCCCAGAATGTCCACAAATAAAATCTCAACATCACAGAAAAGCCACCAGGCTAAAAGAAAAGTCTAAAAGGCCCCAGCTTGGCCAATAGAAATAAACGAAGGTACATGAAAGAGAAAAGATGCTACGCACCGACAACCTAACAAGAACTAAGCTGAAAGCAACAGAAAGAAGTCTCTACGACTGATCGCCGATGTCCTCGAACTCCACGTCAACAGTGGACCCAGGCTTCAAGTCAGCAAACATCTCGTCCTCAGCAACGGGCACTGGCTCAGCAACTAACATGCGACACCCAAAGAGACGAGGGCGCATGTCAGCAAGTCTACAAGAGACTTGTGCAAGGAAACTAAAAGAAGGAAAGCAACCTAGTAGTTCTAAAATGTGCGATGACATGGCAGTTTAATGCATGGATGCAACAAGTGAGACAATGCAATAAGTATGACATGGCAGTAAGTATAACATGGCAAGAAGTATAACATGACAACAGGTATGACATGGTAGCAAGTATAACATTCACACGGATTTTTACAAGTCAAGTAACATGTCGTGCTCAGAGTTTACGCCTTACAGTTGAAGTGGCTGTACGGGCACACTTCTACGCTGAGTGGTCGCTTAACCCTACCCCTCCACGTGTAATCGGGCATTGGCTTTTGACCAACACATGTAGCCCGCTTCTGGATCACGAGCCAGGAAGTATATTTGGCATAGGGTTTTGCCTGCAACGCAGGTGCCTAGCCTCAACAAGTCGGGCATTGGCTTTTGACCAACACATGTAGCCCGCTTCTGGATCACGAGCCAGGAAGTGTATTTGGCATAGGGTTGTGCCTGCAACGCAGGTGCCTAGCCTGAACAAGGAAGTACAAGTAGTGTGTGCTACGAAAACAAACATTCAAGCATGGAATGATGCATGGCATGGCAAGATTACAAATAATGTGCGTACAGACAAGGAATTTAAACGTGACAGGCGGAGCACAAGTAAAGAGCATGCAGTTATGAAAATTTAAACGTGACAGGCAGAAATGCATGAATGACATGACAGGGTGACAGATCTAGCTTCGTTGTCAAGCTAGATTTTAAAGTTGCGTCTAGGCAAGTATCATTTCGTCGCCTACGCTCTTTTACACCTAAAACAAGAAATGGCCTAAATCACGGCCTAAACAAAGAACTTGCAAGTTTCACTTGCCTGCAATCAATCGTTCTGAATACACCGTCCAAACAATCCAGTCTACCTATGTGCTCAGATCCACCAGCCTACAGTCCCAAATTAAATTATCTTTATTAGTGAATTATCAGACAACTAAAATACCGATTTTTATCTTGTTTAACATGAATGGGTTGGGGGTCCTAAGTGTTCAGAAATTTACACTCACACGACGCGAGAGCTACACCGGCGTCGGGTAGCGACGCCAGGGGTTGGAATAATAGAAAACGCTCCACGTCCAGATTCCAATATTAGATTCCTCGCTCGCCAATTCTCGGGCAGCGACCAAATCAGCGAACAAGATTCCAAATAGCGGGTAGGAGGTCGGTAGACGTTGTTACGGCTTCCGGGAAGCCGTAACAACAAACCGAGACGAACGGTTCGACGCACGCAGAGTCTACGACGTTGAGCCTCGTAGGAGATGTTCGTAACGTCAGAAAACACCCCTAGGAGAAGTAAGGGGCTGTCGGAAGACCCCAATAGTGAGAGGGTACGATGCGGGATGATTCGACGCGTCGGTACGTCGTTACAACGCGTAACAGTGAATACACTCGCTGTTTCGAGTCAATCAGTGACTGAGGGCTGCCCACAGCTGAGAAGAGGTCGCGGGGGAGGAAGACACGCCGGAGGGGGGCGTGGGCAGCGGCAGCGGCGGCGGCAACGGCTGTGGTGGCCGCTGCTGCTGCTGCTGTGAACTGCTGCGAGATTTGCAGCGTCTCCAGCGATCAGCGGGGCTTCCACGGCGGCCTGAGGGGAGGAGATGGTCAGGAGAAGGGAGAGAGAGGTCCGGCGACGGCTTAGGGGTCGGAGAAATGAAGAAGACCGGCTCTCGGAGATGTTTGCGTGCGTAAAAAGGTGGGAGGCGGCGGTTATATCGTTTTGCTGTGAAACAACATAACCCTAGGTCACTATTAAAGAGGAGAGGGCTGAAACGTGGGTCTAGGCTAGGTTAGAGTTATTTTTTTAAAGAAATATTATAATAAGATGATAAGGATTCTCATTCTATCCTGCTGTGTGTGTGCGTTTGGGACATGCGCGTGAGTCATTTGGGTTCGGCCATGCTCAACCAAGTGGGCTAGGCTCAAAAGTGATTAAGATTAGTTTAGAATTATTATTAGAGTGATGAAAATCATTTAAAAGTAGGGTTAACCGATATTTAAACTGGAGAAAAAGTGAAAGTGGGTCAAATGGGGCTCGAAAATCGTAAGATAAATACTGGGGTGACCGCACGGACGAGAGAAATGCAACTAAGAAGACGGATCACAATTTCGACGACGAGGGACGAAACTAAAAATAAAAAGGCCTCACGACAAAAGTGAGAATCGCGACATCTCATCAAACAAGGTCAAATCGTAGGAGAACGACCCGTGAAATGACGTTCCAAATTAATTCCACGATTTAATATTCTTCGAGAGGGTCACAACGGCATATCACATTATAGGGTTTGGATACAGACAAAGTCTAAAATAAATACGTGCACGAACAGGGCTACGTGCACGTAAAGAGTATAAAGGGTACGGGATCCAATGGCGATAGTAATTCCAAGTTGGGCACACGTCGGGGGGTCGGCTTGCTAAGGATACAACCAATGTGCTACGGCCCTATCGACTCAACAACACGACTCACATACAAAGCAACAAAACCAATCAGGTACCCGAAATCGCTATACGCACAGCCGTATTACGAATAATGAATACCGACCGTTACATCCTACCCACCTTAGAATAAAGTCCGTCCTCGGACTTTCTAACTATAAATATATCTCTAGCCAGACTAATAGCTATCCCAATCACATCACACTATAATTCAACTAGGTATAGTCAGTACAAGTGCTTATATATGCACTAGGTAGTCAAACAATAACTCTACTAACATGTATATATTCACGCACATTGCACACTTACACCTATCATAGCCAGTCAGATTCATACACATATTTCAATCATTCATATAGTCACGTACATCCCTATATAACTATTAAACACTTATTACATATCATGGTGCACATACTCACAACCAATTAAATAGTTCACACCAGCAGATACCATCGTAATACTCCACGTTTAGATAACTACCTATGTATAAAACAAATAAGGATACACTACTCCCTATATCTCCTAGTGTACATCCAATGCCAACATATCAACACAAGTATCCACACCACTCAATATTAAATCATGTTATTATATCTAAGATACACTTACCACTACTATAATTTCACAATTATTTAGTCTTTCACATGCATGCAAATATTTCACCATATATTCACATCACACCACACATAACATAGTCACCAATACCTATAACTAAGCACATACTTACCCGTGCATGGTGCACACCCACACACGCTAACATTTCATTCAATATACCAATCATACCTCTATATACTCAGCACATCTACACACCTAGTTTAGCTAGCATACATACGTTCACACAGGCAAGTCCTTAGTCAATAATTATACCACAAGACCAACACCTATAACTATATACTGGTATAGCGACCCACAATCATGTGCGTAACACATCCAGGCACAAACAATCCTATCACTATACATACATCATCCATCGCTATATTCATAGTACTACACGCAAACCACAAACATACGTAACAATATACTTAGAGTATACCCACTCAAGCTTGAGTGAGACTCAATACACATATCAGAATACTCTATATACGTAACACGGTATTTATACCTATACCAATACCACTTCAATGTATACACATCTACCAATATAACCATATACACACCAGAATGTCAATCACACTTAATATTTAGTCAGGTAACACCACATAGCTCAATCACTTTATATACCATAATAATATTACGGACATCAGCACACTATAATTATAATACACTTCCTAATACATGCATCCATCGTATAGTCACGCACATGTAATATATAAATTCACACCATATCCTTCTACCTATAATTAGTATACCAACACATCTACTTATCCATACATAGTTAAGATATGCAATAATCGGGTATACCTCATGGTATACACGCACACAACATCCCGTAAAAGCAAGCGATACCAATCAAATTTATAATCCTACTACCATACGTATATCACATATATACTCATGCAACAATTACATAACTACATACACTACTAGTCTATACTCCAATACAATTTCCAATATATATACAAACATTCCTAAAGTGTTATAGCTACCCACACATATATAACTAATATCATCCATACAACTTCATATACATTGAATAACACTGAGTATGTATATATCACACAATAGGCACACATTAATATACTACAGGGGAGTACACTCATACGTGAGTGATACGCTGGGGTTCACACACACGAGTCCACACACTCTACTTACACATGCACCACAACGACATCGCAATAAAATCAATGGGCTCGCTACTATGCTAAGGTTGACACAGGCAACGACGAAACTACAATAGAAAGGAAACCGAAACCAAAAGTGTAACGAAAGAAAGATCGAAAAGCATGAGTTCAGATAGGACGAAGATAAGGAGACAGCTTGGTTAGGTGAATCAGGGGTATAAATGTGAATGTTTAGGTGGGAAAAGAAAGATGTAATGATACTCTTATAGGATACAGGAAAAATACTGTGTAATAGTTATAAGTTAAAATACAATGAGTATAAAACCGATCGTACCTCAAAAATTGGAGTTCTCTTATGCATAGAAAAATTATTGGTGGTCGATAAAATGAGTTGTTCGAAATAAGTTTGAGTCGTATAGACATAATAAGAAAAATGGTTTATTAGCTTATTAGAAATCATTATAAGGAAGAATAAAACATTCACACGAACATTAAGGGCGCGGGTTAGAAAATATTATACGGCAGTAATTTAACATAATTTCGGCAAAAATTTCGAAATTCAAGGAATGAAATCAGATCAACTATAGTGTAGAGAATTTAAGCTAATGCTAAATGTTTTCCAGGTCTTAAAATTGGAGAGAAATTTCAAATAAATAATATTGAAAATACTTTTAGAGAAACCCGGATTGGCCAAACAAACTAATTTATACAAAGATCTTAAAGTACGAGTTCAATGAACCTAGAACTGATATATATAAAAATAATTGAAGTTCTATTTATCTTGGAAGATATTCTAAAGTATATATGGTAAATGGCTAAAATGAATCTCATAGTTTAGACAAGATGGTATATCGAATTCTAAAAAAATAGTAATAGGTTTTAAAACCGAAATGCGAAAGTATATATCAGAAAATAGTTACGAGATAGTAATTAAACTTACAACCAATAGGCTTCAAAATCTACGAAGGAAAATTTTTACTCAATCGTAAAGTGAGGAATTTAAATATATAAGAAGAGGGTTTAAAATCAAAATTTATACTGAGCAAAACTTTTAATCAAGGAAACCGAAATCAACTTTGAAAGAATCAAGCTTTGCAACGGAGGACATTCGAAAGATCAACGATTATCATAATGTGGTGATTCATGTGAATCGAGGCAATGAATGTGGTAGTATGATGAATGCGCCTAAATTACGATTCAAGGAAACTACGATGGAATTCTACGGTCAGTAACATAGAAGTGTAGTGATCAGGAAAAATGATAGAATCAGGGGGTTCTAATTATCGGGTTGACTAAAGGTCAAGAGAAACTTAACACTAAGGCTTTCTAATGAGCTAGAAGATATTAGAGACCTCAGGGAAAGGTCCTAAGAGAATCAAGATCATGTTCTGTTGGGCCCGAAATCGATGAACCCAAGCGAACGACTAGGGGAATTCTAGAAGTCTATCATGGTCAGAGCTAGGCAGGAACCACTAATGTAACTCCTAAGACGACTATATCAATTTCTAGCATGGAGTCTAGCTAACAATCAGGGACCTCTAACTAGCAAGCACAGACGTCTAACCAAGTCTTACCATAGTCCTGATCTAATGGATCCCCTACATAACTGAGACAGATGTTCGGGCATCACGTCTACCAGCCCCAAAGACATAGGAAACTATAAAATTAGACTCATGGCTTATGTAACGACTGGTTTTCATGTATTTGGATTTATTATAATATAATATATGTTTTGGTGGATTTTCTCCTCATGTGTGGTTTTCGTCTCCGCAACTTTCATTTTCGATCGTTTCGTCGTGTTTTCTCGTTTCTTCTTTAGGATCGTCGATTTCGGAGCAAGTCATTCGTGACGGGCTTCATAACGGTCGTATCTTACTATTAGATCAAGCCTCGGAGTCTTAGGAATCGATCCCGGAGCTCCGCGCTCCGTATCGGAACTTTTGGTGCTTATTAGCCGGTGTAAGAAGGGACACCGACCGACTAGATGACGATCCAGTCGGTCGGCAATCCTTCTTGGACCGACTAGTTGGCTTTCTAAATTTCTCAGGAGTTACTGTTTATCGTTAGTCGGTCTAAGAACGTTGGGTGACCGACTAGGTTGCAAACTAGTCGGTCGACAATGCTTCTTTAACCGACTAACACATCATCTAAATTTTAGTATCAGTACTGTTCACTCTTAGTCGGTCTAAGAACGTTCACCGACCGACTAGATGTCAAACTAGTCGGTCAGTAGTTGTTCATCGACCGACTAAATCTAAATTCTATTTTCGTTCAGAAGTTACTGTTTACACTTAGTCGGTCTGCGTTGGTCGACCGACCGACTAGTTGCCAAACTAGTCGGTCAGTGGTTGCTCTTTGACCGACTAATCTGTGTTAAAACCCTAATTTCTGGGCAGCCGCCAGCCCATCCTATTTAAACCCCTCCCAAACGTTTTCTTCTTCCTCCACTCGACCCAAAACCCTAGTTTCTCCCCCATTGAGCCCCCATCTTCCTCAAACCCTTATTCCTTCATTCCAAGCCCAAGATCCATCATCCAAACCATCCCTCAACACATTCTACCCCTCATCTTCCCTAAAATCTCATCAAATCCCCAAAATCTCCCAAAAACCCTAGTTCTCCAAACTTCACCATTCGTTTCCAGATCTGGTCCCTAGGTTCTCCGGAGTGTTTCTTTCGCCTCCTCACGGTAAGAAATCGATCTCTTGATGTTTTCATAACCTATTTGTATTTTTATGAAACCCTAATGAAATGAATGTTGTTTTGATGATTGTTTCCCCATAACAGCGATTTCCCCGTAGATTAGCATCCGCGAGACGAACCTTCGTGATCGTCATCCCCGGTGCTAGGCAAGTGAAACTTGCCACTTAGGGTTTAGGCCATGTTTTAGGCCATTTGCTTGTTGTAGGCGTAAAAGAGGCTAGGCGACGAAATGATACTCGCCTAGGCGCAAATTGGGGAACTAGCTTGACAACGAAGCTAGTTCCGACATATATCATGTTGCACAATTACCATGTCATGTTTAATTTCTATTAACGGTACGCAATTTAATTGTCATGTCATTGCATTCTTAAAGTGTTTCCGTGAATGCGTAGCTTCGCTACAATGTTTGTGTTCCTGGCTCGTGTTCCAGAAGCGGGCCATGTGTTGGTTGATAGCCAATGCCCGAAATGCTTGTTTCCAGATAGGTGCACCCCTACGCCAATTGTTTATGAATCGTGAACTAGAATGCGAGCTCCTGTGCGGGCAACCCCGGCTCATTTACTGAGCTCGTGTGCGGGGACCCTGGCTCGATTACTTGTGGGTATTGGGGGTAAGAATTAAGCGGCCAATCGACTGGGAGTCTGCCCGATCAGCAACTGTAGTGGTAAGGCGTAAACTCTGGGTTTTGGGGTAGTGTTAAGCGGCCAATCAGCGTGAATGTTATACCATTCAGCTGTAAGGCGTAAACATCTACAGACAACAGTGAAACGTGAATAGTGAATTGATTGAGATTGTTAGTAGCTTGGCTACTCTTGTCTTGTCCCGTTAATTGTTCTCTTGTACTTATTGTTCACCATGTCTTGCTTGTGCACTCATGTTATAACTGCCATGTCATGCATAGTAAAACTGCTAGGTTGCTAGTTGCCTTACTTTCAGTTTCCTTGCCCAAGTCTTTTAGACTTGCTGACATGTGCCCCTTTACTCTTTTGGGTGGCACATGTTAGATCCTGAGCCTGAGTACCTTGTTGAGGACGAGGTGTTTACTGACGCCGAGCCCGAGCTTGTGTTTGACGGGGAGTACGTGGACACTGGGGACCAGTCCTAGTGTCTTCGTTGTGTTTTCTTTTGTTTAGACTGCTGTTTTGTTGTCGGTGCGTAGCACCTATACTGTGACATTGTTGCTTTTGTTGGCCTTGTTCTGGGCCTTAGACTCTTTCTTTTAGCCTGGTGGCTTTTCTGGATGTTGGACTTATTTTCATGTTGGACAATTTATGAGATATGAGAATTTTATTTCTGTCTCCCCTTTTATTATTATTTTTGCTCCGTTTGTGGTTACAGGGACCTGCTTATGTTTTATTTACGCTTATCGGGTTTGGGGCTTCACAGCTCCACTCTCGTGCGGACCTTGTCACGTCTCGCCTCCATTTTAGGGAAGCGGGTCGTGACAGGTTTTGTTGGTGGCCCATGCAGGTCCTTCTGTAACTGCGAATTGTCGGAATAACGATAATAATATTAGATGTCCAATAAACTAAGTTCGACGTCCGAGTCATAAGCTATGAGTCTAATCTGATTCGTTTTCTGTGTCATTAGATGGCAGGAAGGCGATTCACCCGTGGTGGAGGTAGTGGTGCGCTCCCTCATGATGAGGAGCCTGAGCGGGAACCCACCAACGGTGAGATGATGCGGATGATGCTCCAGAAGATGCAAGTGCAGCAGGGCGTGCTCCTGCAAGTCCAGAATGCTCCACTTGCTCGAGCTGCCCGGGCTCTTCCGGATGCCCCTCGCTCTGAGCCGGGAGCGAAGCAATTTCGGGAGCTGGGTCCCGCATATTTTGATGGTTCTGAGGGTCCTCTGGCTGCCGATGAGTGGATTCGGAACATCGAGGACAATCTGAAGATGGCCAAGATCACCCCGGATGGATGGGTTGATTTGGCGAAGAGGCAACTCAAGGATAATGCTCGGAACTGGTGGGATGTGGAAGAGAAGATGTTGGTGGAGCCGATAGCTTGGGCTACCTTTAAGTCCAGGTTTGATGAGGAATTCTTTTCGAAGGCTGCAAAGAAGGAGATGCTGCAGCGCTTCATTGATCTGAAGCAAGGGAGCTTGACGGTGGACCAGTACCACCAAGAGTTTACTAGGCTGAGTCGGTTCGCGCCGAAGATGGTGCAGGATGCTGATGAGAGGGCTCAGAGGTTCCTGCAGGGACATGCTTCGGAGCTCCAGAGTTTTGTGTCTTCCTCCGATCTGGACTCTTATCAGAAGGTTTTGGTCGCTGCCAGGAGGCAGGAGCTGAACCTGAGTCAGAGGAGAGGGCATGTTTCTGGTGCTGGGAAGAGGCCTATGGAGCAGGCCAGAGCGGTGGTTAGGCCTGGTTTCAAGCCTAATCAGCCAGCTCAGTTTAAGAGGCCAGGAGGGCCTATTCTGAAGACTTGCCATTTCTGCGGCAAGCCTGGCCACATCAAGGATCAGTGTCGGAAGTTTTTGGGCCAGTGTCTGGTTTGTGGTGATGCTTCCCATGCCGCGAAGGATTGTCGGCATGCGAACCAGCTGCGGAGGGCACCTGTTGCAGCACAGCCGTTGCAGCAGCGAGCGTCTGTTCCTGCTGGACGTGGAGCAGCTCTTGTTCCGCAGAGGCAGGCTTTTCAGCAGGCTGTTCTGCCGTGGAGGCAGGCTTTTCTGATGACCGCTGCGGAGAGCGAGGCTGTGGATGAGGTTATCGCAGGTAATCCTCAATCTGGCTGTTACTTCCCTAGTTGGTTTTGATTGATTAGATTGTGTTGTTTGCTTGAACATGGTTGTTTGCTAGACTAGGGTTTGATTGTTAATTGCTTGTTAGGTGTGGTTTTGGTGTGCACATTTCCTGCACAAGTCCTCTTTGACTCTGGTGCATCGATGTGCATTATTTTTCGGAGCTTCGTGGAGAGGCATTCCTTGTCGACGTCCCCTCTTCCCAAGAGTTGGAATATCGTTACAGGGAATGGCGTGGTCTCGGTGCATCATGGTTGCAATTCTTGCCCGTTGGTGGTCTGTGGACATGAGCTTTTCGCTGATTTCATTGTCCACGACATCATCAACTATGATGCAGTTCTTGGGATGGACTGGCTTGCGAGCTTCTATGCTACGATCGACTGTCGAAGGAAGAAGGTGGTATTCGAGATTCCCGGACATCCGGTATTTGAGTTCAGTCGTGGTAGCAGTTCGCTTGGTCCTGTCAGGTTTCAGGCCAGGCCAGTGGAGGTTGTGGCTTTGCAGATGGAGTTGGAGTGGCCAGCTGTGGTGCGTGATTTTGGCGACGTCTTCCCCGAGGAGATGTCTGGTTTGCCACCTGATCGAGCTCTAGAATTTTCTATTGATCTTGTTCCAGGTGCGCAGCCAATTTCGAAGGCGCCGTATCGTATGGCACCTGCAGAATTGGAAGAGTTGCGGAAGCAGTTGGATGAGCTTTTACAGAAGGGTTATATCAATCCTAGTGTGTCTCCGTGGGGAGCACCGGTGCTGCTAGTGAAGAAGAAGGATGGTTCGCGTCGCATGTGCGTGGACTATCGGGAGTTGAATGCGATGACCATTAAGAATAAATACCCGTTGCCTCGCATCGATGATATTTTTGATCAGCTTGGAGGTTCGAGGGTGTTTTCTAAATTGGATTTGAGGAGTGGTTACCATCAGTTGAAGGTGAAGAAGGATGATGTTCCGAAGACAGCGTTCAGGACGAAGTATGGACACTATGAGTTTGTGGTTATGCCTTTCGGCGTAACTAACACGCCCGCAGTTTTCATGAATCTGATGAACCTGATTTTCTACGACTTTTTGGATAAGTTTGTCGTTATCTTTATTGACGACATTCTGATCTATTCGAAGTCGGAGGAAGAGCATGCCTCGCACTTAAGGACGGCGTTGGAGATCTTGAGGAAGCATCATTTATGTGCTAAGTTTTCGAAGTGCGAGTTTTGGTTGGATAGAGTTGCTTTTCTCGGGCATGTGGTGAATGGAGATGGTATCTCAGTGGACCCCGAGAAGATTAGGGCCATCAGAGAGTGGCCTGTTCCGTCGTCTGCGTCTGAGATTCGGAGTTTCCTTGGACTTGCTGGTTACTATCGGCGATTCATTAAGGACTTTTCCTGTATTGCTGAGCCGATGACCAGGTTGACGCGGAAGGATGTACCTTTTGTTTGGTCGGGTGATTGTGAGAGTGCTTTTGGTGTTCTGAAGGAGAGGTTGACGACGGCCCCTATTCTTGTTGTGCCTGATCACAGTGGTGGATTTGAGATCTTTTGCGATGCTTCTGGCAAGGGTCTCGGTTGTGTGTTGCATCAGCACGGGCATGTTGTGGCGTATGCGTCTCGTCAGCTTAAGGTTCATGAGAAGAATTACCCGACGCATGATTTGGAGTTGGCTGCCGTTGTGTTTGCTCTTAAGATCTGGAGGCACTTCATGTTGAGTGAGAAAGTGAAGATATTCACCGATCACAAAAGCTTGAAGTATATTTTTACTCAGAAGGAGCTCAACATGCGACAGCGTCGATGGTTGGAGCTTATGGAGGATTATGATATTGATTTGCAGTTTCACCCTGGCAAGGTGAATGTGGTCCCTGATGCGCTGAGTAGGCTTCCAGCGGTGATGATTTTGACCTTGCAGTGGAGATTGCAGCAGGATTTTTGCGAGTCTGGTGTTGAGATTGTCCTTCCTGGGGAGGATTCATCGTTGATGTACATGCAGGTACAGTCGACGATCGTGGATCGGATTAAGGCTGGCCAGGCTGAGGATCCGAAGCTGGCGAAGATTCGGGAGCAGGTGGAAGCCGGTCTGCGGACTAACTTTTTGATTCATGAGGATGGCTCGCTGAGGTTTGGAGCCAGGTTGTGTGTGCCAGCTGGGGATATTAGAGAGGAGTTGATGGTGGAGGCACACAGTTCGCCGTATTCTGTGCATCCTGGTGGCACCAAGATGTACCAGGATCTTCGTCTGAATTATTGGTGGCATGGTATGAAGAGGAGTGTGGCTCGGAGTGTAGCCAAGTGCTTGGTTTGCCAGCAAGTGAAGGCGGAGCGTCAGCGTACGGTCGGGTTGCTACAACCGCTTCCGATTCCGGAGTGGAAGTGGCAACACATCACTATGGATTTCGTGACTGGACTACCTCGGAGTCCGAAGCTGAATGACGCGATTTGGGTGATCGTAGATCGATTGACCAAATCTGCGCACTTTATTCCATTCCGAGTGGGACAGTCTACTGAGGCGCTAGCAAGGAGATATATGGAGGTAAAAATTCTTTCACTCTCCGTTTTATTTCCTTTTCCTTGATTGGATGGTGATGTAACGTGAATCGTGCAGGAGGTTGTGCGACTTCACGGAGTCCCCGTGAGTATCGTGTCGGACAGAGACACGAGGTTCACATCTCAGTTCTGGCAGAGTTTGCAGAAGAGTTTGGGTACGCGTCTGAGTTTCAGCACGGCGTACCATCCGCAGACGGATGGCCAGTCCGAGAGGACGATTCAGATTTTGGAGGACATGCTGAGGGCGTGCATGTTGGATTTCAAGGGTTCGTGGGAGGACCATCTACATCTGGTAGAGTTTTCTTACAACAACAGCTTCCGGGCGAGTATTGGCATGGCGCCTTTCGCCGCTCTTTATGGGAGGAAATGTCGATCACCATTAAGTTGGGATGACGTTGGTGATCGGGAGCTGTTGGGACCTGAGATGATCATGGAGGCTGTGGAGGTCGTCAGGAATATTCGGGAGAGGTTGAGGATTGCTCAGGACCGTTTTAAGCATTGGGCGGATGCTAAACGTCATCCTTTGGAGTTTCAACCTGGAGACCATGTGTTCTTGAAGATTTCCCCGAATCGTGGTGTGATTCGTTTTGGGAAGCGAGGGAAGTTGAGCCCGCGATACATTGGACCGTTTGACATTTTGGAGAGGGTTGGCGAGGTAGCTTATCGCTTGGCCTTGCCGCCATCTTTGGAAGGAGTTCACAATATTTTCCATGTGTCGCAGCTTCGTCGATACATTAGCGATCCATCTCATGCTGTGGATTTTTCGGAGATTACCGTTCGCCCCGATATGACGTATGACCAGCATCCAGTACAGATTCTGGACAGGCGTCAGAAGTCACTTCGGAACAAGGTTGTCAATCTTGTGAGGGTGATGTGGCGACACGGCTCACCTGGAGAGTCTACTTGGGAGAATGAGGATGAGATGCGAGAGCGCTTCCCACTTTTGTTTCCGGACACGTGAGTGTTTGGAAATTCCGAGGACGGAATTTTTCTTAAGTTGGGGAGGATGTAACGACTGGTTTTCATGTATTTGGATTTATTATAATATAATATATGTTTTGGTGGATTTTCTCCTCATGTGTGGTTTTCGTCTCCGCAACTTTCATTTTCGATCGTTTCGTCGTGTTTTCTCGTTTCTTCTTTAGGATCGTCGATTTCGGAGCAAGTCATTCGTGACGGGCTTCATAACGGTCGTATCTTACTATTAGATCAAGCCTCGGAGTCTTAGGAATCGATCCCGGAGCTCCGCGCTCCGTATCGGAACTTTTGGTGCTTATTAGCCGGTGTAAGAAGGGACACCGACCGACTAGATGACGATCCAGTCGGTCGGCAATCCTTCTTGGACCGACTAGTTGGCTTTCTAAATTTCTCAGGAGTTACTGTTTATCGTTAGTCGGTCTAAGAACGTTGGGTGACCGACTAGGTTGCAAACTAGTCGGTCGACAATGCTTCTTTAACCGACTAACACATCATCTAAATTTTAGTATCAGTACTGTTCACTCTTAGTCGGTCTAAGAACGTTCACCGACCGACTAGATGTCAAACTAGTCGGTCAGTAGTTGTTCATCGACCGACTAAATCTAAATTCTATTTTCGTTCAGAAGTTACTGTTTACACTTAGTCGGTCTGCGTTGGTCGACCGACCGACTAGTTGCCAAACTAGTCGGTCAGTGGTTGCTCTTTGACCGACTAATCTGTGTTAAAACCCTAATTTCTGGGCAGCCGCCAGCCCATCCTATTTAAACCCCTCCCAAACGTTTTCTTCTTCCTCCACTCGACCCAAAACCCTAGTTTCTCCCCCATTGAGCCCCCATCTTCCTCAAACCCTTATTCCTTCATTCCAAGCCCAAGATCCATCATCCAAACCATCCCTCAACACATTCTACCCCTCATCTTCCCCAAAATCTCATCAAATCCCCAAAATCCCCCAAAAACCCTAGTTCTCCAAACTTCACCATTCGTTTCCAGATCTGGTCCCTAGGTTCTCCGGAGTGTTTCTTTCGCCTCCTCACGGTAAGAAATCGATCTCTTGATGTTTTCATAACCTATTTGTATTATTATGAAACCCTAATGAAATGAATGTTGTTTTGATGATTGTTTCCCCATAACAGCGATTTCCCCGTAGATTAGCATCCGCGAGACGAACCTTCGTGATCGTCATCCCCGGTGCTAGGCAAGTGAAACTTGCCACTTAGGGTTTAGGCCATGTTTTAGGCCATTTGCTTGTTGTAGGCGTAAAAGAGGCTAGGCGACGAAATGATACTCGCCTAGGCGCAAATTGGGGAACTAGCTTGACAACGAAGCTAGTTCCGACATATATCATGTTGCACAATTACCATGTCATGTTTAATTTCTATTAACGGTACGCAATTTAATTGTCATGTCATTGCATTCTTAAAGTGTTTCCGTGAATGCGTAGCTTCGCTACAATGTTTGTGTTCCTGGCTCGTGTTCCAGAAGCGGGCCATGTGTTGGTTGATAGCCAATGCCCGAAATGCTTGTTTCCGGCTAGGTGCACCCCTACGCCAATTGTTTATGAATCGTGAACTAGAATGCGAGCTCCTGTGCGGGGCAACCCCGGCTCATTTACTGAGCTCGTGTGTGGGGACCCTGGCTCGATTACTTGTGGGTATTGGGGGTAAGAGTTAAGCGGCCAATCGACTGGGAGTCTGCCCGATCAGCAACTGCAGTGGTAAGGCGTAAACTCTGGGTTTTGGGGTAGTGTTAAGCGGCCAATCAGTGTGAATGTTATACCATTCAGCTGTAAGGCGTAAACATCTACAAACAACAGTGAAACGTGAATAGTGAATTGATTGAGATTGTTAGTAGCTTGGCTACTCTTGTCTTGTCCCGTTAATTGTTCTCTTGTACTTATTGTTCACCATGTCTTGCTTGTGCACTCATGTTACAACTGCCATGTCATGCATACTAAAACTGCTAGGTTGCTAGTTGCCTTACTTTCAGTTTCCTTGCCCAAGTCTTTTAGACTTGCTGACATGTGCCCCTTTACTCTTTTGGGTGACACATGTTAGATCCTGAGCCTGAGTACCTTGTTTAGGACGAGGTGTTTGCTGACGCCGAGCCCGAGCTTGTGTTTGACGAGGAGTACGTGGACACTGGGGACCAGTCCTAGTGTCTTCGTTGTGTTTTCTTTTGTTTAGACTGCTGTTTTGTTCTTGGTGCGTAGCACCTATACTGTGACATTGTTGCTTTTGTTGGCCTTGTTCTGGGCCTTAGACTCTTTCTTTTAGCCTGGTGGCTTTTCTGGATGTTGGACTTATTTTCATGTTGGACAATTTATGAGATATGAGAATTTTATTTCTGTCTCCCCTTTTATTATTATTGTTGCTCCGTTTGTGGTTACAGGGACCTGCTTATGTTTTATTTACGCTTATCGGGTTTGGGGCTTCACAGCTCCACTCTCGTGCGGACCTTGTCACGTCTCGCCTCCATTTTAGGGAAGCGGGTCGTGACAGCTTATGATTTGGATGTTTTAATTTATTTAATGGACGTTCTATAATTATTATCGTTGTTCCGATAATTCACAGTTGCAGGGACATGCATGGGCCACCAATAAAACCTGTCACGACCCGCTTCCCTAAAATGGAGGCGAGGCGTGAGAAGTCCACTCAGACTTGGAGCTGTGAGGCTCCAGTCTGTAAAGCGTCTGGATTAACCAAGTATAGGTCCTTGCAATTGCGACACAGAATAATGATAATAATAAAAGAAAAGAGACAGATATATTATTCCAATCCCAGAATGTCCACAAATAAAATCTCAACATCACAGAAAAGCCACCAGGCTAAAAGAAAAGTCTAAAAGGCCCCAGCATGGACAACAGAAATAAACGAAGGTACATGAAAGAGAAAAGGTGTTACGCACCGACAACCTAACAAGAACTAAGCTGAAAGCAACAGAAAGAAGTCTCTACGACTGATCGCCGGTGTCCTCGAACTCCACATCAACAGTGGACCCAGGCTCCAAGTCAGCAAACATCTCGTCCTCAGCAACGGGCACTGGCTCAGCGACTAACATGCGACACCCAAAGAGACGAGGGTGCATGTCAGCAAGTCTACAAGAGACTTGTGCAAGGAAACTAAAAGAAGGAAAGCAACCTAGCAGTTCTAAAATGTGCGATGACATGGCAGTTTATGCATGGATGCAACAAGTGAGACAATGCAATAAGTATGACATGGCAACAAGTATAACATGACAACAGGTATGACATGGTAGCAAGTATAACATTCACACGGATTTTTACAAGTCAAGTAACATGTCGTGCTCAGAGTTTACGCCTTACAGCTGAAGTGGCTGTACGGGCACACTTCTACGCTGAGTGGTCGCTTAACCCTACCCCTCCACGTGTAATCGGGCATTGGCTTTTGACCAACACATGTAGCCCGCTTCTGGATCACGAGCCAAGAAGTATATTTGGCATAGGGTTGTGCCTGCAACGCAGGTGCCTAGTCTCAACAAGTCGGGCATTGGCTTTTGACCAACACATGTATCCTGCTTCTGGATCACGAGCCAGGAAGTGTATTTGGCATAGGGTTGTGCCTGCAACACATGTGCCTAGCCTGAACAAGGAAGTACAAGTAGCGTGTGCTACGAAAATAAACATTCAAGCATGGAATGATGCATGGCATGGCAAGATTACAAATAATGTGCGTACAGATAAGGAATTTAAACGTGACAGGCGGAGCACAAGTAAAGAGCTTGCATTTATGAAAATTTAAACGTGACAGGAAGAAATGCATGAATGACATGGCAGGGTGACAGATTTAGCTTCATTGTCAAGCTAGATCTTAAAGTTGTGTCTAGGCGAGTATCATTTCGTCGCCTAGTCTCTTTTACACCTAAAACAAGAAATGGCCTAAATCACGGCCTAAACAAAGAACTTGCAAGTTTCACTTGCCTGCAATCAATCGTTCTAAATACACCGTCCAAACAGTCCAGTCTACCTATGTGCTCAGATCCACCAGCCTACAGTCCCAAATTAAATTATCTTTATTAGTGAATTATCAGGCAACTAAAATACCGATTTTTATCTTGTTTAACATGAATGGGTTGGGGGTCCTAAGTGTTCAGAAATTTACACTCACACGACGCGAGAGCTACACTGGCGTCGGGTAGCGATGCCATGGGTTGGAATAATAGAAAACGCTACACGTCCAGATTCCAATATTAGATTCCTCGCTCGCCAATTCTCAGGCAGCGACCAAATCAGCGAACAAGATTCCAAACAGCGGGTAGGAGGTTGGTAGAGGTTGTTACGGCTTCCGGGAAGCCGTAACAACAAACCGAGACGAACGGTTCGACGCACGTGGAGTCTACGATGTTGAGCATCGTAGGAGATGTTCGTAACGTCGGAAAACACCCCTAGGAGAAGTAGGGGGCTGTCAGAAGACCCCAACAGCGAGATGGTATGATGCGGGATGATATGACGCGTCGGTACGTCGTTACAACGCGTAACAGCGAATACACTTGCTGTTTCGAGTCAATCAGCGACTGAGGGCTGTCCACGGCTGAGAAGAGGTCATGTGGGAGGAAGACACGCCAGAGGGGGGCGTGGGCGGCGGTTGCGGTGGCGGCAGCGGCGGTGGTGGCCGCCGCCGCTGCTGCTGCGAGATTTGCAGCGTCTCCGGCGATCAGCGGGGCTTCCACGGCAGCCTGAGGGGAGGAGATGGTCGGGAGAAGGGAGAGAGAGGTCCGGAGACGGCTTAGGGGTCGGAGATATGAAGAAGACCGGCGCACGGAGATGTTTGCGTGAGTAAAAAGGTGGGAGGCGACGGTTATATCGTTTTGCTGTGAAACAACATAACCCTAGGTCACTATTAAAGAGGAGAGGGCTGAAACGTGGGTCTAGGCTAGGTTAGAGTTATTTGTTTAAAGAATTATTATAATAAGATGATAAGGATTCTCATTCTATCCTGCTGTGTGTGCGCGTTTGGGACATGCGCGTGAGTCATTTGGGTTTGGCCATGCTCAACCAAGTGGGCTAGGCTCAAAAGTGATTAAGATTAGTTTAGAATAATTATTAGAGTGATGAAAATCATTTAAAATTAGGGTTAACCGATATTTAAACTGGAGAAAAAGTGAAAGTGGGTCAAACGGGGCTCGAAAATCGTTAGATAAATACTGGGGTGACCGCACGGACGAGAGAAATGCAACTAAGAAGACGAATCATAATTTCAACGACGAGGGACGAAACTAAAAATAAAAAGGCCTCACGACAAAAGTGAGAATCGCGACATCTCATCAAACCAGGTCAAATCGTGGGAGAACGACCCATGAAATGACGTTCCAAATTAATTCCACGATTTAATATTCTTCGAGAGGCTCACAACGGCATATCACACTATAGGGTTTGGATGTAGACAAAGTCTAAAATAAATACGTGCACGAACAGGGCTACGTGCATGTAAATCGTATAAAGGGTACGTGATCCAAAGGCGACAGTAATTCCAAGTTGTGCACACGTCGGGGGGTCGGCTTGCTAAGGATACAACCAATGTGCTACGGCCCTATCGACTCAATAACACGACTCACATACAAAGCAACAAAACCAATCAGGTACCCGAAATTGCTATACGCACAGCCGTATTACGAATAGTGAATACCGACCGTTACAGACCCACACTATAATGCCAAAGTTACCTGAGAAACCAGAGGAGAACAACGAGGAGTTGATTGACGTGGTGCACGAGAGTAGAGATTTATTTCCAGGGAAGTGTTGTCAACCGTCTTTCATTTTAAATACTTATGTTGATGAGACTCTTTGGAATACATTTATTTTGGAGAAGAATTATCCACATCAGATTGATGCGGCCTATCTCTTGCATGGTACAGGTGGAGTCCTTGTAGGGATGCTGGGAGCTGCATTGTTGGAACTGATGGAGTCCGTGGACACACGCGTCTGGCAGAGCCACTGAAGGAGCAGTTGGAGCAGTTGCCTGCACTGACAAAGATACTGGATCCGCCTTTTGCTATAGGTGATATCAATCCAGTAGTGTAGAAATTTTATGCTTTCAATAAGCACGAATTCTCTCGACAGTGAGAGGACTGTATAGATTTGATTGAATAAATATCACCTCATATGACGGCAACAAAAATCTTTTACACCCAAACCCAATATATATATTAATTGCCCTCTTCATATTTTGATGTGTCACATCCTTTTTGCTCACCACCCATCGAGCATTTCTTTCAAGTGAATACTCACTTTCTTATTCGTTTGACTTGATCTCGCTTAGAGAAGCCTTGACATTTTTGATCGAGTCATTTGAATAGGATTGTTTGGTATAAGCTTGGAGGAAGGCGCTCTCATGCATCATTGCATGTGCATGTAGTTGCATTAGGATTTCATGTCATTCATTTCATCATTTTTCATTCACCTCCCTCATATTTATCGTTGTTCCTCATATTCTTCCATTATGATCACATTGAGGACAATGTGAAGTTTAAGCTTGGAGGAGTGCATTTCCATGCCATTTAGATGCATTAGTTGTATGTTTACTTTATTTTAGGATTTTTAGAACTTTTCAAAATTTTTGCATCATCTTTTTGAATTTACCATTTTATTTTTCTTTTATGTGTGTTCATGCATCATATTGTGTGCTTGATTTTCTTTTCTTTCCTCTCTTTTATTTTTATTTCTTTATTTTCCTTTTCTCTTCTTCCGCTAGATGAATTTCATATGATGATATCTCTTATTGCTTTAGCAACCATCACGATGCTTATTATTCCTTGCCATGCTACTTAGAGCATCCCATAGTCTTGCTATTCACATGTGCTTGCAAATCTATTTCTCTTGATGACTCCTCTAAGTGATTACCTGATATTAATCGAAGCTGAATGTATGGATTAGTGTTTAGTATGCTTTTGTTGGAAGTGCACCAAGATTCACACATCAATTATATATCGGAAGCATCTGCCTTATTGTCTTATTCACCTTCTGTTGCATGCCTGATATGATTGTACGCTTTACTGCTTGACTTCACTATTTATTGAAATGATTGAGAATATCCATTCTTACATATAATTTTAGTTGATGTATTATTTTATTGAACCATTTGTGCACATCTTAGAGTGAACCGAGTGTTACATTATTTCCTTCTCCACATATATATTTTTATTCTCTACATGTTACTTGAGTTCACCTCCTAAAGCTACTTATATCGCATCTATTTCCCAAAAATCCCCATAAAAGAAAAAGGTTGCTCCAAAAAGTCCAAAAAGCCAAAAGGGAGCCAAAAACCAAAAAAATACAAATCAAATTGCTACTACAAAAATCCAAGAAGAAAAATGAGAAACAAAGTCCAAAAGAAAAAAAATATTTCTCTATCTCATTATCGGAGCCACAAAAATACTTGGGAAAACCAATACAAAAATCTTATTTTCCACTATTATATTCCTTTGGATGCGACGCCTCAAACTAAGCTGGGGGGGGGGGGGGAATTCATTTGACCAAATGAGTGAGTATGACATTAGATTGGAGAAGTGCATGAATGAGAATATTCGATAATGCTTCGACTTTGCAAAATATATTAGATATGGAGATTTTTCATGATTTGAAATAAATATGTGAATGCCATGACTCTTATTCTATTCTCTATTGCATGCTTGGTGTGTATCTTATATGCTTCATTTGTAACGTTTGATTGAAAAGTGCATCGCCAATGAATTGTATATTATATTCTATGAAATTCGTGATGTGAATATGAATTGATTGCATCAATTTAGGGAGTCCCTTCCTTTGTTCTTAAAAGCTTGTAAGTACCATGTTTAAGTAAGATATGAAATCTTTATATCATGTGAGTCGTATTTTCCAAGTTATCGTGATGTGTAGCTTATGGCTTGAGATCTGAGAGAAGAATCTAGCGACACTTTCCACTTTGTATTCTTTTTCTTTTATTTCATTTCCTTTGTTTTCTTCTCCCGAGTTCGTCTCTCTACTTATCTTCCTCGAGGACGAGTAAGAGGTAAGCTTGGGGGATTTTGATCGGTCCATATTTTACACCCTTTTCTGCATGTTTTCACGCCATTTTGATTGCTCATATTGCGATTTTCACGATTTTTCGATGATATTGCGTTACTTTTCACTATTTCTTGTTTTTGTCGAATTTTAGGAAATATGGAGCGATCGGGAGCATATATGAGCTTAAGGGACTTGTACGCGTGCCGGAGCATCGCTCATGGCCTTATTGGGGAGCTAACAGTGCTGGACGATGAGCGGGAGAAGAGGAAGATCGATAGAATCATCGAGGAGGCAAGGAGGAGAAGGAAGGATTCCAGAAACAGGCCACTCGGCCGAGTCACGCTAGTCACTCGCCCGAGTGAAGCAGCGTACTCGGCCGAGTACGACTGATATGAGAATGCCTTGTGCCGCAATGCACTCGGTCGAGTGATTCCTTTCACTCGATCGAGTAGAGGACTCCACTCGACCGAGTGAGTCAGGATTTCTAAAGGAGATCGAAGCCAACTTTCTAGAATTTTGGGGAGCACAGTAGAAGACCCTACTCGGCCGAGTAGAGAAGTCCACTCGACCGAGTGATGAATCCCACTCGGCCGAGTGACGCAGAGCGCCAGAGTGCCCAAACCCCAACTTCGAAGCAGACTCTCTGGAATTTTGGAAGAACATCAGAAGATCCTACTCGGTCGAGTCACACTTCTCACTCGACCGAGTCACACTTCCACTCGGTCGAATGACATGAGGACCCAGATTTTTAGACAGCCTCTCACTCTTTTGAAATCTGCTATCATTCTAACAGGCAAAGTATTTTTCTCATATTTTTTATGGATAGTAGACTTCATGATGGTTTCAACGCCACCAAGAACGTGCCAATCGGAGGTCGAATGAAATCTGGAGAATTTCTATAAGTTGATGCTGCAGTGCTGGAATTTCCACTCGGCCGAGTCATATTTCCACTCGGCCCGAGTGACTGCGGGCCCAGATTTTAAGTTGCGGCCAGAGCTGACTTTGGACACGAAATTGAGAGGGTTTCTAGGGTTATTTGCTAGGGTTTTGTGGGGCTATATAAGAGGTTTGTAGCCATCATTAGAGGGGAGTTCCATTATGTTTTCTTAGGGATTATTTTAGAGATTAGGCCATGCCCTAGGCCCCCTCTTGGATCTAAAAGCTTGTAATTGGATTGAAGTTTTTCATCAAAGCTAAGTATCATTGTTCTTATTATTTGAATCTTTGATTTGATATCTTTTTATATGCAAGCAATGGTGTTTATTGATTTCTATATCGTTATTGCTATGCTTGAGTAGATTTGTTGTTCTAGGGCTTGGGGATGAACACAATGGATCCGATCTTAGAATTGTGATGAATGAATTGAATTGTTGTTAGGATTGATAAAAGTTTGGGTTATGATTGATTTATTACGGGTAGCTAGGAATTTTCATTGATTGGAGTTTGCAAGAGATTGGATTCCAATCGATGGGAAGGCCTAGATATTCGATTTAGGTTTATAATCGAAATTCTCTAGACTTGGTTTGCAAGAGATTGGACCAAAGCTAGGATTTTTATTATAAATCTATACTCATATTCGTTTGCAAGAGATTGGACGAATACGAACTATCATAACCTAGATCGTAGCTCGAGTTTGCACGAGAGTGGGCTCGAGGTGCGATTGGACGATGATGTCGATCTTCATGCTAATGACGTAGGTTAGGGTTTGCACGAGAGTGGGCCCTAATCTAGGTTGCTATAGACCGACAATAGCACGAGAGCGTGAGCTTGGTTCCATATTCAGTTACGACTAGTTCACCTTCATTCAAGCCATGCAACAATGAGATTTACGATTCACAAGGATGAGTGACGATCCGTAGTGGGGATTCCATAGCCCTAGACACTTTTATTATATTGATTTTGCATTGATATTTATCCAACTTATTTATCATCGACACCGACATCCATCACTATTTCCATTACATCATACCATAACCATCTCCACCAATAAAACCCTCGTAGTCGAGCCAACCTAAGATAGATTGAAACCAACACCACCTCCTCGTGTTCGATACCCGCTCGCCACTTGATCATGCACTTGCGGTTAAACTACAATCATTCTCTGGGTGTATATCTGGGGCCGATCATCGTTCCACCAGATGATCAGATTCCAGACTCCTGAGGGAGTTGGAAAGGTGAAAGGGAATCAGATACAAGCCCGATCATGTTAAATTCTGTCCACCTTCTTAAGAAGGGAGGAGCAAGTAGACTCAGACGATCTTAGCAACAAGGGCAAAAATGAGGAGCGACGATCTGAGATGTCGAATAGACGGAGAACATCCAGATCTCTGAAGGAGGAGGAAAGACTGTTTCCATTAGGACGATGCTCCCGTTCGACCTAAGTGAACATCTAATTACACTCCTAAGAGAGAATGCTGACGTTTTCACTGGTCTCTAGAGGATATACCTGGCATCGATTCTCAAGTAATATCCCACAAGCTGGAGGTCGACTCGACTTCCAAGCACGTGAAGCAGAAGAAGAGGAACATTGGAGGCGACAAGATGAAAGCTGTCGTCAAGGAAGTGGATCGACTTCTAGCAGCATGGTTTATTCTGGAAGTCCAGTATCCCGAGTGGCTCTCCAATGTCCTGATGGTGAAAAAGGCGAATGGCAAATGAAGAATGTGTGTCGACTTCACCAATCTCAACAAAGCCTATCCGAAGGACAGCTACACCCTCTCTCGAATCGACAATCTTGTCAACGGTGCCTCAGGATATGAGCTCTTAATCTTGATGGATACTTTTTCAGGCTACAACCAAATCCAAATGGCACCTGATGACGAAGAAAATACCTCCTTCATCACAGATCCAGGTATTTTTTATATAAAAAGGTGCCATTTGGTTTAAAGAATGCAGGAGCGACGTATCAGCATATGATGGACAAGGTCTTCAAGGCTCAAATTAGGCAAAACTTGGATGTCTATGTTGATGATATGCTGGTCAAGTCGAAGAACCCGACTGATCACATCGTAGATCTCCAAGAGACATTTGCACAGATTCTTCGCTACAATCTTCGGTTGAACACCACAAAATGTATATTTGGTGTTCGATCTGGGAAATTCCTTAGATTCATGCTGACGAGTCGAGGTATCGAAGCTAATCCTGACAAAGTCACAGAGGTCGTAGCAATGAAGGAGCCCTCTACCATTAGAGAGCTTTAGAGGCTAAATGGAAGAATATTGGCTCTGGGTCGATTTCTTTCCAAATCGGCTGAGAGGTCGCTACATTTCTTCAAAGTGTCGAGGAAGGCAATAGCGTCCACTATGAAGGAAAAGAAGACCATCAAGTGGGATGAAGATTGCAAGAAGGCTTTCTATGAGCCGAAGGAGTATCTCCGCAGCCCACCACTCTTGACTAAGCCTGACAGAGGGGACCAACTCATCATCTATTTAGCTGCTACCATGGAGGCTGTAAGCTCGGCTCTTCTCAAGGAGGACTCGGAAGTGCAACGGCCTATCTACTATGTCAGCCAGGTCCTCCGAGGAGCTGAAATCAGCTATTTGAGAATAGAGAAGTTGGCATTCGCTCTAGTCCAGTCTGCAAAGGAGGCTACGACCCTACTTTCAAGCGCATACCATTCTAGTCCTCACCGACACTCCTTTGGAGCAACTCTAAAGACGCTTGATCGATCTGGAAGGATGACTAAATGGGGGGTCGAATTGAACGAGTTCAATATTCAATACAAGCCTAGGACTAACGTCAAAGGACACGCCCTAGCTGACTTCATTGTCGAACTCACCAATGACGACGACCCACCAAAAAAGGTACATGTTGCTAATTTACATCTCAACCTCCCATCTTCTTCCTCGACAGGTATCGACTCTTCAAAAATCACCCATGATGAGGAAGGGACATGTATCATGAAAATTAATGGCTCAACAACTCGAACAGGAAGCGGAGCATGTATAATTATCCAAACACCAGAGGGCAATATACTAGAATACGCTCTTCGGTTCGACTTCCAAGTCACAAACAATGGGACGAAATATGAAACTGCAATCAATGGGCTCATGTTGACTCGAGAGCTGGGGGCAAAGGTCGTCTACCTCCACAGTGACTCCAACTTGATAGTCCACCAACTGAATGGAGGTTTCGAAGCTCGAGAAGAAACAATGCAGAACTACATGCAGATTGCCAAAGCTGATCTGACCAAATTCAGGTAGGTGGAGATCCATCATGTACCATGATCAAGGAACCATCGAGCTTACGCCCTGTCAAAGCTCGCATCATCCTCACCAGCAGGACTGAGTTAAGGATCAAGTTGCACTTTGCTTCTGTGGCTCATCCCCAGTCCAATGGTCTAGTGGAGGCAGCTAACAAGTGCATCCTCGAGACCTTGCAGAAGAGGGTAAGAGAGGCCGAAGGAATGTGGCCAGAGGAGCTCCCTGGAATCCTATGGTTGTACAGAACGACTCACAAAGCCTCGACAGGAGAGACACCTTTCATGCTTGCCTATGGCTGTGAAGCGGTCATTCTAGAGAATGAAGACGGTACTTTCGCACACTATTACTGGAACCATCATTTATGGACGAGACAACAACCGCATGATGGAACACGTGTCAAGGATCCAAGAGCCCAGAATGTATTAGATTTTGAACCGACAAATCATCTGAATCGACGAGGCGTGCATTTTTGGCTCCTAGAACTCAAATGCAATTTTCTCGACTGTCAAGCCCTATTAATGTGATGTAACATCGCTTGACTTCAGCGGATGAACCTTCAAGGTCATGCGACGGGGGCCATTGTTGAATCATTGGGCCGGTATTCGAAACAACTCGGTTGACAGATGACTAAGGCCCATGAGGCCCACCAAAGAAGCCCGATGTCGACTCAGTCAAAGCCCGAATGGCTAGTCGACCGTTGGATCCGCCTTACTCGAATGTGGATTAATGGCGGGCTCGTGAATCTCAGGGATGTGCATAACATTTATTCCTATTTATAAGGGAAGATCGTGGCCACATTATGGGTGGCCGTTATCACTCCAACGTCTCCAAAGAGACCCTGAACGTCTATAAATAGAGGAGAGTGTCCCATTTCCAAGATACAAGGTTTAAGACATAGAACTCTATCTTCTCAGCCTACATTTCTTATATATTCGAGCTTGCGCCGCTAGTCTTGAGACGAATATCTGTGGGTCGATCTCAGCTGCATCAAGCTCCCTCCCTCTCTCTCCCTCTCTCTCTTAGGTTCCATACTAACTTAAGCATCGGAGGGGATTTGGGTCGGAACCCAAATCCAACCCCCCTAACGAGTCCGTGTGGGCAGATCGACGGTCATCATCCAACACCGAAGGTAGACATCGAGCTTCCCAGCCTCGAACGATCAACGCTACTATCACTCCAAGGTCGATCAAACGTCGCACCAGCTCCAACTACCATCACTCGATCCCGGTTCTTCCAACTAAGGGTACCATTTGAATTGCTGACGAGGCTCCGACTCAGCATCTCGAGTCTATGTCAGCTTGACAACTATCTCGGCCAATTTTGGCCTTAATAGTAACAAGAGCTAAAGTTTCTAAGGCATGAAGACGATGAATTTCAAGCAATATCAAGATGTGTATCTTTGGTGTATTTTGTGTATTTTTAGTCCATGTCCTTAGATATGTTAAAGCCTTTGAATTGAAGCTCCACACACACTTAGAATAATGTTTTAAAGTAATAAAAATTATTGTGAAAATACTTTGAACATATTTAGAGAGTGTTTCACAGTCCACCATGATACATGGCCATGTATCTAGAGGGAGTCGACTCATATATGAATTTGAGTCGACTCCTGAAGTCTTAACAGACCCAGAGCGGTTTCACCACTCGCTGGGAGACAACTCCTTCAGTATATGAAGTCGACTCCTAAGACCAGGACTCCTAAATGAACATGAGTCGACTCCTGGGCCCCAAACGGTCCAAAATTGACTGCTTTCTTGATTGACGTGATTTTGTCGATTCTAACCGTTGGGAGATGATTTTAGCAGAAGAAGAGGAAAATTGGAGGCGACAAGATGAAAGCTGCCATCAAGGAAGTGGATCGACTTCTAGCAGCATGGTTTATTCTGGAAGTCCAGTATCCCGAGTGGCTCTCCAATGTCCTGATGGTGAAAAAGGCGAATGGCAAATGAAGAATGTGTGTCGACTTCACTAATCGCAACAAAGCCTATCCGAAGGACAGCTACACCCTCTCTCGAATTGACCATCTTGTCAACGGTGCCTCAGGCTAAGTGCTCTTAATCTTGATGGATACTTTTTCAGGCTACAACCAAATCCAAATGGCACCTGATGACGAAGAAAAGACCTCCTTCATCACGGATCCAGGTATTTTTTATATAAAAAGATGCCATTTGGTTTATAGAATGCAGGAGCGACGTATCAGCGAATGATGGACAAGGTCTTCAAGGCTCAAATTGGGCGAAACTTGGATGTTTATGTTGAGATATGCTGGTCAAGTGGAAGAAGCTGACGGATCACATCGCAGATCTCCGAGAGACATTTGCACAGATTCTTTGCTACAATCTTCGGTTGAACACATCAAAATGTATAATTTGGGGTTCGATCTGGGAAATTCCTCAGATTCATGCTGACGAGTCGAGGTATCGAAGCTAATCCTGACAAAGCCACAGCAGTCATAGCAATGAAGGAGCCCTCTACCATTAGAGAGCTTTAGAGGCTAAATGAAAGAATATTGGCTCTGGGTCGATTTCTTTCCAAATCGGCTGAGAGGTCGCTACACTTCTTCAAAGTGTCGAGGAAGGCAATAGCTTCCACTGTGAAGGAAAAGAAGATCATCAAGTGGGATGCAGATTGCAAGAAGGCTTTCTATGAGCCAAATGAGTATCTCCACATCCCACCACTCTTGACTAAGCCTGACAAAGGGGACCAACTCATCATCTATTTAGCTGCTACCATGGAGGCTGTAAGCTCGGCTCTTCTCAAGGAGTACTCGGAAGAGCAACGGCCTATTTACTATGTCAGCCAGGTCCTCCGAGGAGCTGAAATCAGCTATTCCAGAATAGAGAAGTTGGCATTCACTCTAGTCCAGTCTGCAAAGGAGGCTACGACCCTACTTTCAAGCGCATACCATTCTAGTCCTCACCGACACTCCTTTGGAGCAAACTCTAAAGAGGCTTGATCGATCTAGAAGGATGACTAAATGGGGGGTCGAATTGAATGATTTCAATATTCAATACAATCCTAGGACTGACATCAAAAGACACGCCCTAGCTGACTTCATTGTCGAACTCACCTATGACGATGACCCACCAAAAAGGTACATATTGCTAATTTACATCTAAACCTTCCACCTTCTTCCTCGACTGGTATCGACTCTTCAAAAATCACCCATGATGAGGAAGGGATATATATCATGCAAATTAATGGCTCAACAACTCGAACATGAAGCGGAGCATGTATAATTGTCCAAACACCAGAGGGTAATATACTAGAATACGCTCTTCGGTTCGACTTCCAAGTCACAAATAATGGGACGGAATTTGAAACTGCAATCAATGGGCTCATGTTGACTCGAGTACTGGGGGCAAAGGTCGTCTACCTCCACAGAGTCCAACTTGATAGTCCACCAACTGAATGGAGGTTTCGAAGCTCGAGAAGAAACAATGCAGAACTACAAGCAGATTGCCAAAGCTGAGCTGACCAAATTCAGGCAGGTGGAGATCCATCATGTACCATGATCAAGGAACCATCGAGCTTACGCCCTGTCAAAGCTCGCCTCGTCCTCACCAGCATGACTGAGTTAAAGATCAAGTTGCACTTTGCTTCTGTGGCTCATCCCCAGTCCAATGGTCTAGCGGAGGCAGCTAACAAGTGCATCCTCGAGACCTTGCAGAAGAGGGTAAGAGAGGCCAAAGGAATGTGGCCAGATTATCTCCCTGGAATCCTATGGTCGTACAGAACGACTCACAAAGCCTCGACAGGAGAGACACCTTTCATGCTTGCCTAAGGCTGTGAAGCGGTCGTTCTAGAGAATGAAAATGGTACTTTCGCACTCTATTGCTGGAACCATCATATATGGACGAGACAACAACCACACGATGGAACACGTGTCAAGGATCCAAGAGCCCAGAATGTATTGGATTTTGAATCGACAAATCATCTGAATCGACGAGGCGTGCATTTTTGGCTCCTAGAACTCAAGTGCAATTTTCTCGTCTGTTAAGCCCTATTAATGTGATGTAACATCGCTTGACTTCAGCAGATGAACCCTTCAAGGTCGTACGACGGGGGCCATTGTTGAATCATTCGGCCGGTATTCGAGACAACTCGGTCGACAGATGACTAAGGCCCACGAGGCCCACCAAAGAAGCCCGATGTCGACTCAGTCAAAGCCCGTATGGCCAGTTGACCGTTGGATCCGCCTCACTCGATTGTGGATTAAAGGCGGGCTCGTGAACCTCGGGGATGTGTATAACATTTATTCCTATTTATAAGGGAAGATCGTGGCCACATTATGGGTGGCCGTTATCACTCCAACGTCTCCAAAGGGACCCTGAACGTCTATAAATAGAGGAGAGTGTCCCATTTCCAAGATACGAGGTCTAAGACATAGAACTCTATCTTCTCAGCCTACATTTCTTATATATTCGAGCTTGCACCGCCAGTCTTGAGGCGAACATCTGTGGGTCGATCTCAACTGCATCAAGCTCCCTCCCTCTCTCTCCCTCTCTCTTAGGTTCCATACTAACTTAAGCATCGGAGGGGATTTGGGTTGGAACCCAAATCCAACCCCCCTAACGAGTCCGTGTGGGCAGATCGACGGTCATCATCCAACACCGAAGGTCGACATCGAGCTTCCCAGCCTCGAACGATCAACGCTACTATCACTCCAAGGTCGATCAAACGTCGCACCAGCTCCAACTACCATCACTCGATCCCGGTTCTTCCAACTAAGGGTACCATTTGAATTGCTGACGAGGCTCCGACTCAGCATCTCGAGTCTATGTCAGCTTGACAACTATCTCGGTCAATTTTGGCCTTAATAGTAACAAGAGCTAAAGTTTCTAAGGCATGAAGACGATGAATTTCAAGCAATATCAAGATGTGTATCTTTGGTGTATTTTGTGTATTTTTAGTCCATGTCCTTAGATATGTTAAAGCCTTTGAATTGAAGCTCCACACACACACTTAGAATAATGTTTTAAAGTAATAAAAATTATTGTGAAAATACTTTGAACATATTTAGAGAGTGTTTCACAGTTCACTATGATACATGTCCATGTATCTGGAGGGAGTCGACTCATATATGAATTTGAGTCGACTCCTGATGTCTTAACAGACCCAAGCAGTTTCACCACTCGCTGGGAGACAACTCCTTCAGTATATGAAGTCGACCCCTAAGACCAGGACTCCTAAATGAACATTAGTCGACTCCTGGGCCCCAAACGGTCCAAAATTGACTGCTTTCTTAATTGACGTGATTTTGTCGATTCTAACCGTTGGGAGATGATTTTAGCAGAAGAAGAGGAAAATTGGAGGCGACAAGATGAAAGCTGCCATCAAGGAAGTGGATCGACTTCTAGCAGCATGGTTTATTCTGGAAGTCCAGTATCCCGAGTGGCTCTCCAATGTCCTGATGGTGAAAAAGGCGAATGGCAAATGAAGAATGTGTGTCGACTTCACCAATCGCAACAAAGCCTATCCGAAGGACAGCTACACCCTCTCGAATCGACCATCTTGTCAACGGTGACTCAGGATATGAGCACTTAATCTTGATGGATACTTTTTCAGGCTACAACCAAATCCAAATGGCACCTGATGACGAAGAAAAGACCTCCTTCATCACGGATCCAGTTATTTTTATATAAAAAGATGCCATTTGGTTTAAAGAATGCAGGAGCGACGTATCAACGAATGATGGACAAGGTCTTCAAGGCTCAAATTGGGAGAAACTTGGATGTCTATGTTGATGATATGCTGGTCAAGTCGAAGAAGCTGACGGATCACATCGCAGATCTCCGAGACACATTTGCACAGATTCTTCGCTACAATCTTCTTTTGAACACCACAAAATGTATATTTGGGGTTCGATCTGGGAAATTCCTCAGATTCATGCTGACTAGTCGAGGTATCGAAACTAATCCTGACAAAGTCACAGCGGTCGTAGCAATGAAGGAGCCCTCTACCATTAGAGAGCTTTAGAGGCTAAATGGAGGAATATTGGCTCTGGGTCGATTTCTTTCCAAATCGGCTGAGAGGTCGCTACATTTCTTCAAAGTGTCGAGTAAGGCAATAGCGTCCACTATGAAGGAAAAGAAGATCATCAAGTGGGATGAAGATTGCAAGAAGGCTTTCTATGAGCCGAATGAGTATCTCCGCAACCCACCACTCTTGACTAAGCCTGACAAAGGGGAACAACTCATCATCTATTTTGCTGCTACCATGGAGGCTGTAAGCTCGGCTCTTCTCAAGGAGGACTCGGAAGTGCAACGACCTATCTACTATGTCAGCCAGGTCCTCCGAGGAGCTGAAATCAGCTATTCCAGAATAGAGAAGTTGGCATTCGCTCTAGTCCAGTCTGCAAAGGAGGCTACGCCCCTACTTTCAAGCGCATACCATTCTAGTCCTCACCGACACTCCTTTGGAGCAAACTCTAAAGAGGCTTGATCGATCTGGAAGGATGACTAAATGGGGGGTCGAATTGAATGAGTTCAATATTCAATACAAGCCTAGGACTAACATCAAAGGACACGCCCTAGCTGACTTCATTGTCGAACTCACCTATGACGACGACCCACCGAAAAAGGTACATGTTGCTAATTTACATCTCAACCTCCCATCTTCTTCCTCGACAGGTATTGACTCTTCAAAAATCACCCATGATGAGGAAGGGACATATATCATGCAAATTAATGGCTCAACAACTCAAACAGGAAGCGGAGCATGTAAAATTGTCCAAACACCAGAGGGCAATATACTAGAATACGCTCTTCGGTTCGACTTCCAAGTCACAAACAATGGGACAAAATATGAAACTGCAATCAATGGGCTCATGTTGACTCGAGAGCTGGGGGCAAAGGTCGTCTACCTCCACAGTGACTCCAACTTGATAGTCCACCAACTGAATGGAGGTTTCGAAGCTCGAGAAGAAACAATGCAGAACTACATGTAGATTGCCAAAGCTGATCTAACCAAATTCAGGTAGGTGGAGATCCATCATGTACCATGATCAAGGAACCATCGAGCTTACGCCCTGTCAAAGCTTGCCTCGTCCTCACCAGCAGGACTGAGTTAAGGATCAAGTTGCACTGTGCTTCTGTGGCTCATCCCCAGTCCAATGGTCTAGCGGAGGCAGCTAACAAGTGCTTCCTCGAGACCTTGCAGAAGAGGGTAAGAGAGGCCAAACGAATGTGGCCAAAGGAGCTCCCTGGAATCCTATGGTCATTCAGAACGACTCACAAAGCCTCGATAGGAGAGACGCCTTTCATGCTTGCCTATGGCTATGAAGCGGTCGTTCTAGAGAATGAAGACGGTACTTTCGCATTCTATTGGTGGAACCATCATATATGGAGGAGACAACAACCGCACGATGGAACACGTGTCAAGGATCCAAGAGCCCAGAATGTATTGGATTTTGAACTGGCAAATCATCTGAATCGACGAGGCGTGCATTTTTGGCTCCTAGAACTCAAGTGCAATTTTCTCGACTGTCAAGCCCCATTAATGTGATGTAACATCGCTTGACTTCAGCAGATGAACCCTTCAAGGTCGTGCGACGGGGGCCATTGTTGAATCATTCGGCCGGTATTCGAGACAACTCGGTCGACAGATGACTAAGGCCCACGAGGCCCACCAAAGAAGCCCGATGTCGACTCAGTCAAAGCCCAAATGGCCAGTCGACCGTTGGATCCGCCTCACTCGATTGTGGATTAAAGGCGGGCTCATGAATCTCGGGGATGTGCATAATATTTATTCCTATTTATAAGGGAAGATCGTGGCCACATTATGGGTGGCCGTTATCACTCCAACGTCTCCAAAGGGACCCTGAACGGCTATAAATAGAGGAGAGTGTCCCATTTCCAAGATACGAGGTCTAAGACATAGAACTCTATCTTCTTCAGCCTATATTTCTTGTATATTTGAGCTTGCACCGCTAGTCTTGAGACGAACATTTGTGGGTCGATCTCAGCTGCCTCAAGCTCCCTTCCTCTCTCTCCCTCTCTCTTAAGTTCCATACTAACTTAAGCATCGGAGGGGATTTGGGTCGGAACCCAGGTCCAACCCCCCTAACGAGTCCGTGTGGGCAGATCGACGGTCATCATCCAACATCGAAGGTCGACGTCGAGCTTCCCAGCCTCAAACGATCAACACTACTATCGCTCCAAGGTCGATCAAACATCTCACAAGCTCCAACTACCATCACTCGATCCCGGTTCTTCCAACTAAGGGTACCATTTCAATTGCTGACAAGGCTCCGACTCAACGTCTCGAGTCTATATCAGCTTGACAACTGTCTCGGTCAATTTTGGCCTTAACAGTAACAAGAGCTAAAGTTTCTAAGGCATGAAGACGATGAATTTCAAGCAATATCAAGATGTGTATATTTGGTGTATTTTGTGTATTTTTAGTCCATGTCCTTAGATATGTTAAAGCCTTTGAATTGAAGCTCCACACACACTTAGAATAATGTTTTAAAGTAATAAAAATTATTGTGAAAATACTTTGAACATATTTAGAGAGTGTTTCACAGTCCACCATGATACATGTCCATGTATCTGGAGGGAGTCGACTCATATATGAATTTGAGTCGACTCCTGAAGTCTTAACAGACCTAGAGCGGTTTCACCACTTGCTGGGAGACAACTCCTTCAGTATATGAAGTCGACTCCTAAGACCAGGACTCCTAAATGAACATTAGTCGACTCCTGGGCCCCAAACGGTCCAAAATTGACTGCTTTCTTAATTGACGTGATTTTGTCGATTCTAACCGTTGGGAGATGATTTTAGAAAAAGAAGAGGAAAATTGGAGGCGACAAGATGAAAGCTGCCATCAAGGAAGTGGATCGACTTCTAGCAACATGGTTTATTCTGTACGTCCAGTATCCCGAGTGGCTCTCCAATGTCCTGATGGTGAAAAAGGCGAATGGCAAATGAAGAATGTGTGTCGACTTCACCAATCGCAACAAAGCCTATCCGAAGGACAGCTACACCCTCTCTCGAATCGACCATCTTGTCAACGGTGCCTCAGGCTAAGTGCTCTTAATCTTGATGGATACTTTTTCAGGCTACAACCAAATCCAAATGGCACCTGATGACGAAGAAAAGACCTCCTTCATCACGGATCCAGGTATTTTTTATATAAAAAGATGCCATTTGGTTTAAAGAATGCAGGAGCGACATATCAGCGAATGATGGACACGGTCTTCAAGGCTTGAATTGGGTGAAACTTGGATGTCTATGTTGATGATACGTTGGTCAAGTCGAAGAAGCTGACGGATCACATCACAGATCTCCGAGAGACATTTGCACAGATTCTTCGCTACAATCTTCGGTTGAACACCACAAAATGTATATTTGGGGTTCGATCTGGGAAATTCCTCAGATTCATGCTGACTAGTCGAGGTATCGAAACTAATCCTGACAAAGTCACAGCGGTCGTAGCAATGAAGGAGCCCTCTACCATTAGAGAGCTTTAGAGGCTAAATGGAGGAATATTGGCTCTGGGTCGATTTCTTTCCAAATCGGCTGAGAGGTCGCTACATTTCTTCAAAGTGTCGAGTAAGGCAATAACGTCCACTATGAAGGAAAAGAAGATCATCAAGTGGGATGAAGATTGCAAGAAGGCTTTCTATGAGCCGAATGAGTATCTCCGCAACCCACCACTCTTGACTAAGCCTGACAAAGGGGAACAACTCATCATCTATTTTGCTGCTACCATGGAGGCTGTAAGCTCGGCTCTTCTCAAGGAGGACTCGGAAGTGCAACGACCTATCTACTATGTCAGCCAGGTCCTCCGAGGAGCTGAAATCAGCTATTCCAGAATAGAGAAGTTGGCATTCGCTCTAGTCCAGTCTGCAAAGGAGGCTACGCCCCTACTTTCAAGCGCATACCATTCTAGTCCTCACCGACACTCCTTTGGAGCAAACTCTAAAGAGGCTTGATCGATCTGGAAGGATGACTAAATGGGGGGTCGAATTGAATGAGTTCAATATTCAATACAAGCCTAGGACTAACATCAAAGGACACGCCCTAGCTGACTTCATTGTCGAACTCACCTATGACGACGACCCACCGAAAAAGGTACATGTTGCTAATTTACATCTCAACCTCCCATCTTCTTCCTCGACAGGTATCGACTCTTCAAAATTCACCCATGAAGAGGAATGGACATGTATCATGAAAATTAATGGCTCAACAACTCGAACAGGAAGCGGAGCATGTATAATTGTCCAAACACCAGAGGGCAATATACTAGAATACGCTCTTCGGTTCGACTTCCAAGTCACAAACAATGGGACAGAATATGAAACTACAATCAATGGGCTCATGTTGACTCGAGAGATGGGGGCAACTGTCGTCTACCTCCACAGTGAGTCCAACTTGATAGTCCACCAACTGAATGGAGGTTTCGAAGCTCGAGAAGAAACAATGTAGAACTACATGCAGATTGCCAAAGCAGAGCTGACCAAATTCAGGCAGGTGGAGATCCATCATGTACCATGATCAAGGAACCATCGAGCTTACACACTCTCAAAGCTAGCCTCGTCCTCACCAGCAGGGCTGAGTTAAGGATCAAGTTGCAATTTGCTTCTATGGCTCATCCCCAGTCCAATGGTCTAGTGGAGGCAGCTAGCAAGTGCATCCTCGAGACCTTAAAAAAGAGGGTAAGAGAGGCCAAAGGAATGTGGCCAGAGGAGCTCCCTGGAATCCTATGGTCGTACAGAACGACTCACAAAGCCTCGACAGGAGAGATGCCTTTCATGCTTGCCTATGGCTGTGAAGCGGTCGTTCTAGAGAATGAAGACGGTACTTTCGCACTCTATTGCTGGAACCATCATTTATGGACGAGACAACAACCACATGATGGAACACGTGTCAAGGATCAAAGAGCCAGAATGTATTGGATTTTGAACCGACAAATTATCTGAATCGACGAGGCGGGCATTTTTGGCTCCTATAACTCAAGTGCAATTTTCTCGACTGTTGAGCCCCATTAATGTGATGTAACATCACTTGACTTCAGCGGATGAACCCTTCAAGGTCGTGCGACGGGGGCCATTGTTGAATCATTGGGCCGGTATTCGAGTCAACTCGGTCGACAGATAACTAAGGCCCACGAGGCCCACCAAAGAAGCCCGATGTCGACTCAGTCAAAGCCCGAATGGCTAGTCGACCGTTGGATCCGCCTCACTCGAATGTGGATTAAAGGCAGGCTCGTGAATCTTGGGGATGTGCATAACATTTATTCCTATTTATAAGGGAAGATCATGGCCACATTATGGGTGGCTGCTATCACTCCAACGTCTCCAAAGGGACCATGTGTAGGAGGATATATGCCCATAAGGCGATTTATCCTAAGTATACGTCTTGTTCATATAATATATGGTGTCCATTATTCTAAGTATGAAATCGATTATTTGTTTATACTTAGATAATGTCCATAGACTTATAGTTAGGTCCTTACGTATCTAGATAAGATCTCGATTATGGGTAGTAAGCGACCGAATAGAAACGTAAGTCTTAAACGGTTCGTGGTCATAGATGTGTCGAGAACTGGATATCGACACATCGGATAGACCACTGTGTCTTAGTCTTACCTTAGGGTAATGATGATCTCATAGTCATTCGACTTGGTGAAGTCGGAGACAAGACATAGGTGCTAATTGGAGAATGAGTTCCCTGAACGACCAACTTAGAGTTATTAAATGGTTAACTTTAACTAAACTGTCTATAATAACTCTAGGGTGATGATAGGTAAGCTGGTCCTTAAGACCTGAAGTCATTTGTACAAACATGTGAGTGAACGGTGTAGCTTAGATCTATGATCTAGCTTCGAGGCTAGGCCTGCTGAAAGATCTTAGGTTGAGTTGCACCCGATGCTCTCGAGGCAAGTAGATGACTAAGATGGGATCCGTCACTTTTGTTAAAGGGAAGTTAGTGTTAAAGGTTCAGTACGGTCTTTATGTTAATCCTCGGTCGGGGTATGTTGTAAGAAGTACAACGTGAATACAACAAAGACCGCTATATACTGACCAATATTGTCTAATGGGGTTGACAGTAAACCCGACAGGAACACAGTCTTGACGAAGGGACTATAGCTAACGGCATTCATCACTGACACAGCCAAAGTAAACCCAACGATACTTTTGTCAATGGGTCGATCACGTTATGATGATTTTGAAACAGGGACGACAGCTATTGCTCGTGGTGACCGTCGTCTAGGGGTTCCGATCCCCAACCTGTAGTAAGGTCAGGCTGTAGGGTCTCACACCGAGTAGCGTTCGTGTCTTAGTAATTGGAAGATTTATTAAGAGAGATTCATTTGATGATATTGAATAGTTGATATTCATAAAGCTAGTTGTGAACTAAAGTCGTAAATGCAATAGGGACAACGTTGTATTTGATGCAAACAAAGATTAAACGTGTCATAAATTGGTTATGACAAATTTTGTAGGAACAAATATATTGGAAAGGGTTATCTGGATGATGGGATCGTCCCAGTCTAAACACAGGTTCAAACCGCGTCCAAATAGGAGCTCAAACGAGCCCAGAAACGTGAAAACAGTCCTTGGCAAAGTGGGTTAGACCCACTGGGCTAACAAGCCCATCCGCAAGGGCAAACGGGCACGGCCCGCTGGCAGCAGCGGGCTAACGCCCGCTACAACAGCGGGCGCGGCCCACTGACTGCAGCGGGCGGGCGCGCCCAGTAAGCTTAGCGGGCACGCCAACAACTTAAGTGATTTTTAGGGTTTTTGAAACCCCAAAAGACGGCTATGAAAGTTGATTTTTTGCCCATCTTTGGGAAATTGTTTGAGGGTTCAAACGAAGTTGAAATTCGTCGCCGTTAGTTCCTGCGCGTTCACCATTCGAAGCCCTTCGTATTGATAGCTTGTTTGGTGTCTAAAGTTTAATGAGTGAAGAGAATTAATTCATTGAAGTTTGCTTTTATGAAAAGCTTACTAAACTTCAATTAAGCTAAATTAGATTAATTGAATTCTCTTCAATTTAGCAATTGTCCCACATTGCTCACAACGAAAAGAGAAGTGTCGACTCCCTAAATAAATAGGGGTGCACTCTCTTCGTTGAAAAATGCACCAAGTCCTCGATCGAGTAGCTCCAGAATTTTAGAGCAAGCTCGATTGGCGACTAAACTATTCTCTCTCTCTCTTCTTCCTGTTCTCCGGAGTAGTCCTAGCAAGACTACGAAGGGGGTTTGGATTCGGATCCAGACGTCTAAGACGCGGGTCTATTCAAGTGAAACTTTCTACCGTGTGTGATCGGCTTGGAGGCGAAAGTCGGCTCGGGCGGATCGGTTCGAGGGTGCGAGGCGGCTCAGGCGGATCGAGTCAAGGCGGCTCGGCTACGAGGATCATCAGAAGACGGTGCGTTATATCTTGCCTGCTCCAGGGCCAAGATTCCGGGTATGTGGTTAAGCAATTTTAGTGTAGATTTAATTTTGTCGCTGTAGAAATAGATCCCTCTTGGGGTGGTCAGATCCACCCCAAGTTGGCATAGATCGGGCTAGGTTCTGGCTCCCTTAGGGCCTAGCTAAATTGTTTAGCTAGCCTAAGTTTTGTTTTTGTTTTTACGCTGCGCTTTTATGCCCCTGTGGTCCGTCCGACCTAGGACGGACACAGATCCGAGCTCTGAGGGTCCGCCAAAACCCCTACAGTGGTATCAAAGCCACGTTTATGTTAAAGATCTATTTTAGCGACGTTCTTTAAATCTTTCAATTGCGTATTTTAAACATACGAACAATTTTAACTTAATGTTGAAATTAGTTTAAAATTGTTTTGTGTTTTAAAAATTGTTTTTGCAACACGAAATTTTATTTGGGACGATTTAATTTTATGCGATAAATTTAAATAGGTCTCTAATTTTTTAAATGCCTTTAAAATTTTTCTATGAGATATAATAATTTTTCCAAGCATTTAAAAGTTTATGTAACTTTAAGAATTGATTCTCTTAAGTTACATAAAGGTTGGAATTTTTAAAAATTTATTTGAAAGCTTTTAAAAACAATTTATAATGATTTTAAAAATGTTTTAAAATTGCTTTAATGGATATGTATATTAAAGAAATATTTTATTTTCATAAGATGAAATGATAAATGAGTTTCTTTTAAAATTACATATAGGTTTCTAGATTATTTATGCAATATTTTAATCTTAGAAATGTTTGATTAAAATTTTAAAGCCTAGGTTTTAAAATTATTTGATAATTTTATGAAACCTAGTTTTATGTGATAAAAATGTTTTAAAGCTTTAAATTTCTGATCTTTAGATTTAAATATTAAATTTTAGATTTGCGTGTTATTGATTATGTAGATAATTTTAACTTGCAAATTCTCATTATATGTCACTACATGAACTTTTAATTTATGCGGATAAATTGGTTGTTTCATGTTTTTTTAATGGACATGATGAATAATGTATTCATGAACCCTTTAGGTTAGCCATTAAATGATTAAAATTTGATAAAATGAAATTTTAATAAATTAGTGACATGTTACGTTTTTATAAACAAAATAACATCAAAATCTAATGCCAGATTAGGGTAGTCCCTTTTGATTGTCAATCATTGCAATAAATCGTTTAAATGATGATTTTCATAAAAGACTATTTTTGAAATATGTTGTTATGTTAGATTGGGGTAGCACGTTGAACACATGAACCTTATAGTTGATAAGGACTAAATAAAAATTGTTCAACCAATCCATAAAATTTCGAATTTTAGAATCCACTAGTTGATAAGGATTAACTAGTTTTAATTAAAAGCCATTTAGTTGTTGGACGAACATAGAATTGATGAAAACTCCTTCAATGGATCAGGATGTCGGTCAATGTGCTTGGCTAAGTTTGCTGGACCACCCTAGCTAGTCTAGGGGCCGAGTGGTCCTGGCTTAGTCAATTCCCTGGCCGCGTCCGCTGGACCGCAAGGAGTCGAATCATGACTGTGTATGTCCATCGATTATACCTAAGTCAAATACGATAATAATCTTGTTCAAGATAAATCATAGCCCTCCTTGTTTTAGGAGACAACTGTAAGACCCGTGTTACGGTTTTGAGCTACACTCAAGCCGTGACATGACAATCTTATAGAAACCGATTTCTTGATAAACATCTTGACCGGACTAAAACTGTTGTCTCACCCATCGAGCACCGGCGTAAGTCTAACCAAGAATGTAGTCTAAGTCCTGACCCTTGTTAGTAAAAAACGCGAATTTTTATATTTTTTACGTTTAAAACCCGTCTAAAATGGTTTCCGTATTAAATGGCCGTCCATTTGAATTATTCGAAAAAATACGCGCTTTTTTAGGGGTTGACGAACAAAACGCGTTTTATTCCCGTATTGCGCATTTTATGTGTTTTAAACGCGTTTTAGGGGCACTTTTAAATCATTTTGAACTATGATTTCATGATCATACTTTGGTTTAGGGCATGCTACATGGAATATAATAGTATGATCATGTCATTTTGGTTAAAACTATAAATAAAATTTATTTAAATCATGCATATAGAACTTATGTTACTCTTATTTTATATTGATATTGTTGATTTTTAAGTTCATTTGGATGAATGATATCTTGACAGTATTCGTATTTTTAGTCGCATTTTTTATCTGGGTTAACGAATTAAACACGATTTAACACGTTTACGTTTTAGTCCATTATTGCGCATATTTGACCGAATTTTTAACCGAACGCCTTTTGAAATTGATCGAATTAAACACGTTTTATTCGCGTTCTGAATATTTTCCGTATTACGTATTGCTAACAAGGGTCCTGACCCAAACCGACGTGTCGTGCATACACCGAGCGGCGGGGCAAGTCAAGCTAGACACGAAAACAAGGGTTCGACTAGGCTAGCCATTGTGATCCAGATGAGCACACTCATGATCACAAATGACTAGGGGTAAAATCGATATAGAATCATATTTAATATGATTGACGACGAGTTCGTCTACCGACTGCAAAGTTGGACAACTTGTTGAGACACACACAAGGTTGTCAGACTCAGGGTAGTCGGATCCCTCTCTCACAAATGTTATTTTATAATAAACTGTTTATTATGGATTTAATAAATTTAATGGGAGAATATAGTTTTATTAAAAACCATTAAAACTATACAACGAACATATACTAACTAAAGTATTTATAAAATTGCAGAATGGATTCAGGTCTTAGATATATGGTAGAGAAGAACGTGCTCGATAGAACGAACTACAAAGACTGGCTTAGGAACATTAAGTTAGTCCTTTCTCTAGCCGGGATTAGATACGTACTGTTCGAGGACGCTTCGGAGAAGCCCGATGACGATTCGACCTTCGAGGAAAAGGAAGCCTATAAGCTATACCAGAGGGATGCAGAGAAGGCCAAGTGCCTTACTCTGGCTTCGATGAGTAACGAACTGCAGAGGAAGCATGAACATATGGATGTTCAAAGTACGCTTCTGAATGCACAAGAGTTATACGGCAAGCGGTCTAGAGCTGCCAAGTTCGAAGCCACCAGCAACCTCTGGGGCACAAAGATGGAGGCAGGGCCCGTACAAGATCATGTCATCAAGATGATCGGGTACATAGAAGACGCCACCCAGTTAGGTTTTGTCCTGGACAATGAGATGTCCGTGGACATTATCCTTAAGTCTTTAACCCCGAACTTTAAGCCTTTCATCACTGGTTTCATAATGAACAGTCTTGAAACGGATCTTCCTGGTCTCCTCAATATGCTTAGGCAGTTTGAGGAGATTGAGAAGAAACCGACTGCATTGGTTGTTGGCTCTGCTTCTTCCGACCAGCCGAAAGTCAAGGGTAAGAAGAGGCAGGCCCCGCAACCTGCGAAGGCAAAGAAAGGGAAGAAAAAGAACAAAGGGGCCACGTCAAAATCTGAGTGTTTCCATTGACATAAAATTGGCCATTGGAAGAGGAACTGCAAGATTGGGCATACTGATGCCTCTACCTTAGGTACAACAAATTAAATTCAATAAAGCATAATTATTTTCAATCACATAGTATGAGATACTGAGACATCTGTGTAATGTATACATGTGGATGAAATGAAGCGAAGATTGGAAGAAGTTCGGAGGACTGTCGGTAATCTGAGCAATCGTTGCTGCTGGGGCTGTGCAAAGACTTCGAGAGACATGATCGTGAAGGAGCTGATACTAAATCTTAGTTGAATAAAATGTATGATTCCTCCAAGAGAAAACAATGATTGAGTGTTCAACACTCAAAGTTTATTTGATAAACATATTACGGTTCATCTTTATGAATCCGTTGTTTTTGAATGAATGTCTCGAAAATTGCGTTTTCTGTTGAAATTGAAATTTGATTGAGATTGGCTTAAAATTTCTGTTATTGTGGCTTTCTGAGTTGGTTGCGAAAATTCTCGAATTATGATACGAAGCTTCAGAAAATTTTGTTTTGGAGCTGACTTAATGTTATAGTCAATTGGTAGTTAAGTATAGGTTCCAGTGGCGTATAAATTGTGTGCGATCACAATTATACACATATTAAGATTAATTCTTAATAATCTGCATTTGGTTATTAAAGAGTTAATATTAAATGTGGGTACAGTGTAGGACATTTGATTGAGTGTGTCAATGTCAAGATTCCTTAAACCGATCTTGACTTGACTCATTCGTCAAACCCAACCTGACACTAGTACATTCCATCTAAAGCACATATCAAATGGTTATGTCTTCATATATATAAATCTAAATATGATTTAGATATAATATTGAAGTACTTAACCAGGTAATTCTTAAAGTCAGTGGGAGCTAGCTCGTATACTTAGTTCCGGTTTCTCGGACTAAGTAAAAAGTATTTCCAACTTATATACGACTCATCTATATAAAACATTGAATCAAAATCGTTTTGATTTAATCGTATATATAGAGACTTAGGGTGTCAGCATGTACTTGACATGTTGACACAAGAAAATTGGAATGAGCTGAGACTGACTTATAGAAATGTTAGACCCTACATCTAGATTGTATAAGCTAATTGTTAGCTATACAAAGAAAGGAAAAATTGATCCAAATCATTTTTCAAAGGATCAACCTTGTGTGATCAAGAGATGTGTATATAATAATCCATTAAAATACATTGTAGATAATCGTTAGTAAATCCACTCTTAGGTTTGTCATATAAATGTCCAAGTGACTGATATGCTATAACGGTATGAGATACCCATATAAATAGCCTAAGTGCAAGTGGGAGATGTAGGAGGATATATGCCCATAAGACGATTTATCCTAAGTATACGTCTTGTTCATATAATATATGGTGTCCATTATTCTAAGTATGAAATCGATTATATATATACTTAGATAATGTCCAGAGACTTATAGTTAGGTCCTTACATATCAAGATAAGATCTCGATTATGAGTAGTAAGCGACCGAATAGAAACGTAAGTCTTAAACGGTTCGTGGTCATAGATGTGTCGAGAACTGGATATCGACACATCGGATAGACCACTGTGTCTTAGTCTTACCTTAGGGTAATGATGATCTCATAGTCATTCGACTTGGTGATGTCGGAGACGAGACATAGGTGCTCATTGGAGAATGAGTTCACTGAACGACCAACTTAGAGTTATTAATGGTTAACTTTAACTAAACTGTCTATAATAACTCTAGGGTGATGATAGGTAAGCTGGTCCTTAAGACCTGAAGTCATTCGTACAAACCTGTGAGTGAACGGTGTAGCTTAGATCTATGATCTAGCTTCGAGGCTAGGCATGCTGAAAGATCTTAGGTTGAGTTGCACCCGCAGCTCTCGAGGCAAGTAGATGACTAAGATGGGATTCGTCACTTCCGTTAAAGGGAAGTTAGTGTTAAAGGTTCAGTACGGTCTTTGTGTTAATCCTCGGCCGGGGTACGTTGTAAGAAGTACAACGTGAATACAACAAAGATCGCTGTATACTGACCAATGTTGTCTAATGGGGTTGACAGTAAACCATACCCTAGGCCGACAGGAACACAGTCTCGACGAAGGGAATATAGCTTACGGCATTCATCACTGACACAGCCAAAGTAAACCCAATGATTCTTTTGTCAATGGGTCGATCAAGTTATGATGATTCTGAAACAGGGACGACAGCTACTACTCGTGGTGACCGTCGTCTAGGGGTTTCGAGCCCCATCCTGTAGTAAGATCAGGCTGTAGGGTCTCACACCGAGTAGCGTTCGTGTCTTAGTAATTGGAAGATTTATTAAGAGAGATTCATTTGATGATATTGAATAGTTGATATTCACAAAGCTAGTTGTGAACTAAAGTCTTAAATGCAATAGGGACAACGTTGCATTTGATGCAAACAAAGATTAAACGTGTCGTAAATTGGTTACGACAAATTTAGTAGGAAACAATATATTGGAAAGGGTTACCTGGATGACGGGATCGTCCCGGTCTAAACACAGGTTCAAACAGCGTCCAAATCGGAGCTCAAACGAGCCCAGAAACGCGAAAACAGTCCAAGGCAAAGTGGGTTAGACCCACTGGGCTAACAAGCCCATCCGCAAGGATAAATGGGCGCGACCCACTTGCTGCAGCGGGCTAACGCCTGCTGCACAGCGGGCGCGGCCCGCTACAGCAGCGGGCGCACGCCCGCTGCCCAGCAGGCGGGCGGCCCGCCTCCCCATGCCTTGGGCTGGCGCGCCCGCTAAGCTTAGCGGGCGCGCCCGCAACTTAAGTGATTTTTAGGGGTTTTGAAACCCCAAAAGACGGCTACGAAAGTTGATTTTTTGCCCATCTTTGGGCAATTGTTTGAGAGGTCAAACGAAGTCGAAATTCGTCGCTGTTGGTTCCTACGCGTTCACCATTCGAAGCCCTTCGTATTGATAGCTTGTTTGGTGTCTAAAGTTTAATGAGTGAAGAGAATTAATTCATTGAAGTTTGCTTTTATAAAAAGCTTACTAAACTTCAATTAAGCTAAATTAGCTTAATTGAGTTCTCTTCAATTTATCAATTGTCCCACATTGCTCACAACGAAAGGAGAAGTGTCGACTCCATATATAAATAGGGGTGCACTCTCTTCGTTGAAATATGCACCAAGTCCTCGATCGAGTAGCTCCAGAATTTTAGAGCAAGCTCGATCGGCGACTAAACTATTCTCTCTCTCTTCTTCCTGTTCTCCGGAGTAGTCCTAGCAAGACTACGAAGGGGGTTTGGATTCGGATCCAGTCGTCTAAGACGCGGGTCTATTCAAGTGAAACTTTCTACCGCGTGTGACGGCTTGGAGGCGAAAGTCGACTCAGGCGGATCGGTTCGAGGGTGCGAGGCAGCTCAGGCGGATCGAGTAAAAGCGGCTCGGCTACGAGGAGCATCAGAAGATGGTGCGGTACATCTTGCCTGCTCCAGGGCCAAGATTCCAAGCATGTGGTTAAGCAATTTTAGTGTAGATTTAATTTTGTCGCTGTAGAAATAGATCCCTCTTGGGGTGGTCAGATCCACCCCAAGTTGGCATAGATCGGGCTAGGTTCTGGCTCCCTCAGGGCCTAGCTAAATTGTTTAGCTAGCCTAAGTTTTGTTTTTGTTTTTTCTGCTACGCTTTTATGCCCATGTGGTCCGTCCGATTTAGGACAGACACAGATCCGAGCTCTGAGGGTCCGCCAAAACCCCCACACCCTGAACGTCTATAAATAGAGGAGAGTGTCCCATTTCCAAGGTACGAGGTCTAATACATAGAACTCTATCTTCTCAGCCTACATTTCTTATATATTCGAGCTTGCACTACCAGTCTTGAGACGAACATCTGTGGGTCGATCTCAGCTGCATCAAGCTCCCTCCCTCCCTCTCCCTCTCTCTTAAGTTCCATACTAACTTAAGCATATGAGGGGATTTGGGTCAGAACCCAGATCCAACACCCCTAACGAGTCCAAGTGGTTTAGATTGACGGTCATCATCCAACACCGAAGGTCGAGTTGAGCTTCCCAGCCTCGAACGATCAACGCTACTATCACTCCAAGGTCGATCAAGCGTCGCACCAGCTCTAACTACCATCACTCGATCCTGGTTCTTCCAACTAAGGGTCCTATTTCAATTGCTGACGAGGCTCCAACTCAGCGTCTCGAGTCTACGTCAGCTTGACAACTGTCTCGGTCAATTTTGGCCTTAACAGTAACAAGAGCTAAAGTTTCTAAGGCATGAAGATGATGAATTTCAAGCAATATCAAGATGTGTATCTTTGGTGTATTTTGTGTATTTTTAGTCCATGTCCTTAGATATGTTAAGCCTTTGAATTGAAGCTCCACACACACTTAGAATAATGTTTTAAAGTAATAAAAATTATTGTGAAAATACTTTGAACATATTTAGAGAGTGTTTCACAGTCCACCATGATACATGTCCATGTATCTGGAGGGAGTCGACTCATATATGAATTTGAGTCGACTCCTGAAGTCTTAACAGACCCAGAGCGGTTTCACCACTCGCTGGGAGTCAACTCCTTCAGTATATGAAGTCGACTCCTAAGAAGAAAAGAATTTTGCTAGGTGTTCATAACAAGAAGAAGCCATTGTGATTTTTGCTAGTTGTAGAAGCCATCTTATCGGAGAAGATGCCAGGTTATAAGAAGCCCTCATTTTGAGGTAATGTAGCTCTCACTTGAGAGTTGATTTCCACTTGGTTAGTGGAAATCCAAGTCGGTGGCTTGGGATTGGACCTAGCCCACTTGAGGGTGAACCAAAATAAACTCTATCGTATTTGTGTTTGTTCTTTATCTTTCATCCTCATATCTCTCTATTACTTGCTTAATTGTTGAATTTCGATGTGCACATTTATTCTATTGCAAGTAATCTATTTAGTTGATTTAGTACCCAATGGATTAACATCCGTAGGAGACTTAGGCGTTGCTAGAAGAATTTTTATTAAATGATTATTTTTAGCAACACTCTTCAACCACCCTTCTAGTATTGCTTGTAGTCTACATGATCCTAACACACAACATATATAATTACTTTGATAAAGTCCTTGGATTATGCAAAGAGATTACGATTGTAATGAGATTAGTAAGGTATAATCAACCTTTTAAGCATCACTACAACAGGATGTGTTGTTTCTAGTGGTTATAATAGTAGCGGTTCAAAAAACGACAAGAAACTTTTCATTTTTAGCACTTTTGAACCGCCAGAATCAAGAATATGTTTCTAGCGGTTTGAAACTGCTAAGAAATAAAAGGAACCACCAAAATAAGTGGTAGGAAGAACCCTCCAAGAAGCGCGAAAACTAGTTTATGCTTTTATCAGTTTATTTTTTGTAGTATCGATTCGTAACCGCTAAATTTTTTCGCAAATATGAACTCCATCTATTTCTTATTTATTAAAAACGATTATCCATTCGTAACGGTTACGAATGCTACGAATTATTCTTGCGGATAATTAGTAGCGGTTCTTACTCGTAACCGCTACTAATTATCATTGCGGATAATTTGTAGTGTTTCGAAACCGCTACTAAATCTGTGGATAACGGCTACTAATTATTCTTGCGGATAATTTGTAGCGGCGGGAAACCACTACTCAACTAAAAAAGAATACAAAAATTCCAGAAGATAATGACGGCTGATGATGCTGATTTTATTCGCTACTTCAGCATCGGCCGACTGTCACCGCCACAAACATCAAGTCAAAGAAGACCAAGAAGCCCACAACCCCGAAGAAGTCCCGATCGTTCCCTACTTATCCCACTTATCTGGAGGTGAAATTTCAATTTTAGTATTAGTATTTTAGTTGTTTGTTTCCTTGGACCTGATCGTACTTTTTGTTGTTATTTTTCGAGAAAAAATTCAAATGATCGGAGGAGCGATCAGCTCGTTGAAGGAGAGAGCCTCTCGTAATTTTTTCACCCCCTTTAAATTATTTTCTTTATGAGTTTCTTGATGCAGTTAGATGTTTAGTTCTGCGATTGTTAAAGGGTCTTGATGACATTTTGTTCGTAAGCTGAGATTAGGGTTTTGATGATGGGCATATTTGGTTTTTTGTTGATGTTTTAGATCTTGGGGAGCTAGGGGTTTGGTAATACAGAGGTTGAGCAGGAAGTCCTTGGAGCAACAGTCGTCAATGACGATGGATGTTGAGGTCCAAGCTCTGGCCACCGCCATCGCCACCCTCGGAGTTGAGATCGGTGCTCCAAGCCATTGACACAGCTTGAAGATCTGCAAATCTGCAACCAAAAATCAAAGAAAAGAGAAAACAAAGCAAAAGGGGAAAAAAAAGGAAACTCAGAAATACTGAGGAATTTTGATTGATTTCCAGATGATCATTTCTTACAAGAGGATGTCTTATATATACAACAACCCTACCACTCTCATCTGTCATGAAGCTCTACGATCAGGATGTGTTCACTTAAACGCTTCTACGACCACGATTTAATCAGAGAGTAGACGACATCCATTTAATCTCCAAAGGTCCAACGCTCACGATCAACTTAATAGATGCTTGAATCAGCGGGTCACCAAGTTCTTGGGAAAAGAAGCTCGAGAACATGCCAACGGTGTTAGAAGCCTTCCCATGCTTGCTCTGCTCTTCGACATCCTCTCGCCTTGCTGCTCTCGTACTGTTGGGTCTCCAACATTTCCCCCCTCAAACTGACCTTGTCCTCAAGGTCAAGAGGTGCCATTTTTCTGACACTACCCTCTTAGCTCAATGAAGTCAGATCACTGCATCACTTCCCTGAAGCTTCACAAAAAAATATGTATCCAATTGATACAGAATTTAGTATCTGTAAGTGATACAGAATGTATCAAATTCATCAGGTTGCAGCATCTCATTTGTTAGCCAAGCGATTGCCTCTGGCTTGAAAATTCAATTCATCCTCAGTCATCAAATTCTGTTTCTGTTTTGAGTCCACTATGCAACCTTGATCAACTTGGATAATAGAGTCACCATCCAAAGCACAAAACAACTTCTCATACTGGAATCCTCCAGGATCAAAACAGAAGTTTTTCCATGATCCACATTTCAATTTCCTGGGCACTAATGTCATCTCTTGATTTATCCTGGGCACCAATGGAAGGTAGCTGAATCCCTTCTCTCACCTGGACACACTGAATTTCCTTTGCCTGATTAGATATCATCTTATCACCTCCCTTGTACATCCAATGTGCAGCAAACCCAAATTCTTTTATGTACATCTCCTTTGTTCGAAACTAGGCATCTAGAGGAAGCATATCTTCACCAACAACAACGGTGTATAGAGACTTAGGAATTTCATGGATCTCATCCATGATAAGCTTCTTCTGTAGAATCTTGGAGTAAATACTGTACAAACGCTTATGTCGTGCCAATAGGACATGATAAAAAACACCTTCATCATTGATAGCTTTTTCCAACTTCTCTATGGCAGATGAAATCTTTGCTTCATCGAATAACTTTACAAGCTTATAGAACAGTTCTTTATATTCCTCACGGTAGAGATGCGTGACACAAAGATTTCCCTGCAGATCCTTCCAAATAGAGATTCCTAACCTGTTAATAGCCCATGATCTCCAACCCGAGGAGCTCAAGAAAAATTCCTGGAATACCAAATATTGACAAGGCAGAAGCCCCCTATTGACTGTAGGCACTGGATCTTCTGCATTCACAAGCTCAAGCCAAATCACAACTCCAAGAAATTTCTTTGTACAGTAAACTGATTCTCCATGATACAATGCTAGCACCTCACCACCAAGACAAGACTGAACTGAACTAAACTGCTCTTTGATAGTTGAGTTAATAGTTGGAGGGTGGTATTGTTGGGTATCGTTACCCAGAGAATATTCAGTCACTTGCTCCAAAGCCCCTTCATTCTTAGTTTTGTTCTGAACTGGAACAACATCTTGCAATAGAGTTTCAACTAACTCACTTCCCCTTTCAACATTGAACTTTTCTTCAAGGCCAATATGTACTAAAACTTCCCTGAATCTCATTAAAAAATCTTCCCTGAATCTCATCAATTTATCTAAATTTGCTCCAACTTCTTCCCATATTTTCAGAAGGGACTCTTGATGATATAGCTCATGCAAAGTTGTAACCTCTGCACTTGCTTTCCAACACCCTCTTCTTCGTGCAACTTCACCCGGATCAAATGGAAAACGAATCTTGAATTTTGTTATCATCAACTGACCCATTCCTTGCTCCTGTATGAGAATCCTCTTCCTCTTAGATATGACCTGAGATAAAATAGTAGCCCGTTTTTGAAAGAACTCCAGCTTCTTCTCTCTTTCAAGCTTTAATCTACATTCTTGACATCCCTAGGAAGCAGTGTTCCTCTCAGGATCCAAAGCATTCTTTCAAGCTTGGATCCTCCAGGATCAAAACAAATATTTCTATGGAATCTCCTCTTAATGACTCATAGTATCTTCAGCAGTTGTATTTGGATTCTGAACACCTTCATCAAGAAATGCTGCTGAAATAAACTAGAATGCTGTTGAAATAAAATTCCCAAGATTCTCACCATTCTTTTATTAATATCTAACAGAAGATCTGGAGTATCAACTCCTCTCCATTCCAGTTCCTTGGTAGATTTCTCCAAGCGTGTGATATCTCCGTCTACTTCACTTCCCACAATTTTGAGGATAGCCACAAGATCAAAAGGAGCTTGTATATAATCAATTCGGATGTCGGTGACAAGCCCTTCAACAGTGACTGCTTCGAAACTTGGACGGCATCCCTTTTGTCTCCGAACTACGCTCCTTTCATTTTTATTAACCCCACTTCCGAACTCATGACCTTCACCAATCATCTCTTTATGGATCTCCTTTTTAATTCTTTGGCCACCAATAACTTATTCATCCACAGATTTCGGTATCACCATTTGATGTACTGTAAAAAGCATTTCTTTATCTCTAGCACCCTCAATGAGCCGATCAGATTCTTGCTTATAATTGAGATTTAATCCTTTAGGATCTCCATTCACGGTTAAGGGTGTTATATTAACTATTAGCTGCAACCTATTATCCTCCTCATTGGAACTTCCCAGGAGACGCCAGTCGATCACATAAGATCAAACGAATGCCCCGTGGGTTTAACCTTCTTACAATGCAAGCTGCTCATACCATTACCAATCTTCTCTTCCAACTCCCTTCTCCCAATGTTTCCCCCAAGATCATTCCTCAACAAGATCTGTTCTTTGATCATTAATTCTTTTCTTTCTTTTCTTTACGGTGATGCTGGAAATTTCCGACTCCTCACACTCACGTGTGAAACCCACAGTCTGGTAGCTAGCTTCGGGCAATGGTAACACTCTCGTGAGCAATCCGTTATGTAAGAGTCGCAGAAGTACTCATCGAAGACTTGGAGATGCAGATTTGCCCCTCATCGATCTCCATTGTTGGAAGGATCCCTTGGCAGTTGATTCCGGTTGATTGGCTTGGATAGAGACTGGGATTGAGCGGAGAGTAGTGCAAACTGTGCCTCAAAATCGGCACGAGCCTTCGCCCATCGATCGCAATCCTTCGCCCATCGATCGTTAGCCACAACTAGGGATTCCATTATCGGATCGTCGCTGCTCATCGCTTCATCAGATCGGCTCTCATCCCCATGGCTCTTAGTAAGCTCTGATACCAAATGTTGATGTCCAAGCTCCGGCCACTGCCATCGCCACCCCTCGGAGTTGAGATCGGTGCTCCAAGCCATTGACACATCTTGAAGATCTGCAAATCTGCAACCAAAAATCAAAGAAAAAAGAAAACAAAGCAAAAGGGGAAAACAACGTGATGAGCTGCGGAGACGAGCTCCTCATAGCGGCCTTCAAGAAGGGACTGACGAACAGAAGTCTATACAAGTTACTGCTCCGAGATCCACTCGCCGACCTCCACGTCCTCTTCTCTCGGACAGAGAAGTTCATGTTGACCGAGGAGGCCTTGGGGATGGTGAAGAAGACCTCACCCATCGTAATTGCCCGTGTTGAAGCAATGCCCATTGAACGGCCGAGACGAGGTGAACGCTCCCAAGGGCGCAACCAGGACCGCCCCAGAGGGCGTGGCCCAGATCGCCCCCGAGGGCGTGACCAAGGAGGCCCTTAAGCGAAGATCGCCCAGGACCTCTAAGGGGGTTCTTCGTGCCCAGAAACCCTGCTCCAAGAGGTGGGCTAGAAAGAGCGTAGGAGGTGGTACACTACACTAGACTCAATGCCTCCCTGACCGAAGTGATGGCGGCGGCCCTGACGGGTGGTCTTCTCAAAAACCCGCCCCCGGAGATGAGGACGAGGTCCGACGGAAAGAATATGCAAAAATATTGTCGATACCACCGCGACAACGGCCATGATACCAACGACTGCTTCGTCCTAAAGAAAGATATTGAGCGACTGATCCAGGGCGGTCATCTTCGGAGATTCATCGGCCCAGAGAGACCGGATTGCGGGAGAAGGGCGATCGCAGGGCCTGATCAACCGACCCACGACGCCGAACAAGTGGCCCACCATATGCCCAAGCTAGTTGTGTGTGTGGATGTAATTTGTGGTGGGCCATCCTAGGGCGGCACATCAGCATCGGCAAGGAAGGCGTATGCTCGACAAGTCATGACGATGGGCACCAGTACAGGGAAAAGAGAAGAAGAGTGGCTCGTCTCCCTATCTCCTTCTTTGATGATGACCTGGAGGGGGTTGAGCTACTGCATGAGGATGCCATCGTCATCGAAGCTCTCATAGGGCCAACGATCGTGTGCAGGCTCCTGGTCAACACAGGTAGCTAGTGCGACATCCTGTTCCTGTCCATGATTCAGAAGATGGGGCTGGACCAGGAGGAGCTGAAGCCTTGCTTGGACCCGATTGTCAACTTCACCGGACATTCGGTGTCCATTGTAGGAGTGAACACTAGGGCTGTTGACGAACAAGCTTGAATGAGCTTAAACAGGGAGCTTGGTTTTGTTCATGAACAAAATCCATGTTCAAGCTCTGTTCGTTTACTAACCGAGATCTAAAAACCTGTTCAAGCTTGTTCGTTAAGCTTACCTAACGAACGTAAACGAACGTAAACGAACGTAAACGAACGTAAGCGAACGTAAACGAACATTTACCGAGCTTGTTCACGAGTAGTTAATCGAACGTTCTGTTCGTTAACAAGACTTATCGAGCTTGTTCGTGAACATGTTCAGGAACATGTTCGTGAACACAATCAATCTTGTTAATGAATTGATTTTCAATCAAACGAACGAACATCAATTTTTTAATCAGGAATAATAATATTTAAACATAATTGCCAATGCCTAAATCAATTAAATAAAAGGATTAAATATTTGCAGGTCAAAAACAAACAAATCCAGCATAATAGCTCCATAAATCCCATTACAAGCATCCACTCCAAGCATAGTAAAAAATATAGTATTTGTCTAAATTTACTATTTTCGGTACACGTTCGTTCATGAACACTTAACGAGCTTGTTCATGAACATCACTTAACGAGCTTGTTCACGAACACTTAACGAGCTTGTTCATGAACATAAATGAATGAACACAGTTATGTTCAAGCTCTGTTCGTTTACTAATCAAGCTCTAAAAATCTGTTCAAGCTTGTTCATTAAGCTTCCTGAACGAACGTAAACGAACATGTACTGAGCTTGTTCACGAGTAGTTCGTCGAACGTTCTGTTCATCAACAGCCCTAGTGAACACCCTGCCCGTCACCTTGGGGAAGAGGCCAAAGATCGTAACTCGAATGATGCAGTTCTTCATCGTTTACGTCACCTCAGCATACAACAGCATTATTGGGCGGCCATACATGACTGCAGTCGAAGCTCTTCCCTCATTGCTACATCAAATGGCAAAGTTCCAGACTCTGCACGGAGTTGGGCAGGTGCGGGAATCCCAGAAGCTCTCCCGAAGCTGCTACGTCGGCTCCACGAAGCACAAAAAGTCCGAGGAAGCCCTCTCGATCGGCCACTTCGACGGTCGGGAGGAATTCGCTCATCAACGACCAGCTCCGGTGGAGGACATAGAGGAGGTTCCAGTGGCGGTGGAAGCGGACAAGACTGTGTCCGTTGGCACGAAGCTGCTCGCAGGGTTGAAGGAGGGGCTAGTCAACCTCCTTAGAGCGAATGTGGATATCTTCGCGTGGTCACCCTCGGACATGCCCGGAGTCAACCCAGCAGTGATCGCCCGTGAACTTCATGTCGACCTGGAAGCACGCCCAGTTGGACAGAAGAAGCGCATCACTGGAGGGGAGAAAATGCGGGATGCAGGCGAGGAGGTAGAGTCGATCCTCGAGGCCAAGTTCATCAAGGAAGTGAGCTACCCTGATTGGCTCACCAACGTGGTAATGGTGAAGAAGCCCAGTGGTAAATGGGGAATGTGCGTGGACTTCACCGATCTTAACAAGCCCTGCCCAAAAGATAGCTTTCCGCTGCCGAGGATCGACCGTTTGGTGGACAATGCCTCCGGGTATAAGCTGCTGACCTTCATGGACTCCTTCTCCGGCTACAATCAAATTCAAATGGTGCACACGATGAGGAGAAGACGTCGTTCGTTACTGATCGAGGGACGTTCTGCTACACAAAGATACCTTTCGGGCTGAAGAATGCCGTGCAACCTACCAGCGAATGGTGAACAAGATTTTTCACCCCCAGTTTGGCAGGAATCTGGAGGTCTACATCGACGATATGCTGGTCAAATCAAAGAGGGCCGAGGACCACCTCGCTGACCTTGAAGAGAATTTCCAGAAAGTGCAGCGCTACAATTTGCGGCTCAACCCGGCGAAGTGCATATTCGACGTCCAGTCTGAAAAGTTCCTCGGCTTCATGATCACGAAGAGAGGGATCGATGCCAATCCTGACAAGATATCCGACCTCATCAACATGAGCGAGCCAAAGATAATCAGAGACATGCAGAAGCTAAATGGTCGGATCGCCGTACTAGGGAGTCCTTGTCGAAGTCCGCCGAAAGGTAATCAGAGACATGCAGAAGGCCTTGAGCGAGAGGAAATGAGTAAGGAAGGAGGTCGAGTGGGACGACTCCTTTGCCCAAGCCTTCAATGAACTGAAAGCCTATCTGCAAAGCCCACCACTGCTTGCAAAGCTGGAGGAAGGAGAGTGGCTTGGCCTCTACCTCGCCACCACTGAAGAAGCAGTAAGCTAGGTCCTAGTTAAAGAGGACAGGGGCATCCAGAGGCCGATCTATTATGCTAGCTGAGTGCTCCAGGAGGCAGAGACTCGCTACAGACCCATCGAGAAGTTCACCTATTGCCTGACCCTAACAGCGAGGAAGCTCCGGCCCTACTTCTAAGCTCACTCAATCGTAGTCTACACCAACTCGTCACTTAAAAAGAACCTGAAGAGGCTGGAGAGGTCAGTCTGAATGCTGAATTGGACTGTGGAGATCAGCAAGTTCGACATCATCTACAAGCCCAGGGTGACGATCAAGGGTCAGGCACTAGCAGGCTTCGTGGCAAAGTGCACTATTAAAGAGATTGGTAAAGCCACGCCCAATAATCAGTTGGACACACAACATCAGCAGTTCGTCGATGAGAATCCCCCATCTACTTCCAAACAGTCTGGAGGTGAGCTGTGGATCGTCCACGTTGATGGGTCGACCACAGGGTCAGGAAGTGGAGCCGACATTTTGATTGAGACCCCGGAGGGAAGCCTGCTGGAGTACACACTCCGCTTCAACTTCTCGATGACCAATAATATGGCAGAGTACGAGGCTGCCATTAAAGGGCTAAAGCTCTGCAGGGTGCTTGGGGCGACGAATGTGCTATTGATCAGCAACTCAAGGCTCGTCGTCTAGTAAATTGAAGGCAGTTTCGAAGCAAGGGAGGAGCTGATGAAGCTTTATCTGAATGCGCCCATGCAGAGCTACTCAAATTTAGGATGGCCACGGTCCAGCATCTCCCAAGGCCGAACAACCTCCGCACCAACGCCCTCTCAAAGCTGGCGTTCTCTTCTCTGGCCGAGATTGGGAAAGCTATCTACATTGAGAACCTGCTGACACCAAGCCTGGGGGAGGGCGAGCTACTGTGCGTCGACCTGGAGAAGTCGTGGATGAGCCTGATCGTCACCTACCTGGAGACTGGAGCCCTGCCAGAGGATAGAGTAGATGCGCAAAAGATCGAGAGGCAGGCCTTGATGTTCGTGATCTTTGGCAACATGCTCTACCGAAAGCACCGCTCGAGGTACAACGTCTTGTCCTATCTAAAGTGCCTTGGGCCGAGAAGGGCAGAGGATGTCGTCTGGGAGATCCATGAAGGACTCTGTGGGAACCATTACGGAGGCCGCACCCTGGCGCAAAATGTAATCCGGCAAGGCTATTACTGGCTGACCATGGTGAACGACGCAACCAACTACGTCAAGCGATGCGGGGAGTGCCAAAGGTTCTTCATACCTGCGACTGCCCCGCCTGCTGATCTGATACCAATCCTTAGCCTGGTCATATTTGGCAAGTTAGGGCTCGACATCCTCGGCCCATTCCCTATGGCGGCAGGAGGAAGAAAGTTTCTCGTCGTCGCCGTCGACTATTTCACCAATTGGACCGAGGTGGAGCTGCTGGCGTGCATTACCTGGGTGGACATGAAGAACTTCATCTGGAAGTCAATTATATGCCGCTTCGGGGTACCTCGCTCCATAGTGACAGACAATGAGAAGCAGTTTGACTCCGCGGACTTCAGAAGCTTCTGTTCAGAGTGGGGCATCAACCAACACTTTGTTAGGGTTTTGGCGGACCCCCAGAGCTCGGATCCGTATCCGTCCTAAGTCGGACGGACCACAGAGGCACAAAAGCGCAGCGGAAAACCAGAAATCAAATTTCTACACTAGCTAAACTATTTAGCTAGGCTCTGGGGAGCCAGAACCTAGCCCGATCTATGCCGACTTGGAGTGGGTCTGACCACCCCAAGAAGGATCTACACTAGAGCGACTAATTAAAACTACGCTAGAAAAACGCTTAACCACATACCCGGAATCTTGGCCCTGGAGCAGGCAAGATGTACCGCACCGTCTTGAGAAGCTCCTCGTAGCCGAGCCGCGTTGACCCGATCTCCCTGAGCCGCCTCGCACCCTCGCACCGATCCGCCCGAGCTGCTTTCGCCTCCGAGCCGATCACACGCGGTAGAAAGTTTCACTTGAGAAGAACCCGCGTCTTAAACGTCCGGATCAGATCCAAACCCCCTTCGTAGTCGTGCTAGGACTACTCCGGAGAATAGGAAAATAGAGAGAGAGATTTAGTCACCGATCGAGCTTGCTCTAAAAATCTGGAGCTACTCGATCGTTGACTGGTGTATTTTTCAACGAGGAGAGTGCACCCCTATTTATATAGGGAGTGAGCACTCAACTTCTCGTTGCGGGCAATATGGGACAATTCCCATGAAGAGAAAAATTCAATTAAGCCATTTGGCTTAATTTCAACTTAAAGTTAGCCTTTCACAAAGCCAAACTTTAACTAATTAATTCTCCTCGTATACTAAACTTCAGACACCAAACAAGCTATCAATCAGAAGAGCTTGGAATGGTGAACGCGTAGGAACTGACGGCGACGAATTTCGACTTCGTTTGACCCCTCAAACAATTGCTCAAAGTTTAGCAATTTCTCAAAATTCGTAGCCGTCATTAGGGGTTTCAAAAAACCCTAATTTGACTTAAGTTGCAGGCGCTCCCGCTAGGCTTAGCGGGCACGCCCGCCCAAGGGAGCAAAGGCGGGCCGCCCGCCCGCTGCTGCAGCGGGCGCGGACCCGCTGCAAGCAGCGGGCTGCGCCCGCTGCACAAGCGGGCGCGGGCCCACTGTGCAGCGGGCCGCGCCCGCTGCAGCGGGCGCTGGCCCACTGTGTGCAGCGGGCCGTGCCCGCTGCATCAGTGGGCGCGGGCCTGCTGTGCAGCGGGCCACGCCCGCTGATGCAGCGGGCGCCCGCCCGCTGCACACAGCGGGCCACGCCCGTTGCTGCAGCGGGCCGCGCCCGCTGTGCAACGGGCGTGCGCCTATTGCAGTCAGCGGGCGTCGCCCGTTTTGCCTTTGCACATGGGCCTTTTGGCCCAGTGGGTCTAACCCACTTCCCCTTGAACTCTTTCTGCGTTTCTGGGCTCGTTTGAGCTCCGATTTGGACGCGGTTTGAACCTGTGTTTAGACCGGGACGATCCCGTCATCCAGGTAACCCTTTCTAACAAGTTTGTTCCTACTAAATTCGTCGTAACTAATTTACAACACGTTTAGTCAAAGTTAGCATCTAATGCAACGTTGTGTCCCTATTGCTATTGCGACTAACTTTCACAACTTAACTTGTGAATATCATCAAATGATATTTCTCTCTATTCTATATTCCTATTACTAAGACACGAGCACTACTCGGTGTGAGACCCTACAGCCTGACCTTACTACAGGTTGGGGCTCGAAACCCCTAGACGACGGTCACTACGAGCAGTAGCTGTCGTCCCTGTTTCAGAGTCATCATAACGTGATCGACCCTTTGACAAAAGTATCATAGGGTTTGCATTGGATGTGTCAGTGATGAATTCCGTTAGCTAAAATCCCTTCATCAAGACTGTGTTTTTGTTGGCCTAGGGTATGGTTTACTGTCAACCCTATCAGACAACATTGGTCAGTATACGGCGGTCTTTATTGTATACACGTTGTACTACTTGCAACGTACCCCGGCCGAGGATTAACATAAAGACTGTACTGAGCCTATAACACTAACTTCCCTTTAAGGGACGTGACGAATCCCATCTTAGTCACTTACTCACCTTGGGAGCTTCTGGTGCAGCCCAACCTAAGATCTTTCAGCAGGACTAGTCCTCTAAGCTAGATCATGGGTCTAAGCTATACCGTCCGCTCACAGGTTTGTACAGATGACTTCAGGTCTTAAGGATCAACTAACCTATCATCACCCTAGAGTTATTAAAGACATATCATTAAAGTTAACCATTTAATAACTCTAACTTGGTCGTTCAGTGAACTCATTCTCCAATGAGCACCTGTGTCTCGTCTCTGACTTCACCAAGTCGAATGACTATGAGATCATCATTACCCGAAGGTAAGACGAAGACCCAGTGATCTATCCGATGTGTCGATATCCAGTTCTCGACATATCTACGATCACGAACCGTTTAAGACTTACGTTTCTATTCGGTCGCTTACTCACTCATAATCGAGATCTCATCTAGATATGTAAGGACCTAACTATAAGTCTATGGATATTATCTAAGTATATTAATACAAATGATTTCATACTTAGAATAATACGTACCATATACGGTATGAACAAGACGTATAATCAAGATAAATTGCCTTATGGGCATATATCTTCCTACACATTTTGCCTTCGTGGCACATCCACAGTGCAATGGCCTGGCCGAAGCAGCGAACAAGTGCATACTGGAGCCCTTAAAGAAGAAGGTCGGCGGTGCTCCAGGATCGTGGCCCGACGAGCTACCCGACAAACTTTGGTCTTACCGCACCACATACAAAGCTTCAACCGACGAGAGCCCCTTCATGATAGCTTATGGGGCGGAGGCCGTCGTCCCAGTGGAGGTCGGGGAGGAGTCCCTCCGGCTCCAGTACTTCAATGAAGAAGCAAATGAAGAAGGCATCGACATCAACATCGAGCTCGTCGACGAGGTGAGGGATCATGCACTAACAAATCTAATCAAGCACTGCCAAAGGATGGCGAGGTATTACAACTCCCGCGTCAGAAAGAGGAGCTTCAGAGTAGGCGACCTCGTCCTCAGGGACGCAACCTTCAGACTTGAGATCGGCCGCCGAGGGAAGCTCTCCACAAAATGGGAAGGCCCCTACTCCATAACAGACGTTGTAGGACCGGCGACCTACATTTTGGTGAAAATGGAGGGCGATGAGCTAGCCCACCCTTGGAATGCTGAGCATCTGCTCAAATACTTTCAATAAATGCACTTCCTTGTACATTCAATGATATGCTCTTAATAAATTTTTATGTTTGTACATTCAATGAGTCGTCTAAATCTAAATTTCAGCCCTCCTCTAAATTTAAGAGCACCATAGTGAAGGTCGGCTACAATTTCGGAAGCCCCAGCCTTCGCGTAGCGAACCAACAGAGGCCACGGGGTCAGCTTCGGCCAATAACTGCCCTCTCAAAGACCTCCAAGGCAGCTCACCCACTAATATAGGCTACGGGGCAGCTTCGGCCCATCTGCACCCTCCCTCTTGGCAGCTCGCCACCAAATCCGGAGTGGACATGCGGGGTCGGGGACGGCCCAATACCTGTCCGAATACAGAGGATGCGGGGTCAAAGACGGCCCAATACCTGCACTCTCAAAGACCTCCGAGGCAGCTCGCCCACCAACAGAGCCCGCGTGGGCGGCCTTGGGCCTTCTGCACCCCCCATCTCGACAGCTCGCCACCAAATTCGGAGCGGACATGTGGGGTCAGCGACGGCCCAATACCCACCCGATTACAGAGGATGCAGGGTCGGCGACGGCCCAATACCCGCCCTCTTAAAGACCTCCGGGGTAGATCGCCCCACCAACAGAGGCCGCGGGGCAGCTTCGGCCCATCTGCACCCCCTCTCTTGGCAGCTCGCCACCAAATCCAGAGCGGACATGTGGGGTCGGCGACACCCCAATACACACCCTCTCAAAGATCTCTGGGATAGCTCACCCATCAACAAAGGCCGTAGGGGCGGCTTCGGCCCATCTGCACCCCCCTCGGCAGCTCGCCCACCAACAGAGGCCGCGGGGTGGCTTCGGCCCATCTGCACCCCCTCTCTATAACCTCCGGAGCAGAAATGCGACCTACAACATTCTCCCTCTCCTCGGCCCTAAGCTCGTCCATGTCGACTATTCGGGGCGTACACATACTAAGACACAGCGCAGAAAACAAACAAGGCAAACAGACTATGCCAATAGTAAGACAAAAATCTCAATTTTATTTCATTTAAATATTTACACTACAGGTTTAAAACAAAAAAAAGAAGACTCCAAGCTCGTCCTTGGGGCCGGCCATACATTGTCGCCCCAGCTTACGACTCCTCCACTCGGTCGCCACTCCTTTGACCACCGCCATCGGGGACGTAGGAGTCCGTCGGGTTGCCTCCCTTGTAATGCCCTACAAGCTACTGCACAAGTACTAGAGGGGGGGGGGGGTGAATAGTACTTGAAAAATAACAAGGAGTATAATTCCTAATTATAGTGCAAACAACTACCAAATTAATTTGCGGAAGCTTAAATTGAATGACAACAACAAAATTAATAATGCTAACAAAAGATGTTACTGGGTTCGGATCCACCCAAGTCTCTCCGACTTGTTCCCGGTGATCCTACGTCCCAACCACCCGGATCCCCTCCGGATACTTAGGTTAGAAACCCTAACCCAAGATTTCCACTATGATATCTTGTGAAAAACCTTCACAAGATCAAATCATACATGCAATGGCAATAGTGAATCCCATAACCCGGGATCACAACCTTCTCTCACAACCGAGAGAATCAATAAGCAATATAAACAAGTTTATAATGAAATAAACAATCTTACCACAAAATCCTATACCTTGAGTTTTCTTACCAAATAGGTGCAAGGAGGGATTTGAGGAAGATGAAGTCACCAAGACCTAGCACCAAAGAAATGACCAGCAATGGGTGCCTAGGAATGATTTGGAGACTTGAATCAAGCTAGAGCTTGAAGGGCTCACCAAGAACAAACTTCTCTCAAGATGGATTCTAGATCTAGAAAGTGAGAGAATGGATTTCTTGTGAGGAAGAGAGCTTTAGAAATGAGTGAGAATAGCTATCTCTTTCAATCTCAATGAATCTCTTAATGGCAGCTCTAACCTAGAGAGAAATGACCTAGGTTCGTATTTATAGGGTCCCATAAAAACAAGTTAGGTCAAGTCCCAACGGATAGAAATCTGAGGCAACTAGTCGGTTAAAGAACAACCACTGACCGACTAGTTCATCAACTAGTCGGTCAGTCAAACAACATGGACCGACTAAGTGAAGAACTGAGAAGAGATAGAAATTCAGACCTAGAAATCTAGTCGGTCCAAGAAGACTTTCTGACCGACTAGTTTCACAACTAGTCGGTCAGTCAGTGAACATAGACCGACTAAGAGGCAAAAGCAAATAGTCTGAATATAAATTGACTTAGTCGGTCCAAGAACAAATGTTGACCGACTAGATTATCAACTAGTCGGTCACCAAACGTTCTTAGACCGACTAACGATAAACAATAGCTTAGGAGAAATTTGGCATGTACAGTAAATCACAACTAGTCGGTCAAAGAAGCATCACTGACCGACTAGTTCACAAACTAGTCGGTCGGTGAGTCAACGTAGACCGACTAACTGTAAACAGTACTGAACACGAAAAGATTAACTCAAACTAGTCGATCCAAGAAGCTCTGCTGACCGACTAGATCACCATCTAGTCGGTCAGTACTTCTTCTTGTACCAACTAACATGCACAAACAAGTCCGAATCGAAGCGCGATGCTTCGAGGAAGTTAGAGTGGACTTGTACTAAGATCCTAGAGCTACGATATGAGCGTTATGAAGATAGAATCGTAAGATATACTCAAGGCTTAACATTCTATAGATCGAATCGAAAAGACTATAAATAAAACCTTAAAGAACGGTCTTCGAGAGCTTCGATCAATTCTTCATGACTTCCAAAAACGGTCCAAGAGCTTCAACGAAGCTTTAGGCAATGAATACGATCCTTGAGAAGTCTTGAGATGTCGTTTTGATTGTTCTCGTGAATTTGGCGACGATCTCCAATACTGCGCTCACAAATTGTTAGTTCATGAATTATTTATGTTTGCTTATCATCCAAAACCAAATCCGGGGAGTCCAATATTCAACATTCTCCCCCTTTTTGGTGATGACAAACCAACATAAATAATAATAAAAAATAATGATTCAAATGTAAAATACTTACTCCCCCTGCATTGATGACACGTTAATTCCAAAATGAATATATATAAATTGCATCAATCAGACGAGTAAGATATATAACGAGAATCGATTTTTGAAATATCGGATTTTGAAAATCCTTATATATATCTTAACTCCCCCTGAATCTAACACATCAAATTAGAATCTTGGAAATTGAGTTAAATTTTCATTTGCCCTATTTATTATCATTATCTCTCCCCCTTTGGCATTATCCCAAAAATGGGGGACATACAACGACAACAACTAGGAAAAGGAAAATCCAAACATCGGGAGTCGTAGATATTGACGATGGACATAATTGACACCAAGGGAAAAGAGACGAAATCAAATCAAAGTGTGTCAAATTCTCCATTATCAAAAAGCGTAAATTAAAATCATCAAAAATACCAAATATTTATTCATTTATTGAATAATGAAACATACTCTCCAATATTCAATATTCTTGGTTAAATGTGTGCATGGAAAACAATTCTATACAATTATAGAAATATAATCTATTTAACCAAGTTATTAAGCGTCGAGCGATGATTTCACATATCATATGCATTGAACGAATATTAAATGTGCACGACGAAGTAAAACAAAAAGAGCATCGATGTATATATATATATGTGAATACCAAGAGTACATCCAAAACTCACATCGAATACATCATATCAAGTGCAACATACCATCTATACAAACAGCAAAATACAACAACATCATCAACACATCAACATCAACACCCAAAAAAAACATCAAAATTCAACACCGACATCCATATAACCAAAATACATCAAAACAACCCCAACACTCCATCCTAACCCAAAGTACTCTCAATAAGATGTATCATCCAATGAGCAGTGGAGAGTCCTCGAAACAGACGATCACGAGGAAGTGGCTGGATCTGCAGTCTCCGTGGGTCCAGTCGACGGAGTGGACTCAGGCTCTGCAGGGAGGAGAGGCGTGTCAACAGACGGGATCGTCGGGGCAGGGGTGGAGACATCAACGACTGGCTCAACGGCAGGGGTCTCAACAGGAACAACAACAGTCAAAACAGGAGCAGGCTCGACAGCAGGGGCAGCAGCAGCATCAGAAGTCTGATCCACTGGTGCAGAAGTCTCTGGAGCACCGGAAGAGGTGCCAGCTCCAGGAGCAGATGTGGTAGCAGCAACAGCAGCAGTGGCCTCAGCGCCACGAGCAAGAGAGGTGACCAGCTCATCAAAATCCTCATCGTCCATCTCCTCATCCTCAGACACAGGAGGAGGAAGCTGAACGCCTATCAAGCTAGCCATACGGCAAACTACCTCCTCGGTACGAGCCAACTGAGACTCATGCCGACGAAGTAACCGAACAACATCATCGAGTGTGGTGGGAGGTCGAGAAGCAGCAGCTGCAGAAGGAGTAGTGCCCTGAGACGCAGAAGGAGTCGTCCGCTGCACGTGACGGAGTGCCACAAGAGATTTCTTTACGGCCGTCGCGTTCAGAGGAGGACCAAGAGGACGCTCGTCGTCAGGAGGCAGAGGGACACGGAAATGACGGAAAACCAAGGTCAATAGACATGGATACGGGATATGCGCAGATTTAGTGGTCTTGCGTATACACTCGAAAGAGTCCATCTTATCGAGTATAATGCGAGCCCAATTAATCTCGCTACCCATAAACAGAGCGTAAATCAATTTCAGAAACGGCTGAGATGGAAGTGAAGAAGATCCATACTTGGGAAGAAGGCAGGATTTTAAGATCAGGTTAATCACCCAAGCATTCGGCTTGAATGATTTCGAAGGGACGCCAATGAACGCGGGGGGGATAACCTGGAAGATTTCACCTAGGGTAGGCTGATCGAGGGTGGAGATATCGTCAACAGAAATGTCAGACTGGAGGAGGCCACACGACGAGCAACCTATCAGCTCCCCCAAGATCTCTGCCGTGAGGACTATAGGAGTCCCCAAAACATAAGTCTCAATGGAGTGAGACTCATCGTACTGACCTCGGACACGATTGGCATAGAATAATTTGACCAGGCGAGGATAGGGTCTAGGGTTCGCCTTAGGGTCGAATCGAAGGTAGTCCAATAGGCCACTATACGATAAAAGATCGGCAAGGCCAAGAAAATCAGAAAACTGAACGTAATGCTCCAACAGCAGTGGGCAGTGCTCTATACGGTTGTACGCTGCTAGACACTGAGGGTCGTCGTGGCACAACGATATATCCACACCGCCGTCTGGCATAGGAGCTTTACCCTTAGCCTTACGGGTCTTAGGAGGAGGTGGAGGAGGGGGTGGAGTGGGTGCCTTCTCGGGATGTTCAGGAGTGTATTCTTCCTCGGAATCATCCTCGGAATCACTACCTGAACTCTCACCAGGAGGAGTAGGAGCACGAAACTTTTTGGGTTTAGCTCGGGGCTTGGAAGATTGGCCGGTAGGTTTGGGCTTGGTAGTCCTCTTCCTCTTTAACGGTGTTGAAGACGAAGAGGGGGGACGTGTGGTCTTGGCCCTACGCTTAGGAGGGGTCGAAGCGGTCCCGGTCTCTACGGTCATGGGGGATGCCCCAGAAGAGGTAATCGGGAGTCTCGTTCGTGCCATGATCGCGGCACAACGAGTTCAATCACGCGACGGGATAAGATCAAAGACACTAAGCACAAACACTAGATCCTAACACACAAGCCCTAACAATGAAAATCCGAAACCCTAGAAGTGAAAACAAGATGTAGAACAAATCCTAGGGATGAAAAACAAGATCTAGGAAGAGGGGTTATACCTAGGAGAGTGGTCGACGGTGAAGGACGACGGAGATGGCCGGAAAGTTGGCCGGAAATCGACGGGAATACGAAGGGTCTCGGTCGGGTTTTAGGGGGTTTTCGAGTTGGAGGAGAGAAAACAACCGACTGGAATGGGAAATAACAGGTTAGAATAGGATTAAGTCGGTCGGGAATGCGAAAAGACGCGATTGCCCTAGAGCACTTAGTCGGTCACAGTTCAAGCACTGACCGACTAGATTACGATCTAGTCGGTCGGTCAATGAGCTTAAACCGACTAAGTCGAAACAGAGGCAAACAGAAAATTCTAGGGCAAGAGTTAGTCGGTCACAGTATAATCACTGACCGACTAGTTTTCAATCTAGTCGGTCGGTAAGAGTATTGAGACCGACTAAAAGAAGTCAAAGACATGAGAAAGATAAAGCTTGAACTAGTCGGTCTGAGTTCACTAGCTGACCGACTAGATGAGCATCTAGTCGGTTGGCTGATGAACTGAAACCGACTAGAAGAGTCCAAAAGTTGATAAATGAGTTCTCTTCATAAAAACACTTGGATGGAACATCTTTACTCTCTCATTAGTCATCTAAACTACCCCATAAAACGTCGAAATCTTAAATACGACATTCAAATAAGAATTCGAGCAAAAAATTCAAACATATCACATAAAATCCCCAAAAATTCAATAAATCTAGCATGAACGAAATATCGCGAAATATAATAGCATGCAAGATAATTGAATGAAATATGAATCATATATCTCGGATTCACTCATAATCCCCAATTCTCGACGCAAACGCACAAAGGAGTCCTCCTTTAGGGGTTTCGTGAAAATATCGGCGATTTGCTTTTGGGTTTCAACGTACACTAATATGATGTCCTTTTTAGCAACATGATCATCTAAAAAGTGGTGTCGGACATCTATGTGTTTAGATCGGGAATGGTGCACCGGATTCTTTGAAAGACAAATATTACTTTGGTTATCCACCATGATAGGGCTAGTATCACAATGAATACCAAAATCCTTCAGTGTGTGTCACATTTAAAGAACCTGTGCACAAGCGGCACCGGCGGCAATGTATTCCGCCTCGGTGGTTGAAAGTGATACCGAATTTTGCTTCTTGGAAAACCAAGAGACAAGGGAATTTCCTAGAAAATGGCAAGTGCCACTAGTACTCTTCCTGTCAGATTTGCATCCCGCATAATCATCGTCACTATATGAGACTAACTCATATGTGCTAGATTTCGGATAAAGTAATCCAAAATCTAAAGTGTAACTTAGATAGCGAAAAATACGTTTAACCGCTACTAAGTGAGAATCCTTAGGTTGAGACTGATAACGAGCACAAATACAAACGACAAACATAATATCGGGCCTACTTGCGGTAAGATAAAGTAAACTACCTATCATACCTCGATATAGACGAATGTCTACATCTTTTCCGCACGTATCTTTATCTAGATGCGTTGTAGTGCTCATAGGAGTCTTTTTCCCGGAGGCATTATCCATTCCAAATAGCTTTAGCAACTCCACCGTGTATTTCGTTTGGTGGATGAAGATTGCATCGTTCAATTGGCGAATTTGGAGACCTAAGAAATATTTAAGTTCGCCCATGTGGCTCATCTCAAATTGTTCCTTCATAACATTAGAAAACTCTTCGCAAAGAGTGAAGTTAGTAGCACCGAAAATGATATCATCAACATAAATTTGAACTAATAAAATATCATTATTCGCATGCTTAACAAAAAGTGTAGAATCGGCTTCGCCCATTTTAAAATTCAAATCCAAAAGAAAATTCTTTAGGCGATCATACCAAGCTCAAGGAGCTTGTCTCAAACCATAAAGAGCTTTCTTTAGTTTAAAAACATGATTTGGAAAATTTTCATTTATGAAGCCCGGAGGTTGAGAAACGTATACTTCCTCAACGACATCTCCGTTCAAAAATGCACTTTTAACATCCATTTGAAATAATTTAAAATTTTTATGGCATGCATAAGACAATAATAGTCTAATTGATTCTAATCTAGCTACCGGAGCGAATGATTCTTCGAAATCGATATCTTCCTCTTGCCGATAGCCTTGAGCTACTAACCGAGCTTTGTTCCGGACGACGACTTGGTTTTCGTCGGTTTTGTTCTTGAAGATCCACTTTGTCCCTATGATGGTGTGGTTCTTCGATGGCAACGGAACAAGCTCCCATACCTCATTCCTCTCGAATTGAATGAGTTCCTCCTCCATGGAAAGTATCCAAGCACTATCTTCGCACGCTTCAACTATATTCTTTGGCTCTATCGATGAGGCAAAGGCACAATTGGCGAAGTGGTGGACTTGCGATCTCGTCTTGACTCTATCTTGAATATTGCCAATGACTTGCTCATGGGGATGGTCGCGAACGGTATGAAGCCGCTTGGGAATACCTTGATCACTAGGCACATCCTCAACAACTTCATTAGTCGGGTTAGTATCAATAGAATCAATTGAATCAATAGACTTAGAATTTTCAAATGAATCACATAAAACATCCATAGAGTCATCATCATTTGAAATTCTAGGAGTAATAAAATTCTCATTAAAAGAGACATGAAGTGATTCCTCGATCGTAGAGGATCTTTTGTTGTATATTCGGTAGGCTTTGCTACGTGAGGAATACCCAACAAATATCCCCTCATCCGATCTCGGATCAAACTTGTCCAAATTATCATATGTGTTTTTAATAAAACATTTTGCGCCGAAAACACGAAAATGTTTAACTTGAGGCAATCTACCAAACAACAATTCATAACAAGTTTGTTTGGTGCCCGGCCTCAAAAGTATTCTATTAAACACATAACAAGCGGTGTGTACCGCTTCTGCCCAAAATTGATAACCAAGTTGACTATCTTCGAGCATAGTGCGAGCACACTCCACAAGCGTTCTATTCTTCCTCTCAACAACACCATTTTGAGGAGGTGCGCGAGGGAAAAAAAACGTGTGAGTAATTCCAAGATCATCACAAAAATTTGAGAAAGACTCATTCTCAAATTCACCCCCATGATCACTACGAATAGTGACAATGGTGGTTCCGATGAGATTTTGTACTTTCTTCACAAATATCGTGAAGTTTTCAAAAGCTTCATTTTTATTACATAAGAAAAATACCCATGTAAATCTAGAATAATCATCGACGATGACAAGTCCATATCTTGCATTTCCTAAGGAAGCAACTCTAGTTGGCCCAAATAAATCTAGATGTAATAGCTCTAGTGGCCATTTCATAGAAATGCTTTTCTTAGGTTTAAATGAAGATTTAGGAAGCTTGCCACGTTGACAAGAATCACAAAAACTTTTCTTTTCAAAAACGAGCTTCGGAAAACCTTTAATGGAATTTAATTTTGAAAGCTTATAAAGTGTTCCAAAGTTCACATGTCCAAAGCGTCGATGCCATAAGTGTTGTTCACTTGTGTTGGCAACGAGGCATTGTTCATATGACTTAGGAAGATCCAAAATATAAATATCTTTATGGCGTGTGCCGGAAAATAATAACTTATTATTATCATTTGAAATATGACACAATCCTTTCGCAAAGCTAACTTTGTAACCTTTGTCACAAAGTTGGCTTATTGAAATAAGATTATGATTTAAACCATTAACAAGATAAACATCACTAATTAAGGGTTTAGACGGGTTACCCACTTTACCAACACCGACGATGGTTCCGCTCTCGTTGCCTCCAAATACGACGCGGTTTCCATTTGCAATGGGAACTACTCCGGAGAGCAATTGAGCGTCACCCGTCATGTGTTTTGAACACCCGCTATCGAGTATCCAATTCCCTTTGGAGCTAAATTTAAATTTGTTGCTCCTTTTCTTTTTCTTTTCCTTGAGTACCTAAAGATAGAAAATTTCATATCATGGTACCCAAGGTCATTGGGTCCTCAAAGGTTAGACCTTTGGAAGCCAAGTCCAATTGGACTTAGACTTCCCCACATAATTTCTACTATGCACAACATCCGAAAAATAAGCATTCATATATACTTGTTTTTCATCCATGCTTGTGTCCTTTGGGCTCCAAATAGTGAAAATCTTGGGAGCCCTCATCCTATTGGGTGCATGCATGCGACGTTGATTTCTACGTGATGCATGTTGTGGATAGGCATACGGAACATGATGGAATGGTGCACGACGAGAATTATTCATATGATGAGGTGGGTGAACATATGCATGTGTGGGAACACGTCCGTGAGGGTGTCTCACATGGTGTGCACGTGCCCGAGAATGTGTTGCATAAAAATCATCATATGTGTGAGACGGTGGAGTAGGACGTGTGTTCCTACGTGGCATGGTATTGGTGTACATATAAGCATGCCCCTTCTTTGGAGGTCCACCCAAAGTGGGTTTCTTTCCGAAAGAGGGTGTGGGCGAGGTGGAAGCACCATTGGTAGATGAACTACCAATAGAGTGTTTGCTACCACTCGTAGAGTCACCGGAAGTTGGCCTAACAAAAGTAGTGGCCGCTTTGGATGGACATCCCATCGTATACCCCAAACCAATGTGGTGATTGGCCGGAAGTAAGTCACTTAGGATTTTATCCAAATGGTCCTTACCCTTATTGAATTTATTAATTCGGCCTAATGTGTTCTCATATTTCTCTTTGAGAGAACGCATAGAAGTATCCAAGTTTGATACTTGCGATGTGAGCACATAAACACGAGATTTAAGATTCTCATTCTCAATACTCAAAGTCGAGTTTTGAGAAGTCAAATCCGCTATCCTATGTTCTTCCGGATCTTCAATGCTAACATGTTCAAGTTTAGATTTGAGATTGACAATCTCATTTCTTAACTCTTCAACAACGGTGTCGTTGTTGGTGATGATAGTCTTAGGCGAGGTTTGAATGCTAGCTAGGTCATCTTTTACTTTAGTATATCTGTTTACTAATTTAGTGTATTTGGACCCTAGTTGAGAGTTAGCATTCCTAAGATCATCCATAGTTACCTCATCGCCTTCGTTGTCGCTATCATCGGAGGAGGAAGATCCTTGATCATGCTCCTCTCTTGCCATGAAGCACATGTGCGCTTGCTCCACTTTCTCATCGTCCGACTCTCTGCTTGAGGAATCATCGGAGTCGGTGAATGTTGCTCCGACAAGTCCCTTTTTATACCTCTTTTTGTACTTCTTTGACTTGTCAAACTTCGGCGCCTTCCACTTCTCCTTTTGCTTGTTTTGAGGACAATCCGCTTTGATGTGTCCTGGCTTATTGCATTTAAAGCACAAAGGTGGAGAGGCGTTAGTAGAAGTAAATTTAGATTTTTGTTTGAAGTTACCCTTTCGGAAGAAGCGATTGAACTTCTTTGCCATGAGTGCAATGGATTCCATGTCCATTTCTTCTTCCGAGTCCTCATCATCGGTAGAGGTGGATGAAGCCGCCTTGAATGCAATCGCCTTTTTCTTAGGCACGTCTTGGTTCAAATAGGACTTCATCTTTTCTTGTAACTTCACCTTGCTATCTTTGCGTACCTCGTATGACATCAAAGTATCCATCAATTGAACTACGGTATACTTATTCATGTCATTACCTTCCTCGATGGCGAAGGTACGTTTCTCCCAAGAAGAAGGAAGTCCTTCGATAAGCTTCGAACACTTCTCCTTTTGGGTGTAAGTTTTGCCGAGAGCTTCCAACTCGTTCATTATGTCGACGAAGCGAGCATAATACTCCTTCATCTTTTCTCCCTGTTCCATATGAAACAATTCGTAATCTCTATTGACTACTACGAGTTTAGAATCTCTTACCCGACTCGTTCCTTCATGCAAAATGAGGAGCGAATTCCAAATTTGATATGCACTCTTACATGTGCATATCTTATTAAAATCTTCGGGTTCCAATGCGCATTGTAAAGCATTCATAGCTTTGGCATTTGCAATCTCCGCGGCGACCTCCGCGGTAGTCCACTTGTCGAAATCTTCTTCGGTATGCACATTGTACTCCGACATGGTAATTCTCCACAAGGAGGTGCTCCGGAGGAACGTTTCCATCCGGCATTTCCAATATCCATAATTGACGCCATTGAAGAATGGAGGCCTAGTCGAGGAATGTCCTTCCATGACCGAAGACGCTCCTTCACGGTTCCTGAAGGTGCCATAGTCGGAAGGTGGACGCACGGTCTTGTTTTCGTTGGCAGACATAGCTAAGTATCTGGCTCTGATACCAAATGTAATGCCCTACAAGTTACTGCACAAGTACTAGAGGGGGGTGAATAGTACTTGAAAAATAACAAGGAGTATAATTCCTAATTATAGTGCAAACAACTACCAAATCAATTTGCGGAAGCTTAAATTGAATGACAACAACAAAATTAACAATGCTAACAAAAGATGTTACTGGGTTCGGATCCACCCAAGTCTCTCCGACTTGTTCCCGGTGATCCTACGTCCCAACCACCCGGATCCCCTCCGGATACTTAGGTTAGAAACCCTAACCCAAGATTTCCACTATGATATCTTGTGAAAAACCTTCACAAGATCAAATCATACATGCAATGGCAATAGTGAATCCCACAACCCGGGATCACAACCTTCTCTCACAACCGAGAGAATCAATAAGCAATATAAACAAGTTTATAATGAAATAAACAATCTTACCACAAAATCCTATACCTTGAGTTTTCTTACCAAATAGGTGCAAGGAGGGATTTGAGGAAGATGAAGTCACCAAGACCTAGCACCAAAGAAATGACCAGCAATGGGTGCCTAGGAATGATTTGGAGACTTGAATCAAGCTAGAGCTTGAAGGGCTCACCAAGAACAAACTTCTCTCAAGATGGATTCTAGATCTAGAAAGTGAGAGAATGGATTTCTTGTGAGGAAGAGAGCTTTAGAAATGAGTGAGAATAGCTATCTCTTTCAATCTCAATGAATCTCTTAATGGCAGCTCTAACCTAGAGAGAAATGACCTAGGTTCGTATTTATAGGGTCCCATAAAAACAAGTTAGGTCAAGTCCCAACGGATAGAAATCTGAGGCAACTAGTCGGTCAAAGAACAACCACTGACCGACTAGTTCATCAACTAGTCGGTCAGTCAAACAACATGGACCGACTAAGTGAAGAACTGAGAAGAGATAGAAATTCAGACCTAGAAATCTAGTCGGTCCAAGAAGACTTTCTGACCGACTAGTTTCACAACTAGTCGGTCAGTCAGTGAACATAGACCGACTAAGAGGCAAAAGCAAATAGTCTGAATATAAATTGACTTAGTCGGTCCAAGAACAAATGTTGACCGACTAGATTATCAACTAGTCGGTCACCAAACGTTCTTAGACCGACTAACGATAAACAGTAGCTTAGGAGAAATTTGGCATGTACAGTAAATCACAACTAGTCGGTCAAAGAAGCATCACTGACCGACTAGTTCACAAACTAGTCGGTCGGTGAGTCAACGTAGACCGACTAACTGTAAACAGTACTGAACAAGAAAAGATTAACTCAAACTAGTCGGTCCAAGAAGCTCTGCTGACCGACTAGATCACCATCTAGTCGGTCAGTACTTCTTCTTGTACCAATTAACATGCACAAACAAGTCCGAATCAAAGCGCGATGCTTCGAGGAAGTTAGAGTGGACTTGTACTAAGATCCTAGAGCTACGATATGAGCATTATGAAGATAGAATCGTAAGATATACTCAAGGCTTAACATTCTATAGATCGAATCGAAAAGACTATAAATAAAACCTTAAAGAACGGTCTTCGAGAGCTTCGATCAATTCTTCATGACTTCCAAAAACGGTCCAAGAGCTTCAACGAAGCTTTAGGAAATGAATACGATCCTTGAGAAGTCTTGAGATGTCGTTTTGATTGTTCTCGTGAATTTGGCGACGATCTCCAATAATGCGCTCATAAATTGTTAGTTCATGAATTATTTAAGTTTGCTCATCATCCAAAACCAAATCCGGGGAGTCCAATATTCAACATCCCTGGTCGTCACCGGTCGGAATCTTCGCCACCTCAACCTAAACAGAATGAGAAGCCTCTGCTTCATCATCAGACGCCGCTGACAGGCGGGCGAAGTCGATCTCTAGGTTGGGGTAGAGCTTCCCCAACCTCACCTTGGCCCTCTCGAGGCCAGCCTCCAGATCGTCATCGAAGCCCTCCACCCTCGTGGCCGTCAGGGTAGGGATGAGCTCGTCGATCTGATACTGACGGACCACCAAAGCCCTGACCTTGGTCAGGTCGACCTTCGCCAGCTCAGCGTTCCGCTGCTCTAGCTCGGTGATCTTCGCCGTAGCTGCCTCCTTATCTGAGGCCAGGAGCTTCTCGGTAGCGACCCTCCGGGCCTCCTCGTTGCGGACTCTCTCCTCCAGCTCCCCAACGGCCTTGTCCAGCTTGGTGGTCTCGTCCTTCTGGGTCTGATAGTACCCCCAGACCTTCTTCAGCTTCTCCGAGACCTCCTTCAGCTTAGCCTCGGCCGCCTTAAGCTCGGTTACCTTCCTCTCCAGGGCAGACTCGGCCTTGACCGCTGCCGATGCGTGTGGCTCGAGGGACACCAGTGCAGCCATCGCCTGCAGAAGGAATCAAAAGAGTAAGAACAAATAACAAAGACAAAGGTTGATGAGGCAAATAGTGGAGGCGGTGAACCTGCATGCCGTGCCAGATGGCCGTACCACAGAGGCGTTCGACGTCCACATTCATCAGGGACTCTCAGTTCCTTGGCAGAGTGCTGTTCTCTGCCAGGAGGGCCGCTACCTCGGTCTTGTCGAAGACAGACTCGTGGTTGTCCACCGGATAGTGCGGCGCAACAAAATTCTCCGGAGAGAGGGCAAGGAGCGCCTCCTTCCATGACTTGAAGGTCGCGAGCCTGCTTCCCAGCTAGGAGGAACCGACTTCTACAGACTGGATGGCATGCACCCATAGGGCCAGCGCACAACCGGAGCCCGGCTTGTTGCCAGCAGAACCGAGGATGCAGAGGGGCGGCCGAACTGAGGGGACGGCAGCGATCGGCGGTTCCCACGACCCGGCCACAGTAGGGACGGCCTCGGGCTCGATCGGGTCGAGGTTGATGAGTCCCCCCGACGCCGCATCGCTTATGCAGGAGGTATGGGCAGCCGCTGCAGGCTCCTTCTGCTGTTTATTGCTCCTCTCTTCCTTCTAGGTCCAAGCGGTGGAGACAGCCTCTTGACGTGCGTTTATATTTCATATATTCACGCACATTTTCTTCTGGGTTTTTCCCCTATTCACCGCCGTCTTCTATTCGTTTTCTCGTGTTTTCTTGTTTTCTTTCAATTTTTCGTGTTTTTGCGTATTTGCAGGAGTTTACCGGCGTAGGGGACATAAAACGATGATATCATGAGTCCCCGGAGCAACGGGAGGAGTCACGCGTGATCCAGGGGGTCAAACGACGAAGATCGCATCTTTCAGCCCCTCACCCGACCGGTTGGTCACTTCCAACCGATCGGGTGATGCACGCGTGCACCACCCGGACACAAATTGGAGCGGCCAAGAAGTCACCTGGTCGGTTTAGAAACCGGTTCAAACGCCCCAACTCTATGGAATTTGATGCTGAATGCCAACCGATCGGGTGACCTTCACCCGATCGGTTCACCTGTAGCCAATTCTCCGAAGCCATGACACGGAGAGCTCAACCGACCGGTTCACCCGACGGCACGAAGATCCAACCGATCAGCTTCAACCCTCAACCGAAGGTGCCATATGATCGGGTGAAGTCCCGTGCTGAACTGCCGAAGAAACGAAGCAGGTCACCCGATCGGTTGACTTTTCAACCGATCGGGTGATATCGTATTCTATATATAGGACCCCTAGGTTTTCCAGAAACGGAGGGTTGTTATTTTTTGTTGTTTTTTCTCTTTCTTGACGGCTGTAATTTTTCAGATATTTGTAAGTTTTCCGATCTTTACCAAACTTTAATATAGTGTTATTAGCATTGCTCTTAGTACTTTTCAATCGCCTGATCATGTTTCTAACGGTCGATTTTGCTTTAGATTGCTTTTTAGTAAATATGTGTGAGTAGTTCCCAAATCTGGGATTTTGGTGGAAACCCCTTCGTGGGTTCTCCCTGATGCGTCCATAGGACTAGAAAATCGATATGGATTAGGAATCTACCGGTTACGCGGGGTTTTTACTGTCATCGGCGGAAAAAAGACCGCCTTTAACCGTTGGGCCAAGGGGGAATAAATTTGGCAGTTGACTCCCTAGCCATAGCTCACGTCCTTAGCGTAGACGTCGAATCCTAGCGCGCGGGAGCGGCAGGATGAGACGTTGGGAGTTATCGTTGCAAGCTTAGTGCTCCCGGAGTCGGTCAGTGTTAATGGACATGGGAATGCCCACTGACCGAACCCGGGAAGTCCGGCGTATCTGAAGGGAATTCAGGGACCCTTAGGGCACAAAAACTCTATGCCCGTCCTAAGTCGGACGGAACATAGACAGAAAAACAGCGAAAAAAATAAACATGTTAATCTAATTAACATTTAACCCTAAGGTCCGAGACCCTAATCCAAGATCTATGCCGACTTGGGATGGGTCTGACCATCCCAAGCAGGCTATAGCCTACTGCGATTAAATTAAACTAATGCCAATAAACACATACCCGGAATCTCAACCCTGGAGCAGGCGAGATGTTCCGCACCGTCTTCCGAGCCGCTCCCGTCCCACGCCGAGCCGCTCCTCGAACCGCTCCCCGAACCGCTCCGCATCCCGAGGCGATCAATCCCGTGTCACCGAGCCAACCATGCGTTGAAGAGAGTTTCACACGAGTGAAACTGTTGGATCCTGTGGATGGCAAACAACACTAGAAGGGGGGGTGAATAGTGTTGTGTATATAGTAAACTTTTTCGCTCAACGATATTAACACAAATAAATTCCTTCTAATGTTGCCTAAGGAACCAAGTAGAGTGATCTACGCTTGGTTCTTAATCAACAAAACAATCTTAACAAGAATATGAAAGAGATTGGATTAAGATCAGATAAATATAACTTTGACAAATAGATCTTTACAAATAGATTTATACACAGCGGAAATTAAAGATACAAACCTTTGAATAAGTTAACAATGAAGTACAAAGATGAACAATTAATACGTAACGAATGCTTGTACAAGAAAGATAACAAATCACAAAAAAACAAACGCAGACAAAAGGATTTTTATCCTGGTTCCCCGCAACCCGGGTACGTCCAGTCCCCGACCAATCCGGTACGAGATTTTCACTATCTGCCTTGGCAAATACAATTACCTAACTTCACTCGTTAGGATTTCCAACGACCTAGTCTTGACCAGGATTTCCAACCACAACACCTAGACTTGTCTAGGATTTACCCTTGTCTCACAAACCGAGGACTTTCCAACTGGCAACAACTAGACTTGTCTAGTGTTCCAACAATCAACACAATGAGAATTTATCCAATACACCACAATAAATGATGGAGATTGGTTTACACACCCGATTCTATAGACAATCAAAGTTTAGACAAATTTGTGTAGTGGCTTGATAGAATGATAGTCTAGATCACACAAAGATACGAGAGAAGTTCTTTGTGATCTAGATCTTTTTCAAAAATCCTTTAAATAACAATAAAGAGAATAATAGTAAGGATTTTGAAAATGTTTTAGCCAATAAAAATAAGAGTATGATCTTCAAAAGAATTTATAAAAGAATATTGCAAGATCAAATAAAATCAAAATTGGCTAGAGAGAAAAATGAGAGCTTTGAATTCAAGAGAGTTTTCACAAGAGATTGATTTTCAATGTTGTGGGTTTCATCAAAGAATTTAGCTCTATTTATAGGGAAAAAACTGAGATTTGAATTTCAAATTTCGTTTGACTTTTGTCCCAAAAATTACGGAGTAAATTGCTCAAAGGATTTCAAAATTCAAATTCAAAAACGTCTGAAATTTACAGCTGGTAGTCGACTCCCTCATATAGGTAGTCGACTCCCAGAGAACTCCAGGAGTTTTTGATCTCTGACAAGTAGTCGACTCCCTACTTTTGGTAGTCGACTCCCAGAGGAGTTTTTCCTGCTGCTCTTCTAGTCAGACAAGTAGTTAGCTCCAGGGTGCGTGGAGTTTCACTACGAAAATTATGGAGTGACTAGAAAAATCTCTCGAAAATATTTTGAAGATAATTAAAAGTATTTTCGAAATTGTGTGTGTGTGTGTGTGTGTGTGTGTTGTCTATTTGATATGGCTTTAACAAATACCCTAAAAAGACACGACACACTCACTATGGAGTAGCACCCGTTGACCCTGTGGCCCCTCAGCCTGTCCCTGAGATTTCTGCTACTCCCGACACCACTGTCCACACTTCTGATGGTGTCGGGAGTACACTTGCTGAGACCACCTCCACTACACCCTCCACCACCACCACTCCCACCACAGCTGGCCCTATGTCCGTTGAGCCACTTTGATCCGCACTTCCCGAGCGCCCACCTGCTTTTGTTGAGAGCGGAGAGCCTTCTTTCGCTGCCGTCGTGGAGACCATGGCCAGTATGATCTCCGCTGGGATTTCGCCTTTTGGACCCCACACTGCCTCCCCAGCGGTTGTCACTTCTGTCTCCACCGCAGCCGTACTATCTGAGAGTGTAGTGACGTCTGTTCCCACGTCTGTGTCACTGACCTCTCTTGCCGCCTCGTCGCCGCTTTTATATTCCACTTCTGCTGCTGCTGCTTCCACCTCACACCAGCCTGCGCCCCAGCCTCGCACTGAGGCTAGACCCCCACTTGTGAGCACAACACCCTTCCTCCACATGCCTGCTGAGCCCATCCACTACACCACCCGAGTCCGCCAGCCCCGTCCTGCACAGCACAGACACGTGCGTCCCTCTGCACCACCTCCCCCCGACACTATACTTCAGAGCATTCGTGCTCTCGAGGGGGCGGTGAGTGGCCTCAGAGGTGACCTCAGGACCATGTCTGCCACCGTCACCGCTATGGCCAGCCGCTTCGACCTACTTCCGGGCATTCACTATTGCCTCACTCAGATTCTCGATCGACTTCCTCGCGTACCGACCGTACCCACACCCACCCAGCAGGTACCCACCCCCACTCCTACACACACCCAGCCTGCTTCCACACCCATACCCACACCCACCCAGCAGACTGTTCCCCAGCCACCGCCACCACCACCACCTCCTCCACCTTAGGACGGAGACGACGCAGCACCACCCTCTTAGGCACCATTGATGCCATTGATCTTTTTTGCCGTCATGCAGCCCGTCTCTGCTTCGTCCTGATGATTTTTGCCCACCTCACCCTCCCCTCACTCTTTTTGGGCCCACTATTAGATCATATCTATCTTTATCATTTTTGGGAGAGAGGGAGAGACTTTTTGGTGTGACACTCTTATATCTGATTCATTCCTATATCTGCATGCATCATGTCCGCATCACATTTTCATTCTGTTATTTTTATTTCTTTTTCATCATGCATGCATCCTCACCTACCCCTCACATTACACGTCTCTCGGTGTGCCACTCTTTGCACATTGAGGACACTGTGCACTTTAGCTTGGGGGAGTGAGTTCTCACGCTTTTTCGATTTACTACCTTTATTTTTAGTTTTTTCACGTCATTTTCCGCATTTGCACTCACTTTCACCACTTTTTCTTTTTTTTACCATGCATCACGTTTTTCTTATTTTCTTTGTGTGCCGCATTGTAAATAGTTTTGTTTTCCTTTTTTTATCTTTATTTCTTTCATCTCATGCTAGAGATGACTTTTCTGTGATGATGATGACGTGTAGTTAGCTTTCTCTATATGCATGCTATATTTGTCATGTCTTAGTTTTTATTTCTGATATCATATGCTGTGATCTGCCTTGCATTTAGAGATAGTAACCCACACTTTTTCCGTATGAAAATGGATGAAATTCTATTATTAGCTGAGTCTGAATATTCATATGTATGCTATCGTAGAAAACACACCAAGATTCACGCATTGAATGCTTATATCTGGAGTACCGTTTTCTTTTCCTATATCACTTCTATTTGCATGACTTGTACACTTCACTTCAGGATGATTGAATGATGTTAGCTATGATAAATCTGGATTAGTTTGCTTTTTTGTGATAGAAACTGAGTAGATTAGATTACCCTGCAGAAGTTGTCATGCACGTCTTATAGAGTGAACTGAGAGATGCATTTATTTCTTTCTCCACATATCTTGAATATTAATTCTCTATTTTAAAATCATTGGTGAATCTCCCCTTAGCGATTCTAATATTTGGCATTTCCCCCGTTATTAAATTCCTAGCTCCAAATTTCCCAAAACCAAAAAGAAAAAGAGAAATTCTTGTATATCCTTTTCTCTCTTTTGATTTGGGATCATTTGTGTATATATGTTATTATAAAAAAGAGAGAAAAAAAAGAGAAAAGAAAAGAAAAAGATTTGATAAAAAGAAAAGAAAAGAGAAAAGAATCTCAATAAACGATCCCATCTCATATACTCTCTCTTTCTTCCCTCTTTTTGTTTTTATTTTTATTTTCTTCTGCATTTGGAGCTTCAAAAGAAATGGGGAATGTAAGTATAGTTTTGTATATGCCACCACGCTTATAGATAAGCTTGGGGGAGAGAATCCAATGATGTGTGAGAGAGTGACTACCTGACGGTGCATGACAACCTAGGCTAAGTAATATTCTATACTCGGTGAGATTGTTTTAGCTTCACGAAATCCAGAAATCTACGCCTAGCACTCATTTCATGAAATCCACGTTTTTCTATTCTTTCTATTCTATTGCGTGATATTCTTACACTCCTCATAGAAAGCATTCAATTGAAAAGTGTGTGATCTGCGATATTGTATACCGCTTTAGATGATTCAGACAATGTTGACCTTAGAATTATTCCATTTTTCATGCTATATCAATATTCTTGGGTTTTCTATCTCTATTTGCATTATTATACTATGATATCGAAATAAAAATCTTTGACATGTGTTCTACATTCGACGCATGCTATATGAGTAAGCAAAACCCACGTCCTGAGAAAAATGATCTAGCAGCTTCCCTCTTCGCTTTCTTCTTTCTTCTTCGTTTTTCGTTTTCCGTTTTTCCATCGTTTTCATTTTCTAAATTCACCGGGTTCGTCTTTTACTTATCTTCCTCGAGGACGAGTAAGAGGTAAGCTTGGGGGATTTTGATCCTCCGTGTTTTACACCTTTTTTCCCGCATGTTTGCATGCCATTTAGATCACTCAAATCATGTTTTTCACGATTTATCGACAATATTACGATACTTTTCACGATTTGTTGTTTTTGTCGTATTTCAGGAGATTTGGAGCGATTTGGAGTGATTCCGAGATACACCTACTCCGGAGTGTCACCGACGACTTCCCTGAAGGGTATTTTGCTATTTGAGAGGAGCGGAAGAAGAAAGAACGGCGTAGGAGCGACGAGGAGGCAAGAACGATCAGATAGAGCATTTTTAGCATCTCACTCAGCCGAGTGAAGGAGTCACTCGGCCGAGCATCGAGACCCCGCTCGGCCGGCCAGATCGGACACGCTATCAGCGTGCACTCGGCCGAGCGTCAGAAGCCGCCTCGGTCGAGTGACAAAATCCCGTCCGCCCGAGTGGCACTCAGACGACGCCCATCAAAAAGTCCCGACTTACTGTTTTTCGTCAGTCTGAGCATCAGAAGCCCCACTCGGCCGAGTGGTAATTGTTGTCCGCCCGAGTGAACAAAGCCCATCGGCCGAGTGACGACAACTCACTCGACCGAGTGACCCCCGAAGTGAAGACCCCCAAGACCCCAGACTTACTAAAAATTCTCAGGGTCTCTCACTCGGCCGAGCGACTTTTGTCACTCGGCCGAGTGAGCAGCGCTGCCTGTAGCGGAAATCACGATTTTGGAGCTACGCAGGGGCAGTTTGGTCACGAATTTTTGGGCAGTTTTGGGGGGTATTTAACCCCAGATTCTAACCTAGTTTAGAGAGCTTTTTTTCATTGCTTTTGGCAGCCTTTTTAGATTAGACTTTTTAGAGTTTGATTCTTGTGATTGCAGAGGAGAAGAAAGTGTTATTTTGTTGGATTCTTGGAAAGCTACATTGGTTTGTCTCCCTCTCCATTAAAAATCTTATTTTTATTGATATTTTGAATATTGCCATGAATTCTATTGCTATTTCAATTGATTGTTCTTCCATTTGCGATATGATTTGTGAGTAGTCTTAACGTCTTAGGGCGTGTGGATGAACCCTACGAGCCCAATTTCCGATTTGTGACGATTTGGTAGAACTATTGCTAGAATTGCTATTAGGGTTAGTTTGGGATTGATATAATACTAATAGCTAGGAGTTCATATCGATTGGGATTTGCAAGAGATTGGATCCCAATTCGATAGGAAACCCTAGAAATCCGAATTGGGTTGAAATTGAGTTTCCGTAGTATCGGTTTGCAAGAGATTGGACCGATACTCGGATTCTCGATTGCAATTCTATACCGATACCCGTTTGCAAGAGATTGGACGGGTAGGAACTATCCCAACCTTGGTCGTAGCCCGAGTTTGCACGAGAGTGGGCTCAGGATGCGATTGAACGATGACGTTGATCCTAATGCTAGCTTGCCTAGGCTAGGGTTTGCAAGAGATTGGACCCGAGCCTAGGTTTGCTATAGACCGGCAATAGCGCGAGAGCGTGAGCTAGGTTTTACATTCAGTTGCAACTAGTTCACCCGACATTCTACCCTAGCAATTGTGAAACCGATGAATCACGATGACGAGATACGGTGAGTAGCGGGGATTCCCTATTCCCTAGGCGTCTTTATTTGATTTTATATCTCTTTACATTGTTTGACGATTGTGACAACATCACCGAAAGGCAATTTCCCACTTTTCTGTCCCCCTAGCCAGGTTGTTCGGAGAAGGCACTGTCATACGTCCTACCTGTGTTCGATACCCGCTCGTCGCTACACCGTGCGCTTGCGGTAAAACTACACGGTCGCTCTTTAGGGTGTACGCCCGGGCGCGATCAAGTTTTTGGCGCCGTTGCCGGGGATTTATCTCCGTGTAATTTGCGCCATACTAGGTTGTGCTCTTGGGTTGCATTTTGAAGCGATCATGAAGCAGTCTAATCGGTCTAAGAAGGATCACTGATCGATTAGTTTCTCAACTAGTCGGTCGGTGATTCCTCTTGGACCGACTAACTATTTCACAGCCAATAAAGATAGTTCAGGGAATAGAGAACTAGTCGGTCTAAGAAGACTTGCCAACCGACTAGTTTGACAACTAGTCGGTCGGTGAGTGTTCTTTGACCGACTAAGAGTTGAAAATCAATAGGCTGAATTCAAAGAGAGCTTGTCGGTTTAAGAACAAATTCGAACCGACTAGTTTCACAACTAGTCGGTCGATAGTTGTTCTTTGACCGACTAACTGTAAACAGTAGCTCAGGCTGAGAAATGAAGTCTTAACTAGTCGGTCTAAGAAGGATTTCTAACCGACTAGTTTGACAACTAGTCGGTCTGTGAACCTTCTTGGACCGACTAATTGGTCAACATTGAAGAGGCTGAATTGAGCAAGGAGATCTAGTCGGTTCAAGAAGGATTACTGACCGACTAGATGACAATCTAGGCGGTTGGTTCTTCTTCTTGAACCAACTAAGATGCACCAGAAGCCGCGAAATGAAGCGTAAAGCTTCGGGAAAGATTGTATGGGCTTTTAAGATAATCCTAGCTCTAATGATATGAGCGTTATGAAGATTAAAATGTAAGACCTACTCAAGTCTTAACATTCTACGGAAAGTAGCTAGAAGACTATAAATTAAACATGACGAACCGTCTTCAAAAGCTTCATTCCGAATCTCTTGACTTCAATAATGCTCCTAGATCTTCAATGAAGCTTCAGGCACACGATCACGCGCTTTGAGAAGTCTTGAGACGTCGCTTTTGATGTACATAGAATTTTGGCGACGATCTCCATAACTGCGCTCACAAAGAGTTAGTTCACGATATTTATGTTTGTTCATCATCAAAGCCAAATCCGGGGAATCAATACCCAACACAGGGGGGATGACTCGCCTATATGAAGGGAAGAGGGGCATCATTGCCGGGGGGAGTCTCTCCGAGATCTACAATGGAGCCATACCACTACCATATCCTGAGACCATCTTCCACATGACACATTTCTCCTCCATAGCTTGGCACGAGAACTCGTGCTTGGTCTCTCCGTGAACCAAGCTCGATTCCACCGAGTACCTCTTAGTCACTATCTGACTTTAGCATCGGAGGGGACTTGGTCGGAAACAAGGTTTGACCCCCCTGACGAGCTCCCTAGTCTGTGCAGATCAAAGGAGACGACAACCCGTCAAAGCTTCACTTCGGCTTCCCACCATTCAGATCCGAACGCCCTCGAGCTCGAGTCCGTTCGACCGACCAATCCAGGAGGGTGTCGCCCTGCCGAACCTACCCTTCGGTGCACCGACGCACGGATCCGCGCCTTCAAGCTCAACCGAATGCACGGCCGACCGACCCCGGAGGCCGTCCCCGTCTCATGTGACAGTGACGACCTCCGGTCCTCCAGACTATCAACCTGAGGTAAGAAAACACCCCGAAACAATTTTGTTTCTAGCAATATCATCTGAGACTTTTTTCTATAAAAAGGAAACAAATGAATCCTGTTGCTTCATACAAGTCGTATATGCAAGTGGATTCATGCAAGTAGATCTGATATGTACGAAACAATACAAACATCTTGGATGCAAAACAGGCACAAAGATATGTTAGTACGTTGACAAAATGTCAAGCACAAATGGAAACAAATGGGGTGTACCATATGAATGTTATTGTCCCTCTGTTCCTCAGCTTTCAAAATAAGCATCTCTACCAAGGAGCAATTGCTCCAGCGGCGCCTCTCTCTGCTCCCTCTTGTGAGCCGCAGATCGAGCCCGTGCGCACGCACTTTACCTCTTTTCGTTGAATTAAAAAAAAGCCAAGCATCTCTCCATGTCAAATGGAAGAGCCAAACAAGAATGTAATTCGATAACTTAATATGATATCGATCCGCTGATCAGTCCAAAAACTTAGTCCTGTCATTGTCTCCCATGGTACTTTAGGAAGACCGAAGAAGATAGATAATGTTGCTGCCATGACCATTGATTAAATGATATTAAACTCCGGCTCTCCTCTCTCAGATACTCTTATTTCAAGTCAGGAGTGTGGAGATTAATACGTTCGAATCTTTTCCCTCAAAATGTTGATGCAAGCACCCGAACATTTTTAATGGAGTTTTCGTAAACAGCCTATGTAAATCCGAAATAATACTTACGAATTTCAAGCTGGAGCTTACGGTATCCCCATGGAAATATATTCGAGTCCTGAATGTTGTGTACATATTCAACTAAAAGGTGAGTGCAACGAGGACGTGAAACCATAGCAAACGAGGGGATTAAAAAAAGTAGGCCGCTGCATTGATGCTTTGGTTCTTTAATCCCACACCGGCTAGATCTAAACGTTCAAAATTGTTTAAATAAATTTGTTGGGTTCAAAATGCCACGACCTTACTTGAACAGGATTTGTTCTATAGGCTCGTACAACTGTATCCTTGAGATATAAGGAGATAGACAACCCAGTCTGGTTGATGACTTGTGGCCTCTGATTCAGAGCGTGATTAATGGTTGGGATCCCCTTAGCAGGGTCCTTCATCGTAGAGGATCGTTCTCAACTGGGTCTGTGCCCGGCTGAGATGGATGCGAGGTTGTCTGACAGACTTAAAATTTGTTTTGTTTATTCAATTTATGGGCTTTTAAATGTTTTTCCCCGTCTAGTTTCCCTCTTTACTCAATTTTTGACATATTATCATATTTGTTTTGTTTGCACTAATATTAATAAGGGCGACTTGTTTGCATCAGCCACATCCTAATCACCTAGCTTCATTAGTTGTCTGCCATGCCATTTAGTTTATTTGCAATGGTTCAATCCAGAGCGTGATTAACGGTTGGGATCCCCTTAGCAGGGTCCTTGATCGTATAGGATTTGTGACCTATTGAGATGGATGCGAGGTTGTCTGACAGACTTAAAATTCGTTTTGTTTATTCAATTTATTAGTGGTGGGCATCCGAATATTCGGATCGGATTATGCCTCAATCCACCATCCGATCCAATTGAATCGGATGATGAAAAATCAGATCCGCATCCACTAATAAAAAAAGTTAATCTGAAAATTCGGATGATTAGAATTTCGGATCGGATACGATTCGGATCGGATTAATATTAGGTTTATTGAAATTTTAAAGTTATTGATGCCACAATTTATAACTCGTTTCATTAGATTCTGAAAGTTTAACTTTTAAACGCTGAAGCCAATTCCAATGTCGAAACGAAATATCCTTACAAAATACAAATTGCTAGAATAACATAAAGAAGCTATCTCTGTTTGCAATATCTTCATACTAGTTTGGCATCAACTTCAAGGAGGATGAGCTTGACAACCAAGAGCTCTCCTTCCAGCAAAAATGATAAAAAAAACCAAAAAAATCAGAGCTCTCCTTCCACAAAGATATCAATTTTCAGTAGTTGTTGTTGCTGTCCTAGTCTCCTCATGAGTACGTGAGGAATGAGGATTGCTATTTGCTAGCCTTGAGTCCTTGATTGAGCATTCAAATAAAAATCAAATCCGATTACTTTGCTTGCTTACAATCTTCAATTCTTCATGCATAAAAGCTTTGTTGCTTGGCAAATGGAAATGGCCCAACACGTTGAGACGTGGAGAGCATGCTTTATTTGTACTGTTGTACAGTACATGAATGAAAACTGAACAGACGTGAGAGAAGAGAGAGACGAGGAGGCACTGCATCTGCATGGGTTTAGTGAACCAGATGGGACCGATGGGGTGATGAAATTGAGTCTGTTAGTCTTATTAACCAATAACCATGATGCATTGATTCAGGGGCTTTTACGTAGTAGTGAAAAACAATCGGATCGGATTGAGAATCGGATATTCGGATGAACTTAGACAATAACACAATCCGCTCAAAACCTAATCGGATCAGATCACATTCTGTCAGATGAAAACTAAAATCCGAATCCGAATCAGTTTCAAACGGATCGGTCGGATCTGCTTATTAATAACAAGTCACTTTCATCGGATCGGATATCCGATCTACTTTTTCAGATCGGATCGGGTGGATTCAATCGTTTAATCGGATCTTTGTCCACCCCCTACAATTTATGAGCTTTTAAAAGTTTTTCCCCGTCTAGTTTCCCTCTTTATTCAATTTTTGACATTTTATCATATTTGTTTTGTTTGCACTAATATTAATAAGACAACTTGTTTGCATTTGCCACATCCTAATCACCTAGCTTCGTTAGTTGTCTGCCATGCCATTTAGTTTATTTGCAATGGTTCGTCTCGTGAAGGGAAAGGTTAACCCAGTCTGGTTGATGACTCATGGCCTCTAATCTAGAGCATGATTAACGGTTGGGATTCGCTTAGTAGGATCCTTGATCGTAGAGGAACGTTCCCAGCTGGCTTTGTGACCGGCTGAGATGGATGCGAGGTTGTCTGACAAACCTAAAAACCATTTTGTTTATTCAATTTTTTGGGCTTTTAAATGTTTTTCCTGTAACGTCCCAGAAACGGGTGCTGTTACACTCACGATAATTTTGCAGGTCTTTTAGGTACCAGTGAAGTCAATATAGTTTAAACAGGAAATATTTGAGACAAGGATAAAAATACTCATTTTATTCAACCTTCAAATGAATTACAAAGTCTGGAATAGAAATGAACTACATGGTTCAACTAAGCAATACTGAAAGAAAGAATAACTGAAAGAAAAGTAAAAACTCTACTGATAACACAGACACTCAAAAATTAGCATCCTCAACAGGAAAATCAGACTCGTCGTACTGCGGAGCCTCCTCTTCGAGCTGGGTGTCACCTGACGGAATTGAACCACCATTAATAACGTAGATTGCAAACCGTATTAAACATTTAATTGATTTATTTTTGCAGGAAGTTAAAAGATACAAACGGAACTGTGAAGGAAAAAGCTACTGACCTGGCATAATTTTAATGACAATAAGAATTAAGCGACTAACCAAAAGAATTGTTGTTGTGTTGTGACTTATAAGAGGAGAGCACGATGTGCAACATGAAGTCCACCTTGGACCGCGGGGTGCTACCCCGGGCCGAGTATAAGGTTAAACTGTACCGAGAACTCAGTATCCATAAAAGGAAATCCTCCCAGATAGGGGACATAAGCATGGCTTCAATCGCTCCCGCACCCTCTCAATTATAAGTTACTTGTACCCATGATGTCAAGTGTAGCTAATCTAATTCTAGGGTGTCAAGTATCGCGTTCATGTAGCTAATCCCTAAATTATATAATTAGGAAGTTATGCAAATCTACGTTCAGGATTGTCATGTCTGGTGCAAGAAAATCAGGCATACCAATATTATCGTATAATCTCAATGCATAACTTCTAAACATATAATTTAGTGGAATTGACAATTAGATACGCATGTCCAGTTAATATTCAGGGATAGTCATCCATTTATCAAATCAGTCCAACAATTACCAGGAGCACTTTTAAAACGTGTGATAAAAAGAGAACAATTACTAAAAATGGCAAAAAGGTAAATGAAAGCGATACGAGCCTTCAAGAGCAAAAGTAAAGTTAAATAAAAACATAAGAATGAATCTGATTCATGTTGGCACCTTTCTAAGTTGTGGTCTACCTGCCTAGAGGGTTGTTTGGTCCAACGATTGCATACCGAGGGAAATACCAATTTAGGGTTGGAAATACTGTAATTACTACTATAATAAAAGTATCCAGGTTTCAGCATGCAACTGGTCATTAAAACAAACAAACCCCTCTAATAAGCATGCCTCAACGAAACTGGAAACACCAACGAGCAAGCAAGATGAACAACCATGATGCAGTCAAACGAATCAGCAACGACAAAAAGGACCGAAACAATGAAGCATCAGATTTCAAAAACAAGAAGCACACGGTCCCAAATCCAACATGCAACCAGACCCAATTCCCACATGCAACAGACTCATTTTCAGTATGCAATAACACTCAGAATAGCATGCATCAACACTCAGAACAGCAGGCAATAACTGAAACTGCAGTAACAGGAAACTGAACAGGATAATCATGCAGTCGTACTGGAATAAACAAAACAAATTGAATAGGACATGCGGCCGAAAATTGAAGTAGTAAGCAACACTGGCCATGCCTTCCACTCGGCGGCCGACCACATCTAAAAACTGATGCAAGGGTCTAAAACGAAATCAGCGAACAATGCCTAAAATGCCGTAAACCTAGTCTAGGTGCCAAATTTATTCATCGCAGGAAAGATCCTCTCAAACTACATGAATCATCATTTTCATCCAGAAAAATAAATAATTAGAAGCTTAATAGGGGTCGAATCTACCTGAAACGAAATCCACGCGAGAAAATTAAGAAATCCAAAAGACTCAGGTAAATCCGAAACTTAGGAGCAAGCCGAAAGCTCCCCAAAAGCAAAAACTGAAGTCCTAGAGCAAGATTCGAGCCCCAAGAGCATAATCAAAAACCCCAAGAGCAGATCCGAAACTCAGAAGCCAAAATCGAAAAGTTTTTGATATGGAAAAGTAATTTTCGCATCACCAGAACCTCTAGAAAACATCATGTATAAAAGGAGGAGAGGAGGGGCACTTATCGTGTGAAGATCGAAAGTCGAAATCGTCGAGATCTCCTCACGAGAAGATCGCACGATTGAAGATAGGATCGACTTTCAAAAACCCTAACAAACCACCACCACTGCTACTCATGCGAGAGAGCGAGTCGAACGGACGAAGAACGCAGATAATCAGGGCTCGCCTGGGCTCGGGTCGAAAAGAGAATGAGAAAGGGAGAGAAATTCGGGGGGGTTTGGGTTCACCGAGTGAGAGAGAGAGAAAGGAAGCATCGGGGGTTTTTTGATGCTGGGTGCAGGTGCGTGAGTGGGGGTGAGAGAGAAATGAGGGGGATTTTATTTAAAAAAATGTGAAGGTAAAAGAAAATAGGCCCCTACTGGGATTTAAAGAAAAGGGCCATTACACCTTATACACCTTCAAAGAAGTTCCGTCCTCGGAATTCAAAGAAAACACTAATCGGTGAAAAGTTACGGATACCGCTCCTTCATCTCTTCCTCTCGCTCCTATGTAGCCTCTCCTGGTGAGTCACGATGCCACATCACTTTGACCAAATCCACAGTCTTGTTCCTAAGTGCCCTCTGTCGACGATCAATAATCTCCACTGGTTGCTGTTCATACTCAAATCTGGCCTCACTGTGATCTCTGAATGATCAACCACATGAGTCGGGTCTCCCACATATTTCCGTAGCTGAGATATGTGGAACACATTATGCACCCCTTCCATAGATGGAGGCAGTGCAAGTTTGTATGCCACCTCATCCACACACTCGAGTATGTTGAACGGTCCAATATAACGTGGGCTAAGTTTTCCTCTGCGTCCAAAACAGATCATGCCTCTATTAGGTGAAATCTTTAGAAAGACATGATCTCCAGGCTGAAATTCCAAATGTTGCCTTTGAAGGGTTTTGACAGAACCTCAGAGCTCAGATCTGTGCCCATCCTAAGCCGGACGGACAACAGAAGGGAAATCATGCACAACGGAAATACGAAAACTATGCTAAACATTTAGCGAGCCCTAAGGCGAGCCAGAACCTCGCCAAGATCTATGCCAACTTGGGGTGCATCTGACCACCCCAAGAGGGATCTAGCCTACTGCGACATTATTAAACTTATTATTCTAAAAACCTAATATCTAACATACCCAAAATCTTGGCCTTGGGACAGGCAAGATGTACCACACCACCTTCTTTCGCTCCTCATAGTCGAGCCGCCGTGCGCCCTCGAACCGATCTACCCGAGCCGCCTCCGAGCTGATCACTTACCAAAGAAAGTTTCACTTGAGCAGACCCGCATCAAAGACGTCTGGATCCGATCTAAACCTCCTCGTAGTCTTGATAGGACCCGACGGGAGGATAGGAAGAAAAAGAGGAGAGAAATATTTAAGTTCATGATCGAGCGTGCTCGAAAGTTAGGAGCTTCTCGAATCGATCACTTGGTGTACTCTACAACGAAGAGGGGGCACCCTTATTTATATAGGGAGTCGGCTCCTCCCTTTTCGTCACGAGCAATATGGGACAAAGTTAAATGAAGATAGATTTAATTGAGTTAATGAAGTTAGTAAGCCTTTCTCAAAGGCCCAACTTCAACAAATTAAATCTCCCTCACCATTGAACTTCAGACACCATATAAGCTATCATTTTGAAGTGCTTCAAATGGTGAACGTGTAGGAACAAACAGAGAGTTAATCCGACATCGTTTGACCCCTCAAACATCGTCTCAAAGTTAGCAAAAACCCACAAAAACGCACAAGTCCTAGCCGCCAAAAAATCTCACTAAACCCTAGGGTTTAGTGGGCCCACATGCGCAGCGTGCAGCGCATGCGCTTCGAGGCGCGTGCGCTTCACGCGCCTCTGAGGCGCTGGCGGGTTCTCCCGCTGAAGCGGGCGGACCCGTCTGATGCTGCTGCGGGAGCCCGCCCGCATGAGCGAGCGGGTCTGGCACCCGCCCGCTTAGCGGGCGGGCCCAGCTCGCTGGCGGGCCTGACCCGCCCACTGGGCCGGTCAGAGCCCGCCCCGCTTGGGCTGGGCGCCCAAGCTCGTTTGGGCTTGGGCGCCCAGCCCAAGTGGGCTGGTTCCCTTTGAATTTTGGCTGGGGTCAACCCAACCTATTTGGGCTGACCCCCTTGTGCTGGTTTCAGTCCAAACTGTTTCAACTGACTGTTTTGGCTCTAACATGTGCATTTGGACTCCGTTTTTGACGCGGTTTGAACCTGCATTTAAACCTGGACGATCCCATCATTCAGGTAACCTTTCTAACGTGTTTATTCCATTAAATATCTTCTTAAACAATTCACAAAACATTTAATCTAGTTTGCATCACATGCAAAATTTGTCCCATATTAAACTTGAACTCACAACTAACTTGTGGACTTAATTATTCCATTTCATCGAATAAATTTCTCTTAACATTCTTCCTATTACTAAGACGTGAATACTATTCGGTGTGAGACCCTACTGCCTGACCCTACTACATGTTGGGGCTCGAAACCCCTAGACGACGGTAACTACGAGCAGCAGGCGTCGTCCCTGTTTCAGAACATACTTACATGATCGACCCATTGACGAACGTGTCGTCGAGATCACTCTGACTGTGTCAGTGATGAATTCCGTAGTTTTAGTCCCTTCGTCAAGACTGTGTCTCTGCATGGCCTAGGGTATGGTTTACCGTCAACCCCACTAGCCAGCATCGGTCAGTATACAACGGTCTTTGTCGTATTCATGTGGTACATCCTACAACGTACCCCGGCTGAGGATTAACACAAATGTTGAGTATTGGTGTTTCATACCAATCTTATTTTGATGATGATTACAACATTATATTGTTGCTAATGAATCTCATGTTTTAGTCTCTCAGTTTATTTCAAGGATATCTTTCTTGGAGACTAATCACTTGGTGTAAGGATGGACATCATGTGAGGAAGGGCCAAAGTTTGGACTCAAGGAGTGCCAAAGCTTGGAGATGGTGGAGAGCAATCAAGGCATCAAGATTGAAGACTTAGACTCTTTGAGAAGCATTGTAATCCATGTAATTTACTTTATTGCTTTCTCTCTCTTTTGAGTCTAGGGTTAATGTAATGCCTTGTTAGATGGTTTACTCATTTATGCATATGCATTTAACCATCTTAGTGAACCTTAGGATTATCATAGAATCCAACCAAATAGGTTCACTCTGTCCAAAGACTCATATGGAGTCTCTGGCTTTCCGTCAGTCGCCTTCGGAAGGAAACACAGTTGACTGGGTGATTTCCAGTCGCCTGACATGCACAGCTCAAGTCAAAATTTCAATTGACTCAAACTTGAGCTTTACGCACAGTCGTCTGTCAATCTGTTTACAGTCGCCTGTATTTTCACTGTCGCCTGAAGATTGGTCATCAGTCGACTGTATAGCATAAGTGCAATCACTGCATCCCTCTGTCTTCTCTCCATATTTTACAGTAGTCGACTGATGTATAATGTACACTCTCCTGACTATTAGACAGATGACTGTAGTATTAACATCAGTCGCCTGTGCGAAGAATTGGAGAAAGAGTGCAGCTCTCTGTTTCGATCCATGCCCTAACGCAGTCGTCTGCTGAAGGTTTTACAGGCGCATGTCCTGTTTGTCAGTCGACTATATTGTTTTCTTTAGTCGACTGTCCTGGCTCAGATTATAGCCGTTGGATATTTTCTAGCCGTTGATCAGTCGACTGTCTTATGATCATCAGTCGACTGTTCCTGTCGTTTTCACCCAGTTTCTAGCCGTTGTAGATCTGTTCTTTTGGTTGTTTCTTTGGGTTTTTGGGCTTGATATAGAATTCCTATATATATATGAGTGTGCTGCCATCACTTGAGAACTCTTGACAACACTTGATAACTCTTGACTCTATAGAAAATCTCAAGAGATCAATAAGCAACTCTCAAGCTCCCTCATTTCCCTCTATTGAGCTCTCATATTTCTTCATGCATTGAAGTCCAGCTCAAGGGAAATCATCCAAGTGCTCTCAAGCATATTCCAACACTTGGAGATCCTCTTACATGCCTTGCATTCATTCATGAGTAAGCATCTCAAGGCATATGTAAGAGTATTTACTTTACTTGGTGTAATTTGTCTTCCTATTTCTCTTTGTGGGATTAGGATACTCTCTTTGTGGGAGTTTCTCTCTTTGTGGGAGGTTGTCTCTTTGTGGGACTAAGGAATTCTCTTTGTAGGAATTAACTCTCTTTGTGGGAGTTCTAGTATCCTAGTGTAGGGCTAACCCTAATTCTCTGAGTGGGAGTTAGTGATTCTCTGTGTGGGAGTCTTGATCCTCGTGTAGGATTGGTTGGGCCCTTGTGTAGGGCATAAATCCTCTTTGTGGGGTATCTCCTTGTGAGATTTGTATTCACTTCTCTGTGTGGGAATATAGTGAATATTGGTGTGGCTGGATGTACCCAAGTTTGGAGAACCAGGGTAAAACTTTGTGTTTGCGTTTGGATTGATTGTGCCTTTTAATTCCTCTTGCATTTATTATTCCGTATTTGCAAGTTAAATTTTAATTGGACAATTTTATTGCCATTACACTATTCACCCCCCCTCCAGTGTGTGTTGTTAGTATTGCAAGGGTTAGACGATCCCTACAATTGGTATCAGAGCGAGGTTAAAGCATACTGCAACGATGGCATTCAACGCTCCATCTGTGCCTCATGAAGAAGGTCTTTCTACCGTCCGACCCCCGCTCTTCAATGGAACCAACTACCCGAGTTGGAAGATCAGGATGATGGTCTACTTGAAGAGTCATGACCTTTGGGACATAACGGAGTCACCTTTCGAGGAGCCTACTTCACCCGCGGCCTTGAGAACTAAAGCGAAGAAGGACTTGATCAAAGTCAATGCTAGGGCTATGTGTGTTCTCCATTGCACCCTCACTCCAGATGAGTTCGATCGCATCTCCATGTGCAAATCAGCCAATAGTATTTAGCACACATTGGAGATCTCTCATGAAGTGTTACTTCAACACAAGGAAGAGATTCAATCAACCAAGCCCGAGAAGAAAAAGGGTGTTGCTCTTCATGATGAGAAGGAGTCTTTCAAATGGAAACAGCGGTTCCAACAAGAAGCTCCAAGTGAAGATGAAGAAGGTCTTAGTGACGATGACTACATCGAGCTTGCATAGCAATTCAAGAATTTCAAGGCATTTCTCAAGGATAATCAATGTATGTCTTCCTCAAAGTTTTCCTCACAGTCTAACAAGTTGGTCTGTTTCAACTGCAGTGGAATAGGTCATGTGGCTACCGAATGTCCTTCCAAACCCAACATAGATACCTATAAGGGTAAAGGGAAGAAACATTGGAAAGCCAAGTCCGAGGTCAAGAACCAAAAGAAGGGACTTATCGGCACTTTTGATGATTCTGATGGGGACACATCTAATGATGAAGAAGAAGTTGACAAGGAGCACGATCAAAGGTGTTTAATTGCCTTTGATGACTCTTCATCAACTTCATCTAACTCAAGTGATGAAGAGATAGATAGAGACTTAGCTCAACTCCAAAGAAGAAAGTTGCTTCATGGATAATGGGGAAGAGTCTTCGTCAAGCTCAAGCGAGGATGAAAGTGATGAGGAAGCCGAGGAGGAAAAGCAATCCTATGAGGAGCTCGAATACTGCCTAAATGTGGCCTCCAATTTGGCAAGTAAGTGCATCGACTCATATGAGAAAATGAAAGCTAAACTTGATAATGTCATGAGTAGGGTGCATGATTTAGAATCTTCTAATGTAAATATTCATGATGAAAGACATGTGTATGACACTTGTGAGAGAGACACACTTCTCTCTCAAGTTAAGGAATTGAGCCTTTCTAATGAAAAACTCATTGATCAAAACCTTATGTTAGATGCTCACATTCAACAACTTACGTTGAAATGTGAAGAGGAATCCCGGAAGCTTATAAGCTTTGTGTATTCTAGGGATTCACTCCACGATTTGTTGGAAAAACAACATCCGGCAAATCATAGAGGAGGTTTGGGTTATATTCAAAATGTGGTTCCCAAACCCACCTCTAATTCCTCTTATGGTGCAAATACAAGAAATATTGCTAAAGCACCTAAGAAGAATCACCATGCTTTTTTATACAACAAGAACATCAACAAGAAGCATGTAGATCACGAGGTAATAAGGAAGAATAAAAAATCTTCATTTTTTGCTAAGAAGCAAAATCCTCATTCTTTGCATGCTAAGAAATTTGTTTCTACACCTAAGCATGCCACATCCTTCCCTCTTGCAAAGGCAAAACCTTTGCCTAGGAAATCCTTGAGATTATGGATTCCCACTAAAGTTAGTGTTCAAAAGAGAGATAGTTACATCAACTCTCTAGTTAGGGATGTGATCACCTCGTGTGATTACGTTAGGAAATCAAACTCCTCTTGGGTTTGGTTTCCTAATGTTTAGGTTCCTCACACATATGCATATTGCATGGGTATTGTGCTTCTATGTTTTTAAGCATACCCATTGATTGTGTGTGTTTCATGTTTTTGAAAAATATTTTCAAATTTATTTCTTTTCATGAAAATGGGGACCTAAGGGTTTGTTGACATACATGCATTTTTTATCCATGTGTATGTCGATGGGGAGTTAATATATAATATGTTTAAATTATTTTAATAACTCTCATTTCGGAGGTTATTTGAGATCATTATTTACATTTGGTTATTTTGGGTCTCTAACCAAACCTCTTGTTTATTGTCAACATGTTTCATGATATATTTGTTTTTGGCAATATCTTTGTGTATCTTTGAAGCTTGATTTTTTTCTATCTATTGCTTTGATACACTTTAGGCCCATGGCTCCATTAATTATGGTATTAGATCCTAGAAGTCAAAAGTTGACCATTTCTATGATCTAGGGAGAGCATGTGATATTGAATTGATACCCACTAAATTTTTAAATTTGGTATCATACATATCCTTCTTTTCTTGCATATTGTCACATCTTGGTTAAGATGACAAGGGGGATGTTTTTGATGTCCACCTTTTTTGACGATGTCAAGGGGGAGAGATATATGCATTATGTAATCATATCTATTGGGGGAGAGATATATACATATGCATATGGAGAGAGATATCTCTATAGGGAGAAATATATGGGATTAGATAAACCATTCATGTTTGCATGCTTTTATTCTTTGCATTTGGTTTATGTAATCAATGCCTATTATATGTCACCATGTTTTTAATTGGTATTTTGAGTATTTACCATTGTGTAGCTCATTATGTAATTGGTGCATATAAGTAGGGGGAGATCATTAGCATTGTGCTTTAATTCTTTATGATTTACATAATGTGTGTCATCATCAAAAAGGGGGAGATTGTTGAGTATTGATGTTTCATACCAATCTTATTTTGATGATGATCACAACATTATGTTGTTGCTAATGAATCTCATGTTTTAGTCTCTCAGTTTATTTCAAGGATATCTTTCTTGGAGACTAATCAATTGGTGTAAGGATGGACATCATGTGAAGAAGGGCCAAAGTTTGGACTCAAGGAGTGCCAAAGCTTGGAGATGGTGAAGAGCAATCAAGGCATCAAGATTGAAGACTTAGACTCTTTGAGAAGCATTGTAATCCATGTAATTTATTTTATTTCTTTCTCTCTCTTTTGAGTATAGGGTTAATGTAATGCCTTGTTAGATGGTTTACTCATTCATGCATATGCATTTAACCATCTTAGTGAACCTTAGGATTATCATAGAATCTAACCAAATAGGTTCACTCTGTCCAAAGACTCATATGAAGTCTCTGGCTTTCCGTCAGTCGCCTTCGGAAGGAAACACAGTCGACTGGGTGATTTCCAGTCGCCTGTAGATCCTTCTACAGTCGCCTGACATGCATAGCTCAAGTCAAATTTCAATTGACTCAAACTTGAGCTTTACGCACAGTCATCTGTCAATCTGTTTACAGTCGCCTGTATTTTCATAGTCGCCTAGAGATTGGTCATCAGTCGCCTGTATAGCGTAAGTGCAATCACTGCATCTCTCTGTCTTCTCTCCATAATTTACTGTAGTCGACTGATGTATAATGTACAGTCGCCTGACTATTGGACAGACGACTGTAGTATTAACATCAGTCGCCTGTACGAAGAATTGGAGAAAGAGTGCAGCTCTCTGTTTCGATCCATCCCCTGAAGCAGTCGTCTGCTGAAGGTTTTATAGGCGTCTGTCCTGTTTGTCAGTCGACTGTCCTGGCTCAGATTATAGCCGTTGGATATTTTCTAGCCGTTGATCAGTCGACTGTCTTACGATCATCAGTCGACTGTTCCTGCGTTTTCACCCAGTTTCTAGCCGTTGCAGATCTGTTCTTTTGGCTGTTTCTTTGGGTTTTTGGGCTTGATATAGGATTCCTCTACATATATATATATATATATATATATATATATATGAGTGTGCTGCCATCATTTGAGAACTCTTGACAACACTTGATAACTCTTGACTCAGAGATCAATAAGCAACTCTCAAGCTCCCTCATTTCCCTCTATTGAGCTCTCATCTTTCTTCATGCATTGAAGTCCAGCTCAAGGGAAATCATCCAAGTGCTCTCAAGCATATTCCAACACTTGGAGATCCTCTTACATGCCTTGCATTCATTCATGAGTAAGCATCTCAAGGCATAGGTAAGAGTATTTACTTTACTTGGTGTAATTTGTCTTCCTATTTCTCTTTGTGGGATTAGGATACTCTCTTTGTGGGAGTTTCTCTCTTTGTGGGAGGTTGTCTCTTTGTGGGACTAAGGAATTCTCTTTGTAGGAATTAACTCTCTTTGTGGGAGTTCTAGTATCCTAGTGTAGGGCTAACCCTAATTCTCTGAGTGGGAGTTAGTGATTCTCTGTGTGGGAGTCTTGATCCTCGTGTAGGATTGGTTGGGCCCTTGTGTAGGGCATAAATCCTCTTTGTGGGGTATCTCCTTGTGAGATTTGTATTCACTTCTCTGTGTGGGAATATAGTGAATATTGGTGTGGCTGGATGTACCCAAGTTTGGGGAACCAGGGTAAAGCTTTGTGTTTGCGTTTGGATTGATTGTGCCTTTTAATTCCTCTTGCATTTATTATTCCGCATTTGCAAGTTAAATTTTAATTGGACAATTTTATTGCCATCACACTATTCACCCCCCCCTCTAGTGTGTGTTGTTAGTATTGCAAGGGTTAGACGATCCCTACAACAAAGGCCATACTGATACAGTGACACTAACTTCCCTTTAACGGAAGAGACGAATCCCATCTTAGTCATCTACTTTCCTCGTGAGCTTCAAGTGTCACCTAACCTAAGATCTATCAGCAGGCCGAGTCTCGAAGCTAGATCATAGATCTAAGTGACACTATCCATTCACAGGTTCGTACTGAAGACTTCAGGTCTTAAGGACCAGCTTGCCTATCATCACTCTAGAGTTATTATTGACAGTCTAGTTAAAGCTTAACCATTTAATAACTCTAAGTTGGTAGTTCAGTGAACTCATTCTCTAATGAGCACATGTGTCTCGTCTCCGACTTCGCCAAGTCAAATGACTATGAGATCATCATTACCCTAAGGTAAGACAAAGACACAATGGTCTAACCGATGTGTCAATGTCCTATTCTCGACACATCTATGACCATGAACCGTTTAAGACTTAAGTTTCTAATCGGTTACTAACTTCTCATAATCGAGATCTACATCTGGATACGTAATGACCTGACTATAAGTCTTAGGAAATTATCTAAGTATATGATTTTACGAATTCATACTTAGGATAATTGATACCATATAATTATTAGAACGAGATGATTATCTAGCTAATCATGGCTCTGATACCAATTTTATAAATATACAAATAAAAATATTTTGAAGCATAATTTCATCTCCTTGATGATTTTGAAATATTTCCAAACATTGTTGGATACTGTTTCAATTTCAGATTGACATTTTTTAAATTGGTTTAATTATTTTTCTTACAATGTCATGTATCAATATACATGTGCTTGATGATTCATATCGATGCATTGATACAATTTTGGTCTATGACTCCATTTTTGTAGTTCATAGAGTCGAAGTTTGACTTATTATATGATCTAATGGAGCATGACTTAGCAAATTGATACCTACTTTAAATTTTTATATGGTATCATACATCTCTACCGCTCATGTCAATTGTCCTATATTTATAGGGGAGAGACTTTCATGTCTACCTTTTTGACAATGACAAGGGGGGAGAGAGGTGATTATGTAAAAATATGTGCATGCATGTATGATTTATCTCATTTAGTATGTTTTGATATGCATATAAGTAGGGGGAGCATTACTATATATGTTTAATGTCTATTTTTACATAATATGTGTCATCATCAAAAAGGGTGAGATTGTTGGATATTGGCCTTTAAGACCAATATGGATTTGCTGATGATCGCCACAATATGTGTTAACTAATGTCTCAAAGTGGTTTAGTCTCAATTAATTAACATTGATTACATCAAAGGGGAAATAAAACAATTGGTGATGGGTTGTTGGACGTAAGGCATGGAGCATAGAAGCACTGAAGCCATGAAGAATTATGAAGCTTATGTAAATCATTTTTGATTCTTTATGTATTTTACTCTTTATTTAGTAGAATATTTGTATGCGTTGATTAGATGCACATACTCATTCATTTGCATCATTTTCCATCTAATAATCCATAGGATCATCCTAGAACCCATCCCAATAGGTTCATTGGCCAAAACACTTTTAATTGTATTTTTATGCCAAGACTAGACATCTAGAACACCTTCATCAGATGTCTGGTGTATCCATTTTTATTTGGCCAAAATCTAGGGTTAATCAGCCATCTGAAGTTCAAAGACTAGACGTCTAAACAGTGCCTTAGACGTCTGGGCAATGAACTCCAGTCAAATTAACAGGGTGCGATAAATTTCATGAACTCTCTATCGTTTTCACCAAGTATGTCCAGCCATCTGAAGAAGACTGGCTAGACAATTGAACAGTGCATCAGCATTCTGACAAGTGTTCTTCAGACGTCTGATTGCTTGGAGTTTGGTCTTTATTTTGTTCATGACCAACTCATTGTCAGCCGTCTAAAGAAAGATGACCAGACGACTGAACAGTTCATCAACAATTTAGTAACCCTTCTCCAGACATCTGGTGACTAGGAATTCTGTCCATTTATAGCCGTTAGACTGCAAAGTGTTGGGGCCATTTTCTTGGTTTTTGTGCATGATTGAGAGAGTATTTATGCACCTTTATGGGGGAGTTTTTGGCAGCAATTCACATATAATAGAGATTCATTTGTGAGCCAGAAACTAGTGCAAAAGTTTCTAACTTTCATCATCTCTCTCATTCCCTTGGAGCTTCCTTGATGTTGTATTTAACTCTAAAGCTCAAGGGAAGTCCAATAGTGCATTCCCTTGGAGCTTCCTCGATGTTGTATTAAACTCTAAAGCTCAAGGGAAGTCCAGTAGTGCATCAAGCTCAATGTAGCACTTGGACATCAATCTTTCATTGCCTCTGTACTTCACGGTAGTAAGTACATTTAATCAAGGCAATAGGAAGATTGTATATTTTCTATTGCATTTCATTTGGAAACCTAGCTTCCTGGTTGTGGAAGTGTTTTCTCTAGAAAGAGAGGTGATTTCCTTGGAATATGGTGAGCTATCTTAGAATAGATAGTAAGCCCTAGTAAAAGTGTGTGGCTCTTGGAAAAGAGTGTGTGAGTTGTATCTCGAAAGAGATTGTATGCTCTGCCTTTGGAAACGTCGTAATAGTGGAAAATCCATCAGACTCTGGAAAGATTGTGGGACTGGAGTAGGCATTTGCCGAACCAGGATACATCGTTGTCTTTACCAATTTTTTTGTTGTCTCTTGTGGATTTTGCAAATTATCTTGGTTTTAATTCTGCAATTTGCAAGTATTTTATAATTAGAATTTTATTTGCCATTACACTATTCACCCCCATATAGTGTGTATTGCCTAATAGTGCATGTGTCTATTAGATCCTACATCTATGTGTCTTAGGAGTCCTAAGACACAGAAACAAATTCAAGCACAATGGTGTTTCTTTCCAAATCTACTCAAAATTTTTTGGGGTTTTTAATATTTATATGCAAAATAAAACAAAAAAAATAAACAAAAACTATGCACAAGAAAAGTGGAAAGATCTCACCAAAATTACTCTCAATGAATCAAAATTGTGATAAAGCAAACCGTCTCCCAGATAACAGTGCCAAAAACTTGTTTGCCTCAGGATTATGCATTGCCCAATCATAGGAGGTCAATCAAGTAGTAAAGATCTGGTGAGTCCAGACTTGTATCCACATGGAGAAACTGTTGCAATTACTGCAACCCTGTAAGGGACCCTGCGGGGGTACACACACTAGAGTGGGGTGAATAGTGTAATAGCAAGCAAAGTGCTTAATTAAAAGTTACTGAAATTAAAGCACAATAAGCAGCGAAAAATAAACAGAGTGCTCAACAACAACAATCGCAAACACACGGATTTTACCCTGGTTCCCCAAAACTTGGGTACGTCCAGCCACACCAATATTCACTATAATTCCCACAAAGAGAAGTGAATGCAATCTCACACAGAGATACCTCAGACAGAGGATTTAGATTCCCACAAAGAGATATCCTTACTCTCCGACAGAGAGACCTCACACAGAGGATTTGTTCTTTCACACATAAAGAACCAAACTCTCACAAAGAGAGTAACTCCCATAAAGAGAGTATCTAATTCCCACAAAGAGAATTAGGGTTTTGAACATAAAACAACATGAAACAACACTTACCTATGCCTTGATATGATCTTACCAATGTGAAGAAGAAGGCATGCAAGTGAATGACCAAGTGCTTGAGATTAGCTTTGATTGCACTTGTTGATCTTTCTCTCTTCTAGGAATGAATCCTAACACTTCTCACTTGAGTGTATTAAGTGAAGAGAAGAAAGATGTTCTCCAAGAAAAGGAATGAGATTGAAATTCCTTGAAGAAATTCCCTAGAGATTAGATTCTATATCATCAGATTGAAGCTCTAATGAGGGAATGGGGGAGGAGTGGCTTTAAAAAGAGATTAAATGATCTTGTAAGATTTTCTAACCCTTTCAAGAGTTCTAAATGAACTAAGCCAACTCATATATATATGAAGCCAAGAAGAGAAGACCCTATAAAACCAGCCAAAAACCCAAAGGGAAGAAATCTGCAACAGCTAGATTTTAGCAGTTTACGGCACAGACAGTCGACTGATGAATAAATGACAGTCGACTATTCAACGGCTAGAAAAATCCCAACGGCTATAATCTGAGCCAGGACAGTCGACTTAAAATAGACAGTCGACTGTATATCCTTCATCAGGCGACTGCTGCAGGGATGGAAATAAAACAGATAGAGATGCATATTTTGCACTTACGCCTTTCAGATGACTGATGACCATTTCACAGGTGACTGTAAATATACATGCGACTGTAAAAACATCATCAGTCGACTCTCTTGCAAATTGGGATGAAGCCCAGAAAACGCAAGATGCGCACAGTCGACTGTCGACCAATTCACATGCGAATGTAAATTGAACATCAGTCGACTGATGCGAAAAGCTCAAGAAGAGTCAATAAAAATGTTGACTTGAGCTGAGCATACCAGTCGGATGTAGAAGGCTGACCATTCGCCTGGATGTCATCCAGTCGACTGTCGTGCCTTCATCAATCGACTGTGGGAGAGCCAAAAAATCCAATAAGAGTTTAAGGCATGGTGTGTTGGGGGATATGCCCTCAGATCATTTGTATTTGATGCAAATGAAAATTTAAGCTTAGATAGGGACTATTTTGCATTTGATGCAAACCGGATTAAAGGTGTCGTAAATAGTTTACGACAATATTTAATATAATAAACGCATGGAAAAGGTTACCTAGATGACGGGATCGTCCCGCTCTAAATGCAGGTTCAAACCGCGTCAAAAACGGAGTCCAAATGCACAAGTTATAGCCAAAACAAGTTAGCCCAAACTGTTGGGCTCAACCCAGCGAAAATGGAGGCCCACGAAGCCTGAATTTTCTGGTTAGGGTTTTTTTAAAACCCGGGATATTTTTGACGGCTGGATTTTCCATCTTTGAATGGTTTTGGCTAACTTTGGACGATCAATTGGAGGGTCAAACGGACTCCGATTGACTCGCCGTTTTTTCCTATGCGTTCACCGTTGAACGCCCTTCGATTTGGTAGGTTGTACCAAGATTGAAGCTCAACGGTGAGGGAGTTAAAATTCACGGAAGTTTGTCCTTTGTGAAAGGCAAACTAACTTGATTTAATTAACTCAAATTTAATAGTCCCACATCAGTTGTGGAGAAAAGGGGAGAGTCAGCCGCCTATATAAATTGGGGCCTCCCCCTTCCTCCAAACTCGTCCCAAGCTCCTGATCTGAGCTGCTCTCATAAATATTGGAGCACGCTCGGATCTAGGCTTAAATTAATATTCTTCTTCTTCCTATATTTCTGCCTTACTCCTGAGGGCTCTGGCAAAGCCGCGAAGGAGTTCGGATTCGGATCCGAAATCTTAGCGAACGCTTTCACTCGCGTGAAACTTTCTTCGACGCGTGGTTGGCTCGGTGACACGAGGATTGATCGCCTCGAGATGCGGAGCGGTTCGAGGAGCAGTTCGAGGAGCGGCTCGGCGTGGGACGGGGAGCGGCTCGGAAGACGGTGCGGTACATCTTGCCCGCCCCAGGGTTTAGATTACGGGTATGTTTTTAGAAGCTTTCGTTTTAATTATTCGCAGTAGTTTAGATCCCTCTTGGGGTGGTCAGATCCACTCCAAGTTGGCAGAGATCCTGGCTAAGAGGGTCTGGTTCCTTAGGGTTGCATGTTAATTAGATTAACAAATCTTTCCGCTGCAATTTTTATGTTTATGTTCCGTCCGACTTAGGACGGGAATAGAGTTTTTGTGCCCTAAGGGTTCTAGAAAACCCTTCAGTGGTATCAGAGCCATGTCTGTATGCTGATCTAGGACTGCGATTAATTAATTGATTGCTTCTTTAAAATTTATGCGATAAGTTTAAAATGATGTTTAAATATTTTATGTGATAAAAATTTAAGCATGGAAATTTTAAAATGACGTTTTAAATTTATGTGATAATTTTAAAACTGATTTTAAAACTTTAAAATTTTATGCGATAAGTATAAAATGATTTTAAATGTGTAAATATTTTTTATGTGATAAAAATTTTAAACATGAAATTTTTAAAATGATGTTTTAAATTTATGTGATATATTTTAAAACTGATTTTAAAAGTTTAAAATTTTTATGTGATAAATATTTTAAGTAGCATGTAAAGTTGTGATTTTTAAAACAAGTTCTTTATTTTATGAGATAAAATAAAATTTTAAAAATCATAATTTTAAATTTAAATGTTAAATTTAAGTATGCATGCTAAACTTGTTTATTTGATAAACATTAGTCTATTTAATTGTTAAATAGTTGTACACTTTTATTTTATGCGATAAAATTAGTGTAACTTTATGTTAATGTCTATGTCATCTTGTCCCTTATTTGATAACACAAGACAACCTCTTAGGTTAGCCATTAAAGAACTCGTTAAAATTTATGAGATAAATTCTAATGACATGCTATATTTTAATAAAACATCAACAATACTTTAAGACCTAATTCCTGATTAGGGTAGTCCTTTTAATGAAAATTTTAATTCTAATTGTTATGATTAATTCTCATTAAAGGACTTCGCTTTTAGCGTTGTTAATAAATTTATTAAAATCCTAATAACGATTAGGATAGCACGTGAACCTTATAGTTGATAAGGATTTAATAAAAGTTATTATACAAATCCTAAAATTTTGAATTTAAGGATTCAACTAGTTGATAGGATTAATTAGTTGTTAATAAAAGCTTTTAGTCTATTGCACGCATATAAAAATGACAAGCTTCATTTAATGGACCATGATTCAGTCAATGTGCTTGGCTAAGTTTGCTGGATCACCCTAGCTAGTCTAAGGGATAGTGATCCTGGCTTAGTCAATTCTCTGGCTGTGTTCCGTTGGACCGCAATGATGCGAATCATAATTGTATGACACCCTGGACTATATCTAAGTCAAATACGTTAATAATCTTCTTCAAGATTAGCCATAGCCCTCCTTGTTTTAGGGATTGGCAACTATAGGACCCGTGTTCCAGTTGTTGAGCTACACTCAAGCTGTGACATGGCAACCTTGTAGAAACCAACTCCTTAAATACATAAGATGAAATCTTGACTTGACCCAAACCGTCGTGTCGTGAATACACCGAGCGCCGGCATAAGTTAAGTCAATGATGTAGTCTGGCCAGATGTAGTCTAAGACCTGACTCAAACCGATGTGTCGTGAATACACCGAGCGTCGGGGCAAGTCAGGCTAGACGCGAAAACAAGGGTCCAACTAGATTAGACATTGTGATTTGGATGAGCACACTCGTGATCACAAATGGCTAGGGGTAAAAACCGATAAGAGGGTCATATCTGATATGATCGATGAAGAGTCATCTTCCGATCACAGAGTCAAGCAACTTGTTGAGCTACACTCAAGGTTGTTAGGCTCAAGGTGATTGGATCTCTTACCCATTAATTTAATTCGATTAAATCGTTCGTTATTAAGCTTAAAAATGATCTTAAAAATAGTGGGAGGATATAGATAGATAAAAGCCAATCTACCTATATTTAATATTGAACATATGCTAGACTATGTTTACCGAAGGAATCAAAATATAATATTTTAATGAAATGAGTTAACTGGTCAAATAGGTTGATCTATTGAATATTAAGTTAAAATCCAATTGATAGAATTAAACTATATTCTCGTTGACATTAAAATGACCTTCTTAAAGAACAGACTTAAGAAATATGATTTCATTAAGTTCTGGGTCCAACAAATAAATTTACGCTACATGTCACTCGCCTCTATATGGGGCAGCTTGAACATATAGGACATTCGAAGTATGTTGTTTCTGCCTACAACTTGTTGAGCTACACTCAAGGTTGTATGGAAAAACAATTTTGATCTGTAAAGTTCAAAAATTCGATCAAACTGTTTGAGTCGAATACGAGTGTATGAACGGTGAAAGGTTGTGTATCCCAACCGGATCTTGAGACAAGCAACGTGTTGAGCTACACTCAAGGTTGCAAAGCTCAGGCGTTTGGATACATGAGATGCATGTATAGCTATTCATTTATGTTGGGCTATTTAATATCTAAATATGATTTAGAAAAGGAAGAAGGCACTCCGGAAAGTCAATTGAGAAAGTTAGTTATATTTATCATTAGTAAAGGCATAAGTAGGAGGAAATGAAAATGTGACATATTTTGATGTCACGATTTCAGAATAATTGTTATACAAAAGACATCTAACACATTTTGACAAATGTCGTCACATTGCTTCTGAAGCAATGAGTAATATGTATAACGATAATATATATATTAAATGTTAATATATAAATACACAAGATAGTAGCAAACTTATATGGTAAAATAGACTAGGCCGTATCGAGAGACTAAGCTTCACAAGTCACATAAAGAGGGGTCTGACCTCTCGTATTATGAAGTCGGCGGACACTTGTGAATCTTATCCTCTTAGATATAATGGCCGAAACCCATCTGTAAGACAGTGGGAGAATGAGTTGTCGAACTCAGTCTCGTACATACTGATGTACCTGAGTCTAGATTAACCAAAATAAGTTATTCTTATATTTTATTAAGACACGTATTCTTGATGAAACACAAGTCCAATAAAATAAAGAACGAAATAGCAAAAGTATTTAAACTGATTCGATTAGATCGAATGGTCAAATACTTAGCTGCATAAAATCTTGCGTAATTAAAAGAAAATGTGATTTTCTCTCAGGTCAAGTCTGTTAACACATCGGTGTGTTAAAAGGTATGAATCACACTTAGTTAGACTTAGTGCGATCCATAGCAAGTGACTCTGAGTTAAGTCCTCCTTCTGGGTTACGACCCAGATAGTAATGCCTAGGTTTTGATAATGTTCTATGAGGACATTATCAATAAGATATTTATTAAATCAATCGTTAGGAAGTTGTATAAATACTAGAATCTCGTGAGACGAATTGTCGAGTTAGAAATCATAACTGATGATGACTTATTCAACTTCCGGGATGAACTTCGGAGTACCAATTCCGTTTATAACTTGATGCAATCAGAATAGGTCCGTGTGCGTAAATAAATTTTGGAATTTAGTTTATGTGCCCAAGGAAAATGTTTCCTCATTTTCTGCAAGTAAATCTTTAAGTTAAAAGATTGGTGTAGAAAGAAAATATTGAAGTTCAATCATGTTGGTCGAGAACGGTTCTCATCTTAATTCTTATAAAACGGATTATAATGAAACCGTCTTACCAGCAGATGTGTTCGGATCTACTCGGACCGAACTCGATGTAAGTGCTCATGGTGACCATGAAAACTGGAACATTCGATTATACGTTCGTTTTTCTAAATGTGATTTAGACGAACCAACTTATATGAATTAGCCAGAGAGTTTTCAAGGTCAGTGGGAGCAAAGAAATTACATGCGAGGCATCAAAGGGATGGAACATATATTTTGACAAAGTAATCAAAGAGTTTGAACTTTATCAGAAATAGATATGAGCCATTTGAAATGACCAGTAACTAATTTAAATTATTATCGTAAGGTACGATGAACTGGATAAGATCCAAGGAAATAAAATATTATGGATTTCGAAATACCAAGTGAATTATTTAAATAAGATTCAAATGGTTGGTCCAACATGAACATAGAAACCCCTTAAGTCTATAGAGTAGACGGTTTAGCAGATCCACTCACAAAGGCTCTACCACATGAAGTCGGGAAAACTTGTGTGTAAAAACAGTATTAGATACCGAGATAAATAAGCCTGAGTGCAAGTGGGAGATGTTGAGAGATGATACTCTCGAGGCATACTATCTCTCTGTGTGTATAGCACAAACATCTTGTTCGATATAACAGTAAGCTGTTTGGTTAAAATTTATCTAAGTTATATTATAATGTAGTTAACATTAGATATTAACTTAGGTAAATTCCAGAGACTTTATGCAAGGTCAAATAGGTATCGAGATGAGTATCTCGATCATGGAGAAATGTTTGACCGTCTGTAGCATAAGTCTAAAAGGGTTCGTGGTCGTAGATGTTTCGAAACAAGGATATCGAAACATCGGATAGACCATTGTGTCTTAGTCTTCACCGTTTAGCGGTGGCAATGATCTCATGATCGCTTAACTTGGCGAAGTCGAAGACGTGACACAGGTGCTCATTAGAGAATGAATTCACTGAACGAGCCACAAGAATTATCATATGGTTATATTGACCAATCTATCAATGATAACTCTTAGTGATGATAGGCAAGTTGGTCTTTTGACTTGAGGTCATTTTACGAACATGTGCGTGAACGATGCCACTTAGATCATTGACCTAGCTTCGAGGCTAGGCCTGTCGAAAGGTCTTTGATTGGGTGTCACTTGAAGCGTACGAGGAGAGTAATGACCAAGAGAGGATTCGTCTCTCCCGGTCAATGGGAGTTAGTGTCGTAGAGTTAGTTCGGTCTTTAGTAAAATCTCTGATCAGAGTATGTTGGCAGAAGTCCAACATTAGTTGACTAAAGATCGATAGAAACTAACCGGAGTCAAGTTATTGGGGTTGACAAATTGACCATACCCTAGACTTGATCTACACGACATAGTTTAGACGAAGAGACTAAAACTGCAGAATTCATCATGGACACAGTCAGTATGGTCCCGACGATACTCATGTCGATGAGTCAACCACATAATGATGATTCTGAAGCAGGGACGGCAACCACTGCTCATGGTCACTGCCGTATAGGGCTTCGAGCCCAAACCTATTGTAAGGGTCAGGCTGTAGGGTCTCACATAGAGTGCGACCTTCGTCTAGTAATAGGTAGAAACGATTAGGGAGAATATACATTTCATGCAAGGGATAAAATATTGCAAAAGATGTTTGCAATTATCTCCTGCATTCGGGATAAATGATCATGAGTGCAAGTGGGAGATGTTGGGGGATATGCCCTCAGATTATTTGTATTTGATGCAAATGAAAATTTAAGCTTAGATAGGGACTATTTTGCATTTGATGCAAACCGAATTAAAGGTATCGTAAATATTTTACGACAATATTTAATGTAATAAATGCATATAAAAGGTTACCTAGATGACGGGATCGTCCCGCTCTAAACACATGTTCAAACCGCGTCAAAAACGAAGTCCAAATGCACAAGTTATAGCCAAAACAAGTCAGCCCAAACTGTTGGGCTGAACCCAGCGAAAATGGAGGCCCACAAAGCCTGAATTTTCTGGTTAGGGTTTTTTAAAATCCGGGATTTTTTTGACGGCTGGATTTTCCATCTTTGAATATTTTTGGCTAACTTTGGACGATCAATTGGAGGGTCAAACGGACTCCGATTGACTCGCCGTTTTTTTCTATGCGTTCACCGTTGAACGCCCTTCGATTTGGTATGTTGTACTAAGATTGAAGCTCAACGGTAGGGAGTTAAAATTCACGGAAGTTTGTCCTTTGTGAAAGGCAAACTAACTTGATTTAATTAACTCAAATTTAACAGTCCTACATCGGTTGTGGAGAAAAGGGGAGAGTCAGCCGCCTATATAAATTGGGGCCTCCCCTTTCTCCAAACTCGTCCCAAGCTCCTGATCTGAGCGGCTCTCGTAAATATTGGAGCATGCTCGGATCTAGGCTTAAATTAATATTATTCTTCTCCCTATATTTCTGCCTTACTCCTGAGGGCTCTGGCAAAGCCGCGAAGGAGTTCGGATTCGGATCCGAAATCTTGGCGAAGGCTTTCACTCGCATGAAACTTTCTTCGGTGCGTGGTTGGCTCGGCAACACGAGGATTGATCACCTCGGGATGCGGAGCGGTTCGAGGAGCAGTTCGAGGAGCGGCTCGGCGTGGGACGGGGAGCGGCTCGGAAGACTATGCGGTACATCTTGCCCGCCACAGGGTTTAGATTCCGGGTATGTTTTTAGAAGCTTTCGTTTTAATTATTCGCAGTAGTTTAGATCCCTCTTGGGGTGGTCAGATCCTCCCCAAGTTGGCAGAGATCCTGGCTAAGAGGGTCTGGTTCCTTAGGGTTGCATGTTAATTAGACTAACAAATCTTTCTGCTGCAATTTTTATGTCTATGTTCCGTCCGACTTAGGACGGGAATAGATTTTTTGTGCCCTAAGGGTCCTAGAAAACCCTTCACGGTGAACCTAATGTGATGATATCTATGATAATCCTAAGGCTCACTAAGATGGTTAAATGCATATGCATGAGAGTATGATCATCTATCAAGGCATTACAATAATCCTAGACTCAAAAGAGAAATGCAAGTAATAGAAATTACATGGATTACATATTGCATCCCACAGAGTCTAAGTCTTCAAGCTCATGATACCTTGAAGCTCCCAATCATCTCCAAGCTTTGGCACCCCTTGATGAGCTTTCCTTCATTAAGCTCCAAGCTTTGTCATTGCTCCTCTAGATGTCCATCCATCATCATGCTCCAAGCTTTGGCTTCATTAGATGATCTTCATGACTTCATCCAAGCTTGAGCACTCCATCACTCTTGAAGGTCTTTAATATATCCATTGTAATATCCTCCAATTATTATGTTTTGTCTCATCAACATATAATAATTAAGATAAACTGAGCCCAAAACATAATATTGATTAACACACTAACATAATGTATTGATTATCATCAAAACAACGTTAGTCTTGAACCCAAGAACTAACAAACCCAAGTCAATTAGAGTGATTAATTAGCGAGACAATTTCCACTTTCAAAGAGCGAATCAATGTTTGGTATTGCTTAAACTAACAAGTTTGCCTAAAAATTTCTAAGCACAGAGAACTTTGAGAAATCAATAAGAGAAGTGTGTGCATGATGTGGGTTCATTAGGGTTTGTGTCAAGCATGATTTTAGTTTCAAAAACATAAATCAATGATACATCATTGTGTGATTGCATCATTAGATGGTTTCCTTTTGGGGGTTAAGCACAATAGTAACTAGATTAGTTACTCATAAGATTGATTTCATGGTGAAAATGATGATACATCCTTTTGGGATGATCAAACTCTCAAATAAAGTCTTTTGGAGCAATAAAAGAGAGAGATAATATAGAAATCAAACATCCAAGTGGCATGAACAATATATCCTTTAAAAAGAAACAAAATCAGTGCTAAACATTAACCCTAACTACACACCAAGCACAACAAGAATTTAACCACTCAAAGTTAAAAAGACAACAATTTTCATTGGAATAATCATCATCTTAATCAAAACACAATTGTTAGGTATTGGTATTTTGGACCAATATTATTTTGATGATGATCACAACATTATGTTGTTGCTAATGACTCTAATGTTTTAGTTGCATGTTTATCAAATGAAGAATAGCATTTTTGGAGACTAATAGCTTGGTGCAAGGATGGACATTAAGAGGAGCATTGCCAAAGCTTGGAACTTGATAAAGGGAAGCTCATCAAGAGGTGCCAAAGCTTGGAAGATGATGGAGAGCATCAAGGCATCAAGAGCTTGAAGCCTTAGACTCTAGGAGATGCAAAATGTAATCCATGTAATTTCTTTTACTTGCATTTATCTTTTTGAGTCTAGGATTTTGTAATGCCTTGATAGATGGTCTAGTCATTCATGCATATGCATTAACCATCTTAGTGAGCCTTAGGATTATCATAGAAACCAATCCTATAGGTACCCCTTGCCAAGAACTCTCATTGGAGTTTCTGGCTTTCTAACAAGCGACTGATGAAGGCAGGACAGGCGACTGGTGATCACGAGGCACCTGGCCAGCCTTCTACAGGCGATTGTTGTGCATAGCTCAAGTCATATTTTATTGACTCTTTTCTTGAGATTTTGGTGCAGGCGACTGAAGTCCATTTGACAAGCGCATGTCTTCCATTAGGCGTCTGGAAATTGTTCTACAGTCGTCTGTATGTCAAAGTGTGTAACCTATCATTTCTGGGCATCACTCCATCTTATGGGTCAGTCGACTGATGTAGAGTTTACAGTCGCCTGTTTATCTTCAGGCGCCTGGACTTTGCTCTTCAGTCGTCTGAATGCACAAGTGCTAATGTTGGGTTTTTCCTGCTCCATTCCATCCCATGTGGCAATTACCTGATGAAGTCATTACAGGTGCATGCACATGTATAGACGTTGAGGCGGACGGACACTAAGATGGAATAGGCCCGCTAATATACCCAGTGTACCTGCTGCAGCTATGTACTCTCTTTGTGAGAGTTTACCCCTAACTTTCTTAGTGAGAATTATTTTCTTTCTTTGTGAGAGCTTGGTACTCTCTTTGTGAGAGCTAGATTCTCATTGTGACAATTCAAATCCTATGTGTGAGGTATCTCTTTGTGAGATTGTATTCATTACCTTGTGTAGAATTATAGTGAATATTTGGTGTGGCTAGATATACCCAAGTTGGAAAACCAGGGTAAAATCTTTGTGTTAGCGTTTACTTGATTGTGTTGTTTAAATTCCTCTTGCACTTATAATTCCGCATTTGCAAGTTTAATTTTTAATTACACGATTATTGATATTACTCTATTCACCCCCTAGAGTGTTTGTTGTTAGTATTGCAAGGCATATACGGTCCTTACAACAATGGAAAATAGCAAATAAAGGGAGAAAGTTTAGGCTTTTGTTATCAAACAAGCTCATTTACTTAGCCTTTAATCCCTTCTCCTTGTCGCCTATTTTTGCTAATACAAAACTAAAACCCTAGAATAATGAAAAGCTCCCTAAACCATAATGAGAAAAGACTATTTATAGCCCCAAACCTTCAAACAAGCTCCACCCTTTGATCTAAAATCAAGGGTTATTCACTCAATAACTTAAGCACGTGTTTGGATCGGGTTGGATGAAATTTATTTGAAATCCGCGTCAGAAAGCGCCAAAACTAGGAATTTGTCTAGTTTGGCAGTTGCCTGGAGTAGAATTACCAGCTGGATGCCATGCTCCATAGTCGAGCTTGCTGGTTTCACTGGTCGAGCTCGATCCAGCTCTCTGGATGAGCTAACTAGCTCCCTAGCTGAGCTCACGAGCTGAACTATCGAGCTACCTGGATGCCGAGCTACCGAGCTCTAGCGGGAGAAGAAGCCTACAAGGAAAACAGAGATTCCTAGTCGACTAGTGTTTTGGCACTAGTCGACTAGGACCAGAAATGTCTTTTAAGGATAACCTACAACAAAAAATAATATAAAATTGTGATAATTATGCATAAATACTACTTAACTCTAATACTTCATGATATTATAAAAAGGTATCAATTAGAGTTCAAATAGGCATGAAATGTGCATAAAGTTCATAGAAAATAGGGGAGAAAATACAATATACGATCTAAATCATGTCATGAGGCGGCGAACCTGGTCCTGAGGCGACGAAGGGTTAGGGTTTCCTCCCAATTAACCGAGTCCGATCGTTGATTTCTGCCATCAAATCAATCTCTTTGTCCTTCAATTAGGTCAGCCCTCCTCACTAATCCTATTCTTCTTCTCAATTCTTTTTCTGTTAAATCCCCTTAAGGGTGTGTTTGGTTAGTGGGAAAAGGAAAGAAAATGAAGGAAAATAAGAAGGAAAATGATTTTCCATTGTTTGGCTTAAAAGAAAAGTGAAAAGAAAAAGAAAATGAAGGAAAAGAGTGGAAAATAAATAGTAAAACTTTTCTTTCAACTTTTCCTCTTCTTGACCCAAGGAAAATGAGGGAAAACAAAGCAAAACTAACTATTCTCACATTCATGCATTTGTGTTTTTTAACAAATATAATTAGTAGCTATTTTTAATGAATTCATTAATAATTCATGAATTTTTTCAAAAAAATTATGAATGAATTTTTCAAAAAATCACGAATTATTATCAAAATTTTACACATGAATTATTTAAAATTCGCAAATTATTCAAAATTTGCGAATTTTTTCCGAATTTTTTAAATTAGTATGGGAATACTTCAGAATTTTTTTAGAAAATCATGAATATTTAAATTATTTTTATTCATGAACTTGTTCGAAAAATTAGCGAATAATTCGTGTAATTTTGGCATTTTGCTTGAAAAATTCGCGCATTATACACGAATTTTGTTAATAGCTTGCAAATTATTTCCAATGTTTTCATATAATTTGTAAATTATTTATGTACTATTTAATATCACATAATTTACGAATCATGATATTTGTATGGTTTAGAGAATTATTGTTAGAATTCTTAATTTATTTGCTAACTTTCTGAATTATTCAGAACAACTAACAAATTTTTAATTTATTATGAGACCAAAATACCTCTTAAATTTTTTAAGCAAATTATTTATAAAGTTAGCAAAAACACCTCTTAAATTATTTAGCAAAAACACCTCTTAATTTTTTTTCGTTTTGATTTAATAACATAATGGAAGAAATTTCCTTATTTTCCTTTGAACTTTCTTCCAAATTTTCTTTGGCAACCAAACATGAGACAGAATCTCATTTCATTTTCATTTCACTTTTCTTTCTTTTTATTTTTCATTTCACTTTTCTTTCATACATTTTCTTTCAATCCAAACACACCCTAAAGGAACTTAAAATGGATATCGACTCTGGCCTTCAACCGCCACGCCGAAAGTAATGCCTGCCGGCAACCCACCAGTAGACCCTCTTGACACAGGTCACAGAACCACACAACCACCATCTTTCAGAGAGATGCTTGCGTGTTATCAAGTTGCAACGATATCTATTTTTGACGAGGATCTTGTGGAGGCTGGACTGATTAGGATTATGACGAAAATGGTGATAAAAGAAAGTAAATGGTAGATGTTCAATCGGATGTTATCAAGGCGTTATCCCATACTTAGAGTGAGGTGTTGGTGATTAAGATACTGCGAAAACAATTGGGCTATACGTTGATGAAATCAAAACTTCAAAGCTAATGGAAGCTCAATGTGGACTTTGGATTAATCGATCTAAGGTTTGGTTATTTTCTTGTTGCTTTTGATAATACATGGGATCAAATAAATGTTGTGCAGTGGGCCTTGGATGATCTTTGATCATTATTTATTGGTGAGCAAATGGACATGGGAGGTTGATCCTAGCAGTGAAAATGGTGATAAAAGAAACTTTTTTCCATTAGATTAAGGACCTGATTCTAGCACAGAAGCCTTCGATTTTAGCAATTTTTGAGCCGAGAATTGCAGGAGATCATGCTGGAAAAAGATTGGTCGTAAGTTGAAATTTCAATGATATCTCACCCGATTGTCTTTTCTTCGGGGTTGTGGATCTGCTGGGATGACCGGGTACAAGATTTTCATGTTGTTTTTTCTTCAACACAAATTGTCCATTGTTATGAATAGGACCTGTTTCAGAGTGTTTTCTCACTACAAAGCGTTGACCGTGGATAACCCGGTCAACGTGGTCAAGGGGCCCGTTTGGGTCCCTCGGGCGAGTCGAGTTGGTGCAGTTGAGGCTCGAGTCGGACCAGCCGGTGACGTAGAGCGCGTCGACTGGGTTGAATCGAAGTCCTCGGCCGTTGGGAGGGCGAGGGGTAGCCTCGGCCCGGGTCGAGACGTTCGGCCTCGGTCGGTTGCGCTCGGCCTCGGCGGTCGGACGACGAGGGGAAGCCTCAATCGTCCAGCTGGTTGCGTGGTCGGCGAGGGGCGGAGGGGAAGCCTCGGCCCGTTGATCTGATGCCCTCCTGCGTAGACGAGAACGCTCGTCAGGGGGCCGGACCTTGGTTCCGGCCAAATCCCCTCCGATGCCTAAGTCAGACAGAGATCTGAAAGAGGAGGCCCGGCAGAGACGGTTCGACTCGTGAGGAGATCGGAACGGCGTCTCACGGTGCGAGCGGGGGAGGAAGGAAATGAAATGGGGGAACTAGGTCGTTGATGGAGTACCTTAGGTTCTAGATACCTGAGATGCGGTCCCTTTGTCCTGTCGTCCTCCTAGCCCCTTTATAGACCTCCGCCGTGATTGCCCCCGACCCACGTCGCTCGTCCGCCCCCAATCGTGCCCCCTCAATCCGCCCCTTGCCGCCGCTCCCTGCGCCACGCCAGCCTCCCCCCATAACTGCCATTAAGTGGTAGTGGGATCGAGGGAGCGGTTATCGCAGGAGTGGGTGAGTGACCCGTATGCTACCGGGGCCGGGTCGGATCTACATTCGGGGGAGTCCCCGATAGGGCCTTATCGAGTGGGACTGACTGCTCAGATGGGCTCTTGACCGGAGGTCGGGTTTCTGGGCTCGTGTCTTTCGGGCCTCGGCCAAATAGGCGTAACAATTGCCCCCATCGGTCAGGTCGATCGGCCTCGGCCGGTTCGGCTCGGCCGATGTGACTTCCGCCGACTTTGACAGGCTCGCCAATCGATGTCGACTCATTTATTAGTCGTCATCATGAGTTGGTTCGTTCGATACTTTTAAGGCGCGGGCTCCGAAGCGCCGTCGGTCCTCTGATGCTGCCACGTGTAGCTGCAAGCTTATCCCCACCGCTCGCTAGGTCATCTTAAGTTGAGAATCCGAGGGGTTCGTGAGCCGCCATCCCGTCGTTTTTCTCCTTTGTGCTGATCCCTGTTCTGCTCGAGCTCGGCCTCATGTCATCTTCCTCTGCCACGGGTTCGGTTCGGTCGGAGCGCGACGCAGCTCCAGGTCTGGCGGGTGGTCCTCCTTCGGCGATTCGTCAGCACGGGGATGATCTTACAGGGGTGCCCCCAGAGGTCTTGTCGTGGCCTTTGTCGATCTGCGCCACCGCCATCGGGAGCATGCGCTCCGCCTACCTGCTTCCGCCTTACTCGGCTCGTGCCCCTGGGGCTGACGAGCGGATCTGCTTTCCCGGCCCCAACGAGGTTGGAATATATGAGAAGTGCTTCCGCTTCGGGCTTCGTTTCCCGCTCCATCCTTTTATCGTTGAGTTCCTTCAGGCCCACAACGTGTGCCTGTGTCAGTTCTGTCCCAACGCCGTCGGGCTCCTCGTCGGGTTCATCGTTGTCTGCATGCTGAAGGGAGTGGCGCCCTCTCTTCGCCTCTTTGCCCAGTTCTACCGCCTGAGCCACCTCCAATCAGGGGCGTGGATTTACATCAGCGCCCGCCCGAAGATGACCCTGGTGCTGGGGTTGTCGAGCTCCCGGAAACGCTGGAAGGGGGAATACGTGTTTGTCACATTCCCATCGAGTGTACCTTTCCCGGTTCGGTGGGAGGCGGCCGGTGCCATCATCCTCGATCTGGGTGAGCCGACGGTCGCCGAGCAGCAGACGGCGAAGGACATGCTGGCGATTCCTGCAAGGGAGCGCTCGATCGACGTCCTCTTTAGTGACCACAACTTGCGTAAGACGGTATGGCCCCTAGGTAAGCTTCTCCGAGCGTTCGCCCTTCGAGGTCGTCCAGGTTCTGTTCTGTCTCTCATCTCTTCTTTGAGTGCAGGTGGATTCCCTCTTGGTCCCTCTCCCGCCAGCGCTCTCGTGCAAGTCCCAAATCCGGATCCGCGCAGAAGGGATCATGTGCTGGAGGTCCGGAAGAAGCAGCGGGTCGGGACCGCGACCGGAGGCTCAAAAAGGAAGAAGGTGTCATCTCCCTCTCTTCCCTTGCTGGGGTCTTCCAAGAGGGTCCGTGAGGGGGACGAGGGGGTTGATGTCTTGCCGACTGCTGATCGACCTCAACCCGCCCCCGTTGAGGTTGCCTGGCCGTGGGTCGGCCCTTCACCCCTCCCGGACGATTCTCTCCCTGATGCTTACAGTCGGTATCTTGGTGCGTTCCGCTCCGCTCCTGGCGAGTTCCCTTCGTCAGGGGAGGGTCTTCTTCGTCCACGCTTCCCAGTGGGGGAGAAGGAGTCGGTGTTTTCGAGCCGCGGGGCCGCCGCTCGAGTGGCCGAGAACTGTTGTCTCCCTCCCGATCAGGCGGTGTTGGACGGAGTTAGAGGTGACTGTTTGGCTACCTTCGTGATCCAGGCTGGTCAATAGGTAGTGTGTCTCTGCTTGTCCCCCCTTTCTCCAGCTGCTTTTGCCGTCTTACCTTTGTTGCTTTGGCGCAGTTGTCCTCGGTGGGCCTCTCAATGAGGCGCCAATTCGCGGCTCTTCCCAAAGCCAAATCCGACGCCAGGCGAGGCCCTGAGGCCCCTGGCGAGAAGGGGGAGGCAGGTCAGTTAGAGGAGGCGCGAGTCCAGTCCTTGGATTCTCGCGTAACCGAGCTGTCCTGTGCCCTGGAGGAGGCGGACCGAGAGAGATCCTTGGCTCTGGCTGCAAAGTCGGATGCCGAGGCGCGCCTCGCCGAGCTTTTGATAAGCGCCGTCACGTCTGGAGGAGCCGAGCAGATCCCCAACCCTGCTGCTGCCTCCGAGGCCTTGGAGCTCTCCGATCGTCTGGAAGTGGCGGAGGAGCAAGCGAGGGTCCTTCTTGCCCAACTTGGCGAGAAATCCCGGGAGATCGAGAAGGAGATGTAATGCCCTACCAGCTACTGCACAAGTACTAGAGGGGGGTGAATAGTACTTTAAAATAATAAGGCGTATAATTCCAAATTAAATTGCACACAACTACCAAATCAATTTGCGGAAGCTTAAATTGAATGACAACAATGAAATTAACAATGCTAACAAACGATGTTAATGGGTTCGGATCCACCCAAGTCTCCCCGACTTGTTCCCGGTGATCCTACGTCCCAACCACCCGGATCCCTTCCGGATACTTGAGTTAGAAACCCTAACTCAAGATTTCCACTATGAATATCTTGTGAAAAACCTTCACAAGATCAAATCATACATGCAATGGCAAAGTGAATCCCACAACCCGGGATCACAAACTTCTCTCACAACCGAGAGAGCCAACAAGCAATATAAAAGAGTTTAGATGAAATAAATACTCTTACCACAAAATCCTATACCTTGAGTTTTTCTTACCCAATAGGTGGAATGAAGGATTTGAGGAAGATGAAGTTACCAAAACCTAGCACCAAGGAAATGACAAGCAATGGGTGCCTAGGGTTGATTTGGAAACTTGAATCAAGCAATAGCTTGAAGAGCTCACCAAGAACAAGCTTCTCTCTAGATCTAGAAATGAGAGAGAATGGGTTTCTTGTGAGGAAGAGAGCTTTAGATTTGAGGGAGAATGACTATCTCTTTTGATCTCAATGAATCTCTGAATGGAAGCTCTCACCTAGATAGAAATGACCTAGGTTCGTATTTATAGGAACCCAAAAACACAAGTTAGGTCATTCACCAACGGATAGAAATCTGTGAGACTTAGTCGGTCAAAGAACAATCACTGACCGACTAGTTCATCAACTAGTCGGTCAGCCAAACAACGTGGACCGACTAAGAGTAGATCTGAGAAGAGATAGAATTTCAGACCTAGAAATCTAGTCGGTCCAAGAATACTTTCTGACCGACTAGTTTCACAACTAGTCGGTCAGTCAGTGAACATAGACCGACTAAGAGGCAAAATGAAATAGTCTGAAGGCAAGTTGACTTAGTCGGTCCAAGAACAAAAGTTGACCGACTAGATTGTCAACTAGTCGGTCACCAAACGTTCTTAGACCGACTAACGGTAAACAGTAGCTTAGGAGAAATTTAGAGTGAACAGTAAGTCACAACTAGTCGGTCAAAGAAGCATCACTGACCGACTAGTTCACAAACTAGTCGGTCGGTGAGTCAACGTAGACCGACTAACTGTAAACAGTAAAGTCCAAGAAATTAAGGAATCAAACTAGTCGGTCCAAGAACAGTTGCCGATCGACTAGATCACCATCTAGTCGGTCAGTACTTGTTCTTGTACCAACTAACATGCACAAACAAATCCGAATCGAAGCGCGACGCTTCGAGGAAGTTAGAATGAACTTGTGCAAGGATCCTAGAGCTACGTAAAGAGCGTAATGAAGATAGAAACGTAAGATATACTCAAGGCTTAACATTCTATCAATCGAGACTAAAAGACTATAAATAAAACCTTAATAAACGGTCTTTGAGAGCTTCGATTGAATCTTCATAACTTCCAAAACGGCGCAAGAGCTTCAACGAAGCTTTAGGCATGAATACGAGCTTTTGGAAGTGTTGAGATGTCGCTTTGAATATTCTCTTGAAATTGGCGACGATCTCCAATACTGCGCTGACAAATTGTTAGTTCATGAATTATTTATGTTTGCTCATCATCCAAAACCAAATCCGGGGAGTCCAATATTCAACATTCTCCCCCTTTTTGGTGATGACAAACCAACATAAATAATAATCAAAAATAGTAATTCAAATGAAAAATACTTACTCCCCCTGCATTGATGACACGTTAATTCCAAATTGAATATAAATGAATTGCATCAAGCAGACGAGTAAGATAAATAAAGTGAATTGATTTTTGAAATATCGGATTTTGAAAATCCTTATATGTATCTTAACTCCCCCTGAATCTAACATATCCAACTAGATTCTTGGAAATTGAGTTAAATTTTCATTTGCGCTATTTATTATCATTATCTCTCCCCCTTTGGCATTATCCCAAAAATGGGGGGGGGGGCATACAACGACAACAATTAGGAAATGTAAAATCCAACATCGGGAGTTGTAGACAAAGACAATGGACCAACTTGACACCAAGGGAAAAACTGTGGAAATCAAAACAAGGTGTGCCAAATTTTCCATTATCAATAAAAAAAATCAACGATAATCAAAATCATCAAAAATACCAAATGTTTATTCATTTCTTGAATAAAGAAACATACTCTTCAATATTCAATATTCTTGGTTAAATTTGTGCATGGAAAACAATTCTATATAATTATAGAATTTAAATCTATTTAACCAAGTTTGCATGCGACGAGCGACGAAATCACATTTCATATATATTCAACGAATATTAAAATGTGCATGACGAATTAAGATAAAGACAACGACGATGTATATATATAAATGATAACATCAAGAGTACATCCAAGAAGATATCAATACATCAAAATACAACATACCCATCAAGAAGAAATACATCATCATCATCATCCTCATCAAAATAAATACTACAACAACGACAACATCCAAAATACATCAAAACATCATAACCCTCATACTCAATCCTAACCCAAAATACTCTCGCAAAGATATATCATCCAAAGCGTATATGGAGAGTCCTCGGAACAACGATCACGAGGAGGAGGCTGGATCTGCAGCGTCCGTGGGTCCAGTCGACGGAGTGGACTCAGGATCTGCAGGGAGTAGAGGAGTCTCAACAGATGGAATCGTCGGGGCAGGAGTCGAGATCTCAGCAACATGCTCAACAGCAGCAAGGGTCTCGACAGCAGAAGTGTCAACTGGAATATCAGCAGGCTCAGCAACAGGGTCAGCAGCAGGCTCAGACGACTGAAGTGCTGAAGCAGAAGGCTCTGGAGCACCGGAAGTGGTGCCAACTCCAGGACCAGAAGAGGTAGTACCAGCAGCAGCAGCAGTAGTGGCCTCAGCGCCACGGGCAAAAGAAGTAGCAAGCTCGTCAAGCTCCTCATCGTCCATCTCCTCAGCCTCAGACACCGAAGGAGGAAGCTCAATCCCCATCGTACGAGCCATACGGCAGACTACCTCCTCAGTACGAGCCAAACAGGAGTCGTGCTGACGAAGTAGGCGTACGACATCGTCCAAAGTAGCAGGGGAAGAGGAGGCTGCAGCAGCTGACGGAGTAGACTGGGAAGCAGATGCGGTAGACCTCTGCACGTGATGAAGAGCCGCTAAAGATTTCTTCACGGCCGTCGCGTTCAGAGGAGTACCCAAAGGACGCTCATCGTCAGGTGGGAGAGGAACTCGGAAATGACGAAATACGAGGGTCAACAAGCAGGGGTATGGAATGTGCGCAGACTTATTGGTCTTGCGTATACACTCGAAAGAATCCATCTTATCGAGTATCACGCGAGCCCAATTTATCTCGCACCCCAAGAAAAGAGCGTATATGAGCTTCAAAAACGGCTGAGATGGGAGTGAAGAGGATCCATACTTCGGGAGAAGACGAGACTTCAAAATTAGGTTAAGAACCCACGCATTCGGCTTAAAGGATTTCGAAGGAATACCAATGAATGCGGAGGGGATAACCTGGAAAATCTCAGAAAGAACAGTCTGATCCAAGGAAGAGATATCGTCTACGGAAATGTCCGAGGGGAGGAGACCACACGACGCACACCCAAGGATCTCCCCCAAGATTTCTGCCGTGAGAACTATAGGAGTTCCCAAGACAGTCGTCTCAATGGAGTGGCTGGCGTCGTACTGGCCTCGAATACGATTGGCATAGAACAGTTTCACGAGTCGAGGGTAAGGTTTTGGGTTGGCCTTGGGGTCGTATCGGAGATAATCAATGAGACCACTATAAGACAGAAGATCAGCAAGGCCGAGAAAATCAGAGAACTGAACGTAATGCTCTAACAACAGTGGACAGTGCTCTATACGGTTGTACGCGGCGAGACACTGAGGGTCATCGCGGCACAACGATATGTCTACACCACCGACTGGCATATGAGCTTTACCCTTGGCCTTACGGGTCTTCGGAGGAGGATTAGGTTCCCTAGTAGGCTCATCCTCTGGGATAAATTCAGTATCGGAATCGGGAGGAGTAGCCGGAGAGTGAAGTAAGGGCTTTTTGGTTTTGGACTTACGGGGCTTGACGAACGCAGTCCTAGGCTTCTTAAGAGGGGGCGACGATGGAGAGGTTTGGGTAGACTTGGCACGACGCTTAGGCTTCGGGGGATTCCTAGGTTCCGAAGGTTGTTCTACGGTCATAGGAGAGGCCCCGGAAGAGGCGATAGGAATTCGAGTCTTAGCCATAGCACTACGAGCACAAGCAATCGAAGATTAGGTCACTAACAACCTAGAGATCACAAGCTAACAACCCTAGAAATCAAGAAATTCGAAAATCACAAGCCCTAGGTTAGAAATTGAAACCCTAGGATCTATAGCTTGAAATCAAGGAGAGACAACCCTAGAATAGGAAATCGACCTAGGAGAGGGAGGGAGATACCTAGGAGGTGGAGTCGACGGCGGCGGATGGTGGCGATCGACGGAGAAACGGCCGGAAGACGAAGGGTTTCGAGTTGAGGGTTTTGGGTTTTCGGGCTGGAGCAAGTGAGAAGACCGACTAAATGAGAATTTAGTCGGACGAGATCGAGTATAAGTCGGTCGGGAAGCGAAAAGACTCAACTGCCCTAACACACTTAGTCGGTCACAGTTCAAGCACTGACCGACTAGATTACGATCTAGTCGGTCGGTCAATGAGCCTGAACCGACTAAGTCGAAACAGAGGCACGGAGGGATTTTTAGGGCAAAATTTAGTCGGTCGCAGTATACTTACTGACCGACTAGTTTTCAATCTAGTCGGTCGGAAAGTGTACTATGACCGACTAACGAAAGAAAATGATAGGAGATGGATATTTGCTTGATCTAGTCGGTCTGAGTTCATTTGCTGACCGACTAGATGAGCATCTAGTCGGTTGACAAGTGAACTGAAACCGACTAGAAGAGTCCAAAAGTAGAAATTTGATTTCTCTTCACAAACCACTTGGATGAAACATCCTAACTTACTCATTAGTCATCTAAATTACCCCATAAAACGTCGAAATCTTAAATACGACTTTCAAATGTGAATTCGATCATAAATTCAAATAAATCACATAAAATTCCCAAAAATTCAATAAATCTAGCATGAATGAAATATCGCGAAATATATTAGCATGCAAGATGATTGAATTAGATATGAATCCTATATCTCGGATTCACCTATAATCCCCAATTCTCGACGCAACCGCACAAAGGAGTCCTCCTTTAGGGGTTTCGTGAAAATATCGGCGATTTGCTTTTGGGTTTCAACGTACACTAATATGATGTCCTTTTTAGCAACATGATCATCTAAGAAATGGTGTCGGACATCTATGTGTTTCGATCGGGAATGGTGCACCGGATTCTTTGAAAGACAAATAGCACTTTGGTTATCCACCATGATAGGGCTAGTATCACAATGAATACCAAAATCCTTCAATGTGTGTCTCATCCAAAGAACCTGGGCACAAGCGGCACTGGCGGCAATGTATTCCGCCTCGGTGGTTGAAAGTGATACCGAATTTTGCTTCTTGGAAAACCAAGAGACAAGAGAATTTCCTAGAAAATGACAAGTGCCACTAGTACTTTTCCTGTCGGATTTGCATCCCGCATAATCAGCGTCACTATATGAGACTAACTCATATGTGCTAGATTTCGGATAAAGTAATCCAAAATCTAAAGTGTAACTTAGATAGCGAAAAATACGTTTAACCGCTACTAAGTGAGAATCCTTAGGTTGAGACTGATAACGAGCACATATACATACGGTAAACATAATATCGGGCCTACTCGCGGTAAGATAAAGTAAGCTACCTATCATACCTCGATATAGACGAATGTCTACATCTTTTCTGCCCGTATCTTTATCAAGATGCGTAGTCATGCTCATTGGAGTCTTTTTCCCGGAGGCATTCTCCATTCCAAATCGCTTTAGCAACTCCACCGTGTACTTCGTTTGGTGGATGAAGATTGCATCGTTCAATTGGCGAATTTGGAGACCTAAGAAATATTTGAGTTCGCCCATGTGGCTCATCTCAAATTGTTCCTTCATAACATTAGAAAACTCTTCGCAAAGAGCGAAGTTAGTAGCACCGAAAATGATATCATCAACATAAATTTGAACTAATAAAATATCGTTATTCGCATGCTTAATAAAAAGTGTAGAATCGGCTTCGCCCATTTTAAAATTCAAATCCAAAAGAAAATTCTTTAGGCGATCATACCAAGCTCGAGGAGCTTGTCTCAAACCATAAAGAGCTTTCTTTAGTTTAAAAACGTGATTTGGAAATTTTTCATTTATGAAACCCGGAGGTTGAGAAACGTAAACTTCCTCAACGACATCTCCGTTTAAAAATGCACTTTTAACATCCATTTGAAATAATTTAAAATTCTTATGGCATGCAAAAGACAAAAGTAATCTAATTGATTCTAATCTAGCTACCGGAGCGAAAGATTCTTCGAAATCGATACCTTCATCTTGACGATAGCCTTGAGCTACTAACCGAGCTTTGTTCCGGACGACGACTTGGTTTTCGTCGGTTTTGTTCTTGAAGATCCACTTTGTCCCTATGACGGTGTGGTTCTTCGATGGTAAAGGAACAAGCTCCCAAACTTCATTTCTCTCGAATTGAATGAGCTCCTCCTCCATGGCTAAGATCCAAGCGCTATCTTCGCATGCTTCATTAATATTCTTTGGCTCTATCGATGAGGCAAAGGCACAATTTGCGAAGTGGTGGACTTGCGATCTCGTCTTGACACTATCTTGAATATTGCCAATGACTTGCTCATGGGGATGGTCACGAACGGTATGAAGCCGTTTGGGAATACCTTGATCACTAGGAACATTCTCAACAACTTCATTAGTTGGGTTAGTCTCAATAGAATCAATAGAATCATTAGACTTAGAATTATCAAATGAATCACATAAAACATCCAAAGAATCATTATCATTTAAAATTCTAGTTGGAACAAATCCTTCATTAAATGAGACATGAAGCGACTCCTCGATCGTTGAGGTTCGTTTGTTGAATATCCGGTAGGCTTTGCTATGCGAAGAATATCCGACAAAAATCCCCTCATCGGATCTTGGATCGAATTTGTCCAAACTACCATATGTGTTCTTAATAAAACATTTCGAACCAAAAACTCGAAAATGTTTAACTTGAGGCAACCTACCAAACAACAATTCATAACAAGTTTGTTTAGTGCCGGGCCTCAAAAGTATTCTATTAAACACATAGCAAGCGGTGTGTACCGCTTCCGCCCAAAATTGATGGCCAAGTTGGCTATCATCAAGCATAGTGCGAGCACATTCCACTAGCGTCCTATTCTTTCTCTCAACTACACCATTTTGAGGAGGTGCACGAGGGAAAGAGAAGGTGTGAGTAATACCAACTTCATCACAAAATGTCTCAAAAGACTCATTCTCAAATTCACCTCCATGATCACTACGAATAGTGACAATGGTGGTTCCTAAGAGATTTTGTACTTTCTTAACAAAAATTGTGAAGTTTTCAAAAGCTTCATTTTTATTACACAATGAAAATACCCAAGTAAATCTTGAATAGTCATCTACGATGACAAGTCCATACCTTGCATTTCCTAAGGAAGCTACTCTAGTTGGCCCAAATAAATCTAGATGTAATAGCTCTAGTGGCCGTTTAGTAGAGATGCTTTTCTTAGGTTTAAATGAAGATTTAGGAAGCTTGCCGCGTTGACAACAATCACAAAAACTTTTCTTTTCAAAAACAAGCTTCGGAAAACCTTTAATAGAATTCAATTTTGAAAGCTTATATAGTGTTCCAAAGTTCACATGTCCAAAGCGTCGATGCCATAAGTGTTGTTCACTTGTGTTGGCAACGAGACATTGTTCATATGACTTAGGAAGATCCAAAATTTAAATGTCTTTACGACGAGTACCGGAAAATAATAATTTTTCATTATCTTTTCTTAAAATCTGACACAATCCTTTCGCAAAGCTAACTTTGTAACCTTTGTCACAAAGTTGGCTTATTGAAATAAGATTATGATTTAAACCACTAACAAGATAAACATCACTAATTAATGGTTTAGAAGGGTTACCGACTTTACCAACACCTATGATGGTTCCGCTCTCGTTGCCTCCAAATACGACGCGGTTTCCATTCGCAATGGGAACCACTCCGGAGAGCAAACGAGCGTCACCCGTCATGTGTTTGGAACACCCGCTATCGAGTATCCAACTCCCTTTGGAGCTAAATTTAAATTTGTTGCTCCTTCCCTTTTTCGTTTCCTTGAGTACCTAAAGATAGACAATTTCATATCATGGTACCCAAGGTCATTGGGTCCAAGGGATTAGACCTTTGGAAGCCAAGTCCAAGTGGACTTTGACTTCCCCATATAATTCTTACTATGCACAACATCCGAAAAATAAGCATTCATATACATTTGTTTTTCGTCCATGCTTGTGTCCTTTGGGCTCCAAATAGTGAAGATTTTGGGAGCCATCATCCTATTGGGTGCATGCATACGACGTTGATTTCTACGTGATGCATGTTGTGGATAGGCATACGGGACATGATGGAATGGTGCACGATGAGAATTATTCATATGATGAGGTGGGTGTACATATGCATGTGAGGGAACACGTGCGTGAGGGTGTCTCACTTGGTGTGCACGTGCCCGAGAATGTGTTGCATAAAAATCATCATATGTGTGAGACGGTGGAGTAGGACGTGTGTTCCTACGTGGCATGGTATTGGTGTACATGTAAGCATGCCCCTTCTTTGGAGGTCCACCCAATGTGGGTTTCTTTTCGAAAGAGGGTGTGGACGAGGTGGAAGCACCATTGGAAGATGAACTTCCAATAGAGTGTTTGCTCCCACTCGTTGAGGCTTCGGAAGTTGGCCTAACAAAAGTAGTGACCGACTTGGATGAATTTCCCATCATATACCCCAAGCCAATGTGGTGTTTGGCCGGAAGTAAATCTTTTAGGATATTATCCAAATGGCCTTTACCCTTGTTGAATTCGTTGATTCGGCCCAATGTGTTCTCATATTTCTCTTTGAGAGAACGCAAAGAAGTATCCAAAGTGGATATTTGCGATGTGAGCACATAAACACGAGATTTAAGATTCTCGTTCTCAATACTCAAAGTCGAGTTTTGAGAAGTTAAATCCGCTATCTCATGTTCTTCTGTATCCTCAATTCTAGCATGTTCAAGTTTAGATTTGAGATTAACAATCTCATTTCTTAACTCTTCAACAACGGTGTCGTTGTTGGTGATGATAGTCTTAGGCGATGTTTGAATGCTAGCTAGGTCATCTTTTACTTTAGTATATCTATTTACTAATTTAGTGTATTTTGACCATAGTTGAGTGTTAGCATCCCTAAGATCATCCATCGTTACCTCATCGCTTTCTTCATCACTATCATCGGAAGAGGAGGATCCTTGATCGTGCTCCTCTCTTGCCATGAAGCACATGTGTGCTTGCTCCACTTGCTCATCATCCGACTCTCCGCTTGAGGAATCCTCGGAGTCGGTGAAGGTAGCTCCGACAAGTCCCTTCTTGTTTCCTTTCGTGTACTTCTTGGACTTGTCATACTTTGGCGCCTTCCACTTCTCCTTTTGCTTGTTTTGAGGACAATCCGCTTTGATGTGTCCTGGCTTATTGCATTTAAAGCACAAAGGTGGAGAGGCGTTAGTAGAAGTAAACTTAGATTTTTGTTTGAAGTTACCCTTTCGGAAGAAGCGATTGAACTTCTTTGCCATGAGTGCAATGGATTCCATGTCCATTTCTTCTTCCGAGTTCTCATCATCGGTAGAGGTGGATGAAGCCGCCTTGAATGCAATCGCCTTTTTCTTAGGCGCATCTAGGTTCAAATATGACTTCATCTTTTCTTGTAGCTTCACCTTGCTATCTTTCCGTACCTCGTATGACATCAAAGTACCCATTAGTTGAACTACGGTATATTTGTTCATGTCATTACCTTCCTCGATGGCGAAGGTACGTTTTTTCCAAGAAGAGGGAAGTCCTTCAATAAGCTTTAAGCACTTCTCCTTTTGAGTGTAGGTCTTGCCGAGGGCCTCTAACTCGTTTATTATGTCAACGAAGCGAGCGTAATATTCTTTCATCTTCTCGCCCTGTTGCATATGAAACATTTCGTAATCTTTGGTTACGACTACGAGTTTAGAGTCTCTTACCCTACTCGTCCCTTCATGAAGAATGAGGAGGGAGTTCCAAATTTGATATGCACTCTTACATGTGCATATCTTATTGAAATCCTCGGGCTCCAATGCGCATTGCAAGGCGTTCATTGCCTTGGCATTGCTTACCTCCGCGGCGACCTCCGCGGTAGTCCATTTCTCAAAATATTCTTCTTCGGGTTCAATATACTCCTTCATTGTAGTTCTCCATAAAGATGCACTTCGGAGGAAGGTTTCCATCCGACACTTCCAGTACCCGTAGTTGGTACCGTTGAAGAATGGAGGCCTCGTAGAGGAATGTCCTTCCATCACGGAAGATGCTCCTTCACGGTTCCTGAAGGTGTCATAGTTGGAAGGTGGACGCACGGTCTTGTTGTCGTTGGCAGACATAGCTAAGTATCTGGCTCTGATACCAAATGTAATGCCCTACCAGCTACTGCACAAGTACTAGAGGGGGGGTGAATAGTACTTTAAAATAATAAGGCGTATAATTCCAAATTAAATTGCACACAACTACCAAATCAATTTGCGGAAGCTTAAATTGAATGACAACAATGAAATTAACAATGCTAACAAACGATGTTAATGGGTTCGGATCCACCCAAGTCTCCCCGACTTGTTCCCGGTGATCCTACGTCCCAACCACCCGGATCCCTTCCGGATACTTGAGTTAGAAACCCTAACTCAAGATTTCCACTATGAATATCTTGTGAAAAACCTTCACAAGATCAAATCATACATGCAATGGCAAAGTGAATCCCACAACCCGGGATCACAAACTTCTCTCACAACCGAGAGAGCCAACAAGCAATATAAAAGAGTTTAGATGAAATAAATACTCTTACCACAAAATCCTATACCTTGAGTTTTTCTTACCCAATAGGTGGAATGAAGGATTTGAGGAAGATGAAGTTACCAAAACCTAGCACCAAGGAAATGACCAGCAATGGGTGCCTAGGGTTGATTTGGAAACTTGAATCAAGCAATAGCTTGAAGAGCTCACCAAGAACAAGCTTCTCTCTAGATCTAGAAATGAGAGAGAATGGGTTTCTTGTGAGGAAGAGAGCTTTAGATTTGAGGGAGAATGACTATCTCTTTTGATCTCAATGAATCTCTGAATGGAAGCTCTCACCTAGATAGAAATGACCTAGGTTCGTATTTATAGGAACCCAAAAACACAAGTTAGGTCATTCACCAACGGATAGAAATCTGTGAGACTTAGTCGGTCAAAGAACAATCACTGACCGACTAGTTCATCAACTAGTCGGTCAGCCAAACAACGTGGACCGACTAAGAGTAGATCTGAGAAGAGATAGAATTTCAGACCTAGAAATCTAGTCGGTCCAAGAATACTTTCTGACCGACTAGTTTCACAACTAGTCGGTCAGTCAGTGAACGTAGACCGACTAAGAGGCAAAATGAAATAGTCTGAAGGCAAGTTGACTTAGTCGGTCCAAGAACAAAAGTTGACCGACTAGATTGTCAACTAGTCGGTCACCAAACGTTCTTAGACCGACTAACGGTAAACAGTAGCTTAGGAGAAATTTAGAGTGAACAGTAAGTCACAACTAGTCGGTCAAAGAAGCATCACTGACCGACTAGTTCACAAACTAGTCGGTCGGTGAGTCAACGTAGACCGACTAACTGTAAACAGTAAAGTCCAAGAAATTAAGGAATCAAACTAGTCGGTCCAAGAACAGTTGCCGACCGACTAGATCACCATCTAGTCGGTCAGTACTTGTTCTTGTACCAACTAACATGCACAAACAAATCCGAATCGAAGCGCGACGCTTCGAGGAAGTTAGAATGAACTTGTGCAAGGATCCTAGAGCTACGTAAAGAGCGTAATGAAGATAGAAACGTAAGATATACTCAAGGCTTAACATTCTATCAATCGAGACTAAAAGACTATAAATAAAACCTTAATAAACGGTCTTTGAGAGCTTCGATTGAATCTTCATAACTTCCAAAACGGCGCAAGAGCTTCAACGAAGCTTTAGGCATGAATACGAGCTTTTGGAAGTGTTGAGATGTCGCTTTGAATATTCTCGTGAAATTGGCGACGATCTCCAATACTGCGCTGACAAATTGTTAGTTCATGAATTATTTATGTTTGCTCATCATCCAAAACCAAATCCGGGGAGTCCAATATTCAACAGGAGAGGGCGGAGCACCAGCACCAGATCGCGACCTTAGAGGTCCGGATGCGGGGGCTGGAGGAGGTGGATCCGGCCAGGATCGCTCAGGATGCTGTGGCGGAGTATGCCACCTCCTTTGTTGAGACCGCCTTATCGGAGGCGTTCGAGAAGGGCTTCGCCCGGTGTCAGTCCGAGATCCAATAGAAGTTCCCGCTCTCGGGGGTCAACTTCGAGGATCTTCGGATGTACCCTGACGTCGAACGGAGTAAGGGGGGAGACCCTAGTGGGCTGCCAGCCTGTGACTCCACCGGTGCCCCCGGAGAAAAATGAGGGAGGGGAATGCCCCTCGGCCTCTTCGTGCACCCTTCTGTATATCTTTTTGCTTTATCTGGAAAGGAATGAATTCAAAACAAATTTATTTCATAGGAAACGATACATCTATTGAAAGTACTTGCGTAAATGTTCCGCATTCCAAGTGTGAGTGAGAATCCTCCCCTCCATGTCGGCTAGTCGGTAGGCTGCGGGTCCGAGGACCTCGACGACTTTGTAGGGTCCCTCCCATCTAGCCGCGAGCTTCCCTTTGCGAGCGGTATCAGTGTTGAAGCCCGCTTTCCGGAGGACCAGGTCCCCGAGGCGGAAGCTTCTTCCCCGCACCCGAGTGTTGTAGTATCGGGCCACCTTCTGCTTCTGGCGGATGATGGTGGCCAGTGCCTGCTCCCGTCGCTCGTCGAGGAGCTCCAGATTGAGCCCCATGCCCTGCGCGTTCCGGTCTTCGTCAAAGCATTTGAGGCGGAGGGATTCTTCGCCCAATTCGACCGGCACCACCGCCTCGGCCCCGTAGGTGAGCATGAACGGGGTCTCGCCAGTGGCCTCCTTGTGGGTCGTCCAGTATGACCAGAGTATCCCGGGGAGCTCTTCTGGCCAGTTCCCTTCGGCGTCTTTCACTTTCTTCCGGAGGGGCTCTATGATGCACTTGTTGGCCGCTTCCGCCATCCCGTTGGTCAGGGGGTGCGCTACAGAGGCGAAGAGAAGCTTGATTCCCCATTCCTCGCAAAAATCTTTAAACCCAGCGGAGTCGAACTGCTTCCCGTTGTCTGTGACGATGGCCCTTGGCACTCCGAATCTGGAGATGATGGAATTCCATACGAAGCTTTTTGCTTTCTTCCACGTGATGGTGGCCAGCGGTTCGGCCTCGATCCACTTGGTGAAGTAGTCTACCGCCACAATCAGATGCTTCCGCTGCCCTCGTCCCGATTTAAACGGTCCGAGGATGTCGAGCCCCCATTTCGCAAAGGGGATGGGGCTCACGATAGGGATGAGCTCTGACGGGGGAGTCGAGATGTGGTGGGCATACCTATGGCATTCTTGGCATTTTTGGACGTAGCTTGTTGCATCTTGGGCCAGGGTCGGCCAGTAGTATCCCTGCCTCAAGATCTTCTGTGCAACCATCTTGCCCCCATGGTGATTCCCGCAGATCCCGTCGTGGACCTCCCGTAGGACGTAGCCAGCTTCCTGTGGTCCGATGCACTTCAAGTACGGGAGGACATCCGTCTTGGTCCAGCGTCTCCGGTAGAGCGTCCCTTCATGGATCACGTATCGGAGCGCCTTTCTCTCTAGGGCTCGGCGTTCGTCCCCATCGGTCGGCACCTCCCCGTGAGTGAGGTACCGGATGATCGGGTCCATCCAGGTGGGCTCTTGGTCGATTGCCATCACCTCGTGCTCCTTCGTGCTGGGGGACTGCATGTTCTCCACGTAGATGGTGCGGCCCAGCTCCTTTGGCGAGGACGAGGCCAGCTTTGACAACGCATCTGCCCGCGCATTCTCTGATCGCAGGAGGTGCAAGACTTCCACATTCTTGAACTTGGACATCGCCGCTCTGGCGACAGGGAGATATCTCTGCATCGTCTCCTCCCGTGCCTCGTAACTCCCCAAGAGTTGATTGACGATGAGCTTCGAGTCGCTGAGGAGGCGGACGGACTCGGCCCCGAGCTCCAGGGCCAGCCTCAGGCCGTTGATCACCGCCTCGTATTCCGCTACGTTGTTCGTGGCTGGGAACTCGAACCGCAACGCGTATTCCACAATGTTCCCTTCTGGAGATCGGATTGCAATCCCAGCCCCGCCTCCTGACTGTGTGGCCGACCCATCCACATGGACTATCCACGCTCCTGGATCTCCTAGCTGGAAGTGGTCAGACGAAAGAAAGGACAAGGGTTGAGCAATTACCGTCGCTGGGTCTCCTTCCTCCGGGGGGCCGTTTGTGCACTCGGCGATGAAGTCGGCCAGAGCCTGCCCTTTGATGGCCGTGTGCGGTTTGAATCGGAGGTCGAACTCGCTCAGTTCCACTCCCCAGTTTAGCATCCTTCCCATTCGATCGAATCTCTTGAGGTTCTGCTCCAGTTGTGAGTCGGTCAGGATCAGTATGGTGTGGGCCTGGAAATAGGGTCGGAGCCTTCGTGCCGAGAGGACGAGGGCGTACGCCAGTTTCTCCATGGGTGAGTATAGCACCTCCGCCCCCTTCAAGATCCGGCTCGTGTAATATACCGGCCATTGCACCCCACCGTCTTCCTGGATCAGCACCTAACTCACAGCTTCCTCCGCGCACGCCAGGTAAAGGCTCAGCGATTCCCCTTCCCGTGGCTTGGACAGGAGAGGCGGGCTGCGGAGATACTCTTTGAGGTCTTCGAATGCCCTGGAGCAGTCTTCGTCCCACAGTATCGTCTTCCTATTGTCTACAGGTTCTGCGATCGCTTTCCTCAGGACCTTGAAGAAGGGGAGCGATCTTTCCGCCGATTTGGAAAGGAATCGCCCCAAGGCTGCGATGCGCCCGTTCAGCCTCTGCAGCTCTTTGATCGTTGTCGGCTCACGCATGTTGATCAGCGCCTCGATCTTGTCAGGATTAGCCTCAATGCCATGGTTAGTTATCATAAATCCCAAGAACTTGCCATATCTTACCCCGAACGTGCACTTCGCGGGGTTGAGTCGAATGTGGTGTCGCCGCAACCGTTCGAAGGCCTCCCGCAGGTCGGCGATGTGGTCTTCTGGTCGCCTTGATTTGACAAGCATGTCGTCGACGTAGACCTCCAGGTTCCTTCCGATCTGGGAGCTAAAAACCTTGTTGACCATTCTCTGGTAGGTGGCCCCTGCGTTCTTCAAGCCAAAGGGCATCTTCCTGTAGCAGTAAGTCCCCCGGTCCGTCGTGAAGGCTGTCATTTCCTTCTCCCGGGGGTCCATCTGGACTTGATTGTACCCTGAGTAAGCGTCCATGAAGCTAAGCATCTCGTACCCCGAGGCGTTGTCCACCAGGTGGTCGATGCGCGGTAGGGGGTAGCTGTCCTTGGGACAGGCCTTATTGAGGTCACTGAAGTCCACGCACATCCGCCACTTCATGTTGGGCTTCTTGACCATCACTACGTTCGACAGCCACTCCGGGTACCAGACCTCTCGTATGAAGCCGGCATCAAGGAGACGCTCCACTTCCTCGGAGGCTGCCTTCATCTTCTTGCCGCCCAGGTTACGCTTTTTCTGCCTGACCGGCTTGAAGTTGGGGTCGGCGTTGATCTGATGGATGATCACCTGGGGGTCTACGCCGGGCATGTCCTCCGGTGACCAAGCAAAGATGTCCAGGTTCGCCTCCAGGCACTCGATCAGCTGATCCCTCAGGTCCTGGCTTAGCCCTCTCCCGATCGAGACGAACCGGCCCTCAACGTCCGTGACCGGGATCTGCTCTTGCTCCTCCGCAGGGGTGGGCCTAGGCCTACTCCTCAAGTCAAGCGCGGCCATCCGGTCGGCTAGACGATCCTCGGGAGCCTCCTCCACCAGTTGATAGCAGATACTCGGTCTCCCCGCGTCGCCTTCGACTTGCCCCATCCCCCCTAGCGTTCGGAATTTGATAGTCTGATGGAGGGTTGAGACTACCGCGCCGACGGCGTTGAGTAGGGGTCGGCCGATGATCCCATTGTATTCCGACCCGATCCCCAGTACGATGAATTCCACCGCCATGGTCACCGAGTCCGGCGCGTCTCCGAGCGTTACCGGGAGATGGATCGTGCCGATGATGGGGGTGGAGTGACCCGTGAATCCTACCACGGGTCCCGAGCGAGGTCGTAAGTCTTCCTTCCGCCGCCCCATTTTTTCCAGGGTTGACAGGAAGAGGACGTCACAGGAGCTGCCGGTGTCGACAAGCAGCCGCCGTACCATGGTAGTGTCTATGACCACTGACACCACCAAAGCCACGTCCGAGCTGCGCGCCGTTACGGATGCGCTCGGTCTCCCGTCCAGTGGGGACGGGGAGGGCCTCCCGGCCCTTTCCTCACGATCCTCCTCGCGTCGGGCCAGCGCCCATTCTTGCCAACGATGGCGGGCCCTGTCGCCTCGCGTCAGGGCCTTGCCCCCCTTTCGCCGAGATGGGGGAGATCGCGTCATCGCAGATGTGGTTTGTTTCTTCGTGGGACAGTTCGTTCCCACAGACGGCGCCAGATGTTTTAGAGTGTTTTCTCACTACAAAGCATTGACCGTGGATAACCCGGTCAACGTGGTCAAGGGGCCTGTTTGGGTCCCTCGGGCGAGTCGAGTTGGTGCAGTTGAGGCTCGAGTCGGACCAGCCGGTGACGTAGAGCGCGTCGACTGGGTTGAATCGAAGTCCTCGGCCGTTGGGAGGGCGAGGGGTAGCCTCGGCCCGGGTCGAGACGTTCGGCCTCGGTCGGTTGCGCTCGGCCTCGGCGGTCGGACGACGAGGGGAAGCCTCAATCGTCCAGCTGGTTGCGTGGTCGGCGAGGGGTGGAGGGGAAGCCTCGGCCCGTTGATCTGATGCCCTCCTGTGTAGACGAGAACGCTCGTCAGGGGGCCGGACCTTGGTTCCGGCCAAATCCCCTCCGATGCCTAAGTCAGACAGAGATCTGAAAGAGGAGGCCCGACGGAGACGGTTCGACTCGTGAGGAGATCGGAACGGCGTCTCACGGCGCGAGCGGGGGAGGAAGGAAATGAAATGGGGGAACTAGGTCGTTGATGGAGTACCTTAGGTTCTAGATACCTGAGATGCGGTCCCTTTGTCCTGTCGTCCTCCTAGCCCCTTTATAGACCTCCGTCGTGATTGCCCCCGACCCACGTCGCTCGTCCACCCCCAATCGTGCCCCCTCAATCCGCCCCTTACCGCCGCTCCCTGCGCCACGCTAGCCTCCCCCCATAACTGCCATTAAGTGGTAGTGGGATCGAGGGAGCGGTTATCGCAGGAGTGGGTGAGTGACCCGTATGCTACCGGGGCCAGGTCGGATCTACATTCGGGGGAGTCCCCGATAGGGCCTTATCGAGTGGGCCTGACTGCTCAGATGGGCTCTTGACCGGAGGTCGGGTTTCTGGGCTCGTGTCTTTCGGGCCTCGGCCAAATAGGCGTAACAGAACCAATTGGGCCTATTGGGTATCCACCCACATGAGTACCCATTATGAATACTATATAAAGGAGGCTAGGGGTTTCCTAGACTCAACCCTTCTCCAAATCTGTTTCTCGTTCATAACACGTTATCAGCACGATCACGCTCGTAGGAGGAGACGACGGCTCGCGGGGAAGGAGATCCATCAATCGCTCAGATTCAAGAAGATCGTAATCTTCTCAACGGGGAGCGAAAAGGGCATCCTTCACCAACCGTCGACTAGATTCCTTTGTCGAATCTAGAGGTAAAAATCAAAACTTTTTAGATCTAAACTTGCTTTTCACGTTAGATCTGCATGTTTTAGGATCAAAAAGTTTAAAAACACGGTAAAAATCAATTTTTTTTAGATCCGCATGCCTAAAAACAATAAAAATCTGTTTTTTAGCGATCTGAATGCTCGAAAAATCCATTTTTACCCCCAACCTTTGATCCAAAAATCTGCACGCCCATAGGGCGAAACGGCGGCGCTTCACAAGCGCCGCCGGCGCGATTTTCACACCGCGGCCATAGGCCGCGGCGGCCGCGGCCCGCAGCCGCGGCCCCCGTGCCGCGGCCTGCAGGCCGCAGCCCGCAGCCGCGGCCCGTCGCCGCCACGGCGGCCGCGTTTCTGCGCGGCTAGCCGTCGCGGCGACATGCCGCGGGCCCCCCCTAGGGTTTTCCGAAACCCTAACCCTAAACGGGCCAACTTTTCGGGGAGGCCCAATTAACACTAATGGGTTGTTTTCATGGCCCAAAAGGCCAGAAAATTAGCCCATTTACATAAATAATTTTTCTTTTTGTTTTTGGCCCTAAAAAGCTCAAAATAATTAAATGAAATTTTAAAGGGTTTTTAAGCGGTAAACAAAACATTAAAATATGGATCAAAAGGTAAAAGTTTTCAAAAATAAATTTTTTAGCACGTCACACTCAATTTAGATTATTTAATTTAATCTTTACATGCCTGTGATATGATTATCTGCATGGTTGTATGTTTCCAATATATTATCTGCGTGGATGTGCAAATTAGGCTATGTTTTTAAGGATCAGCCAGGTTTCCGACACTTTTTAATTTCCTGCAATTTTTCTCTTTTTGAGTGAAATTTGTAAGTGAGGATATAAATGTAAAAAGAAGACCGGCGGACACCAAAAAGGAGCTGAAAGCATATGCACAAAGAAGAAAGGGGATTCTCTCTGAAGTTCCCGAGTTGTACTTATTCTTTCATGCAACTTTTTGATGTAATTTTCGGACTGTCTTTTTCTTTTCGGTGTCGGCTGGCTGATCCCCATAGTCCTAAGTTATTTTTTCATTGCTTATACATTAAATGAGTGGATGTTAACTATTTTCATGCTATGTTAATGTTACAATGAAACTGTTAAAAAGCATGCTAAAATCACTTTAATATAGTTCAACGCCTATTGCTAGACTATATACCTGCGATAAGATTTTTTTAAAATGCCTGCAGCATATAAATAGCATGTGTACATCATACTTGTTTCAATTCAATTGAACATAATCTTTAGTTTAAAAGCTTTACATTATATGTATGATGGGCTCATGATATGACGATATTTATGACAATAAGACAATAATGATTTCAAAAAGTTTAATATCATATCCACTTTGACAAAATGAACCTGAAGTTCAAAATCAAATCAAAAGTCAACACTCTCTCTCCCTAATAAAATAAATATCAACAAATACGATGGTTTATGCGAAAATTATAATTGCTATCTTTATAAAAGATGCACACTTTGCGGTAAACAGATATATAAGATCTATGATCTATTAATCCAATATGGACACCAGAAGTTTTCCATAATACCACTAAACTCTTTAAAAGAGTACTCTCCTTTAGTTTTACAAGGAAAGGTTTTTTTCTAGCCTTGAATATAAGCATACGCCTGAAGTCGTGGCTTAATAAATAAGTGAGAAATATATTACGCATCCACGTATTTGTTCCCCTCTGAGCATGATAAACTATCCACATAAAATTTGAACGACTCAAGTAAATGGCCTGAAGCTATACTCGAGCATTCAAATAGACTTTTTAAAAGTCTCTTATTAATTAGAAAAGTGGAAGTATAAATAATTTGCTCAAACCCCTGCTTATGTCTCCTTAGCAAGACTAATTTTCATTGTCCTTTATAAATAAGGAATATTGAAATCAGGGGAAGTTCAGGATCAAACATGCCCTGAAATAAAAATAAGGAAAACTCAAAACAGGGGAAGTCTTGGATTAAATGGGAAAGGGAAGATACGATATACCTCAACATGGAGTAAGCAATGGCAAGCCAAAATCAGACCGGAAGTTCTGATAAGAGCCATAATGTTTTTGCAAACATGAATGTGCATTAACTCATGCCATATAAAAATACATACATATCTAGTCAAAATGACGAAAGTCTAATTGACCTTATGTATATTTAGCTACTCCCCGAGGACAAATAAACTTTGGAATCAAATATAATCTGTTGTCATAACATAAGTCTTAAATGAGCATAATTATTGTTGTATGTTTTCAAGAGCACACATCACACTATGTCACTTGTTGACTTAACAAAATCATCAGTATTATTCTCTTGTAGTTTTAATACATTTTATTTTACTGCGAATGATTTGCTATCTTGAATACCCCTAAAAATAAAATGAGGATGCCATACACTCTCTGAAACTTATACAGTTTCAAAAGGATATTCGTCAAAACGAAATCCCTAATGACTCAAGAAATAAATGAAGCCTGAAGCTTTGTCCCAAAATGATCCGCATAATAGTCAAAGTGAAGATGTAATCCTTCACAGTTTGAACACAGTTCAACTATTAACGGACAAAATTAACTTGAGCATTTTAATGGACTTTTCAAAAGTCCCACATAAATTCAAAAAGAGGAATTATTTTGGAACACCAGAAGTGTCCAGAATCGACCAACTTTGGATCGATATCACCCTGGATTAATGATGCAAGACATCATCAACCAGACGAACCCGAAGATTCTTCAAAAAGGGTGAAACTTTCATTGTCCTATTCAAAAAGGAAAAATGATAATGAGATCATCTCCATTCACATGGACATTGACTCTCCCCACTTCCTCAAAGGAATTTAAGATGATATACTATCATCATTAAAGATAATGAAGACCTTTAGGTCTCTTGAGAGTATTTAAGGGATATAAATAGGCTTCGTCCACTCCTTTAATAGGACTGATGATGTACCCTTGGTGTACTCATCAATATATCCTCTAAATAAATGGTCATTATCCAACCACATTCTTTTATAAAATGGTGGTAACTTTGGATAACACTGGGAAATTTAAATGTTTTACAACTGGAAAAATAACGAACACCCTGAAGCTTGTGTTCACACCCAAATATGGGTAATATAAATCATTAAAATGATTTAAATGGATTTCTTATCCATCAAAAATCCAGTTGTAGGTGACCACATGGGAACATGCAATTACATTGCAAACCATCAAAACGCCTCCTTAGAACCTATTTATATGAGTCTGATCACCTCATATAAACAGTTTCCGAAAACCCCTGACGGGAGAAGCGTTTAGAGCACATCTTATAGATTGTGCCATGATGAGTAGACACCCCCATATCACCACTATGGACCATCAAAATGCAGAACTATTTATCGGAAGTAAATATCCCAGATAAATAGAGTCTGAGCACTCTGAACAGGGGAAGCATTTAAATTCACTTCTCCTAAGACGTGCATTGATGACCCTATTTTAAAGATTTGATGAGATCCTGAAGATCCCTCACAACTTTAATGTCCCAGAATCAGTTTCAACAGAAATACTACAATCATCCATGAGCCTGAAGCTCAAATGACCATTTAAATCATTAATACATATGATCTGGTTATCATGAATTGTGATGAGATCCTGAAGATCCACACTTATGAAACTGTTAAAACAGTTATCAGACATAGTTACTGACAATATAGATATTGTCAAAACTTTCACATCCCTGCTACTAAAAATCCAGCTAGGATTGACATACCAAATATATTGGATGCAATCCACCAGTAGCAGAAGTGGATATCCTCAATGGATGAGAGGACATACCACTAGGCTCCAAAAAGAGAGATCTACTCCTGGAGACCGAAAAAATAATACCACCACAGGAAAGTGAGCTCAAATCCAGAACCTTATTGCAACTTGGTTGCTAAGGACCAATTCTGGATCTGTCCATATTCTTTACCCGTCCCAGAACCTTCACTTTTTTTTACGCGTCGTGAAGGAGACACCTCTGGGAGAAATCAAATGATTATAGTACGTACGGGGTGAGTTTTGGACAAGAAAGAACACATTTTGTCGACAAATTCTCTCATATTTCATTTTGCCAGTTAAATATAAAATATCGTGTCCACAACTCTACTTTGCCTGAAGCAAAGAGAGAGATTTTGGCCAAATTATAATAATGTGGAATGAGGCAATAATAAGGTGAGCTGGACTCACTTATGAAATATGAGGTGTTGGACCTGAAGTCCTGGTATCAAAAATGATATCAAATCCTGTGGGATAACTGAGTATTGAAGGAGAATTAAAATAAAATCGTTAGCTATAAGCATTTTAATTTGCTATAGTTCTTAGAGGTATAAATCGCTCAAACCAGGAAGTAATCAAGTAAGATGAGCTGAACTCACTTACAAGATGAATCTGATGCATCGACTGGTTTATGTCAAGGCGTAACCCAACGAATGGCAAAAAGAGGGAATTTTTGGTTGATGTTGCTATTGGATGTGACAACTTCACCGATATAAAATTTCTTCAACTGCATGTACAAATTTTTTCTTTACTTTCCTTTCTTTTTGGGACACATATTAATAATATGATTAAAGGAAAGACAACCTAGACAAATATCCTTAAAGGACTCATACTAAAAGGTTGTAGTTTGCACCTCTTAAAAATAGTATTATTCTTAAGAGAGCAAATTAAAAGAATTGAGATTATTTTAATAACTCAAAATATTATCGGATCTCCTGAAGAGAAAATTACTGAAATATCTGTTAAAGCCTATCTATCAGATATGATATGATATGAAAGCCCTAGCTAGGCATAAATTCTAGGCTTACAGAACATTAATCATCCTGAAGATGAACCATCATCCTGAAGATGAACTATTATCCTGGAAATGAACTATCATCCTGAAGATGACGTTAATAAATCATCCCGAAGATGTAAACTTCATACAATGATGATTGATGAAGAAACATTAATTTCATTCTCCACCAAATACACCTATTTGGTTGTATGGATATACATTAAAAGACCCCTTTCCGTTAGCTGGAAGAGGGGAAGAATATATATGGTCCAGAAGTACCTCAAGTGTCTTTGAAACACTCTTTTACCTGGCCAACTGCATGCGTCTCTTTTGAGCGTTAGCAGTATAGCTATTAGCCAGGTACAGTACAGTGCCCCCAGCGCGCCACTGGACCAGAGATATGTAGCTTCTGCGCTATCTCCAAGGGTCGAGGAAAAATCCTCTATGTTAAATGTATTTGCATATGCAGGTTACAGACCATCGCGATGAATGGCATAAAAGGGACGTCCACCTCCTGAAGATCTACACAGAATCCTTCCAATTATACATCCTTCCACCATCCTGAGAAGCTCATCACCCAAGGAGCAGTTCAAGAACATACAATGCCAGGTCCTGAAGTACCTCGCAGACAATGACGATTGAGACGTGGAGCTGTCTACCATGTTTGCTAGCGCTCCTTTAGTTTCAGCTAATGCCTTATATGAGTGAAACTTGTATAGATGAGTGATGCTTGTACTTTACTTTTGCTTTCGGAATGTTGCAGATGAGATGGATGTATAGACACATAGGAGATAAATGTATAGATATATAGGAGATCTGCAAGCCTGAAGCTTGATCAGATTAGGGGGAGTCAACTGTAGAGTTGTACTCTTTTTCCTTGGCTAGTGGTTTTTCCCACAGGGTTTTCCATAGTCAAGGTTTTAATGAGGCAATCACATTGACTCTGGATCCAGAAGTATCCACCCCTCGACACATCCCCAAATCAGGGGAAGTTATGGAGTGCTGTACTCTTTTCCCTTCGCTATTGGTTTTTCCCACAGGGTTTTCCATAGCTAAGGGTTTTTAACGAGGCAGTTACCCTCAACTTGGATCCAGAAGTATCCACCCTTTAAGATACTCAGTAGTACTAATGAATCATTCAGTATTCATAAAGTCGAGTATACCACGTTGGTTGGATAAGGGGAAGTGTTATCAATAGGAACCATTGGGCCTATTGGGTATCCACCCACATGAGTACCCATTATGAATACTATATAAAGGAGGCTAGGGGTTTCCTAGCCTCTACCCTTCTCCAAATCTGTTTCTCGTTCATAACATCCATGGGATTGTTCAAAGACTATGTAGTCTAGATTTCCTCACTTCCCTTGTTTATGCTAGTTCGAACATGAAACTTATTTGGACTTTGTATGACCATATTGAGGATTTTGGTACAAATATTGGTATTCCTTGCGTTGGTTTAGGGGATTTTAATGATATTCTCACTTCTACTAAGAAATTGGAAGGCTCGCCACAAACTTTTACAAAGTGCATCAATTTTCAAGCTCTGCTGTCTTCAAGTAATTTTGTTGATCTTGGGTTTCTTGGTTCTCCTTATACTTGGTGTAATAAGAGAAAAGGTGTTGCTCGTATTTATGAAAGGCTGGATATAGCTGTGGCTACTCCGGATTGGTGCATGATGCGTCCGGAACTAACTCCGAAACGATGTCGTTTACCGCAAGCGCACGGTATAGTGGCAAGCGGGTATCGAACACGAGGAAGCGGTGCTATACTACCTATCTACGCCTAGATTGAGTTAGACTTGCGGGTTTATTGGTGGATGTGGATTATAGAGTGTCGTGATGGTAATGGATGCGAAAGTCGTGTCATTCGATGTCGCAAACAAGGGATTCCACACAAAGAAAGAAAGAAATAAAATATAAAAGATTAGGGCTTTAGGACTCGCCACTAGGACCGTCGGACATCGATGCTCGGTTGAGACTTCTACGTTGCATTGGTTTAATTGGGGATTGTAGCATCTAGAAAGTGAATTCATGCGTCTGAGCATCATGAATCTAACGTATCGCATAAACCCCGCTCTCGCAATAGGTGCATACGGTACGTGCATTAAGGATCTACAAAGTTCTCGCCACTCTCGTGGTTCGAACGCTCTCAACTCGTACCACTCTCGTGGGTTAGAGTTTCGAGGTATTTTGGTGGCTCTTATAGACGCAATGACGGTAGCCGTCAATTAGTTATATAGTTCATCGGTGGATCCCCTCAAGGCACGAGCCGGGCATGTTCACGTGCCTCGGTTGAATCCACTAACTTCTTAATTAAATCCGTAGGATACTCCTTAAGCTAATCGATTCCACCGACCGTGGGCACGATCTCAGTACGAGTTCTCCTAGGGATTTTGCTAGATCAACCAAAATACGACCCCATTTATATCCAACGCACCATAAAAATCCCAACTTTGCATCTAAATCCTAAGATCCATGGGCTAATCCCTTAGCCCTAAAAAAGACTACTCAAGCATAGCAATAGCAATAGATAATAGAACGCACAAAGATTTCATTGCATGCACCAAAAAGGGATAAGCAGAAAGAAATCACAGAGAAATAATAATAAAATTAAAAAGGGCAAAAGTGCTTATCTTGATACAAAGGATGGACCTAGAGCATAGCCTAACTCCAAAAGATCGTCTCCACAACTCTCTAAAACACTCTCTAAAAACTCTCCAGAAAACTATAAAAAAGTCCCCCCTTGACGGCTGCCAAAATCCTCCCCAAAAACCCTCGCGGAAACCCTCTCCAAATCGTCCCCAAAATCCGGGCGCAAATTAAAATCTGGGCCCACGACGACTCGGTCCGAGTAGAAAGCTGCTCGGTCGAGTATGTCAGGAAATCTGGAAGCATCACCCAAATGTCGCTCTGTCTGCTGGGACCGAGTAGGGTCTGCTCGGTCCGAGTAGGTATCTGCTCGGTCGAGTAATAGGCTGCTCGGTCGAGTCTGTCAGTAGGTTGGAGCTCTCCCCCAAAACATCCCACTGCCTACACGGCCCGAGCAGCATCTGCTTGGTCGAGTTTTCACCCTGTTAGGTCGAGTAGACAGTTGCTCGGTCGAGTAGGAGGTCAGAATCACGTTTCAGCACCATTTTTCTCTCTGCTCGGTCGAGTAGAAAGTTGCTTGGTCGAGTAGGAGGTCAGAAACACATTTCAACATCATTTTTCACTCTACTCGATCGAGTAGTGCACTGCTCGGTCGAGTAGGGTGCTGAAAACAGATTTCAGCACTGCAGCATCAGCTTGCAGAAATTCCCCAAAGCTCATCTGACCTCCGATTGGCGTGTTCTTGGTGGCGTTGGAACCGTCATGAAGTCTACTATCTGGGATAAATATCAGAAAAATACTGAAAAATCCTAGGTGATAGAAGATTTTAAAAGAGTGCACGGCTGTCCGGTTTCCAGCACTTCGGGTCGCTCGATTCCTTCGTCGCATCATAGCTCGATCGAGCGACCTTCTCTCTTGCCCCTTCCTTGCTTCAGTCTTCTTCTTTGGTACCTCAAGTATGTCATCATGAGTCTCATTGGTACTCTCATATCGCTGATTGTCTTATTGACTCCAAATTACTCCAATATCGCCCCAAATCCCTGGACATAAATGCTCCGAAAGTCATATTATTCCAAATAATAGCATAAAAGCGTATGAAATATGTAAATGAGCAATCATTTTGACGTGTAATCATTTAGATAAGATGTGGAATATAATGTCACATCAAAATTCCCCTAAGCTTACCTCTTACTCGTTCTCGAGGAAGACTAGTAAGAAGCTAACACTGGAGAGGGATACAATGGAGATGTGAGGCGGTGGCGTGCAATGTAGACAAGGGGTTCAATCTTAAATTCAAAAAATACAAGAACCCAAGGTGTGCAAGATCTCGTGAACGCACGTCAATTTGAAATTAGAACACATATACACAACAAATAATTAAATCTCGCTCAAATCAAAATAATGTGGATTTCAATAAATAAAATGAACTTGATAAGCAATAAAAAGAGATTAGAGTTATATCATATCATAATTAATCATGCAATAAACTAAGTTCACAGAAATGATACCAATGTTCACAACTCATTCTCTAAGCAGTATAGTATGTCATGATCAAACATTTTCAAGCATGCGTGGTATTTTGTTATACTTCATTAAATGAATTTAGCAAATTCAATCAAGGTGAGGCATCCCCACACTACGACCATTTCAGGACTCCTAGAACCCATCAACTTTGCCATGTCTTTGTTCTATACAGAAATAGATATAAGGATATGGGATTTTTGTAGTTTTATATTGTTTTTGGCTATATGAATATTTCATATGCATTTTTCTTCCTTTGTATACACGAGATAACTCAATATATACAAGAAGCGGCCTATGCATCCCAGACCAGACGGTCTTAGGGCATTGGGTTACGAAGAACCCCTAGGGCCTTTTATTAAGGATATTTGTTTGATTTTGCATTATTGAGATTTTTGCAAACTCGTGTAAACACGATGGAATGCAAAACATGATCAAAGATCATTTATTGGCTATTCACAAAAGAAAAAGAAAAAGCATAAAATCTAGACATGGCTCGGTTTCAGGAATCCTAATCGTCACTACTTTGGTTGTCGTTTGGTTATTCTATCTCTTTTGAATCACCAAACATCTATGAAGCAATAGAATTATCAAGCAAATCACGCAGGAGTCAAATAATTTTCAGATTTGATTCATTCATTTTTAGCTTAACTGTTTCGAGGATATGGTTGTAAAACTATGGATTCTACTATGGAAAAAGCATATTAACAAAGATACAGTAATCAAGGAATTAAACTCTAATCTAACAGATATCAAAATTCATAAAAAAAAATAAATCCACGATATTTCATAGAAAATAAAGCATATGAGACATAAATATAGAAGTGAACATGGTTTATATGGAAATTTCGAAATGTGTTTCACGATGAAGCAAAGTGCGTGCACTATGCACTCCCCAAGCTTAAACATCACATTGTCCTCAATGTGTGTATGATATAAATAGAGGACAACGACAGAATAGGGGGGCCACTCAACAAAATTGTTTCTCCCCCAAGCTTAAAATTGGGGAGAGAGGCGAAATAAGCGCCAAATATAAGTGTGGGCATGGATGACAAATAGTGGGTTGGATGCAAAAGATAATTGAGCCATCATATGGGGTGAATTTATTAAACTAAGAAAGCATATAAAATCCTATACGGTCCTCTCGCTGTTGAGAGGATTCGTGTTTATTGAAAGCATAAAATACTACACTACTGGATTGATATCACCTATAGCAAAAGGCGGATCCAGAATCTTTGTCGGTACAGGCAGTTGCTCTATCTGCACTTTTCATGGCTCTGCCAGGTGCGTATCTTCACAGGCTCCATCAGATTCCAGCAATACGGCTCCCAGCATCTCCCCAAGGACTCCACCTGTACCCTGCAAGAGAGAAGCCGCATCAATCTGATGTGGATAATTTTTCCCCAAAATAAATGTATTCCAAAGAGGGTCATCAACACAAGTATTTAAAATTAAGCATGGTTAACAACACTTCCCTGAAAATAAATCTCTATACTCGTGCACCACGTCGATCAACTCCTCATTGTTTTCCTCTGGTTCCTCATGTAACTCTGGCATAATAGAGTGGGTCTCGTCAGGATGCTCCTCATCATCGTCAGACTCATCCCAGTTCACCTCCTGATCATATTCAACAGCATCCATGTGTGCTGACTCCTTCCTCTCCTCCTCCTATACGTCCCATTGTACCTCTTGATCATATGTATGTGTATCCGGCAAAAGGTGCAATGAGTCATCGAAGTATGAATCATAATAAACATCATACACGGGAGGGGAATCAAATGCAGGAGATGAGGGGGTGAAGAGATCTCCCTGAAGGGGAGCAGTAAGCTCTGGTGGGTGGTCCTCAGAGTCAGTGGAAAGATGAGGTGGATGCGGAAGCTCTGAAGGAGGAGGGTGATGCTCAGGATCCTCATGAATGGCTGTGTCCTCGTCCCGACGCACGACCTCCTCGGCGAAAGTCTCTGGCTCCACGTGTAATATGTAAAATAAATATAGCTCGGCCTCCTCGATATGCATTGCTTCAGCCTCCTCCTCGGGTTCCTCAGGTATAGTAGGCAAAGTAAATTTCATCTTCTCCTTTTTACGCATATGTCTTCGTTTCCGTCCTGGAACTCGAGGCACTTGATTGCATGGCTTGGCCTTCTCAATAGTAGGTGCAGGTGGCTCTATGTGCTCCTGTATCTCGGCCACGGTAAAAAAGTGGGTCTTGTGCCCCTCAACTAGAGCGTAGACTCCATCATTAATTGTGCATGTGGAAGAGATACGATGAGTAATAAACTTTTGAAATCCAAGCTCAAAAGGGTCACCTGCCGTTATCGTTAATGGACCGGTGCATTGAACTGCGTCCACGATGCTTCTCAATAGGTCCATATATGTGTCCTCCTTCGGCAGCTCAGATGTCTCTATTTGTAGAGTGTTAATGGTGTAAAGGTGGATATGATCACCTTCAAGTGAAGCATACACTCCATCTATGATACTACCTGCATCAGAGACAATAGCCATAACAAAATCGATGAATGCTTGGTCGGATGGTTTACCTACCGTAACGGTTAGAGAACCGATAGATCGAGCATCATCTATCATTTGCTCCAAGGTTGCTGCCAACTGCAGATCACTGAACTTTTCCACTTGCTTCCTCTTCATAAACTCACGTGAGGGTCCCTTTAGTCTTCTAGCAAAGATATCAAATAGCCTGGAACCATCCCACTCATGGTCTGACTCCGTATGAAACATCCCTAACATTCTTTCGAATTTGCACACTGCTTCTCTGAAGGACTCTCCATCAGCCTGGTAAAATGTAGCGAGGTATATATAGGATCATATAGAACCAGGTCGTATCCTTGGAAGCACCATCGCTGCATCAACTGTACCTGATCAAGCAAAGTAGACAACCTGGAAAAGACGTCAGTGGTACAAAGAGAGAAAAAGATAATAATAATAACAGGTGGTGGGAAAAAATTTCTCTCTGTTTGTTTTGTTTTGTTTTTTAACGCAATCTAATCAACCTAATTGTGGTAAATAGATAATATGGCGGAATGCCTCCCCGACAACGGCGCCATAAACTTGATGCGTCCGGAACTAACTCCTAAACGATGTCGTTTACCGCAAGCGCACGGTATAGTGGCAAGCGGGAATCGAACACGGGGAAGCGGTGCTATACTACCTATCTACGCCTAGGTTGAGTTAGACTTGCAGGTTTATTGGTGGATGTGGATTATGGAGTGTCGTGATGGTGATGGATGCGAAAGTCGTGTCACTCGATGTCGCAAACAAGGGGTTTCACACAAAGAAAGAAAGAAATAAAAATATAAAAGATTAGGGCTTTAGGACTCGCCACTAGGACCGTCGGACGTCGATGCTCGGTTGAGACTTCTACGTTACATTGGTTTAATTGGGGATTGTAGCATCTAGGAAGTGAATTCATGCGTCTGAGCATCATGAATCTAACGTATCACATAAACCCCTCTCTCGCGATAGGTGCATACGGTACGTGCATTAAGGATCTACAAAGTTCTCGCCACTCTCGTGGTTCGAACGCTCTCAACTCGTACCACTCTCGTGGGTTAGAGTTTTGAGGTATTTTGGTGGCTCTTATTAACGCAATGGCGGTAGCCGTCAATTAGTTATATAGTTCATCGGTGGATCCCCTCACGGCACGAGCCGGGCATGGTCATGTGCCTTGGTTGAATCCACTAACTCCCTAATTAAATCCGTAGGATACTCCTTAAGCTAATCAATTCCACCGACCGTGGGCACGATCTCAGTACGAGTTCTCCTAGGGATTTTGCTAGATCAACCAAAATACGACCCCATTTATATCCAACGCACCATAAAAATCCCAACTTTGCATCTAAATCCTAAGATTCATGGGCTAATCCCTTAGCCCTAAAAAAGACTACTCAAGCATAGCAATAGCAATAGATAATAGAACACACAAAGATTTCATTGCATGCATCAAAAAGGGATAAACAGAAAGAAATCACAAAGAAATAATAATAGAATTAAAAAGGGCAAAAGTGCTTATCTTGATACAAAGGATGGGCCTAGGGCATAGCCTAACTCCAAAAGATCGTCTCCACAACTCTCTAAAAAACTCTCTAAAAACTCTCCAGAAAAATATAAAAAAGTCCCCCCTTGACGGCTGCCAAAATCCTCCCCAAAAACCCTCGCGAAAACCCTCTCCAAATCGTCCCCAAAATCCGGGCGCAAATTAAAATCTGGGCCCACGGCGACTCGGTCCGAGTAGAAAGCTGCTCGGTCGAGTACGTTAGGAAATCTGGAATCATCACCCAAATGTCGCTCTGTCTGCTGGGACCGAGTATGGTCTACTCGGTCCGAGTAGGTAGCTGCTCGGTCAAGTAATAGGCTATTCGGTCGAGTCTGTCAGTAGGTTGGAGCTCCCCTAAAACATCACCTGCCTGCACGGCCCGAGCAGCTTCTACTCGGTCGAGTTTTCACCCTACTCGGTCGAGTAGACAGTTGCTCGATCGAGTATGAGGTCAGAAACACGTTTCAGCCTCATTTTTCACTCTGCTCAGTCGAGGAGTGTACTGCTCAATCGAGTAGAAAGTTGCTCGGTCGAGTAGGAGGTTAGAAACACATTTCAGCATCATTTTTCACTCTACTCGGTTGAGTAGTGCACTGCTCGGTCGAGTAGGGTGCTGAAAACAGATTTCAGCACTGCAGTATCAGCTTGCAGAAATTTCCCAGAGCTCATTCGACCTCCGATTAGCGCGTTCTTGGTGGCGTTGCAACCGTCATGAAGTCTACTATCTGGGAAACATATCAGAAAAATACTAAAAAATCCCAGATGATAGCAGATTTTAAAAGAGTGCACGGCTGCCCTGTTTCCAGCACTTCGGGTCGCTCGATTCCTTCGCCGCATCATAGCTCGATCGAGCGACCTTTTCTCTTGCACATTCCTTGCTCCAGTCTTCCTCTTTGGTACCTCGAGCATGTCATCATGAGTCTCATTGGTGCTCTCATGTCGCCGATTGTCTTATTAACTCCAAATAGCTCCAATATCACCCCGAATCCCTGAAATGGACATAAACGCTCCGAAAGTCATATTATTCCAAATAATAGCGTAAAAACGTATGAAATATGTAAATGAGCAATCATTTTGACGTGCAATTATTTAGATAAGATGTGGAATATAATGACACATCAGTGCACCTTGTTCTCTGAAGCTATTTTTCACCATTTACCCAGAGTTTTTTTCTAATCGCTACACAATTTTCTTTAATTGTGAGGAGTGACTCGTCTCAAAAGATGTGAGTGCTACTCCTAAGTGTAGGAGATCGAACAAGTAATAATCTTGGTGAGTCCAAGTATCGTATCCACAGGACAACTGACCTACGAAAGCACAAACTTTAGTTTATAAAGAGCACTAAAACGATAAGACACGCCACCTTTCGAAGGTGAAATAGTGGAGTATAGGTTTAAAAAGAAACTAAGAAGTAATCATACGGTAACTACGGTAAAGTCGATATTAGGGTACCAATGTGGAGAGGATGTGTTGGTCGTGACTTCATTAGGAGTTTTGCAATCAATGGCTATTGATGTCTTGGTTAATCAATTGGTTCATAATGTTCGCAATCAAGATTCATAGATGAGCCTTTATGAGAGGAAAATAATTAATTCAAGCCATAAATAATTTCAAGAATTCATTCAATGCATAATCAATCTGCTAAAGTGGTGTATGAAGGAATATTAAATGATGAAGATTGGGGATTGATTCTTTAATCTCATTTTATTATTAAAAAAATAAAAATCCTAAGGTCTCATACCCCCACCAACTAAAGATAGACATTGCTCTCAATGTCGAAAAGGATACGAGTTTATACAAAAGAAAATATCCTAAAAAGCATATAAAAGTCTACACTAATGGAAAGAACACACCGTGATCAAATAGTGGATGGTGGATCACAGATCTTTAATAGTGGAGGAAGTTGTTCTATCTGCTTTTTGCGCTCCTCGGCGACTATTCTACCTCTCTAGTTAAATTGGACTCCAACAACACAACTCCCAGCATCTCTATAAAATGTGTACCTATGTCCTGACAGAAATGAGTTATGTCAGCCCAATTTAATATCAAATTCCTCCTAATGAACATATTCCAAATATAGTCATCAAAATAAGTAAAATAACATAGAGCTTGTTGATGACTACTCCTTAAAAGAATTGCACTATGCTCGGTATGATGCTCAGCCATGTGGGAGAAGAATGAAGGATTTTGGGAAAAACCAGGAAGAAAGAATGGGTAAGGCTCCATATTAATAATCTTTAAACTTATGTCCCTAGTTAAACTTATGTCCCTAGTTGTCTCCTCCTCATGTTCATCCAAAATTTCTAACTTCTCCTCTCTTTTGCACACACTCCTACCATGTTAACATTTTGATTTGTGCTTTAATCGTGACATGGCTCGCTCGGTATACATGCAATAGAAGATGAACTCACATTAGATACTTGAAGTTGAATTTCAAAAGAATTACTTTCTTCTAAGCAAGTGGCAATCAAAGTAAGATTTTCAATTGATTGTTGAATTTGCCGACTCCGAGCAAGGAAATTTTCTTGGAATTGATGGGATTTACGCTCCTGTGTTTGAATGAGCAATTGAATTTTCTCCTTCAAGGGTTGCAAATATACGTCTACGATTTACTCTCCTTGATCAATGCATGCTCTAGTGTCGTCATAAAAAGGCTCCGTTGAATCACGCTCTGAAGTCTCTTTCATTATTTGATCATTATCTTGTAAGTACTCCATGTACTTCCACGCCTCTGTCGGCGTCATGACTCCTAAAAATTCCTGCAGATTTGGGCGTAGTCCAAAGAGGAAGGACTCCATAAGCTCTTTCTTTGCGTACCCATGCTGTGGATAGGCCAATACTAGACCTGTGAACCTCCTTTAGGCCAGATAGAAGGTTTCACAGTCTCTCTGATTGAAGTTAACGATCTTGTCCTCCTCCATTATATGCTTATGATCAATAGCGTACCCTGCATCACACCGATAATCTGTGCAGTAGAATCCCATATATTCCATTTTTTGTTTTTATATTAAAAAACAAAATAAACTAATGAAAGTCCTAAGCTATAAGATGGAAGGATCTCACCAAATGTTCCTCCGTACAAACTGGAATTGTAGATCACAAGTACTATTTTCCCCGGCAACGACGCCAAAAACTTGACTTGTTGCAAAACATGTGAGCGCTACTCCCAAGTGTAGGAGATCGAACAAGTAATAATCCTGGTGAGTCCTAGTATTGTATCCATGGGACAACTGACCTGCAAAACCATGAACTTTAATTTATAAAGAGTACTAAAATGATAAGAAACGACCACCTTTCGAAGGAGAAATAATGGAGTAAAGGTTTAAAAAGAAACTAAAAAGTAATCCTACGATAACTACGGGAAAGACGATATTATGGTACCAAAGTGGAGAAGATGTGTTGGTCGTGACTTCGTTTGGGGTTTTGCAATCAATGATTATTGTTGTCTTGGTTAATCAATTGGTTCATAATGTTCAAAATCAAGATTCATATATAAGACTCACGGATCATCGCCCTCTCGGATCCCTCAGGGTATGCACATATAGATGTATCCTCGCGGTACATCATCCTCTCGGAATCCTCATGGTATATATGTGAATCAAGATCTAAAACATATGAAACAATTGCTTAACCAAAATAGCACAACGTTTCACCCCACAAGGGTATGAGAATGTCGGAAAATATTATGATAACGAACATGAAATGACACCATACATATCGAATAGATTATTAGTTTCAGAAAGAACATGGGCTCATGTGCTCGGAAGGGTCACAACGATGTCCGTAAGGATCACGCCATGAATAAGTCTGGAAAGATCGTATTCAATCCAAGTACATCAACAACGATAATACTTGAATAATACATATAGAAACTAATAAAGTACATGATTTTACATGCAAAATAGGGCATAATGACATCAAAACCAAAGATTACATAGCCCTAACTACATCACAACCAACACCTGAGGGTATTAGCCAAGTAAGGAGAGAAAAGAATCAATATTCATTGCAAAATACATCATCAATACTCAAAATACGAGGCAAATACGAAAAATACGAGAGAAAAGTTTAGAATTCTATCACTAATCTCTCCGCTTGGACCCCAAATCTCCTTCAACAATTGCCTTAGCCTTTGTATCTGAAGCCCCCAAAAGAATATGCTGGAAACGCAAGGGAGGCCTCAAAATACGCTCCAAACCCCTAAGAATACGCACAGAATACGGCCACAAATATGCAGCCAACCGCTGTCTATATAATATAGATTAGCGGTTCCAGATCCGCACAAACTAGGAGCGAACCCCGCTTTATTCATGGATCCACTGCATGGAAGCTTTCCCCGTCGTATGATGGAGGCGGGATGGCATCTCATCGTGCCACGTGGCAATTGGATCCGTCGCCTCGCTGAGCATCCAACTTCGGTCGGGATTCCTTATGGGCCATCGGATCAAAGTTGTGATCTATTCTGAGCTCCCACGTTTCCATCTCGCTTCGCCATCAATGTGTTTTTGGAACCATTGGATCAACATCCAACCGTCGCTAGTTGGCTACGTCGCCCGCCTGCCTCGCCCTTTCGATGCGGATGGGGAAGCATGTATGACCGCCATGTGTCCCAGGCGGTGGGGCGGGACCATACAGTTACGTATTTCAGCCGTATTTCCTCATTTAAATAATATTTTTAGCACAGATCTCAGAAAAATATAAATAAATAGCCGTTGGAATTGTGAGACTGAGATCTACTCATTAAAAATATTAATAAGACAGAAATACTCAATATAATCGTATTGTGCATAGATCTTCAAGTTACTCTAATAATTATAATTATCTAAATACAGCCGTATTAGAGGTCAAATAAGCTTCATATACACACAAAATGGTACTAATTAAGGGCTTAACATGTGTATACTCATAGAAAAGTTTTTAGATTCCAAGCTATGTTGACTAAAGAGGATGGCTTTAAGGAGTTTGTTGCTCAAAAGTGGTTGGCAGCTAATGGTGGCTGTGTAAATAAAGTAAAGTAGATTTCCATTGATGTGCAGTAGTGAATAGGAATTCTTTTGGCAACTTATTTAGGAAGAAGAAATGGCTAAGAGGTAGAATTGATGGAGTCCAAAGAGCTATACTAATGTCAGATACTCACCAGCTAAGAAGATTGGAAGAGGATCTAATTGCTTAGTATGCTAAGATACTTGATCAAGAAGAGACCTTTTGGTATCAAAAATCTTGAAGTCAAGGGCTACTCCAGGGGGATTGATATACGAAAATTTTTCACATGTCAACGTTATGTAGGCTGTGGGAAAATAAGATAAAAGTGTTGCTTCAGACAAGAGGTTATTCATACAATTAGAAGGTCAACGAGTAAAAAAGGGTTGCTTGCAATAAAAATTGGTTTAGAAAATGCTTATGGCAGAGTTAACTGGGATTTTCTACAAGAGACGCTTTGCTTATTTGGTTTCCTCAAGAGTTGGGTAAAACTCGTTATATATGTTCTGTGTTACTACGCCTTAACTTTCAGTCCTTTGGAATGGGGAAGCTGCTGACTATTTTAGGCATCAAAGGGGTTTGCACCAAGGTGATCCTTTAAGGCCTTACCTTTTTGTGTTATCTAAATGTATGGTTAAACCTGACTATTTCAGACAGAAAAGTTACACCTGGCAATCCTTAATGCATGGTTTACGGAGTTTATCTAAAGGCATTCCTACAAGGATTGGAAATGGTGGGAATACAAAGTATTGGCATGCCACATGGCTTGACAAACCCCTTGGCAGCTATGCTTCACCACCTACTGATTCGAATTCTAAGATGGTTCAAGACTTTACTTCGGATGTGGGCCCTTGGAATATGGAGAAGTTGCTATTGAACATTCCTGAGGAGCTAGTTCTAAAAATTATGGCATACCCTTCACCAAAATTTTCTCCTCAAGATGACCAATATATGTGGAACCACTCCAATCATGGTAAATTCACTACTTAATCTGCATACTTTGAGTTAGTGAAAGAGAACTCAGATAACATGGAATATTCTTGCTCTTGGACATTGCACCTATCGATTCCTTCCTGTTGGGTCTATTCTGTGACTATGAAAAAGTCTCCAAGCCATAATAGTTGGCAGCCTCCCATGAGTGGATACATGAAACTCAATTTTGATAGCGCATCAAAAGGAAACCCAGGGATTGCAGGTGCTGGAGGATTAATAAGAAATAGTCTAGGAGACTGGATGCTGGGATTCTCTGTGTTCTTGAGTTTCTGCTCAAATTTAGCAACAGAGTTGCATGTTGTCATGATAGGGTTATCGCTGGTTTGGGATGCTAGATACCAGTACGCTCTCTGAGAGATCGATTCTCTGACCTCTATGTTGTTAATTCAAAAGCAGAACTTCCTACATCACCCTTTAGCTTCACTTCTTCATGATATCCATGGTTTGCTTATAAGAGCTTAGAATGTTCAACTTACGCATTCACACAGAGAAGGAAATTTTTGTGCTGATAGCTTGGCAAATATGGGCTGCAACTTAGATGAAGAGCTTCTGTTTATGAGTGAACATCCTCCCCAGTTGTCACAACGGCTTCTAGCAGATGCGATGCGTATCCAATATGCAAGAGGCTTTAACCAACGATTTATAATTCTTTTGCGTTTCTTTTTTGCTTACCGGAGTAACAAAAAAACAGAAATGTAGAAATTTCAACTTATAATCGCAGTTGGTGACACACGATTGTCGCCGATGTTGAAGAAAATGATTATCAGCTATTGACATGTAGTTTACATACACATGCTATATAGATGTTAGGGCCCGACGTAGAACCTCTGATGCTCAAGTCAAGTCACAAGAATAATCTAGCTGAATGTAGATGGAAATTAGGATTTTTGGGGCGTGAGCTTGCGTACCTTTGCAATTGCGGACGAAATTATTTATAGGGGCATCTGAGAGATTTTCGTACTTGCACCTATTTCGATCCAATGTAGAGTTCGCATCGTACATGACTCGGACTTGAATTGAATTGGGCCAGGCGATGACAATCCTCCATGGGCTTTTGCGCCCCTTTCAACCCCAATGGGCTGAGTATAACGACTTCAATGGGCCTAATGATTCATTTGGGTAACAAAATCTTACGTTTGAGGGGGTTTGCCACGGGTTTGTCCCACGTGACAAAGTCCCCTCTACCATGGGGGAAGACCATCACTCCCATTTAAAAACAAACCCCCCCCCCCCCCCCCCCCCCCCCCCCAAACACTTTCCAGATAATCGCAGAAAAAAACCACACCTTACCATTTTGCATTTTGGTCCTTTTGGCCTCCGTATTAGCATGCTTGCTCCCCTTTCGCCCCCGATGTGCTCGACACACCCCAACAATTATCGCTCCTTTTCGGTTACGAACGTGCACCTTGCCATGTTCGTAGGGGTTATTTTTAGCCGTGTGCTTGATGCACGAGCAATTTCTAGTAGATCCATAATTTGTCACCAAAAGTTTGAGCAATACATACCATCTGTTTGGAGAAGTTACCCTAAAATATCTTTAATTTTGATGTAACTTAATCAGTAGTTAGTACCGAAAGTTGATATCTTAACGTTTGATAAAAATATAACTCGTTGCTTGGGAAATATTTTTTTAAAATATAACTCTTTTGTTACATACGAAGTATGGCCACCCAGCCCATGGCACATAGCTCATGGATTGAACGAGTCAACCTTTACATCCCTCATAAAGAGTCATCAATGATAGACAGTTACACTTCATCATGACCCACTTTAATAGTCATTAATTAAGCAATTAATGGCTACATTCATGGTGACTATTACTCCAATAAAGCCACTTTATTAGTGGGGCGTTACAAGGCACGGGGGAGATAAATACTCCAAGAAACAATGGAGAAAGAAGGGCAAGAACATACACACATGTATCTTAACACTATGCATCTACTACACTCTACATTTTCTCATACATTGCTCGTCGTGACGGTGATCGGACGACCTCCCTATAGGTCGGACCTAGCTGCCCCGAGCCCCTTTGGAGTCATCCACTGACATAAGTATCGGAAGAGATTTGGTCGGGTCCCAGACCCGACCCTCTCATGATGCAGATATACAAAGAAAGCGCGGAGCTAGGTCGACCTTCAATCAAAGAGCTCGGTCCTACCTCTTCACGACCCGGGATCTCTCCTCCATGGGTCCCACTCCTACGCCGATGAATGATCCTCTCATTGAAGACGTCATCGTCGGCCCATCTTTACTGGACAGACGGATTCATCCGTCAACATCTTTATGTAAAAAATTTACTAAATACTAACTCCGTCCGTTAAGATTAGATCAATTATTGGATCAACTTGGTTGTATGGCCTACAAAAAAAAAATTAAAAAGACAGAAAATACTTGGAGCAAACAACTACCAACAATGCCACCACACTGTCCCTACCAACGTTAAATGCCAATTCCCATATACCGTCGCGAGATCCAAAAGCCCTAGATTTGAGACGTAGGTGGAGTTTTCATTTCATTCGGCATACTTATTTAATACTTTTATGCAACTTGCATATCAACCACCAAATAATCTGGAATTTGCGATTGCAGTATGAAATTTATTACCCCTGCAACATCAGAAGTTTGGCCTTTCAATTATTTTTTGTCGTTCTTAGGAAATTAAACCACTCCTAACAAAGTAGCCACGTAACAAAAGGTTAATGGTGTTAAGGCGGTCTATACGCTTAACGTGAGAAGTTTCAATGGCCAACTGGCAAGTGGCCATAATAAATTTGGCTTACTCAAGAAGGGGCGCATCTAGCAATTGATGTTATTTAAATGACCTTCGGCTACGCATATGAATACTCTTTTCAAGGGAGAAGATAACATTTTATATTCTCATCATTCTCTCTTTTTATTTTTAAGATTATATTTTACCTCTCAGGTTCTAATTTGAACGTCGCTAACATTTTCGTTGATTATATTGTGCTAATTATAGAACTCGTAGGAAGGAGACATGCACATGTTGGAACTTATCCAACTAAGTTGGATCTTAATCTAACATTGGGCTTATATGCGGTGAATAATTATATAAGTGCTACGCTGTCTTATTAAGCCCAATATATTAGTGATCTGGTTTTAATTAATTAAATGGGCTAAATGAGTTAAGCAGGTTGTGGGACCTTTATGTGTAGAGACTATTGGGCTTCAACTCGTTGATGGGCCGAGTTGGAAACCCTAGGGCTATGGAGGCTAGCCTATAAATATTAGCGGTCATGGTCCCCGGAATACACGAACAAAGTTGAGCCGTCTTTTCTACGTCCCGTCGCTAGGAGAGAAACCGGGAGAAGACTAAAGGGATTCTCCAACCGGTTGATTCGTGCTATTCTGGAAGATCGATCGTTGCGCTATCGTCAGGATCTTTCAGACTATTAGCGATGGACTCAGGTACGCTTCCGCTAATCAGAGTAGGTTAATGATTTAAGGTTCCGCATGTTATACATCTAGATTTGTGTTGTTTGGTTAGAACGCATCTCTAGATCTCTAGTTTTAACAATTGGTATCAGAGCTCTAGATCTCTAGAACCGCAGGCGCCAGAGGCGCCTGCGCGGCATGAAACGGGGCGACGCCTGCCGCCCCCGTTGGCCGTCGGCAGGCGCCCCAGGCGCCTGCGCGACGTAAAGAAAGGGGCGGCCGTCGCCACCCCTGTCTGTTCCGGCCGGCGCCGGCCCCCTCTCTGCCAGCGCCGGATCTGAGGGAAGGGGCCGGCGGCGGCCAGCCGCTTGATAGGGCCAAATCTGCTAGGGTTTCTAACCCTAGCAGACTTTGGGCCAAATTGGGCCCAAACAGTTAATTTTTCAAAATAATTTTAATTTTTCAGTATATGGGCTTCTAACTTGGGCCTGTTTTGGGCACCTCACAGTTTTGGTCTTAAACTTGAATTTTTTGATATGTTTGAACCCTGTTTTGATGATACAATTAATTTCTTGTTGAAGCCCAATTTTGGATATGTTAATGCACTAATAACAAGAGGAAATAAAAGGCCATCTTGAATATATTTTCTCATTCGGTTTATTTGTGCGTTGAAATTAAGTCTATTCCGAATTTTAAATTCTTTAGGCAAAAATTCAGTTATAAATATACATTTCGAAATAATTTTGATTTTTTGTGATATTCCACCAAAGTGGGTTCCACTATTAAAATTGTTATTATTTCGGAATGTAAACGGATAAAATACATGCTGTGTATGATTAGTTGCCTAAATGAATTTTAATCGGATCATGGGAGTAAATTAAAGTTTTTTATCTAAATTTCTCCTTGTTAAGTAATTCCGTATTAATTGTGCTATGATAAATTCAAACTTTGCTGTATGTATTTTTGGGGTGACTTGGTGTACTCATCATCCCGCCAAAGTGGGCTCTGTTGTTTGCACCATCTCATTTCTTAAATACAAAAAGAATTTTGTGTGCATATCTTATTCATGAACGCTACATCGGCCCAAAGGCAGATTACCGTTCTATGCTAATTTATCCACACCTGTAGCAATAAATAAGTGATGATTGTTGAGAACTTTGCATGCAATTTTAATTCGGCCCAAAGGAAGTATTAATTTTGGCATGTTAATTATTATCTTTATTTGATTGCTGCGACAAGATATCATTTGCTAGTTAATAGATTATCCAAAGATAAATATTAAGCTAGTTGGGGATATCTTGAGATGGGAACATGCAAATTTGAATGTACAATTTTGCTTCACAAATTAATACTTATGTTAGCATGTTTGTCTCTGTTTATTGTCCTGTTTTCAGCTGCTACTCCCGCGAATATTACTGCTAGCTTAAACTCAATTCCGGTGCTTAATGGCTCGAATTTCAAATCCTAGAAAGTGAACTTACTCATAGTTCTTGGGATATTGGATCTGGACCTTGCGATTAGAACTGACAGTCCCACACTTACTACGGAAAAGAGTACCTCTGAGGAAAAGAGGGAGTTTGAAAAGTGGGATAAGTCTAATCGCATGTGTGTCATGATCATGAAGAGAGCCATTCCTGGAGCCTATCGGGGCTCAATGTCTGAATCGATCACGACAGCTAAGGGTTTCCTTGCAGATATTGAGAAAAGGTTTGTCAGAAACGAAAAGGCAGAAATTGTTACGATTCTGTCAAGCCTGATCTCAATGAAATATAAAGGGAAAGGCAACATAAGGGAGTATATTCTGGAACAGTCCCATCTTGCTTCAAGGTTGAAAGCACTAAAGCTTGACCTCTCTGAGGACCTGCTTGTGCATTTGGTTTTAATTTCTCTTCCTGCACAGTACAATCAGTTTAAGGTGAGCTACAACTGCCAGAAAGAGACTTGGTCTCTGAATGAGCTCATCTCGCACTGTGTACATGAAGAGGACAGACTGAAGCAGGATAAGACTGAAAGTGCAAATGTTGCCTTTGCCCCTAAAGACAACAAAAGGAAAAGGGGAAAGGAAGTTGCAGTTACAGCCCCACCTAAGAAACAACAAAAGAAGCCTGTAAAGGCTGTTAAGAAAGATAGTTGTTTCTTTTGTGGTGCTGAAGGGCATGTGAAGAAGCAGTGCTCTAATTACCACGCCTGGCGTGCTAAGAAAGGTACTCTTCTCAATTTGGTTTGTTCAGAAGTTAATTTAACTTATGTACCCATAGACACTTGGTGGTTAGACTCTGGTGCAACTACTAACATCAGTGTGTCTATGCAGGGCTGCAATTGGGGATTTCAGATTGTCTTTAAGAACTGGAAGCCATTTGGATTTGTTTGAGACATTTATTGTACCGTCGTTTAGACGAAACCTTATTTCTATTTCTGCATTGGACAAATCTGGTTATTGTTGTTCATTTGCGAATGGGAAATTTAGTTTGTCTCTCAATTCCATTTTTATTGGTTCTGGTTATTTGTCTGAGACTGATAATCTGTATTTGCTTGATACAATTGCTGCAAATGAAACCTTGCATGTGGGTACACAGGTTTTAAAGCGTAAATTAACTGATGAGAATTCAGGATCGTTGTGGCACAAGAGATTAGGTCACATCTCCAAAAGGAGAATTGAGAGACTTGTGTCCAACGATATTCTCAAACCTTTAGATTTTTCAGATTTTGATATCTGCATTAATTGTATAAAGGGAAAACAAACCAATATAAGGAGATTTGAAGCCAAAAGGTCCAGTGAAGTCTTAGAACTTATACATACGGATATTTGCGGACCATTCCCTTCGGTTGCATGGAATGGTCAGCAATATTTTATAACGTTCATAGACGAATATTCAAGATATGGCTATATTTATCTCATACATGAAAAATCTCAGTCCTTGGACACGTTCAAAAAATTATAAGGCCGCAGTTGAACTTCAACTAGGCAAGAGGATTAAAACTGTCAGGTCTGACCGTGGTGGAGAATACTACGGCAGATATGATGGTTCAGGTGAACAACGTCCAGGACCATTTGCTAAATTCCTAGAGGAATGCGGTATTGTCCCACAGTACACCATGTCGGGTTCGCCCACTATGAATGGTGTAGCTGAAAGACGAAACAGAACGCTTGAGTATGATTAGTCATTCTACTTTACCAGAGAGCCTCTGGGGTGAAGCATTGAAAACTGCAGCTTACATCCTTAATCGGGTCCCAACTAAAGCAACAAATAAAACACCATATGAGCTTTGGACAGGCAAATCACCTAGTCTAAAGCATATGCACATATGGGGATGCCCAGCTGAGGCAAAGCCTTATAGTCCTGCTGAAAAGAAGATGGACACACGGACAGTTAGTTGCTATTTTATTGGGTATGCTGAAAGATCGAGGGGTTACAAATTTTACGATCCCATAAATAAGAATATTTTTGAGACTGGAAATGCCAGATTCCTTGAGGATACCTGGTTTGCGGGGGGAGATTTAGGAAGAGACATTATTTTTGAAGAGGAATATATAAATATTCCCACAGGTGATCTTGTTATTGATCAGGATTCTATTCCTGTTGTGAAACAAGACACAAATATTCAAGACAATGTTACTGCTCTTCCCATTCAGGAAGAACAAACCCTTGCACCTCAAGAACCATTGCCATTAAGGAGATCCATTAGGGAGAGGAGAAGTGCAATATCAAGTGACAACATTGCATGTCTCCAAGAACATGAAGTTGATATTGGTGTGATGGAAGATGATCCAATCAACTTCCATCAAGCCAAAAATGGTTCTAAATCTCTAAAATGGATAAATGCCATGAATGAGGAAATAAAGTCAATGAAGGACAATGACGTTTGGGATCTTGTCCCATTACCTAAAGACGTGAAACCCATTGGTTGCAAATGGATATTTAAAACCAAGAGGGATTCAAAAGGTAATGTGGAAAGATATAAGGCACGTCTTGTCGCTAAGGGCTTTACTCAAAAGGAAGGCATTGATTATAATGAGACTTTCTCTCCGGTTTCCACAAAAGACTCATTCTGGATAATAATGGCATTAGTGGCTCATTTCAATCTTGAGTTACATCAGATGGATGTTAAAACAGCGTTCCTTAACGGGGACATTGATCAGGAAATTTATATGGTGCAAGCAAAAAACTTTGTGTCGAGAGACCCAAAGAATATGGTTTGCAAACTTAAGAAATCCATATATGGACTCAAACAGGCGTCTCGGCAATGGTATTTTAAGTTTCATCAAGTTATCACCTCATTTGGCTTCGAGATGAATTTGGTTGATGAATGTATATACCATAAGTTCTGTGGGAGTAAATTTGCATTTCTGGTTTTGTATGTCGATGACATTCTACTTGCCAGTAACAATGAAGGCTTATTGCATGAAACCAAGAACTTTCTAGCTAAGAACTTTGAGATGAAAGATCTTGGTGATGCATCTTTTGTATTAGGAATTCAAATACATCGAGATCGTTCTCGAGGTATACTTGGATTATCACAAAAGGCCTACATTGAAAAGGTTCTGCAAAGATTTGGCATGGAAAGTTGTAAACCAGGTGATACCCCAGTATCTAAGGGAGACAAGTTTGGTCTCAATCAATGTCCCGAAAGTGAAATTGAGATAGCACAGATGAAGGATATTCCTTATTCTCCAGCAGTAGGGAGTATCATGTATTCTCAAGTATGTACGCGTCCAGACTTGGCGTACATTACAAGAATGCTTGGTAGATACTTGAGCAATCCAGGATTGGACCATTGGAAAGCAGCCAAAAGGGTCTTACGGTACTTACAGAGGACAAAAGGACACATGCTTGTATATCAGAGGTCGGAAAAGCTTGAGATCGTTGGATATACCAACTCTGATTTTGCTGGATGCAAAGACAGCATGAAATCTACTACAGGCTATGTTTATACATTAGCAGAAGGCGCAATTTCTTGGAAGAGTGCTAAACAGACTATTATAGCCTCTTCCACAATGGCTGCAAAATTCAGTGCTTGTCATGATGCATCCAATCATGGTCTATGGCTACGGAATTTTGTCACGGGGCTGCGAATTGTAGATGGCATTGAAAGGCCACTCAGATTATTTTGTGACAATATGTCTGCAATAGCGTTTGCCACTAACAACAGGAGTTCGACGAAATCAAAGCATATTGATATCAAGTTCCTGATTGTTAAAGAGAGAGTTAGAAATAAACAGTTGTCTATAGAGCACATTGGTACAAACTCAAACATTACGGATCCGCTTACTAAGGGACTGACACCCAAAACGTTTCATGGGCATTTTGCTCGTATGGGTGTCATGTCATCTGAAGATATTCAGTTTTAGTGGGAGTTTGTAATTTTTGTAGTGCTTCTATTTTTTGACAACATTTCAGCCTTCAGTTATGCATATTTGTTTTATGGTTTATTTCTGCAGAAATAAAGTTCAGTTTTCAGTTTGGCTTCATATTTCAACTCTATGTTTATAAATACGTATGAAAATATGTGTTTATGTTTTGATCTCACTAAGGTTAAGGAGGATCAGTTGGAAATAGACATGTTAGATCACATCACATGTAATTTCCATGCTACACATCCACTTCATGATCCATGTCATTCTTTTGTATTAGCACGGTGACCACTGATGGGTCAAGCTGCAATTGCTGCGGCGAAGATCTCTTTGATCCTTTACTAATATAATTGATGGACCGGATTGTTTTAACTCATTAAAGAAATGACAGCAGGTTAAGATCTTATTTGGTTGTATGCACTATGAAATATAATTATAAAGTTTAAGCATATAGCCCAAGTGGGAGATTGTTGGAACTTATCCAACTAAGTTGGATCTTAATCCAACATTGGGCTTATATGCGGTGAATAATTATATAAGTGCTACGCTATCTTATTAAGCCCAATATATTAGTGATCTGGTTTTAATTAATTAAATGGGCTAAATGAGTTAAGCAGGTTGTGGGGCCTTTATGTGTAGAGACTATTGGGCTTCAACTCGTTGATGGGCCGAGTTGGAAACCCTAGGGCTATGGATGCTAGCCTATAAATATTAGCGGTCATGATCCCCGGAATACACGAACAAAGTTGAGCCGTCTTTTCTACGTCCCGTCGCTAGGAGAGAAACCGGGAGAAGACTAAAGGGATTCTCCAACCTGTTGATAAGTGCTATTCTGGAAGATTGATCGTTGCGATATCGTCAGGATCTTTCAGACTATTAGCGATGGACTCAGGTACGCTTCCGCTAATCAGAGTAGGTTAATGATTTAAGGTTCCGCATGTTATACATCTAGATTTGTGTTGTTTGGTTAGAACGCATCTCTAGATCTCTAGTTTTAACAGCACAACCCATCCATGTCAACATGTTTACTACGTCATCATTAGAGCCGTCGGTAAGAATATAGAAATACCATGTACAAAATGTGGAACACTCGAGTAAGGGCGTAAACAAATGAAGAGTAGCACACTGGTTATAACCTTACAGGTCAGGTGAATGGTGGTGAGACGCTTCAAAAACACCTAACCGTCACTCCTAGAGTACGTAACATTGGAGGCATTCAATGCGCTACAATAGTAGCTGCAGGGATAGCTTACCACGTCATAGGTACAACTCAGCCAAGTGCTAAAACACACCATAATACGTAGCCAATAGAATCAGCCAACAGACTCAGCCATTACTTCGCAAATGCGACACGGCCTGCACGGCGGTGTCAGCTGAATGGCTGTCTCTTCCAAACTTCCGCATTTGTAACACGGTTGTGCAGAGCTTCTGCACGGCCGTTTCAGCTGAAGTTCATTGTTTCGCAAGTTTGGCACAATCATGTCAGCTCCTGCATGGTCGTGTGGCTGTGGCAGAATTTAGGATAAATATTGCATATTTAACCCCTCATTTAGTGTTATTGTGCATAGATGGTGCGTATTTGGTTTATAATACGAGCGTATTTAGATTATCTATGATTATTAGAAGAATATCTTATTATATGCATAAAATATCATTCTATTGAGTATTTCTATCTTTTTTATAGTTTTCATGTGTAGATCTCAGTCTCACGATTCCAACGGCTAGGCTATTTATTCATATTTTTTAAAGATCTGTGCTAATTTCTATGGATTTTTGAATGCAGAATACCATTTTAAATGTAGAAATACGAAGAAATATGACGCAAATACGAATGAAATACGTCTCCAGCGCTTTTGGGCGGGCCACGTGGCACGATCATGTGTGTTCCTGCTTGATCTGACAGCCTCCTTAAGCAGGCGAGTGGCGGAACCAGAGCCGTTCCATGATCATCCAATTGCCATCATCTATCCGAATCGAGTTCGGATTCGAGCGGAGTGGCGGATCCGCCTTGGACACATGGCGGGCAGACTTCGAATCTCGCCACGATCGAGCGGCTGAGAAGTGAAGTGACTGTAGGTTACGGGTTTAAGCTCTAACGGGTGTGGATCTGGATCAGCCGACCCCCAAACCCGCAATGCTTATATATAAGCATAGTTTGCCTAGGGTTTTGAGTATTCTGGGCGTATTTTCCCGAGTTCTTCACGTATTGGTACGTGACTTTTGGAGGCCCGGGAGACGGAGACAGAGGCAGAGAGCTATTGTTGAAGGAGATATAGGGTCCAAGTAGAGGACATTGGTGATACTTTTCATATCTTTTCTCTTGTATCTGGTCTATTTAACACGTATTTTGAGTATTTGATGATGTATTTGTCTATGAATATTGAATCTTTTATCTCCATGCATGGCTAATCTCGATATGTGTTAGTTGTGATGTAGTAAGGGCTTTATAATCTTTGATTTTGAAATCATTTCGCCATATATTGCATGTTATAACACGTATTTTGTTGATTTCTACGTATATTTAATTTGGGTATGTTCTTCGGAGATGTATGCAGTCTTGAATCGAATATGTTCTGAGTAAGACTTATTCGTGATGCGATCTTAGGGGACGTATCGTGATCTAAGAGGGCACTTGTGCGTGTTTTCGTCATGAAATCGATATTATACATGATTACTCTTTGGCAATATTTGATGTGTTTTATCGCCAAACTTTCTGACGTTCTTATACCCTAGCCGGATGAAACATTGAGTTATAGAAAAGGTATTAACAATCATTGATTGCAAACATCCTAACGAAATCACAACCAACACTATCTCCATATTGGTACTCTAGTAACGAATTCACCGTAATTATATTAGGATTTTGTTTTAGTATTTTAATCTCTCGACACCATTAGTTCACCTTCGAAAGGTGGTCGTTTCTTATCGTTTCGTACTCTTTATGAACTGAAATTCGTGGTTTTTACAGGTTAGTTGTCCCGTGGATACGATACCTGGACTCACTAGGAATATTACTTGTTCGATCTCCAACACTTGGGAGTAGCGCTCACATCTTTTGAGACAAGTCAAGTTTTTGGTGCCGTTGCCAGAGACAACGGTACTTGTGAGCTATAATTTCAGTTTGTATATAGGAATATTTGGTGAGATCCTTCCACCTTATAGTTTAGGACTTTTAATTTTATTATTTTTGTTTTCTTTATAAAAAACATATGTGTGTGTGTGTGTGTGTGTGTGTGTGTGTGTGTGTGTGTGTGTGTGTGTGTGTGTGTGTGGATGGTGATGCATACTTTTTATACTTTATCTCTGATTTGATTAAAATTCTACCCGTCTTCCACATGACGAATGAGGAGAATCCATATTTACACGTTGTTGAACCATTGGGCCGACACTCGAGGTGACTCGAACGATGGGTGACTAAGGCCCACAAGGGAAGCCCAATATCATCTCGGTCAAAACCCACCAGCCAGTTGCCCGTTGCATTCCCACCAATTAAACATGGGATTGAAGGCGGGCTCATAAATAGCGGAAACATGGGTAGCGTTTACTCCTAATAAAGGAGAAAGATCATGGCACCATAATGGGTGACCGTTATTTTCCCAACGTCACTTAAAGGACCCAGGAGGCCTATAAATACCAAAGGGTTTCAATTCCCAAGGTTGTAAAGCTAATTCATAGACTCTATACTTGACTTCTTATAGTTCTTCCACTAAAGAGCTTGCGACGTCAGATCTGAGACGAACCTCCGTGGGTCGATCTCAGCTGCTCCTAGCTCCCTTCATTCCTTAAGTTTCCAATCTAACTTAAGCATCGGAGGGGATTTAGGTCAGGACCCAGATCTGACCCCCCCTGACGGTTCCTTGTGGTGCAGATCTACGGGTCTCGATTCCGTAGGAAGGTCGTTACAGAGCTTCTCGTCCTCGATTGATCGATACACGAATTGCTCGAGGGTCGATCGAGCATTGCAAGTCAACCTTCATCCATCAACGACCCTGGTTCTTCCAACCCAGGATCACAACCGGCTGACGAGGCTTCGACTCAGGAGGAAGGGTCCACGTTAGCAACTCAATTGTTTTGGTCATTTTTGGCCTTAACAGTTTGGCGCCGTCTGTGGGAAAAGTTAACCAACTTGACATCCCAAAGCATCAAAAAGCTATGTCGGCTGGACCCAGCAACATCGGACCGAGCGAAGGTCCAAAGGAAAAACAAAAGGCAAACAACATCCTGGTAGAGGATGCCTCGGACTCTATGTCCACATCAAAACGACATGCGAAGGCCACTAAAGAACCTAAGGTGACCCAGAAGCAAATCAACCAATTCGTAGAACGGGTCGACAAGAGTTTCCGTGTGTAATGACCCTAATATTAATGTACGCGTATTGGTACATATTTTGGCGTAAATGCGTACGTATAAATTTTGGGAATATCCACGTATTTTTCTTAAATTATTTTAGTGTAGAAATTATTTTTAAAAGATGTTAACTCATCATTTAGTGTTAATTAATAGAAGTATTTGGATGAATTACCATGTATTTAATGATGTATGATGTATTTCCTCTTGTATTTTTATTTTTTCCAAAATACAAATTACAAAATTTGTAACCATGACACATCACTTGTTTCTGTGTCATCTTGCATGATGAGAGGAGAGACACTTGGCTTTAGACTTGACCAAATGTGTGGTTGAGGATTCTTGGGGGAAAGCAAAATATCAAAAGAGAAAAACAAAAATAAAAAAAGAAAACCAAAAACAAAAAAAATCCCTTCCCTCTCTCACTCTCCCTCTCCTCTCCCCATTCAGGCCGAAACTTTGCCCCTCCCCTTTCTCCCCTTTTGCTCCATCCTCCCACCACCTCTCATCTCCCTAAACACCACCCCTTCCACCACTAAGAAGCCATACTATTCCCTCAACATTCTAACACTAAAATTTACCCCAAAATCATCTCCAAATCAAACAAAATTGAGGCCAAGTTGGAAGCTTGAAGAAAGAAGATTAGGAGGCTCAAGTTCTTCAAGGAGAAGAAGGTCCAAGGAATATTAGGAGGATTTTTTGAGGTAGATCCCTAACTCATTAGTAGGATTTAGTTTTAGAACTAGAAACTTAATTTAAGATAGATCACTATGGAATAATTTTGAGTAGAAAATTATGCTATGTAAATAAGGATTTAATTTATGTCAACATGCCATGGAAATTATATCTTTTGTTATGAAGAATTAGGCTATGCAAATTTAAGTTTTAGTTAGGTTAACATGTCATGGAGAATTAAGTCCCTTATGTGTAAAAATTATGCCTTGCATATCATTCTATGTTTTATGCCATGTTAAGTTTAGGCACAAATTGTTCTAAGTTTCCAAGATTACTATCAAATTACCATGGCTATGTTGGTTGTGTTAGCTTGTATGTTCTAAGGTTATGATCGTCACATATTAGTAGGCTAAGTTATTAGCATATTTCATAGTATGTTATATGATGTGTTTAGTGCTAATTGATAATCCAATTTCATGTTAAAGCTTAGTTTTGATGGATGTAGTTTAAGTTGTTTCATTATCTCTTTTTCTAATCAAGTGCTGAAATTTTTCCAACACAGGACAGTAACTTAGAAAAATCATAAAAAATAGTAAAAAATCCAAAAAATAACAATCTAGGATACTACGAAAATCTGCAAAAAATTTCCTACAACTTTTGTGAAGGGACCAAAGACTAATTCTGACTGTAAATGGCTTTAAAGTGCTGATCTTTCTGCTGTAACAATTTTAGACAGATTTGTGTATCATGCTACAATTATGATTTAGTGTTGTTGTTTTAAGTTAAGTTGAAATCCTGTTATCAAGTTCTCTTTAAGATATGCCCCATGTGATATTGGTGATGAGGTTTTTGTATAATGAAGATGTGAAAGTGGTAGTCAAGACCGCTAACGAACTCAATGATGAAATGATAATTTGTTCTAAAAACTGAGAGTGAGGCAGAGAGAGGTAACATCGGAGTGCTCGATCCATTCTGAAAATGGGTGAGACTCCAGATGTGGGTTTGGAAGAAACACGAGTAACCTATAGGAGTTAAGGAGCGGACATCAGTTTTATAATCTCACCAGATGTGTCACTCTCGAAAGGGGGAGTTTGAGAGGGTTGGAGAGGCCGGTGGTGTGCTCATGTCGTACCATGACTGGTAACTGATGGTTTCCTCCGTTTTCCATGGGAAAACCCGAGACGGGTCTCATTCCCGTAAGGGGGAGTTACGAGAGGCCCCTCCAGTGCCCGTGTCGCTGGTGGTGGTACCACTTTTCACCCACCCTGGATGAAGTCCGGCTCCTTAGCGTCCTATGGTTTACTCGGGTTTCCAAAAATCAGAACTGATGTATAATTTTTAATTAAATTGATTCAGTAATTGTACTTCTGTTAGTTCTTTATTTATTTCCACAACTTATATATCGTTCCTTTAATTTATGCGTTAATTCCGTGGATGACGTGACACATGTAGATAGTTGACTAGTTAGAAGTGATAGAAATTGAATTCCACCCCAAAGTAGTTTTGATGATGAGCACACCAAATGAAGTTAGTGTACTAATTACACTACAATTAAGTGTGCAGGTTGTGCGATAAATGAAAAACTTTATGCATACTCCGGAGAAGAGCAATCTATGCTCACTTAGCAAAGACGAGGACGACGTTGCTAGCTCGATGATGAAGCTCACGCTCAAATGGAAAAGAAGCTCAAGATAAGCTCGCATTCACATCATCTGATCAAGCTTTATGAAGACTTGTCCTAAGTCTATAGTGTGTGAGTTGTGTCTTTCTTATGATTATGTTAAAGCCAAAAGTAATTATAACACACACACTCAAAATGATTTCAAAGTTAAAATGTTTTCAAATGTTTTTAAATCATTTCAAAACTCTTGAGAGCAATTGCTAGCTTTTTCCTATCTTAGTAATTAATTTACATTATACCCTGGAGTTAATTACATCTCTTGCTAGCTAAGTTTCAGAAGAAACTGCTCTGGAAGTCGACTATCAAAGGAGGGAGTCAACTACCAGCTGGAAACCAATTTTCATCTGAAACACACTGGGAGTCGACTACCACTCATAGGGAGTCGACTACCAGCTGTCGAATTTCAACGTTTTGATTTGTTTTAATTGTCTCTCCAATTCAGTGCTTCCTTGATTTTCGAGGCAAACGTCAAATCCGTTTTGAAATTTGAATCCTCTCCTATCACTATAAATAGAGGAGGATATGAGATCATTTTTTATGCACATCAATTTGAAGAATTCAGTCTTGTGCTAAACCTCTCAAAGATCTTTCAATTTTCTTGCTCTCATTATTTTTAGCCAAATCTACTCTGAAGTTTCTGATCTCTTACTTTTAGCTGTTATTCTTTTTGTGAGATCAATTTTATTTGGCTAACGTTTTTCAAAATCCTCGTTCTTTATTTTGATCTTATTTAAAAGGATTTTTGAAAACAACGATCTAGATCACGAAGAATAAAATTCATATCTTTGTGTTATCTAAGATCATATTTTGAATTCTTTTAGCCACGAATACACTTTGTTATATTTTACTTTGGCTATAGAATTCTGGGTGTAAATCCAAGCTCCACTAATCTTTGTGTTGAGTTGGATATTGGTTTTCATTTTGTGATTTGTCCTTTGTTGTAAGGGAGTTGGAAATCCTAGACAAGTCTAGGTGTTGTAGTGTTGCAGTCGGAAATCCTGGTCAAGGCTAGGTGTGTGGAAAATCCTAACGAGTGAAGTTAGGTGCTTGTATTTGCCAAGGCAAATAGTGAAAATCTCGTACCGGATTGGTCGGGGATTGGATGTACCCAAGGTTGTGGGGAACCAGTATAAAATCCGTGTGTTTCCGTTTGTATTTTCGGTGATTGTCTGTCTCTATTTTTATATCTTGATTTGTTGAGTATTATATCTCTTGTAACTCGTTCATAATATATTGCAAGATCAATCCTTTTTTTGTATTCGCTGTGTAAAGATTCTTTCTTGTATTTCTTTGTAATCTTATATTTTTATTACTTATTCTTTCAGCAAAGCTGTGCATAAAATCTCTCTGGGAGTCGACTACTGTTCATAGAGAGTCGACAACCAGAAGTGTATTCTCTCTGATTTATTTTAAGATTACCTAAGTTGATTAAGAACCAAGCTTAGATCACTCTACTTGGTTTCTTAGGCAACATTAGAAGGTTTTGAATTGTGCTAACCAATTAGAACGAAAAAGTTTATATTTACACAACACTATTCAACCCCCATTCTAGTGTTGTTTACCATCCACATGATCCAACACTTGGTATCAGAGCAAGGTCAAAGGCAATGGCGTCAACAACATTCTACATCACTCATACACCTCCAATCTTTGACGGCAACTAATATTCCCAATGGAGAAAAAGAATGGAGATCTTCTTAGAGGCACAAGATCTAAAATACAAGAGATTTCTTAGAGAACCATATGAGATTCCAACCATGCCGCAAACTCAATGGAATCCGGATCAAGAAGAAGCCTACTTCAGAAACATAAAGGTAATTCACCTAATTTATATTGGTTTAACTGATAAGATGTTAGATCTTGTAGAAGAGGCAGATACCGCACACCAAATCCTTAACATATTGAACGAAAGATTCGGATCTAATTCAAATTTGATTCAATCACCCATGGAGACAATCAAATCTAATGACGAAGAGTTTGGAGAAGAAATATGCATGATGGCTCGTCAAGACGACAAAAATGAGGTTAGTGATTCCAGTTCCGATGAGGAAGATGATTTTGATATTGCCAGTGCATATGAAAATCCCTATAGAGAATATGAACGACTGACAAGAAAACATAAAATCTTGGACAAAAAGAACAAGATCTTACATGAGGAACAAGAAAGTCTAAAAATTAAATTTGACTCTCTTACTAATGAATACGAGTCTGCAAAACATTGCAGTAATGATCATAAGGAATTAAAAATCAAGTATGATAGATTAGTTCGTGACCATGATGATTTGAAAGATGAACATGTTTTATATGTTTCCACCGTGAATGATAAGTTAAATATTCTTGCAAGTGATATAGCTTCAAGTAAGCCCAAATATGAGGAACTTGTTCTACGACTTGAAAAGGTTAAGAGCAACCCAAATGTAAAAGCTACTTTATTTTTTATGCGTGCATCTACTTCGTATGACAAACCCAATCAAAATATTGTGCGAAAGAATCATGCTCCCTTAAATAGTAAGAATGCTAAGCATAATGATCACCATGATAATTCTTATCACAAAGTCTTTCGTCACAATCATATTACACACAATGTACATCATATTCATGGTTCCAACAGTTTTGCTAATAATACAATTTGGGTACCAAAACATTTAAGCAAACATGAAAAGAATATTTATGTTTCTACCATGTTAAAAAATATGCATAGGAAATTAAATTCTAATCGAATTTGGGTTCCTAATAAATGATCCTCCCATATGTGTATCTATTAGGGTATCCGCATGCTTCATGTATATCTCTTTGATACCCAACATTTAGGACTGTACATAATGATAGAAATTTTTTTTCTAACAAGTCGGACCCAATCATAAGTGGATACCAAACGTGTCAAATTATCTTCTTTCAGGACATGTGGATAATGGATAGCGGATTCTCCGCACACATGACATGGAATGCAAAATTGCTTAGCTATCTAAAAATGTATGATGGAGGAATTGTGACTTTTGGAGACAATAAGAAAGGTAAAATTATTGGCATAGGTAACATCGGTGATCCCTCAAAACTACTCATCAAATACGTAAGCTTGATAAGTGGGCTAAAGCACAACTTGTTAAGCATAAGCCAATTGTGCGATAAAGGTATGGAAGTCATTTTTACACTTGACTCTTGCTTGCTCTATGACAAGGATATGAAAAACATTCTTGTTAAAGGTAAGCAAGTAGAAAATATTTATGTGCTTAGAATAAATGAATATGATTCAAATGTATGCTTGATTGTTTCAACAAATGACCCTCTACCATGGTTGCATGGCACCGACATTTTGGTCATGTAAACATCAAAAATATGGATAAGATATCTAGGAAAGAGTTGGTGCAAGGACTTCCTAAATTGAATTTTAAATTGGATAAAATATGTGATTCATGTCAAATTGGCAAAATGCATAAAGTACATTTAAGTGTATTCGAGCTCTTAGCTCGAACATGCCACTTGAACTACTCCATATGGATTTGTTCGACCCGACTAGAACTCTGTCTCTTTATGACTCTAAATACTATTTGTCATAGTTGATGATTTTTCTCTATATAGGTGGGTATTATTCGTAACCCATAAGAATGATTCCTTCCGTGAGTTCGAAATATTTTTCAAAAGAATTGAACATTTATACTCTTTGAAAGTTATTTCTTTAAGAAGGTGATCACGTCGATAAATTTGAAATTGAACATTTTAAAAGATTTTGTGAAGAACGAGGTATTTTTCATACTTTTGCTTTTCCTAGAGTTGCTCCTCAAAATGGGGGAGTTGAAAGGAAGAATAGAACACTCCAAGAGTGTGCACGAACAATGTTGTGTGAAAGCAACCTTCCAAAAAGTTTTTGGGCTGAAGCTGTAGCAACCGCGTGCTATATTCAAAACAAAGTTTTAATAAGAAACCCTTTTGAAAAGACTCCGTATGAATTTTTGCTCCAACGAATCCCGAAAGTATCTTGTTTCAGAGTCTTTGGCTGTAAATGCTATATTCTGAACACTAAAGATAACTTAGATAAATTTGACTCCAAAGCGGATGAAGGCATATTTATCGGTTATTCTTTATGTAGTAAAGCCTATAGAATCTACAACAAATGTTCAGAAACTATTGTTGAAACCCTACATGTTACATTTGATGAATCTCTTTCTTACAACAATCATATTGAGGATGATAATATACCCACTGCATCTATCTTTGATAATACACTTATCTCTGTTGATAACACTCCAAATTCTTTACCAAAATCATTTCCTGAGGTTACACATCACCCACAGGCACAAGTCATTGGTAATATTGATGTAGGTGTTAGAACTAGATCTCAGATAGAACTCATGACACATGTTGTATTTGTTTCTAACATTGAGCTGAAAAAGATAGATGAGGCTTTTGCAGATGAAGCATGGATTGAAGCCATGCAAGAAGAGTTTCTACAATTTGAGTGAAATCAAGTATGGGAGTTAGTACCTAGGCCGGAAGATCGTCCAGTCATCGGCACTAAATGGGTATACCAAAACAAACTAGTCGAAGACGGAAATGTGGTAAGAAACAAAGCAAGGTTAGTAGCACAATGATATTCACAAGAAGAAGGTATAGATTTCGATGAAACTTTTGCTCATGTTGCTAGACTAGAATCTATTAGGATGCTACTTGCATTTGCATCATATAGACACTTTAAATTATACCAAATGGATGTGAAAAGCACATTCCTGAATGGACATATAAAGGAGGAAGTCTACGTTACACAACCTCCCAGATTTGAACATGATAAGAAAATAGAATATGTGTATAAGTTAAACAAAGCCTTAGATGGCCTAAAACAAGCTCCAAGAGCTTGGTATGAAAGATTAAGAAAATTCTTAATTGACTTGGGCTACAATGTTGGAAAAATAGGTACCACTTCATTTGTTAAGAAAATTCATGATGATGTTATTCTTGTCCAAATTTACGTAGATGACATCATTTTCGGATCTACTAACGAAGAACTTTATCAAGAGTTTGCTAAGTTAATGCAGGAAGAATTTGAAATGAGCCATATGGACGAGCTCACATACTTTCTCGGTTTGCAAATCAAACAAGGAAAAGAAGGAACATTTATTCATCAAACGAAGTATGATAAAGACTTGATCAAAAGGTTCAGGATGGAAACCGCATCAGGGAAGAACATACCTATGGTAATATCCACTTCTTTAAACAAAGACGAAGCAGGTAAAAAGATCGATCAGAAAACATATTGAGGTATGGTAGGTTCTTTTCTTTACTTAACCACAAGCCGACCCGATATAATGTTTAATTTATATGCATGTGCTAGATTTCAATGTGATCCTAGGAAATCACATCTTAAAACAGTAAAATACATATTTAGATATCTTAAAAACCACTTCTGACTTTGGATTATTTTATCCCAAAGGTAGCACATTTGATTTAACCTCTTTTAGTGATGCAGACTATGCTGGTTGTAAAGTCACAAGAAAAAGTACAAGTGGAACATGTCACTTTCTTGGACATTTCCTTGTTTTGTGGTTTAGCAAAAAGCAAAGTCAGTTTCACTATCAACCATTGAGGCAGAGTATATAGCTGCCGGACTTGCTAGTGTTCAAGTACTTTGGATGAAAAAAGTCCTAGTAGATTATGATGTTAATACATCTACATGTGTAATTTATTGTGATAATAAAAGCACTATTAATCTCCTAAAAATTCTATTCTTCATCCTAGAACAAAGCATATTGATATTAGACACGGATTTATAGATGATCACTGTGTCAAAAAGGATGTTGAACTTCAATATGTCTCCTCTGAATATCAAGTCGCAGATATTCTAACAAAACCTCTGCAAAAAGATGTATTCTCTAAACTTCGTAGAGATTTGGGTATTGTGGGAGAAAAAGAATTAACTAAATATTAATTTTTTTTATATTATATGTCATTTTTTAATGATGACAAGGGGAGAAAAGTATGAAATGCAAAAATGACTATATAGTTTTGCTAACGGCTTTGATACAGGGGGAGTACCACATCTAAGCAGGGGGAGTAAGTTTCTTTTAATTCATACTTTTACTTAAACTTACTTCATTTTTCATTTGGGTGTCATCATCAAAAAGGGGGAGAGTGATGGAAATTGAATTCCACCTCCAAGTGATTTTGATGATGAGCACACCAAATGAAGTTAGTGTACTAACTACACTACAATTAAGTGTACAGGTTGTGCGACAAATGAAAAGCTTTATGCATACTCCGGAGAAGCACAATCTATGCTCACATAGCAAAGACGAGGATGACGTTGCTAGCTTGATGATGAAGCTCACGCTCAAATGGAAAAGAAGCTCAAGAGAAGCTCGCATTCACATCATCTGATTAAGCTTCATGAAGACTCGTCCTAAGTCTATAGTGTGTGAGTTGTGTCTTTCTTAGGATTATGTTAAAGCCAACAGTAATTATAACACACACTCAAAATGATTTCAAAATTAAAATGTTTTCAAATGTTTTTAAATCATTTCAAAACTCTTGAGAGAAATTGCTAGCTTTTTCCTATCTTAGTAATTAATTTCCAGTACACCCTGGAGTTAATTACATCTCTTGCTAGTTAAGTTTCAGAAGAAACTGCTTTAGGAGTCTACTACCAAATGAGGGAGTCGACTACCAACTGGAAATCGATTTTCATCTGAAACACTCTGGGAATCGACTACCACTCCTAGGGAGTCGACTACCAGCTGTCGATTTTCAACGTTTTGATTTGTTTTAATTGTCTTTCCAATTCATTGCTTCCTTAATTTTCGGGGGCAAAATTCAAATCCGTTTTGAAATTCGAATCCTAACCTATCACTATAAATAGAGGAGGATATGAGATCACTTTTTATACACATCAATTTGAAGAATTCATTCTTGTGCTAAAACTCTCAAAGATCTTTCAATTTTCTTGCTCTCATTATGTTTAGCCAAATCTACTCTAAAGTTTCTGATCTCTTACTTTTAGCTGTTATTCTTTCTGTGAGATCAATTTTATTTGGCTAACGTTTTTCAAAATCCATGTTCTTTATTTTGATCTTATTTAAAAGGATTTTTGAAAACAACGATCTAGATCACGAAGAATAAAATTCATATCTTTGTGTGATCTAAGATCATATTTTGAATTATTTTATCCACGAATACACTTTGTCATATTTTATTTTGGCTATAGAATTCTGGGTGTAAATCCAAACTCCACTAATCTTTGTGTTGAGTTGGATATTGGTTTTCATTTTGTGATTTGTCCTTTGTTGTAAGGGAGTTGGAAATCCTAGACAAGTCTAGGTGTTGTAGTGTTGCAGTCGGAAATCCTGGTCAAGGCTAGGTGTGTGGAAAATCCTAACGAGTGAAGTTAGGTGCTTGTATTTGCCAAGGCAAATAGTGAAAATCTCGTACCGGATTGGTCGGAGACTATACATACCCAAGGTTGTGGGGAACCATGATAAAATCTGTGTGTTTGCGTTTGCATTTTCTGTGATTGTCTGTCTCTATTTTTATATCTTGATTTGTTGAGCATTATATCTCGTGTAACTCGTTCATAATATATTGCAAGATCAATCCTTTTTTTGTATTCGCTGTGTAAAGATTCTTTCTTGCATTTCTTTGTAATCTTATATTTTTATTAATTATTCTTTCAGCAAAGCTATGCATAAAATCTCTCTGGGATTCGACTACTGTTCATAGGGAGTCGACAACCAGAAGTGTATTCTCTCTGATTTATTTTAAGATTACCTAAGTTGATTAAGAACCAAGCGTAGATCACTCTACTTGGTTTCTTAGGCAACATTAGAAGGTTTTGAATTGTGCTAACCAATTAGAACGAAAAAGTTTATATTTACACAACACTATTCAACCCCCCTTCTAGTGTTGTTTGCCATCCACAGGATCCAACAAGAAGTACCGGTTCTAAAACCGGTTCCTACTAGAGTGTTAGGAGTTCCTACTGGGTCACGCGTTGACGTGTCCCCTCATGGTTTCAGGTGTGGGACCTGAGCAGACTGTGCATGTTTCGAAGATAGAGACCGGTGCTAGTTCTTTAGAGGTAGAGCCTACGGGCGATTTTGTCCAATTGGACTTCCCAGGGTTAGACTAGAGGGTGTGTTGTACGGGGTGTGGATACTTTTTGTACTTTTGGGTTGTGGGTTTCTCTTTTTGTTGTACCCCACTTTTGTACCTCCTTGTACAGCTGTTATATGTATATGAACTTTTTATAATGTAATGTAATGTTCTGTGTTGTTACTTTTTCCTTTCAGTACTGCGAGATTTATTTTTATGGGAGCACTTTACTTTTCTGTGTATTATTCCAATGTTGCTGTAGTGGCATGCTTATTTATTAATTTAACCACACACAAAATGCCTAGTAGTATTTGGATAAGAGGGCTTGAAGCCTGAGTCTGAATACTACAACGACCTCGTCAGCTACGTCTCTCAGTATTCGGGAGAGCGAGGCATGACACGGCAGTTTGGCAACCCTGATACGCCAAAGCATGGGAGGTACTCCGCTCACAAATGAGCAACTACCGCCTCCAAACCCGACCCTGACACCAACGAGAGGCGCGGCGATGCTCGGATATTCGAGAGATCCAAGGATGGGTCGACTAGAGAACGCCCCATACGGTACAACCCCCACATATCACCTATACAGCAAAGGGGGGAATGAGTATCGTTCTTTCGATTTTCTGGGATGACCCACCCCCTCCAACTACAAGGTGGTGACCCGCAACATCCTGGATCAGGTAATATACTGGGTCCTCCAGGTTACAACTCTTACAATCTTGCTGGTGGATACGGGAGGAGAGAGGAAATCCCAAACCGGTCCTCAGGAGCCACGTACACGCAAGGATGGAAATGGCAATCTCTACTCATCCAGTTTGCACTTCGAAAACCCCCATGAAGGAGAATATCACCTCCGCTCCTTCTCTTTCGAAGTTCAAACTTATGATGGCAGAGGCGACCCACGGTTGCACATCCACAAATAACTAAATGTGGTGTTGCTTCATGGGGCCGATGAGCTATACCTCTACCGAGCTTTTCACGCTACCCTTTTCAAGAGGGCGGAAAGCTGGTATGACGGGTTACCCGATGGTTGTCTCAGATCGCTCGACAAATTGGCCGATTTGTTCTGCAAACAATTCGTCGCAGGTCGATGACCCAAGAGGAAGTCCTTCCACCTCTTTACATTCAAGCAGAAGGATAATGAGTCAATTCGAGCCTTCTTCCAGCGATTCAATGACGAAAGGCTCGAAGTAGAAGATACACCTGATGTGACCGTCATCGCAGCTTTCGCTCAAGCGGTGCGGGATAAACATTTGCGAAGGGCACTCCACCAGTTCCCGTCTAACACCCTCGCAGAAATGTTCAATATATCAGATCGGTTCATCATCTTCGAAGAAGCAGAGGAACCAACTGAAGCTACTGGGAAAGGCACCCCCGCTTGTTGTGGAGACACTAAGCGGGAAAGACCAACTCAAGGAACCCCTCACCAGGAATCTCTAGACAAGAGGCCGAGAGAAAGAAGCCCTCGGAGCAAGGAGCACCCAACCTATGCGAGGCCAAGACAGAGGTCCTCGCTTATGCCCCACGGGAAGAACTAATCCTAGAATCTGCCAAGAAAGACAAATATGAGAAAAGGGACGACCTCAAGTTCTGCAAGTATCACAACGACTATGGAGACGATACCAATGACTGCTGGACACTCAAGAAGGAGATCAATACATTGGTCAAGCATGGATTTCCCAAGAACTCGGTTGTCGATCAATCCAGTAAAGAGGGGCCCTCGAAGCAGAAGGGCAAGACGACAGGGTCATCTGTCACTAAGGTGGTGGACTAACGAGCTTCTAAAGCTCAAGGTCAAATAAAAAGCGTGGGACAAATGTGACTCCTGATAAGACTCAGAAATACCTGTACGCTTTTTCACTTTCTTCAATAAAGCATGTTTTTCATCAAATAAAACTCTGCCTCCTCTTTGAAACAACTTTCTTCGATAGAGCATTCATGAATTTTATGAAAAGAGTCCCATCAGACTCCCAACAAAAAGGATTCTATTCTTAGGGAAATCTAGATGAGCCAAACTCATGTTGATGAAGCCCATGTGGACCCTAACATGTCGTCAGTTGTAAGTCAAAGGGCCACCCCTTCGCCACTAAATGGCCATAACGTGTCGTCAGTCGTCAGTCGAAGGGGCTACCCTTTCTCCACTGAACGACCCTAACATATTGTCAGCCGTAAGTCGAAGGGGCTACCCATTCTCCACTGAACGACTCTAACATGTCATCAACCGTAAGTCGAAGGGGCCATCCCTTTGCCACTGAATGACCCTAACATATCGTTAGCTGTAAGTCGAAGGGCCGACCCTTCGCCGTTGAACGACCTAACATGTCTTCAGCCATACTTTGAAGGGGCCGCCCCTTGGCCACTGAACGACATTCTCGTTTCGTCAGCCGTAAGTCGAAGGGCAACCCATTCGCCACTAAACGATTCTAATGTGTCGTCAGCTGTAAGTCGAAGGGGTTGCCCCTTTGCCAATGAATGACCCTAACATGTCATCAGCAGTAAGTCGAAGAGGCCACCCCTTTGCTACTGAACAACCCTCTCGTGTCGTCAGCCGTAAGTCGAAGAGCCACCCCTTCACCACAGAACGACACCCACGTGTCGTCAACCATAAGTCAAAGGGACCGCCCCCTTCGCTACTGAACGACCCTCTCGTGTCATCAACCGTAAGTCGAAGGGCCATCCCTTCGCCACTGGACAACCCTCTCGTGTCGTCAACCGTAAGTCTAAGGGGCTGTCCCTTTGCCACTGAACAGCCCTCTCATGTCGTCAGCCGTAAGTCAAAGGGGTCGTCCCTTCGCCACTGAACGACCCTCTCGTGTCGTTAGTCGTAAGTCAAAGGGCCACCCCTTCGCCATTGAATGACCCGAACGTGCCGTCAACCATAAGTCGAAGGGGCTGCCCTTCTCCACTAAAAGATCCTCTTGTGTCATAAGTTGAATGGGCCATCCCTTCTCCACTGAAAGACCCTAATGTGTCGTCAGCTATAATTCGAAGGGACCACCCCTTCGCCACTGAACGACCCTCTTGTGTCGTCAGCCGTAAGTCAAAGGGGCCACCCCTTCTCCGCTGAACGACCCTCTTGTGTCGTCAGCCGTAAGTCGAAGGGCCACCCCTTCGCCACTGAACGACCCTCTTGTGTCGTCATCCATAAGTCGAAGGGCCACCCCTTCCCTACTGAACGACTCCCTCATGTCATCAGCCATAAGTCAGAGGGGCCGCCCCTTCACCACTGAACAACCTTCTCGTGTCGTCAGCCATAAGTCGAAGGGCCACCCCTTTGCCACAGGACGACCCTAACATGTCGAAAATCGTAAGTCAAATGGGCCACCCATTCGCTACTGAATGACCCTAACATGTCGTCAGCCGTAAGTCGAAGGAGCCCCCCTTTGCCATTGAACGACCCTAGCGTGTCGTTAGTCGTAAGTCGAAGGGGCCAACCCTTTTCCACTAAACGAATCCCTTGTTGGATCGGGATCTAAGCCTAGAGGGGGTGAATATGCTTATAAAAATTCTCAGCAACCCACGAGAAATCACACGCAGCTATAATCACATACAGGGTAAACAATAAGCAATCACAGATGCACAGCAGATTTACCCTGGTTCAGTTGCACCCATGACCTACGTCAATCCCCGAAAGCAAAAAATATATTAGAAATATTACATAGTATAGCCTGTAGCTAGAGCACACAATCTACACTCGCCTGGCTCTCAGTACCTGCACACATCAAAGTGCTCAACAAAACTAATCATAGTATATGCTCTCCCTTAACTAGTTCCTACTAGTCAAGCCCCTCTTGTCTAGCACCCACCAGAAAAGACCTTAAAAGAATACAAAAGTGGTAAAGTTCTCCTACAGAGATCGTTACTACTACACACAAATAATAGTAAAAGAGTTTAGAGAATCTCAGTGCATAGACGTAGTCGTCTCTGTCAATCGGCATAGGCCAGCTCTCGTCTGGTAAGATGTAGATGTCTTGGCACGTCTGTACCTCAAGTTGTCGCTCTCTTTTGACTCCTCTTTGAATATTGCGGCCTTATCTTGATGGTGCAGCAACAGTGCGTGATCTGAACCCAGCAGTGCATGGACAGAACCCTGCTGTGCGTGGACAAAACCCTGCAGTGTGCCCGCAGTCCCTCGTAGTGCAAGCACAGACCCCTTGTTTTCTCTAGCAGTCCACGTACAGACCCCTCCTTGATGCTTTAGCAGCCTCCTCTTGGTGCTTGGGTGCTGCAACTTGCGACTATGGTTTCTCCTCCTCAATGACAACTTACGGCAATGGTGGTTGAAGCTTTGTAGGTTGCGTCTAGGAAGATCTCTTTGGTGTCTTGCGCAAGGTGAAGGAGATGCTTTGGCCTTGGAAAGATGAATGAGATTAGGACTTGTGCCTAGAGGAAGTTGGTAGCTTGGGATGCTCTTTGGCCTTGGTAGAAGCTTGCGGCAATAGGGTATTCTTAGCAGAAGCTTACGACAAGGCTAGGGTTGGGATGTAACTTGCGGCAAGGGGATCTTGAAGGATGTTGCGGCCTTGATGTGTGCTTTGGTTATAGAGTTGTGCAAGGAGATATAGAGAGTAATTTGGAGATGTAGCTTATGTCCATGGGCTTGGATGAAGAACTTTGGCCTAGGAGATGATAAAATATATGAAGCTATTCAGAATACAACTCATGCTAAAATAAATACCACTGGTTTAATACAGAGATTAAAATCAAAAACATATCACCATATTGTAGAGCACTGAGTTGTGATCATCCTGGCGTAAACGGTTCATCGATCTGAGCTCTGTGAAGAAAGTTATGCACTTTTTGTAGGAATATGATGCCCTCGAGGCCATTTATTCCTGTGTGAATAGCACAAACATCTTGTTCGAAATAACAGTAAGCTGTTTGGTGATGATTTATCTAAGTTATATTATAATTAGATATCGACTTAGGTAAAGTCCTGAGACTTTATGCAAGGTCAAACGGGTATCGAGATGAGTATCTCGATCATGGAGAAACGTTTGACCGTCTGTAGCATAAGTCTAAAATGGTTCGTGGTCGTAGATGTTCTGAGACAAGGATATCGAAACATCGGTTAGACCATTGTGTCTTAGTCTTCACCGTTTAGCGGTGGCGATGATCTCATGATCGCTTGACTTGGCGAAGTCGAAGACGAGACACAGGTGCTCATTAGAATGAGTTCACTGAACGATCCACTAGAGTTATCATATGGTTATATTGACCAATCTGTCAGTGATAACTCTGAGTGATGATAGGATAGTTGGTCTTTTGACTTGAGGTCATTTTGACGGACCTGTGCGTGAACGGTGCCACTTAGATCAACTGACCTAGCTTCGAGGCAAGGCCTGTCGAAACGTACGAGGCGAGTAATGACCAAGAGAGGATTCGTCTCTCACGGTCAATGGGAGTTAGTGTCGTAGAGTTAGTTCGGTCTTTAGTAAAAAATCTGCGCAGAGTATGTTGGAAGAAGTCCAACATTTATTGACTAAAGATTGATAGAAACTAACCGGGGTCAAGTTGTTGGGGTTGACAGTTTGACCGTACCCCAGACTTTATCTACACGACATAATTAAGACGAAAAGACTATAACTGCGGAATTCATCACGGAAACAGTCAGGGTGGTCCCGACAATACTCATGTCAATGAGTCAACCACATAATGATGATTCCTGAAGCAGGGACGGTAACCACTGCTCGTGGTCACTGCCGTATAGGGCTTCGAGCCCAACCTGTTGTAAGGGTCAGGCTGTAGGGTCTCACACAGGGTGCGATTCTTCGTCTAGTAATAGGTAGAAATTAGTTAGGGAGAATATTTTGCATTTTTGATGCAAGGGATGAAATAATTGCATTTGATGCAATATGATAATTTATGCTTAGATAGGGAATATTTTGCATTTGATGCAAAAGCGATTAAATTTGTATTAAATTGTTTAATACAATATTTAATAATATAAACGCAAGGAAAGGGTTACCGGTAAGACAGGTTCATCCCGCTCTAAACACAGGTTCGAACCGCGTCGAAAACGGAGTCCAAACGAGACCAAGCATTATGCTTTGTATCAATAACATATACTCATTAAGATAAACTGAGACTAAAACATAAGATTGATTATCATACTAACATAATGTATTGATCGTCATCAAAACAACATTAGTCTTGAACCCAAGAACTAACATGTCTTTGAGCCTATTTGAAGACTCAACTCTCTGAAAAATCTCAGGGTCTTGATAGTCGTTTGACGAAGGAATTACAGTCACCTGTTCAGTTTAACAGTCGACTGTCTTCTCTTCATCTGTCGTCTGTCCTATTCTCCCAGACGTTTTCCCGATTTCCTCAACTTACACAGCTTTCAATCACCTGTAGTAGGATTTACAGTCGCCTGTTGGTTCAACAATCGACTGTCTATGTCTCATCAGTCGACTGTCCATGAGGTAAGTTACCGTTATGAATTCTCACATACCCTCTGTCACTGTGCAGCAGTCGACTGTGAGTTCTTCAACAGTCGACTGCCTCAGGCACAGATTCTATCCGTTGAGTTTTTTCTCACGAATTTCAAAGGGGTTTTTGTTGATTTTGTTAGATAGGTTTGAGAAACCTATAAAAGGAGCCTCTACTGTTCCCTTGAGAGGCTAGACTCTTTGATAACCAAGTTACTAAATCATTCAAGCTTCTTTCTCTCAAGATCAAAGCTCTCAAATCCTAAAGCCCTAGAATTCCAATCTTTCATCTCTTGCTCTTCAACCTAGAACCAAAGAGAAATCTTCTAGGCATTTGGTGCAATCAAGAGAAAGGGCTTTCCTCTCTTCCAAGAGAGTCTTTCAACACACAAAACACTTCTCCTTGAAGTTCTATTTCAAGGCATAGGTGATTGTAAGTGTTGCTCAATTTCATATTTCATAACTTCAGTTATTTGATTTACTCTCGGTTTGTGAGAGTGGTTTGCTTGCTCCCAAGTTGTGGGAGTCAAGGTCAATCGATTGTATTTCGATTTCACTTGTAAGGTTGCTACAAGTGGGTTTTAAGGAAACCTCAAGTTAGGGTTCTAACTTGAGTATCTGGTTGTTAACCGGGTGGAAGGGACCTAGGATTACCGGGAACAAGTCGGGAAGTGACTTGGGTAATCCGAACCCTTGAAACATCCTTGCGTTTGCATTTGTTTCATTTTGCGTTTATTTCCATACCACACTATTTGTTGGTTAGGAATTTAATTTGGTGTAACTATCTTTTTAAATTACATAAACACTATTCAACCCCCCTTATAGTGTTTTCCTCATAGCTAGGGACCTTACAAGTGACACTGGAGGGAACATGCCTCCCCAAGGCCAGGAATCCTTGTGCAGAAGAAGCTCCGGATGGACCCGAGTCTCCCTCAAGTCTCCCTATAAATGAGTCCTCCACTCCTACGGAGGAATTTGCTCCACAGCTTTAGTCGACCCAGATGGCTTTGAGTCACTAAGGAGAATCCGCCGCCTCCTCTTACACCCCTCAATTGCAACCACCTCAAATTCAGTAAGGGGCTTCTCCTTTTCTTCCGCTGGAGACGGGCCACCTGAGTAGCCTCCTCGGTGACAACGGGTCGTTCCTCTGATGATCAAGGCGTCCTTTCTCCTAAAGGTGGCATCTGAGGAGATAACATGCTCTCCTCAGCTTCTCTGATAGAAGCATCGACTCTCTCCCTCAGCGCAGGGTCCACCTGATACTTCAGACCGACCATGCCTACAAAAGAAAAAATGTTGAGTCAGAGAACGAAGGTCGAATTGATGATAAGCATGACCGAATCGACCTTTCATCCACACGGTCTGGCGCAACACTAAGTCGGACCATAGCCACTTCGTCTTCCTCACATTCTTCGGTAGACTCCTCAATGTATCTGCAGTTTCCTTCTCCGATCCAGACAAGGGCTTATCATCAGCAAGGCCTAACTTAGGGACACTCCATCCAGTGTAAATCTTGCCTCTCCCTGAAAGACCACAAAAACGAACTCCTTTTTCCATTTGGAATTAGAAGTAGGGAGGTCATCAAACAGTTTACAGCCTCGACGGGCCGTTATCATATACCAGCTCAGAGTCTTGAGAGGAGGAATCGAGAAGAAGAAATTGAACAATTTTAGCGACGGTTCAATTCCTTTCATCACGTGCAAAGCAATAAAGCCCATCAATGCACCTATGGCGTTCGGCATAAACTGGCAGAGAGAAATGTTCAGGGTGCACAGCAAGTAGCACATGAAAGGGTGCATGGGGAATCGAAGCCCTCGTTGGAAGGCTTTGACGTATACCCCAACTCCCCGGTTACAAGGACGATGAACCCTCTCGTCCCTCCCCGGCACCCGGATCTGATAATCGAGGCAAACGTAATTTCTTTGAAACTCGGGGATCTGATCGGCTCGAACTTTGGATCTCATATTGGCAATTAGACCAGGCTCCATAGCCCCTTCTTTATTCTTCTGCATGACCGTAACCAAACTCCTCTCATAAACGTGAACAAAGGATGAAGCCATTTTTCAAAGCGAAAAAGCAAAACTAAGAGATACGAAGACGATATCTTCAAATTTCTACACTGGAACCGTCTTATATCGATAAGATTATATCGGCATGACGAAACAAGTGTCGAAGATCCCAGGCTTTAATAATGTCGGATTTCAAATCGGTGAACCATCCAAATCAACAAGGCAGACGTTTTGGCGCCTAGAACTTGAGTATTAATTCCTCGACTACCGTGTCCCATTGTTGAACCATTGGGCCGGCACTCAAGGTGACTCTACTGATGGGTGACTAAGGCCCACATGGAAAACCCGATCGACTCGGTCAAAACCCACCAGCCAGTTGCCCGTTACCTTCCCACCAATCAAACGTGGTATTAAAGGCAGGCTCATAAATAGAGAGAACATGGGCATCGTTTACTTCTAATAAAGGGGGAAGATCATGGCACCATAATGGTGACCTTTATCTTCCGATCGTCACTGAAAGGACCCAGGGGCCTATAAATACCAAAGAGTACCACTCCCAAGGTTGGAGTGCTAATACATAGACTCTATACTTGAATTCTTACATTTCTTCCACTAAAGTGCTTATGTTGTCGGATCTAAGATGAACCTCCGTGGGTCGATCTCTGTTGCTCCTAGCTCCATCTCTTCCTTAAGTTCCCAATCTAACTTAAGCATCGGAGGGGATATGGGTCTGGACCCAGATCTGACCCCCTGACGCTTCCTTGTGGTACAGATCTAAGGGTCACGATTCCGCAGGAAGGTCATTACAGAGCTTCTCATCCTCGATCGATCGATACACGAATCACTCAAGGGTCGATCGAGCATCGCAAGTCAACTTCATCCATCAACAACCCTAGTTCTTCCAACCCAGGATCACACACAACCGGTTGACGAGGCTCCGACTCAGTAGGAAGGGTCCACATAAGCAACTCAATTGTTTCGGTCAGTTTTGGCCTTAACACACGTGCAAGAGTCTGAAAAGATATGCTACCATTTGTTTCCTGGGAACAAGTGCACTGAACGACTATGTCTTAAATATTTTCAGTATTCTTTAAGAGATAATGCTATATCTTGGTTTAATTATTTGCATCATGACTCATTATCTAATTGGTTATCATTTCAGGTTGACTTCATTAAGAAATTCTTGCCTCCTTTCTTGTGGCAAGAACAGTGGCAGTAAGCTATATAACAGCAGATTGCAAACTTTATCAAAGCCGATGGGTAGGCTTACCATCAGGCTTTGAAGAGGTTCAACAATTTAATGCTTGCATGCCCACATCATGGCTTCCACGATGATTATCTCCTTCAGATCTTCTACACAGGATTACTTCCTCCTACGCCGGATTTCGTGCAAATGAGTTGTAATGGAAAATTTTATACATATATGACCGAGGATGCATGGTGGTACTTGCAGGACCTTGCATTGCATGAGCAAAATATGCTATCTAGAGATCAGTCCTTTAGAAATGAAGACAATGGCAAAAGCATTTCTTTTAAGGACACATTTCAGCAGGTCCTGGGATAGCCTGAGGAGTTACCTTGGAGTTATTACCGAAGCAACCCTATCGGACACCAAGAGGAATCATGTGAGATGGAGCTTCAAACCAATTAGAGCAGTTTGAGCGAGGATAGTTGGATAAGCACAAGGAGGTGGGTGATGGGGGTGTGTGTGGACTATGAGGGTGACACGATGCATTTCCATTTTGATGATGATGATGATGATGATGATGATGATGATGATGATGATGATAGGGTAGAGAGAAGCGATGGTGATAGCAAAATCGATGCTATTGAGGAGCATGAACCGTGTCTTCCTTCAGATTCATCTCCCATACCTAAGGTGTATGAGTACATTGGATGGACTGCTACATGTTATCGCTGGTATAATGTGGAAGATTTGTGCGAGGGAGAGACCTTACAGACTACAATGGAGCCCGAACCATACATCTGTTGGATCGTGATCTATGCCAAGAGGGGGGATGAATAGGCTTATAAAAACTTTTTGTGAGTACAAAAATAATGGCCTACTCAATCAGATAGTCACAGAGCAAATATGGTGCAGAGAAAATAAAGCAGAAGTAAACACAGAGTGCACATGATATTTACACTAGTTCGATCGCCCTTGATCTACTCCAGCCACAAAGTAATCGCTAGAAAAAATGGCAAGATACAAACCATAAAAAACTTCGTGCCCCAACACTCAGCTCACCAAGTGTATATCTCACTTCCCAGAGTGTCGAACAATACTACTCTAGCGAAAACTTTCCCTTGACTAGCTCCAACCAGTCAAGAGTCCCAAAATACCCCCAAAAACAAAAACTAAAATAAATACAAAGATCTACCAAACAATATCACAAATATAAATGAGATATGAGTTTAGAGGCTCAGTTTGTGATGATTTAGTAGTCCCTGTCAATAAGCTCATCATCACCTAAGCTCTGACGCAAACGATGCCCCAATCTGATGTCTGGATATCAAATTATTGCTTCTCGAAAGTGATTGCATATATAGAACTATAAAGTGGTCTGTATGTATAGCAATCTTCTTCCTTTGGAAATCTTTTGCAAGATGTGTGTAAAGTAAGTCTTTCAAAGTCCTAATATGCAATCGACAGATGATGCATGGGACTTTGCTTTCAGAGATTCACCGAGGTACGGATTCTTCACAGCATCAAAGGTTCTTTACAGCAACAAGTTGAATCTCGGTGGCTACCTCAATTCTCACGACACAACAGGGTTCTTGGTGGCAGGAAGATGATGATCACGGTAAGGTGGCGTTACAGCGGCCATAGGAAGATGATGTCATCGGCTGTTTTCTGCTGCCTGAAGATGTTGAGGACTTCACAGCCTATCACGTCACCACAAAAGAGATTATCATGACAGTAGGAAAACTTGTCAATGGCAGCAAAGAGGAAGTTGGTAGCACACAAGCTCATAACAGCTGGATAGGATTGCGACATAGGGTGAAGCTCATTTTCTATAGGATGAAGATTCTCACGGCAGTCTTGAAGATGCTCACAGTAGCAAGTTGATCTGAACGATGGAAGCAACGAATCACAGAGATTGAATGACGATGCTCTGCGGTCGTGTGACGAGGATGCAGTGGCCATGTGAAGTTGTAGGGTGAGGACACGCCTGTGTGAGGAAGTTGACGTGTCCATGTGAGGAAGGAGATGCAACGGCAGCTTGATATTGGGTTGACTTGTCCTTGTGCAAGGGATGATGCGGAAAGGGGGGAGAGTTAACCTTGCTTCTTATGTGATGAAGGAACCTTGGGTTGTATGCAACAAGGATGAGATCTCGGCATGGAGTTGTATGCAGCAAGGATGAGGTTTTAGACTTGGGGAGTTGCGTGTTGTGTGCTTGGGGAATCAATCTTTGTGGCCTTGAGAATTGTTTCAATGGAGTTGCTGGCTGTGACAATTAAGTAGGTTGCTTAGGAGAATAAGCTTGCGGCAACAAAACAAATTGGCCTGTGCATGCTAAAGGGTTTCTTTACTTGAGGAAAATGCTTTAGGCAATGGAGTTTTTGCCCTGAAAGTTGCTTGCGACAAGGAAGATGAAGGCTTGTGTTTTTCCTTTATCGGTTGGAAAAAATCTCCAATCATGTGTAGATTTGAGTTTCAAAATGGTGGCCGGCCCCTCTCTAGGGTTTTCAAAAAGATTTCTTCTTCTCTCAAAAGTGTTATGGGAACTAGGTGTATATATAGGACTTGGACCCAAGTAATTTGATTAAATTAAAACTCCTTGAAATTGAGTTGATATGATTTGCTTTCATCCTCTCTCCTTAGTACACTGAACTTGGTCAAAGTAGAACTCTTTTTGGATCCAAATTAAATCTAATTTGAATCCAAATTAAATCAAATTTGACCAATTCACATTCTCTTAAGCCAAATTGATTTGAATCTTTTTGAATTTAGCTTGTTATCCCTCTTTGTTGACCAAGTCAAAATCTCTTAATTACGAGATTGCCATCTCCCCATCTTTTGCTTGAATTTACATCATTGCCATTACTCCTAATTTACAACCTTGCCACTACGTTCTCCTCGATTGTTTGAACCTGAAAAACAATTAACAAACACATCAAAAATATTCACGAAGGTTTGTTATCATCAAACAAGAAATCAAAGATCATTGTATCCAACTATAAGTTGTATCCAATAATCTCCCCCTTTTGATGATGACAAACCATAATAAGATTTGATCAGTCAGCTCTATGTGATGTCATCGTGATATGTATTTGTGAAGTGTGGTGATGCATGTTAGCACGATATAAATCATAAGCAAGTTGCTTCCCCTATTGACATGCTCCCACTACCAAGTTGCTCCCCCCATCAATGTGCTTACCATGATCAATATCAAAGAGCTTACCATGATCAAATCTATCATTTTTCTCCCCCTTTTATTATCATCAAAAGAGCACTAAAGAAGTCCATATCAAATGTAATGTAAAAAATAGAACATTATTAATCGAGACATATAATTGCATTAAGAAATTAAAAATAATCACTTGATATTCAATTAATCTCATAACCATGATTAATACACCTTCGTGCTCATGTGATGATTAAATGTTACAACGTATAGGGAGAAGTTTTATGAAAATCCACCAAAAACAAATCAACTTTCAATATAACATATTCTCTTTTAAGATTGATTTTTCCCACCTCATGAAGCATGAGTTCAAGTTACCAACACCCATACATAGCCTATAAGGACTCTTAGATGAGGGGTGGCATTGCTTGATAGATATAAAACCAATGCTAAAGATTAATCTTAAAGCATAAGTTGGATACCCGTGGTTTGTCTCATTGTCATGGACCGTATCTATTTTTCATACGGAGCTCTTTTATTTTCTTTTTCATAATATGTATAAATATTTTTTTAACACATCTTTCTTTTCTTTTCACGGGCTCTAATTTTTATCCATGGCAGGATACTTCATATCCCGTAGAGTAATATGTTTTCAATATTTTTAATTCCTCTACCTACAACCACTTTCCCATATTTCATGAAAACAATTCCAAATGCACAATAACAATTAATCTTGTGAAAGTGGAAGGTGAAGGTGTAGAAATCAAGTTATTTAATTTATTGAACATGTCACGATCATTTAGAAAGTCTAATATGCAATTACAGTCATGACAATAATGCAAGATTTCTACATGGATATGAATCTCATTCAAAAGTGAAATTTTGATTGACAAAAGGAAGATATCCATTACGCACAATCTTTATAATTTTGCACTTTTCTCTTTTTTTTTAATTTTCAAATTTTCAAATTTTTATGGTTTTCAATTATCACAAAAAAATGAACATCAAACACAAAAAATTCACACCAAGAAAATGCATACACACCAAAAATCTTATGAAGGTATACAATGAGCTAAAACAAAAAATCATACATTCGCATTGTCGTTTGGCCAAGGAATTTCAATGAAATGTGATGTGATATCCATATCTCCTTGCCCCCCTCCATCTTACCTACACGGAAGATGTTATGTGTGACCTTGGAATCCAACAAGGTCCACCAGTGTTAGTCACAAAATCTTTAGGAACCTATACTTGTTTGTACTCTATTTTCGCGTTCTTATATAAGCAGTTATTATATATGTTCATCACTGTATCTTTAGGAACCCATATTTGTTTGAACTTCATATTCTTGTTCCTATATGGACATTTATTACATGTGTGACCAACACACCCACAAAGTATAGCACTTAGCAGAAACATTCTTATCTTTAATGGTTTCATTGTGAACTCTCTTATTTTTATGTTTTTAACGTGTCTAACTCCATATCGTAGTCCTCTCCTATGTTTGTCATGCAATTGATTTTCAAAAATGATATCTAGTGTTTTTTTTCAATTCCAAATTTCTTGATGGTCAACTGTAGGTTATAAACTTTGGATTTCAAATACAGATTTTCGTTCACAAGGAAAGTGTTTCTACTTATGAAGGCTTTCTTCTTTTCTTCTTCAATCTTTTTAAGCTCTTCAATTTTCTTCTCTATGTCAATTACTTCCTCTTTAGATGTCGTTATTTTAATTTCTAGCTTGGGACAGTAATGACCCGCTCTCTGGTGGCCATTACTTGTTTGCTTTTAATTGCAGGTCTGCAGTTTACCAGTGAAATCAATATAGCCACAATCCAAAGATGTACCAAATACTCAAACCAGCATACAAACATTATTACAATCAGAATTTAAAATATAGCAGCAAACGGCACTCTCTAACCAAATACATAAAAGGAAGTATAGAAAGGAAATGCGAAAGGGAAATAAATAATATAACACACACACCAACATAAGCGGCTAAAACTCTACAGTCTCCGGGTCGAATTCTGGCTCTTCGAACTTAGGGACAACTTCCTCGCTCTGGTCATCGTCTGCCGGTGCCATAAATGGAACTGTAGGTAAGTCGTAACAATTCTAAATATAGAAAAGAAGCAGTGCACAAGTATGACACAAGTAACTACATACAAGCAGACCAGAGTGAAAAGTAAAGTACAGAACAACAACTGTACACAACTGAGTAGTAAAAGTAAACAGAACTGAAAGGAGAGAGCAACTGTACTTTGGTAGTGTAAGTTTAACAGGCTACTGCTATAGCTACAAGTACGACAAGTAGGGTACTGGTGACTGCACAGGTGTAGTAGGTAAAGTGCATGTGTTACTAAGAAGTGATCGTGCAAGCTACACTACAACTATGTGAATCAAGTCAGAGAGTATAATATGTGACCATTGAGTTCATCTCTTGCCCGGATGCGCTTACCCAGAAGAATGTCGAAATGTAGGCATCTAGACAGGATACTGACACGGGCAGCATATTTATGTTTGCCGATACACAGGCAGCTAGACATGTAGATGAACTCTAGTCACTTCCACATCCTCTCAAACTATGAGTTACCCCAAAACCCCAGTGAAGTGTCAAGTGTTACATGGGAGTCTTCACAAGATGTTCCATACGATGTATCACACGATGCTAGGCAAACCAAGACCACTGGTTGACTTTCTTATTGAAAACCAGAAATGTAGGAAACTCATTTCAAAGCTGACGGTGCCAAAGCGCAGTGGATGCTAAGAAATTAGATGATAGAGACAAGTCCAACATTCGGGGTGTCGATTCCATGATTAGAGCATGTGGTAGTGTTGTTTAGCACACAATTTACCCAAGTTGATGGTTGTGTGCTACAACCACCAAAGTTGAAAGTTGGCAAAATAATCTGTAGTTGATTAATTTCCTATTAGATTATGTCTCTAGTTTGGTTCAAGTCAAATAGCCGTTCTGAGGCTATAACTGATGTTCTAAGTTCGTACGAGTACACTTAACTAGTTTTCTAAATCTAGAATTTATTGCGACTTACTGATTTCGAGGTTGTCGTATCAAGCTGGGACTAGATCTAGGGCTTTGACAGAAGTTGGTGCACGAGAACTGGTACCTGAAAATACAAGAATAATTGGTTAAAGAACACGACATTTCCTATCTAAATAATTTGATCGTTTTGATTTTATAAAGGATCGAAACAGTGTCAAAAAGCATTCTGAATTTTTATATATGCTAGATATGAAGAAAATAAATTTATTGAAGGAGGAAATATTTTTCTGAAGCTTCTGGTAATTTTTATAATTTTTAAAAGCTCAAAATGGGTTTAAAAACTAATTTTAATTAGTTATCGTGTTAATTCAATAATTTTTTCTGGGTGAAATATGCATCAGAAAGTTGCAAGTGAGCTGTCAAAATGACCGTCTCAAAGAGTACTACAACATATATTTTTCCACGTATCAGTTTACATGAAAATAACAAGTTATGGATTTTCAAGTGAAAATGACGTATTTAAGTTTTAGGCTTAAAATTTTATTTTGGAAAAACTACCCGTCTGATTGAGATGAAACTAGTGCCAGTGGATCCAGAATGTCATTTTTGATTTTCTGGAGCTGGCAGTGTATTTTATTGATGCTTATAAACTATAAACCTCATATAATTTCAATATATATCTGTATTTTCGTATATGTGTACGAATACGTATTTTTACCTCCATATAACTCATTCCCTTCGTTTCCGTTTGCTGAGGGGTGTCTCTGGCGCTCTCGATGGTGGCACGGGGCAGGCGGCGAGCGGAGACGACAACAGCGGCAGCGGCGGTCTGCGACGGCGATCGAGCAGAGCGGCGGCGCTGTGGAAGACTGAGGGCGGAGGAGGATGAGACTGGGGTGCTGCTAGGCGGGGTTCTTTGTCGGAGCTCTGGGCTAGCGGCGATGAGCTGCTGGCTTCGGAGGGCGGAGATGGAGGCGGTGCAGGCAAAGACGGGGGAGCAGTCGGAGAGCGGGGGAAAGTCGACAGTGGCAACGTGAAAAGCGCTGGGCTCGTTGGTTAGAGCAGCGTCATAGGTTCGGAGATGGAGGTGGGTGTGTTCGGGATGTCTTCGGACTTCACGGCGGCACCTGGGGCGAAGCGGGGCGGAGACGGCATCGTAATGAGGCGACGGGCGGCGTCGACGTCCACCGGAGGTAGGAGGAGAGGGAACGAGAGTTTGAGAGAGAGAGGGAGGGCTTTCGAGGGCTGCCAATGGCAGTGGCAGCGTGCGAAGCGTCAGGCGGAGGGCGGTGGTCAACCGCCAGAGGGAGAGAGTGAGAGAGCGGGAGAGGGAGAGAGGTTCGGGCTTAGGGGAGAGAACGAGATATATATATATATATAGCATGGGTTTACACAAAAGGGGGAGGGAGAGGTTTTGAATGGGAAGGGGTGTTTGTGTGAGCTAAGGGAAAGTAGGGGGGTTTATTTATAGTTAATAGGAATTAATAAACAATTAGCATTCTTTAGTAAAATGTAATTAATACATTTGATAGATAATTAATGATATTAAGTTTAACTTTAGACTAAGCTTAGAAAGAAAATTTGAAACGTGGGAACGTGTTAAGCTTTTTGGGTTAAATTAATTAGTAAATAGATATGGGTAAAAGGTAATTAGCGAAGGTAATTAACGAATGTGATTATGAAATTACGATTTTTCCCCTGGGAGTAAACGTGTCCAAAAAATTTCGAAAACATACCCAGGGGTTCATATCAGTGCGAGGATCACGAATATGAGTTTCATTTCAGGGTTTAAGCTACAGAGATAGGAGTTTTAGGCCAAAACGTTTAGAAAGCAGGTTTACGGGTTCTAGGTCGATTTAACGTCAGAAAATTACGAAATTAATATGGGGAGCCAAAAATGATCATAGAATGATACTGTAGAAGTTTGAAAATGTTTGGATGATGTTTGTATAGAAAATTAATTCATTCAGCTAAAACAGTAATAATTGAAAAATGAATTATTATACATTGTTTAGAGGTATTTGATGAAACTCGAACTTACTGAAATACACTATAACTAATTTGATGCCTCAAAATATTTCTTACAAAGGTTTTCATAAATCATTTTTGATATAAAACTCTTGACCAACCATTATAAAATGCTTTTAAAAATGTGAAAATACGTGAAACACATAAATAGATGTATTGACGAATACGGGTCGTTACATCCTACCCTCCTTAAAATAATTTCGACCTCAGAATTTAGAAGACCAATAATTGCCTAAGCAATTTAACGATCGAAAAGAAGGCTTGATGAACAATTACGACTAAGTAAAATAAGGTGTTAATAGCATGAAATATAATGTGATATCATAGCATCAAGAAAACAAGAGATGTTATATATGAATACATACAATTGACATCACCATAACTTCTGTAACTAGTCCTGAGACCAGTATCATCATAATAATTATCTTGACTTTTCATGTAGCCAAAATAAAAATGGCGTTACATGAAAATGATAGTGTAACGCCCCGCTTCGCGGAATACCCGATAAGTACGAATCCTTATCAGGTATTCCCGAAGAGGCGGGCGCTACGGAAGAGAAGTTCAACATTTCAAAACTCAAACAGGTCCACTGCGCACTGCTGGGATAGTACCTGTAGCATTCCAAACGTCACAGATCACAAAAGACAAGGAGCCAATAAACCAACCATGGTATACATAACTATACATATCTATACCACAAGTCCATGTATAATATCATTATACACATCTCAACTACAACCGTTACCCAAGACTATCAAGTGTACAACAACGTAATCCGAATCTCTCTCACCCTCTCAAATACCTTCAACTCCAACCCGCTGCACTAGTGGGCCTCCAGCTCCACGAGCCATCACCTGAAAAATAACCACGGGACACGTCACAGCGTGACCCAGTAGGATGTCCAAACCCCAACTCACTTGGTGCGAAAGTATGCAATGCACTATTGCAACACCTAGAAATAACTCATGGCATATCATGAAAATGGAAGTATACAAGCATACGCTTACATCACCCATATTAAGCTGCAAATGACATCAATAACAAAATCTCGTACCTGCGGCAAGGGTAACCTGCAAAACAAAGTGAGGGCTACGAATAGAGGAGCAACAATATAGACAAAACAAGTAGAGGCGACAAGTACAAGAACGCTAAAAATTCTTTTAGAGCTTCTAACTCGGTAGTTGTCGAACCCTCTTACTAATTTCCTTCTATCTAATTTTTCAAACGGGTTTTCTTTTAAGCATGGAGTTGTCTACAAAAATTTCGGCAGAGTTTCTCTTGTATTTATCAACATTTTCCAATTACAACATACTTATTATCAAAAAGGAACCTGCTATAATCATAAACAGGAATACAACCCTTGCTCACAAAAATCATAGGAGTGGTGCCATAAAGGACGTAGCAACAACAAGCCAACATGCTCATAAGTGCACTACTATCAAGTCTCCATTCAAGATTTAGACACAAGCTTAACCAACGATACATAAAGAAGGCATTATTAAAAGCTACCAACATTCACTTGCCTTCAGACTTAAATCTATCAACATTAAGATTCAACAATGAGACTATAATGTCATCACAAATTTACTCCCAACATAATTCTTACAATAAGAATCCATTACTTGATATAAACTTATTCCCGCATTCAAGTTACTAGCTTTAATCAAATTACACAAAATGCAAACAAGTAGCAACTTGACCATTCCTAATTGGCACATCACATAGGAAAAGCACTCACTACTAAATAATTTCAAAAGTTCCCTAACATTTAATCCCGGTACAAGCCATAACCCCTTCACAAATACTTTCTAAACGAGCAACTTGAATAAATTGCTACCTTTTAAAGAATTTACTTATGAATCTTGTTTCGTTTTCTAAAGAAATTCCTTAGGGAGCTTGAATAAATATGCAAGTTTTAATAGCCACATATAACTTGAAAGAGTCACTTAAACATTAGAATGAAAGATCCAATCCTAAAATTAGAGATGGAAAAGGAGGGGATTACAATGGCCCATCTTTTTCCTTTCATTCATGAATTCAATCCTTAACAAATTTTTACCTCTTCACCTTAGAGTAGCATACACAAATCCACCAAGCCCCCAATTGGAATTTCATGCACAAGATGAAATCCCACAACAACAACCCAATAACTATTACAACAACAACAACAACAACAAGGATAATAACATTTGTTAACAACTAACAACCATGTTTACCAACGTACCAACACTCAAGCACCAATTACATCAATGGCCACATTCATTCTTAAAGGTTAACCATCACACACTTACAACTACAAATCACCCAAAACTGCTAAATGATGCCATAATGTATATGATGCACAAGTAATGCGATGCAATGCAATGCAATGCAAGGGGATCCCAAGAATGAGTCGGCGTGCACGTGTATCGTGATTTCTACTCTGATATCAACGTGGTGCCACCACCACGTGGAGACACCTAATGGATCAAGAGGTGGCCAACGGCGTGTTCACCCGCCTCCTACCGCGGCACTTTGTCCATGCCCGTGCACTCCACCTCGTGTCCTAATCATATCTTTTCACCATCATTCCATATTCCGCATAAAAACAACAACAACACATTGCCGATCTCCCCTTCTCGATTCATTTTATATGAATCTCATTATCATACCAAGCAAAATTGAAATAAAAGCTTCCAACTTTCTAAAAGGGGAACAATTGCACAAAAGAGAACAATTTAACATAATTAATGGAATGAGGCAATCAAGGCGACATGGACTAAAACCATAGCATCAATTAATTTCAACACCTCATTTAAGTTCAACACAACAAGAAGTGAAAGGTTAAAGCCCCTAACAATTTCAACAAACAATAACTCAATATGACATGATGGTCCTGGGAAGTAAGGAGGTCATATGTCATTCACATTTCACAAGCTTTCTATTTTATTTCTTTTCATAGCTTTCCTTACCAACACGATACCGAGACACTAGGGTGCACCAACATCCTAGGCCGAATTGATGGGTAGCTTCAAGCCCCCAATTATATCACTTAATCATGGTCAATTTCACCATTCAACGCATTATTACAAACTTCCCATTTTCATGCAAGGGGAACTTAATAAAAGTTTACAACATCCCCAAATGATCGTCAAAATGAGATCGATTTCCCGTCATCAACAACTCCACGAGTCAAAGTGAGGGCAATGTTACAAATATAATGAAGCCAGGCATTCCATTTCATGCAATTAAGGTTAACATTTTAATCCCATACCATAACTACCATTCCACTACATATTGCGTACTTCATTCTTAATCTACAACTTGCCTTCAACTGAAACATCTTCATGGCACTAGGGCTCTTCAAACCCCAGGCCGAATTTCAAGGGTGGCCGCAAGCCCCCATTTTAAACACACATCCATACCCAATTGCACATCCAAATTCATTGGTCATATACTTCACATTAGTCATACAAAAGAAGTTGAATAAAAGACATCCAACATGCAAAATGAGAACTATTGCACATAATTCGTAAGACAAAATATTCAAGAGCCCATCTTTAACACACATTCTTGGCCAAATTCACCTCACAATTTTTGTCATATTACACAATGTCCCTACCAAGAAAAATTGAATAATAAGCTTCTAACATTTCTGTATGAGAGCAATTTTCACAATTTCACAAATTTAAGAAGCAAGCCTTTCAATTTGCACCATGGATCATCAATTCCGAAATTTTAATGCTAAATCCCCAAATCATGGCATCAAGAACTCAACATCCCTATAATTTTAACATAGAATGCACCATATGGAGTATTGGTCACAAACCCTAAAAAGATGCAATTTTTCACATCAAGATGAAATGAAATGAAGCAAGAGAATTGGGATTGGACTCCTACCTCAACCAAGATGCCGATTCCTCTTCCAATTCCAAGCTCAAGCCCTAATTTCACAATTTTCCCCCATCAATCCTTCTCCAAGCTCCCAAGAATCCCAACCCTAGCTTCCTCCTCTTCTCTTCCTCCTTCCTCTACTACTTCTTCTTTGTTTTGCCTGGACATTTCGGCCAGCAAATAGGATGGAGGGTGTGGGGAAATTTCAGCCTGTGGATGGGAAGGTGGGAGAAGACTAAAAGAAAGAAGAAGAAGAAGAAGAAGAAGAGGAAGAAGTTAACAATGGGCTCTTTTCTCCTTCCTTTTTGTTTTGTTGTTTTTTTATTGCTGGAGGGTTTCGGCCAAGCCCAGGTGAATTCGGCAGCAAGCCATGGGGGGAGGCTGCGTTGGCTTGGGGAAGAAGGGGGAAGAAGAAGAAAAAGAAAAGAATTGAAAGGAAGATTGTAGAATGGCTTGGGTATTTACAAGTTTGTCATTCCTAATTGATTCAACCCCTCTTCTCTCATCTATTAGTCTAGCCCAACTATCAAAACCCAATCAATAGGAACTAACAATAATCCAAGCCCATCTCTAGCTACCAAACTTAATTAGCCTTCACAATAGTATTGATATGATTGATCAACATCACTAATAAAGAAAAATACTATTACCCATAATAAGAACACCACCACCAAAAATAACTACCAAACATCAATAATAATAATAAAATCTTTCATTAGTAATTATCCCAATATCACCAATTCTCATGAACACACCATTTCACTATACACACTTACCAACTAAAATTGCTAAGCACGCTAATGAACGCCAATAGCCTGCTAATAATAATATCAATGTACTATCCAACCACACGCAATCACCTATATATCCAAGGTATATCATAGTCACCTTAGTCATACATGTGGGAATTTACTATGCACACAACAAAATTTACTATACACACACATTAACGGTATTTCATGCATACGGGCATTACAATCTACCCACCTTAAAAATAAAGTTCGTCCTCGAACTTTCTAACTTAGGTCAAGGCTGAGGATGACTAGAGATGTATAGGGTCACTCTACTCCGTCATATAGATAAAACACTTTCAGATACCAACGCCTGCACTAGGTCATACACACACAAGTATAACATTCCAATCATACCCCCATGCACTGCCATCCGAAGTCATACAACCACCTATGTCGCCATGTACACATCTCAACATACACCCATATGTCATACATAGAGTCTTACACATCAACATCCATACACCCATATGACACTATCTCTATCCCAACACCGGCGTAAGCGCACCCGCTTACCACCAGACATGCAACTGTATACATCGTACATATATACGCCCAGGGATGCCCACTCACACCTGAGTGGAATACAAGAATCCATACAAACAACACACCATATCTATGTGCACATTCACCACATTATACAGGTACAAACAGCACACCATATCTATAGACGGCCTAGAGATCAATCAACGATAGAATCTCATGATACACATTACTCGTAGACTACCATTCATTAACACGTAAACATGTTCACCTCTAACCTAGTCATACAATCATGTATGTCCCCTAACATCCATCCAACATTCACAGGTATGTCAGCACACAAGATTCACCATATCAGCACCAATACACGTAGTTAATCACATATAACTATATTCATCCACATTCAGGCGTAAGCATACCAGCTCACAGCCATGCTTGTGTCACATACTCATCATAGACCATCGTCATATGCGCTCATACTTATACATAGGAGTATATCGTCTCAATATACTCGACAAGCCATTCACTACTTATATAGCGAGCAATACATAAGTAAGTATACATCCATACATCCATACATATGCATAAACATATATACTCAACCAACACTCTCATGGCAACTCTCAGGGGTTCTTCACCTTAAGCTTCTGATATTCAGGTCCTATCCCAAGGCTGGACTCTACCCACCTTAAGACGCAACTACTCTCAGAACACTACACGCACCACCCTACACAGTCGCAGTGCGGTGACCAGCATGGGCCACCAAATGTAACGCCCCGCTCCCCGGAATACCCGATAAGTACGAATCCTTATCAGGTATTCCCGAAGAGGCGGGCGCTACGGAAGAGAAGTTCAACATTTCAAAACTCAAACAGGTCCACTGCGCACTGCTGGGATAGTACCTGTAGCATTCCAAACGTAACAGATCACAAAAGACAAGGAGCCAATAAACCAACCATTGTATACATAACTATACATATCTATACCACAAGTCCAAGTACAATATCATTATACACATCTCAACTACAACCGTTACCCATGACTATCAAGTGTACAACAACGTAATCTGAATCTCTCACACCCTCTCAAATACCTTCAACTCCAACCAGCTGCACTAGTGGGCCTCCAGCTCCACGAGCTATCACCTGAAAAATAACCACGGGACACGTCACAGCGTGACCCAGTAGGATGTCCAAACCCCAACTCACTTGGTGCGAAAGTATGCAATGCACTATTGCAACACCTAGAAATAACTCATGGCATATCATGAAAATGGAAGTATACAAGCATACGCTTACATCACCCATATTAAGCTACAAATGACATCAATAACAAAATCTCGTACCTGCGGCAAGGGTAACCTGCAAAACAAAGTGAGGGCTACGAATAGAGGAGCAACAATATAGACAAAACAACTAGAGGCGACAAGTACAAGAACGCTAAAAATTCTTTTAGAGCTTCTAACTCGGTAGTTGTCGAATCCTCTTACTAATTTCCTTCTATCTAATTTTTCAAACGGGTTTTCTTTTCAGCATGGAGTTGTTTACAAAAATTTCGGCAGAGTTTCTTTTGTATTTATCAACATTTTCCAATTACAACATACTTATTATCAAAAAGGAACCTGCTATAATCATAAACAGGAATACAACCCTTGCTCACAAAAATCATAGGAGTGGTGCCATAAAGGACGTAGCAACAACAAGCCAACATGCTCATAAGTGCACTACTATCAAGTCTCCATTCAAGATTTAGACACAAGCTTAACCAACGATACATAAAGAAGGCATTATTAAAAGCTACCAACATTCACTTGCCTTCAGACTTAAATCTATCAACATTAAGATTCAACAATGAGACTATAATGTCATCACAAATTTACTCCCAACATAATTCTTACAATAAGAATCCATTACTTGATATAAACTTATTCCCGCATTCAAGTTACTAGCTTTAATCAAATTACACAAAATGCAAACAAGTAGCAACTTGACCATTCCTAATTGGCACATCACATAGGAAAAGCACTCACTACTAAATAATTTCAAAAGTTCCCTAACATTTAATCCCGGTACAAGCCATAACCCCTTCACAAATACTTTCTAAACGAGCAACTTGAATAAATTGCTACCTTTTAAAGAATTTACTTATGAATCTTGTTTCGTTTTCTAAAGAAATTCCTTAGGGAGCTTGAATAAATATGCAAGTTTTAATAGCCACATATAACTTGAAAGAGTCACTTAAGCATTAGAATGAAAGATCCTATCCTAAAATTAGAGATGGAAAAGGAGGGGATTACAATGGCCCATCTTTTTCCTTGCATTCATGAATTCAATCCTTAACAAATTTTTACCTCTTCACCTTAGAGTAGCATACACAAATCCACCAAGCCCCCAATTTGAATTTCATGCACAAGATGAAATCCCACAACAACAACCCAATAACTATTACAACAACAACAACAACAACAACAAGGATAATAACATTTGTTAACAACTAACAACCATGTTTACCAACGTACCAACACTCAAGCACCAATTACATCAATGGCCACATTCATTATTAAAGGTTAACCATCACACACTTACAACTACAAATCACCCAAAACTGCTAAATGATGCCATAATGTATATGATGCACAAGTAATGCGATGCAATGCAATGCAATGCAAGGGGATCCCAAGAATGAGCCGGCGTGCACGTGTATCGTGATTTCTACTCTGATATCAACGTGGTGCCACCACCACGTGGAGCCACCTAATGGATCAAGAGGTGGCCAACGGCGTGTTCACCCGCCTCCTACCGCGGCACTTTGTCTATGCCTGTGCACTCCACCTCGTGTCCTAATCACATCTTTTCACCATCATTCCATATTCCGCATAAAAACAACAACAACACATTGCCGATCTCCCCTTCTCGATTCATTTTATATAAATCTCATTATCATACCAAGCAAAATTGAAATAAAAGCTTCCAACTTTCTAAAAGGGGAACAATTGCACAAAAGAGAACAATTTAACATAATTAATGGAATGAGGCAGCCAAGGCGACATGGACTAAAACCATAGAATCAATTAATTTCAACACCTCATTTAAGTTCAACACAACAAGAAGTGGAAGGTTAAAGCCCCTTACAATTTCAACAAACAATAACTCAATATGACATGATGGTCCTGGGAAGTAAGGAGGTCATATGTCATTCACATTTCACAAGCTTTCTATTTTATTTCTTTTCATAGCTTTCCTTACCAACACGATACCGAGACACTAGGGTGCACCAACATCCTAGGCCGAATTGATGGGTAGCTTCAAGCCCCCAATTATATCACTTAATCATGGTCAATTTCACCATTCAACGCATTATTACAAACTTCCCATTTTCATGCAAGGGGAACTTAATAAAAGTTTACAACATCCCCAAATGATCGTCAAAATGAGATCGATTTCCCGTCATCAACAACTCCACGAGTCAAAGTGAGGGCAATGTTACAAATATAATGAAGCCAGGCATTCCATTTCATGCAATTAAGGTTAACATTTTAATCCCATACCATAACTACCATTCCACTACATATTGCGTACTTCATTCTTAATCTACAACTTGCCTTCAACTGAAACATCTTCATGGCACTAGGGCTCTTCAAACCCCAGGCCGAATTTCAAGGGTGGCCGCAAGCCCCCATTTTAAACACAAATCCATACCCAATTGCACATCCAAATTCATTGGTCACATACTTCACATTAGTCATACAAAAGAAGTTGAATAAAAGACATCCATCATGCAAAATGAGAACTATTGCACATAATTCGTAAGACAAAATATTCAAGAGCCCATCTTTAACACACATTCTTGGCCAAATTCACCTCACAATTTTTGTCATATTACACAATGTCCCTACCAAGAAAAATTGAATAATAAGCTTCTAACATTTCTATATGAGAGCAATTTTCACAATTTCACAAATTTAAGAACCAAGCCTTTCAATTTGCACCATGGATCACCAATTCCGAAATTTTAATGCTAAATCCCCAAATCATGGCATCAAGAACTCAACATCCCTATAATTTTAACATAGAATGCAGCATATGGAGTATTGGTCACAAACCCTAAAAAGATGCAATTTTTCACATCAAGATGAAATGAAATGAAGCAAGAGAATTGGGATTGGACTCCTACCTCAACCAAGATGCCGATTCCTCTTCCAATTCCAAGCTCAAGCCCTAATTTCACAATTTTCCCCCATCAATCTTTCTCCAAGCTCCCAAGAATCCCAACCCTAGCTTCCTCCTCTTCTCTTCCTCCTTCCTCTACTACTTCTTCTTTGTTTTGCCTGGACATTTCGGCCAGCAAATAGGATGGAGGGTGTGGGGAAATTTCGGCCTGTGGATGGGAAGGTGGGAGAAGACTAAAAGAAAGAAGAAGAAGAAGAAGAAGAGGAAGAAGTTAACAATGGGCTCTTTTCTCCTTCCTTTTTGTTTTGTTGTTTTTTTATTGCTGGAGGGTTTCGGCCAAGCCCAGGTGAATTCGACAGCAAGCCATGGGGGGAGGCTGCGTTGGCTTGGGGAAGAAGGGGGAAGAAGAAGAAAAAGAAAAGAATTGAAAGGAAGATTGTAGAATGGCTTGGGTATTTACAAGTTTGCCATTCCTAATTGATTCAACCCCTCTTCTCTCATCTATTAGTCTAGCCCAACTATCAAAACCCAATCAATAGGAACTAACAATAATCCAAGCCCATCTCTAGCTACCAAACTTAATTAGCCTTCACAATAGTATTGATATGATTGATTAACATCACTAATAAAGAAAAATACTATTACCCATAATAAGAACACCACCACCAAAAATAACTACCAAACATCAATAATAATAATAAAATCTGTCATTAGTAATTATCCCAATATCACTAATTCTCATGAACACACCATTTCACTATACACACTTACCAACTAAAATTGCTAAGCACGCTAATGAACGCCAATAGCCTGCTAACAATAATATCAATGTACTATCCAACCACACGCAATCACCTATATATCCAAGGTATATCATAGTCACCTTAGTCATACATGTGGGAATTTACTATGCACACAACAAAATTTACTATACACACACACATTAACGGTATTTCACGCATACGGGCATTACAGATAGCTATTATGATAACATCTGTTCGAACTTGAAACTTGAGGTGATAAGCTAGTAGTAAGCTATATAAACCACATCAAAAGGTAGATCATAAAGTCTACTCGTGCTAATGGTGACTAAATGGGTCTAGTCAAAGATGGCATTCATAGCATAGCCTACAAAGGGGGCATCTACAAATCCATATGCATTCGTGCTTTTACTCATCACAATCTAAGCACCAATGACATCAATTTCCATATTGCCCAACCACAGGCTAACATCCAAAACAACACCCAAAGGTAAGTACAAGACCAACACCCAAAGACAATACTCATTGCCAGCATTCCTTTCATCAATCTCCATAATATCCCACAACAAGCCAACACCCATGCCCTTATCCAGAGCCAAGCACAAGGCCGACATTGAACTTCAACACCCAAGGCCAATATCATGCCAATAATCATTACCATCACTCCTTCCGTAGACCAATACTTGACATTCGCAACACTCAACATCACCCAACATGTAAACAGCCAAAAACTAACTTTCCAGCAAACCCGAAGAAGTAGATGCAAGAAGAAGCCCAAACGGGATCTCAACATATGTGAGACCCAGGGTAAGGAGTCCAAAAGAAGCCCAAGAACCGTAAATTTCCAAGATATCATCCATATAGCGGTAGCGAGGGTGGCAGCAAGGGTCGTTGCCAAGGCCAAAAATCCCACAGCATATCGTCGGAGGGCCATCGGCGGTTGTCGATCCATGGCGGCTGTGACTGCTCGACGTTGCAGGTGTCATCGAAGTGGGATGGGGTGGTGGAGCTTCGGGTGAGGCCGGAGGAGCTTGAGGCGAGAAGGGTCGATCTCACTGGGAGAGAGGCAAAGTGGAGGAGTGGTTGTTGACACAGGGGAAACCACATGATGGGTTTGGTGAGGGGAGAGATGAGGGGTTCAAATGAGTGCCGAATTTGTCGATAAGGTAGGGTAGGCGGGACCGGGGCTCGAGGAGAGAATGCAGACAAAAGGAAACAAAGAGGGGAAGACGGTTGGTGGAAAAAGATTCAACCCATGGGGGATCGGGTATAAGAATACGAGTTTAAGAAAGACGAAGAAGAAGTAGCTGCAAATGCTTGCACGTAGCGATTTGGATCGTCCCCACGTCTCTAACACCATTCTCAAATTCTTCGCAAGCTTCTGAGCGTCCTTCGAAAATGTCATTACCACGAATATGTCAAGATACTCGTAAAATACCTGGATGACGAGACTTGTGAATGCACGCGGTGGGTTGACCATAACAATGGCATCACCAAGTATTCGTAGTAGTCATCGCAATGTCGTCTTTCAACTGGTACTATCTTCTTCTCCAACTTGGCTTGATCCTTCAAGTTGATCGAAATATAACTAATGCAAGGAAGACGACGTTCGTCTTTTACAATCTTCTCATACAGTGATCCATAGACGATACTCATGTACCGAGATCCATCCTTCCAAGAGCACTCCAATGTTAGGTCGTAACCATTCATTTCGCAACAAATCATCCATCTGAGACTAAAGCTTAGATGGTGTTGTGCGTAAAGTGCCTCCGATACTGGTTGAGTGTCTGACATCAGATCAAATGAAAACTTGAGGGTGTGATCCAAAATAATCCTAGGAGATCATTTCAGAAATACGTCTATGAGTTCTCAGATCACTTTAGCTTTCCTTGGTTCGACTTCCATCGTAGTTGTCACTGTCTCTATAAGCCTGGCCTGATCTCCACTGGTTCTTCTTGATCTACTTCCGTTGTCGAACTCGAACTTCCAGTGATCAAAAATTTGAACTCTACCCTCCTTACAATAGAATGTAACCAGGGTACAAGCGAACTAAACAGAAATAGAAAGTTTCTAAGAAGTTCAATCAAAAGGTCATTGATCACTCCATATTTTACACTTTTTTCCCGCATGTTTGCATGCCATTTAGATCGCTCAAATCATGTTTTTCACGATATATCGACAATATTGCGAGGCTTTTCACGATTTGTTGTTTTTGTCGTATTTCAGGTGATTTGGAGCGATTTGGAGTGATCTCGAGATACGCCTACTCCAGAGTGTCACCGACGACCTCCCCGAGGGGTATTTTGCTGTTGGAGAGGAGCAGAAGAAGAAAGAACGTCGTAGGAGAGACGAGGAGGCCAAAACAAGCTGTTTGGGCATTTTTGGTGTCTCACTCGGCCGAGTGAAGGAGTCACTCGGCCGACCAGCGAGACACCGCTCGACCGACCAGATCGGACACGTTTTATGTGTGCACTCGCCCGAGCGTCGGAAGCCACATCGGCCGAGTGACGAGACCCCGTCCGCCCGAGTGGCACTCAGACGAAGCCCATCAAAAATCGCCAACTTACTGTTTTTCGTCTGCCTGAGCTTCAGAAGACCCACTCGGCCGAGTGGAAAATGCCGACCGCCCGAGTACAAAGAAGCCATCGGCCGAGTGACGACAACTCACTCGGCCGAGCCGCCCCCGAAGTGAAGACCCCCGAAGACCCAGACTTACTGGAAATTCTCAGGGTTTGTCACTCGGCCGAGCGACTTTTGTCACTCGGCCGAGTGCGACGCGCTGCCTGTAGCGAAAATTGCGATTTTCAGGCTGCGCAGGGCATTTTGGTCACAGTTTTTTGGACGATTTTGGGGGGTATTTAACCCATGTTTTTACCCTAGGTTAGAGAGCTTTTCTCTTTACTTTTTGCAGCTTTTTAGATTAAAACTTTTTAGCTTTTGATTTTTGTGATTGGAGAGGAGAGAAAAGTTGATTTTTGTTGGATTCTTGGAGAACTCTATCGGTTTGTCTCTCTCTCCTTTAAAAAATACTATTTTTATTGCTAATTTTAATATTGTGATGAATTTTCTGTGATTTCCATTGATTATTTTTGTATTTGTGCTATGAATCGTGAGTAGTCTATACGTCTTGGGGCGTGGGGATGAACCCTACGAGCCCAATTTCAGATTTGTGATGAATTGGTAGAAATATTGCTAGAATTGCTATTAGGGTTAGTTTGGGATCGATTTATTACGGATGGCTAGGAGTTCATACCGATTGGGATTTGCAAGAGATTGGATCCCAATTCGATAGGAAACCCTAGAAATCCGAATTGGGTTGGAGTCGAATTTCCGTAGTATCGGTTTGCAAGAGATTGGACCGATACTAGGGTTCTCGGTTGCAATTCCATGCCGATACTCGTTTGCAAGAGATTGGACGGGTAGGAACTATCCCAACCTAGGTCATGGCCCGAGTTTGCACGAGAGTGGGCTCGGGGCGCGATTGAACGATGATGTTGATCCTAATGCTAGCTTGCCTAGGCTAGGGTTTGCAAGAGATTGGACCCAAACCTAGGATAGCTATAGACCGGCAACAGCGAGAGAGCGTGAGCTAGGTTTTACATTCAGTTGCAACTAGTTCATCCGAAATTCTACCCTAGCGATGTTGATATCAACGAGTCACATTGACGAGATACGGTGAGTAGCGGGGATTCCCCATTCCCTAGGCGTCTTTATTTGATTTGATACCTCCATATTTTGTCTGACGGCTGTGACAGGATCGCCAAAGGCAAATTCTCTCTTTTCCATTCTTAATAGCCAGGTTGTTCGTGTTGGAAGCAACGATCTAGGAAATTGGTTGGTTTGATGATGACAAACGTGTCGGTATATCTAATGTGTGTGCTCAGTGTGTTTCAGGCTAGGTGAAACAATGTATTCTCAGTATTTGGCGAAATTGCTATTCGTATAGCATGATTGGGAGAGAGGGAGTGTGTGGAGTGCACAACGAAGTTTGACTTGGTCAATTGAGAATAAAGTTGGAATTGGTCCAACATGAAGAGATGGAGCCAAATCCTATTTAGTTATTGAGATATATCCTATGGCTATACAATCTCCATAGCCAATACCAATTCCTATTCAGAGATGGGTGCAAAATCCTAGTGGTTACAAACTCATAGATTTACCAATTTGAATTGTGTTCAAATCCAAATTTCCCTAACTTCATGGGATTCTCTCTCACCAAAGAACAAGACCCATCCTATAACCCTCATTGCCAAAAACCCTAGGGATATCTATATAAGCATCATCTTCAACCAAGAAAAGAGTAGCACGGCAACAAAATAAAGGGGATATTCCAAGAAGGAGCCATAATTAGAGGCTAGGGCAACAATCAAAATTTGTGATGGCCTCAATATTACGGCAACCAAAATTTGTGATGGCCTCAATATTTCCGTGAGCAGCCAACCAAAACTTCCCAAGACTTTCTCATCATCGCCGTAAACCCCAAGCACATTAGAAACTCTCCTCTGACCTAAGTTTATCAAAGATCATCCCCTTGCCATGACATCGGAGAAGAAGCGCCGCCTGCAAGCCGTCTCGAAGCCATCACACGAAGAATCACCGCTGCTGCTGCTGCTAAAAGTCGCCGTCGGAGCCGTGAAGCGAAGGAGACGCTGCCGAACTCGTTCATCGCTCGAAGAAGCCGCGCTGACATCACCGTTGTCTGGGATGTCATCGTCACCGAAGAAGTCACCACCGTCGCTATCGAGGAGCTTCTCATCACGCTGTCAATGCCACTGGACAAAGTCGGAGAAGATCGGAGACGTGGTTGTTGCCGACGTTGGTGTGCCATCGGAGAAGACGAACGTCGGAGATCTCGAATCAATCGTCGCCGAGCTGCAGCCATCTGATCCTCGTCGTTGACAGAAAAGTTGAAGCTCCGAAGATATCTCGCCGTCGCTGCATCCTCCCAAGAACTCGCCGATAAGAACCGCCGATCGGAGGAGCACTATCATCGCCGAGCAACACGCTGACCCGTGCGAAAACCGAGAGGAGACTTGCTCAGCTTGCCTTGAAGATCCTCACCGACGAGAGCCTCGCAGTCGCCGCTGCTGATCTGATCGAAGATCGCCGAAGTCGGAGCACCGGAGAGCTGATCGCTGTCATGACGAGGTGGCGCCCACGGAGACTGCCGCTGCTCATATCGCCGCCACCTGAACGCTCCTCGCCAAGAAGATCATCAGAACGCCGGAGGAGAAGACGAAGCCGCTGCCAACGAACGACGACGTCGGGGAGCTCCTGCATGCGCTAGACGACGAGCGGAGATAGCTGACGTGGCAATCCAATAGCCGTGAGATCGAATTGAATCAACGGTCTCGATCAAAGAATTGCATCCCTGCGAGAAATCGAAGCGAATCGGGGGATTCTTTCGTGTGCTGACGTGGCGAAGAAATGTTTAAGTGATTCGCTTTGCGCACCGGCTGCTCTTAAAAGGATCTGAACGCTTTTGCTCTGCGCACCGACGGCCTTGCTATTAAGGGAACTGCTAAGCGTACAGACCTGCTGTTAATTGGATTTGAACTGAGATTTCTTTACACACAGACCAGTGTGTATTTTGGGATCCAGGAGCCAGATTGAGACACCGTTTGCGTCAGATTGGAGCTGACGACGTGCTGATTGACAGAGACGCCTACACAGACACAAACTGAGCATTTCTAAACCCTAAACTCCTTTATTTGTGTATTAGTGTAACGTTCTCTGTAGGGGAAACTTTTACCTATTTTTGGTGACTATTTTGGGACTTGTCTGGTTGGGACTAGACAAGTGGGACCCAGCTAGTTTGGGACTAGCTGGTAGAGAGCTTTGCTAGGATTGATAGTGAGAGGAAACACTGTGTGTGGGGTACTGAGAGTCTGGCGAGTGTAGAGACGTAGAGGGTGCTCTGAGCGTGCTCTAACTTGTGACTTTGTACCTATTGCACTATTCAATCTAGTATTAGCTTTGGGGGCTGGAGTAGGTCGTTGGGACGACCGAACCAGGGTAAATCTGCTGTGTGCCCTGTGCCTGCTTTTCATTACTCTAGTTGTGCTTTTAACTGCGTGTGATTTCTCGTGGGTTGCACGAGAATTTTTTATTCGCCTATTCACCCCCCCCCCCCCCCCCCCCCCCTCTAGGCTAGGATCCAGATCCAACAAGTGGTATCAGAGCCAGTTTAGTAGATCTAGCCTAGTTTGACCATGGACCACATTGATAGTCCTTTTGCTGAGGGTCAGTCTATTTTCCGACCACCTAGATTTAATGGAGGAGATTATGCTTACTGGAAAAATCGTATGAAAATCTATCTTATTTCTATTGATTATAAAGCTTGGCAAATTGTTGAAAAAGGATATAAATCACCTGTTATTAAAATTGAAAATACTGAAATGCCTAAACCTGATGATAAGTGGGATGATAGTGATTGGAAGCTTTATTCTCTTAATGCTAAAGCTATGAATGCTCTTATTTGTGCATTAGATAAATCTGAATTCAATCGTATCTCACATTGTCTAACTGCGCAGGAAATATGGCATACTTTGGAGGTGACGCACGAGGGAACGTCACAGGTGAAGGAGTCTAGACTTGCACTTCTGAGCACGGAATACGAGGGATTTCGCATGCTACCATCAGAGACGATATCAGAAATGTTTGCGAGGTTCACCAACATTGTCTACAAGTCCAGTTCGCTCGGTAAGCCATATTCTAGCCTTGAGCAGGTGAGGAAGATATTAAGAGCTCTGCCAAGCTCTTTCAGGCCTAAAGTCACTGCCATCCAAGAAGCGAAAGATTTATCACAGATGAGGGTGGAGGACTTAATAGGTAATTTAATGTCCCACGAGCTTGAATTGCAAAATATTGATGAAAGAGAGAAACCTGAGGAAAAGGAGAAAGCTACCAAGCCACTTGCTCTGAAAGTTGACGAAAGTGAAGATGATGATGATGACATAGCGCTAATGGTCAGAAATTTCAGAAAGTTTGTCCAGACCAAGCAAGGAAGAGCAGAAATGGCACCCAGGTTTAATCGCTCTAACTTTTTCCAGTCTTCTAAGCAAAATTATGATCAGAATCCTACTAATAGAATGACTTGTTTTAAATGCAAGAAAAGAGGACATCGAATGAGGGATTGCCCACATGAGACAGCTCAGGTAGCTAAAGAAAAGGGAAAATCCAAGGTGCTTACTTGGGACATGGATAGCGAAGCTGAGAGCGAGGAGGAGGAACACGAAGCTCATTCATGCATAGCATTGATGGGAATACACGATGAGGTAACTTCTGGTAGTAAAACTGAACTCCTTACTCTTTGTAAAGAAATGCAAGATAAAATAGTAGAGCTTGAATCCACTATAATTGATTATCAAAATGAGAACTTTGAAATGCAACAATCTGAATATGAAATGTCTAAAGAGATTGAAAAACTCAAAATTGATATTGTTGCACGTGACTCTACTATTGATATTCTGAAAAAGGAAAAATCCAGTTTTAATGATGAAGCACCTTGTCTCTCTTGCCCTTCCTTGATGAATAATATTAGCATGCTTAAACTTGATTTGATTAAGCTCGAAACTGAAAAAGACGATGTTATTAGAGAGCTTAATGATAAATTCTGCATGTTGGATAATGATTTTAAAAGAAAAATGGTTGAATTTGAAAAGAAGGAAGAGGAAAACAAGAGAGCTTTTATAAGTAAATGCACATTGCTTGTGGAAGAAAATAAATTGTTGAAAACCAAAGTCTCTAATCTTGAATTGGCCATTAAGAAATTCTCTACGGGAAAACAATCGTTGGACACTATTTTAGAGAATCAATTATATGGCAATAATAGAAGAGGACTTGGTTTTGGTCTGAAAAACGTTGAAAAGCAAAAATTCAAGAAATTCCACAATGCACCGTCTATTGCGAAGAACTTATATGCAAAGTGCTTTACTTGTGATAGTGTAGGCCATACTTCATACTATTGTAAATTTAGGAACACTAAAATCAAGTTTAAACAAGTGTGGGTTCCTAAAACAATATTGGCTAACACTAGTGGACCTTGTTGGATTCCAAGGTCACACTTAACACCTGTCATGTAGGTGTGATGGAGTTTTGGCGAGGAGCGTTAAATTCAATGTTTCATTCTTTTAGCTCCTTTGTCAAATAGCGACGAGAAGGTATAATTTCTATCCCTCTTTGCATTGCATTGCATACCTTCATAGATTTTTTTGTGTGCTTGATTTATTCTGTTTTGTGTGCTTGCATGGATGATTTTTAATGTTTTTATTTCCAAAAAAATAATAAATAAATTTGAAAAATAAAAAAAAATGTGTGCTTATTGAATCCTCTTTTGAATCTCTTGAGTGATATTGTATGAATGATCAATTCTATCCCTTGTAGAAGTCAATTCATTATTGTTGTAGCTACATGAACATGATGTTATTCTTTTTAGTAGCCATGACATGTTTCACAAGCTTCAAACTTGACTTCTACACCTACATTTGCACTTTCACGATATTTGACTTTTTAGTGCTTTTGGAGATTCTTTTGAAGAATAATGGAAAGTGAATGTAGGAATGATTAATTTCTGAAATTTCTAAGGGATATGATGTGTTTAGCCATGAATTAAAATTGAGCACAAAAGAATGAAAAAAAACGATATTTGCTCCGTATGAAAAATGGATACACTTCATGGCTAAAACACAACCCACGAGTATCCAACTTGTGCTACATGGGTAATCATTAGCGTTGGTGTATATAACTCGTCAAGCAATGCCACCCCACATTTAAAAGTCCTTTTAGGCCATGTTTTGGGGTTCGGTAACTTGAACTCATCTTTGATGAGGTGGGAAAACCCAATCCTAGCGATAATCATGAAAAATGGAAAATGTGGATTGATTTGGTTGATTTTTTTTCTGAAATTGAATCTCCTCTTGCACTTTATTGTTTATATCATTACACTTACACAAAGGTGGAGAAGTCTTGCTATGAAATTCCATGAGCTTGAATTGTCTATTCCTTGGAAAACTCATGCAAATTGCACGCTACATTTAATAATGGTTTACTTTTGCATGGAATATTTTTGTGACTTCATTAATCCACTTTTGGTGATTACAAAGGGGGAGAAAGAAAGAAAAGAAAGAAAGATTTGTGGATTTGTGGATTTGTGTGTTATTGGTATTGCTTGTTGAAGGGGGAGTGTAAAATAATTGAATATTTGTTGAAGGGGGAGCTTGAGAGAAGGGGGAGCATGCTATTATTTTGTTATTAGTGTGTGCATGCCATGTAGTAGTGCTTGAATATTCATTCCATGACTCATACTGCATTACACCCTTCAACACACTCCACACACTCATTTCTATTGCTCAAATCTTTTATGGTTTGTCATCACCAAAAGGGGGAGATTGTTGGAAGCAACGATCTAGGAACTTGGTTGGTTTGATGATGACAAACGTGTCGGTATATCTAATGTGTGTGCTCAGTGTGTTTCAGGCTAGGTGAAACAATGTATTCTCAGTATTTGGCGAAATTGCTATTCGTATAGCATGATTGGGAGAGAGGGAGTGTGTGGAGTGCACAACGAAGTTTGACTTGGTCAATTGAGAATAAAGTTGGAATTGGTCCAACATGAAGAGATAGATCCAAATCCTATTTAGTTATTGAGATATATCCTATGGCTATACAATCTCCATAGCTAATACCAATTCCTATTCAGAGATGGGTGCAAAATCCTAGTGGTTACAAACTCATAGATTTACCAATTTGAATTGTGTTCAAATCCAAATTTCCCTAACTTCATGGGATTCTCTCTCACCAAAGAACAAGACCCATCCTATAACCCTCATTGCCAAAAACCCTAGGGATATCTATATAAGCATCATCTTCAACCAAGAAAAGAGTAGCACGGCAACAAAATAAAGGGGATATTCCAAGAAGGAGCCATAATTAGAGGCTAGGGCAACAATCAAAATTTGTGATGGCCTCAATATTACGGCAACCAAAATTTGTGATGGCCTCAATATTTCCGTGAGCAGCCAACCAAAACTTCCCAAGACTTTCTCATCATCGCCGTAAACCCCAAGCACATTAGAAACTCTCCTCTGACCTAAGTTTATCAAAGATCATCCCCTTGCCACGACATCGGAGAAGAAGCGCCGCCTGCAAGCCGTCTCGAAGCCATCACACGAAGAATCACCGCTGCTGCTGCTGCTGAAAGTCGCCGTCGGAGCCGTGAAGCGAAGGAGACGCTGCCGAACTCGTTCATCGCTCGAAGAAGTCGCGCTGACATCACCGTCGTCTGGGACGTCGTCGTCACCGAAGAAGTCGCCACCGTCGCTATCGAGGAGCTTCTCATCACGCTGTCAAGGCCACTGCACGAAGTCGGAGAAGATCAGAGACGTGGTTGTTACCGACGTTGGTGTGCCATCGGAGAAGACGAACGTCGGAGATCTCGAATCAATCATCGCCGAGCTGCAGCCATTTGATCCTCGTCGTTGACAGAAAAGTTGAAGCTCCGAAGATATCTCGCCGTCGCTACATCCTCCCAAGAACTCGCCGATAAGAACCGCCGATCGGAGGAGCACTATCATCGCCGAGAAACACGCTGACCCGTGCGAAAACCGAGAGGAGACTTGCTCAGCTTGCCTTGAAGATCCTCACCGACGAGAGCCTCGCAGTCGCCGCTGCTGATCTGATCGGAGATCGCCGAAGTCGGAGCACCGGAGAGCTGATCGCTGTCGTGACGAGGTGGCGCCCACGGAGACTGCCGCTGCTCATATCGCCGCCACCTGAACGCTCCTCGCCAAGAAGATCATCGGAACGCCGGAGGAGAAGACGAAGCCGCTGCCAACGAACGGCGACGTCGGCGAGCTCCTGCATGCGCTAGACGACGAGCGGAGATAGCTGACGTGGCAATCCAATAGCCGTGAGATCGAATTGAATCAACGGTCTCGATCAAAGAATTGCATCCCTGCGAGAAATCGAAGCGAATCGGGGGATTGTTTCGTGTGCTGACGTGGCGAAGAAATGTTTAAGTGATTCGCTTTGCGCACCGGCTGCTCTTAAAAGGATCTGAACGCTTTTGCTCTGCGCACCGACGGCCTTGCTATTAAGGGAACTACTAAGCGTACAGACCTGCTGTTAATTGGATTTGAACTGAGATTTCTTTACACACAAACCAGTGTGTATTTTGGGATCCAGGAGTCAGATTGAGACACCGTTTGCGTCAGATTGGAGCTGACGACGTGCTGATTGACAGAGACGCCTACACAGACACAAACTGAGCATTTCTAAACCCTAAACTCCTTTATTTGTGTATTAGTGTAACGTTCTCTATAGGGGAAACTTTTACCTATTTTTGGTGACTATTTTGGGACTTGTCTGGTTGGGACTAAACAAGTGGGACCCAGCTAGTTTGGGACTAGCTGGTAGAGAGCTTTGCTAGGATTGATAGTGAGAGGAAACACTGTGTGTGGGGTACTGAGAGTCTGGCGAGTGTAGAGACGTAGAGGGTGCTCTGAGCGTGCTCTAACTTGTGACTTTGTACCTATTGCACTATTCAATCTAGTATTAGCTTTGGGGGCTGGAGTAGGTCGTTGGGACGACCGAACCAGGGTAAATCTGCTGTGTGCTCTGTGTCTGCTTTTCATTACTCTGGTTGTGCTTTTAACTGCGTGTGATTTCTCGTGGGTTGCACGAGAATTTTTTATTAGCCTATTCACCCCCCCTCCTCTAGGCTAGGATCCAGATCCAACAGTTCAGAGGAAGCACTTTCATTCGTCCTCCCTGTGTTCGATAACCCGCTCACCGCTACACCGTGCGCTTGCGGTAAAACTACACGGTCGCACTTTTTGGGTGTACGCCCGGAGTCGATCAAATTTTTGGCACCGCTGCCGGGGAGGAATTTTTGACGTTGTTCGGCATCGACCACCCGGTTATTTTTCTTTCTTTCTTTCTTTACTTTCTTCTATATCTTGTTCTAACTCTGTTTGCAGCACTATTTGCATATTCTCCCCGTATTTTGCATAAGATCTTTACAGGGAGAATGGAGGATGCAATGGCGACAACAGAACTCAGTTAAGAAGATTATGACTCCTTCACAGACCTCCTTAAGGAGCTTGTCGATGTGGTCTACGCTACCGGAACTTTTGCTATCGATATCAAGGACCCCGACGAACAACTGTTTGCTAGTTTTGTGATGGATCAAGTCTCCCCGGATGGGACTATCGGGGGCAATGTCAGAGTTGATGTAATAGACGACAAGTTGTATTTCGAAGACGGTAGAACAAGTGTCGAAGGGATCTATACTCCCGAAGAATCTTTCGAGCAAACCGACGTTCAGGGAGTTACACTCTATGACACTCACTCTTGCTTTTATGAATCGTCTGATGTGTTTCTTGATTCCAGGAACGAACCAGAGCAGAGTGAAGGTTTTGACGATGCTAGCACAGAATCGGAGAGCGCCTATTTCGATGCATCGTCCTCACTAAGTAGTGAGTCTGAGTCTTCACATGAGAGCACGCCGCCTGAACATGAGCTAAACTCGGATGACAAGGAGGAAGCCAAACTCATGCGAGCTGATGAAGAAGAAGGAGCGGCACCTCTTGAGGTAGAACTTAAACAGTTACCTCCGAATCTAAGGTATGCCTTTTTGGGTAATAAATTAACTTTCCCGGTGATAGTAAACTCCCACCTCACGCAAGACCAACTTGAAAAACTCCTAGACGTTCTTAGGAGCCACACGGATGTCCTTGGCTACACTATCTCCGATCTAAAAGGGATAAGCCCTAGGCTTTGCACACATATGATCCATTTGGAGGATACCGACGCCACCTCCATAGAGCCTCAAAGGCGGTTAAACCCGAACATGAAAGAGGTGGTTAAAAAGGAAATCCTAAAATTGCTCGACGCCGGTATTATTTACCACATCTCTGACAGTAGATGGGTTAGCCCCGTTCACGTCGTCCCCAAGAAAGGGGGGATGACAGTCATAAAAAATGAAAAAGGTGAGCCCATATCTACACGCACCGTCACGGGATGGCGAATGTGCATTGATTATAGGAAACTAAATAAAGCTACCCGAAAGGACCATTACCCATTTCCCTTCATTGATCAAATGCTTGAACGCCTAGCTAAGCATAAATACTTTTGCTATCTAGATGGGTATTCGGGATTCTTCCAAATCCCTTTGCACGAAGATGACCAAGAAAAGACCACTTTTACTTGTCCTTATGGTACCTATGCCTACCGTAGGATGCCGTTTGGCCTTTGTAATGCTCCCGCCACCTTTCAGATGTGTATGACATCCATTTTTTCCGATTACATTGAAAATATTATGAAAGTTTTTATGGATGATTTTTCGGTTTATGGAAGTGAGTTTGACTCTTGTTTGGCCAATCTTACTAAAGTCCTTAAAAGGTGCCAACAAAACAATCTCACTCTAAATTGGGAGAAGTGTCACTTCATGGTCACGGAAGGTATAGTTCTCGGGCACCTTGTCTCCTCGAGAGGAATTGAGGTAGATAAAGCAAAGATTGAGATAATCGAAAAACTCCATCCTCCTATTAATGTCAAGGGCATTAGAGGCTTTCTTGGTCATGCGGGATTTTACCGCCGCTTCATCAAGGATTTCGCCTCGATTGCCCGACCACTTACTTCCTTGCTCGCTAAAGATACTCCTTTTATTTTTTCAGGGGAATGCTTGCAAGCCTTCAACACCTTGAAGGAAGCACTAGTTTCCGCGCCCATCATACAACCACCGGATTGGGGCCTTCCCTTTGAGCTAATGTGTGATGCTAGCGACCAAGCCATTGGAGCGGTATTGGGACAAAGGAAAGATAGGAAGCTTCATGCGATATTCTATGCGAGCAAGACATTGGATGACACGCAGAAAAAATACACAACTACCGAAAAAGAGCTTCTAGCGGTCGTCTATTCCATCGAGAAGTTTCGCTCATACCTCCTTGGTTCTAAGGTGATTGTCCACACTGACCATGCGGCGTTGAAGTATCTTTTAAACAAGAAGGAGGCCAAACCTCGGTTGATTAGGTGGATACTCTTGTTGCAAGAATTCGATTTGGAGATCAGAGATAAGAAGGGCACGGACAATGTCGTGGCAGATCATTTGTTTAGGCTTATTCGTGACAAGGAGGATGATAGTTTACCTATCGACGACACATTCGTGGATGAGAGGCTATATGCCATAAGGCCCGGAGAAGTACCTTGGTACGCGGACTTTGTCAACTACTTGGCTTGTGGAATTAAACCACATGGGATGCCCACACATCAAAAAAGGAGATTTCTGCATGAGGTCCGTATCTATTTTTGGGAAGATCCATACCTCTTCAAGATATGCAAAGATAGTGGTATTCAGAGGTGTGTTTCTAAAGAGGAGACAACATCTATCATTTTGCATTGCCACGGTCTACCATGCGGGGGACATCATGACGCCTCTAAAACAACCGCTAAGATTTTGCAGAGCGGATTCTTCTGGCCAACAATGTTTAGAGACACCCACGACTTTGTAAAGGGGTGCGATAGATGCCAACGGACCGGGAATATCTCCAAACGCAATGAGATGCCAATGAGGCCCATCCAAGAAATTGAGCTTTTTGATTGTTGGGGAGTAGACTTCATGGGGCCATTTCCGTCGAGCAACGGTAACAAATACATCCTATTGGCCGTTGACTATGTCTCCAAATGGGTGGAAGCAATCGCCACCCCTACTAATGATGCAAGGGTCGTCTCTAAGTTCTTCAAGCAGAATATCTTCCCACGCTTCGGAGTGCCTCGAACCTTGATAAGCGACGGGGGGAGCAATTTCATAGAAAACAAGTTTGAAGCCATGCTAAAGAAGTACGGGGTAAACCATAGAGTTGGCATGGCATATCACCCCCAGACAAGCGGCCAAGTGGAAGTCTCAAATAGAGAGATCAAGCAAATTCTTGAGAAGACTGTGGATCGATCTAGAAAGGATTGGTCAATGAAGCTAAACGATGCTCTATGGGCATATCGCACGGCCTTTCGCACCCCCATCGGCACCACACCGTTTCGACTTGTTTATGGGAAAGCTTGCCACTTGCCGGTAGAGTTGGAACACCGCGCATATTGGGCCATCAAGACCCTTAATTATGATTACAAGAGTGCGACGGTGAGGCGACTCTTGGACATCAACGAGCTTGATGAGATAAGAAGAGACGCCTACGAGAGCTCGAGAATTTACAAAGAAAGGACAAAGATTCTCCATGATGCCCGCATAACCGTCACAGACTTCAAAGTAGGAGACAAGGTCTTGCTCTATAATTCCCGGCTCCGACTATTTCCCGGTAAGTTGAGGTCACGTTGGTCCGGACCTTTCACCATCAAGAACATACAACCGGGAGGGGCCTTCGAGTTGGAAAGCAAGGACGGAGCCACATTCAAGGTAAATGGTCAAAGACTCAAGCAATATTCTGAGGGAGTCCCAATGGGAGAAATCAATAGAATATATCTACTTAAGAGACGGCCGGATGATCTTTCATACCTCCTTGACGAGGTAATTGAGGAGGCGATCCCCCATTCGATCGGCGCTTTATTCAATGAAGATTTCGAGGAATGGCCGGATTTGGACCAAGAAGAGAAGACGGAGCATTCCCCCGACTTCTCCGCTGAAATTGATGAAGGCGACGCTGATGTCGCAAGGATTCGAGAGCTCTGCAAGCTCTCAAAATTGAGGTCTCCGAAGAAAGCTCCACCGATACGAAAATCGGCGTCACCGGTGAAGCCGAGGACCGGAGCAAACGCTAGCTTGGGGGAGCCACCCCCAACACTATTCGAGACGAGTGACCACCGAGGGAGAACACGCCGTCACAACTTCCGAATCCAAGCGTTCTCCCCGGAAAATTTCACGGGTGCATTTCATATGCACCAAACATCCCGCATTAATTGAAAATCAAAGGGGGTCGAGCTCATGACCTTAAACGAGCGCTTGTCGGGAGGCAACCCGACGGTTATTGCTTTATTTTTACTTTTCCTTTATTTTTGTTTTAGAAATTATTAGTGTTTTGAGTCGTTCGCCCAAAAATTTCGTGATAATGGGTCCTATTTTTCTTTGACAGGAGAGGAGAACGAGGTACCCATCATTAGGAAGATGAACAAGGCGACGAGGAACGCCCCAGGAAGGCGCTTGATGCTTAGGAGGAAGATGAAATCGACTGGAGGAAGAAAAACAGAGTTTAGAGCCCAAACGAAGACAAACAGCAGAAAATAAGGTTCACTCGACCGAGCATACTAGTCACTCGGCCGAGCACACAAGTTCGTCCGCTCGAGCGGCTCACGAACGAGGGAAGTCTGCTGTACCCAACTCTCTGTTTCTTTTCTTGATTTCAGTATAACTGCTACTCGGCCGAGTATATATGTTCACTCAGCCGAGTAAAACTGATACGCTCCTAGGGCGAGTCTTGCCGAGTAGCTCTAGCCACTCGGCCGAATGGACTTACTCCACTCGGCCGAGGTTGGCAAGGCCACTCGGCTGAAGCGTAAGCGGCGAGGAATTTTTCCGTTGAGTTACTCGGCCGAGCGACCTAGTCACTCGGCCGAGTCGTAACTTTTGCTATAAAAGGGGTCGCGGGGGGGCGCGTTTTTCGAAACGAACTAAATCGCACAGCCCCGACTTTTCGACTCCCCCAGCGCCTGAATCTCCCCCACTCGCCCGACCTCTCGTCCGTCGCCGCCGCTCGGCCACCCTTCGCTGGCCGAGCCCGTCGTGCCTCCGCCCGAGTCGCCGCCGGCGGCCACAACACCGGCCGAGCTCCGGTAACCCGATTTTCGCCTGTTTCTCCTCTTTTGTGTATTTTTCGACGATCCATGTGTTAAACGAACCCCAAACCCAAATTAATTTCAATTTCTATCTATTATGCCCCTAACGCTCCATACGTTTTGAATATTACTCGCTGATATCTCCGTTTCATGCGCAGGTTATATTTGGGAGCTTAGGGGAGCCAGGGGAGCTTCCAAGGACTGTTTTGGGCTGCGTGGAGGCGCCGTCTTCGCACGCTTCCATAGCTTCGCTCTCGCGACGTGTCGCGGTATACTCTTTCCTTTATTTTACGCACGCCGCACTTTTCACGTTTTTCGGTGAGCACTCGGGGCCCATATGCCGCCCCGGACACGGCCGCGGTCGAGGAGAGCTTCCGCCAAGCGGAAGCGGTCGGATGATGCCGGCCCCTCCCACGAGTTGGAGGACTCTCCTCCGCCTTCTCCACCACACCCCGTTCACCCAGCATAGCCTGCAGGCCCCGCACACCCCGCACAACCTGCAGAGCCCGCACAGCCCATACACCCCGCACAGCCACTCCCTGCCGCTCCACAGCCACCACCACCGGCTCCACTTATCGGGCCGCTGGGGATTACGTTTCGGAACGATGCACACCGCGTCGCTTTCGAGCGTATCTCCCAACGCTCGATCGTACCCTCCAGGTTCGCACACCTTGCAGACCTAGGACGCCTGGGGGTACTTGAGGGGATGCTCACATTGTACGACAACGTGGGCTGGCGTGATTTCTTCCAGGTGTCGGCGGACACGTTTATCCGTCTGACACTTTAGGTGCTTAGTTCGATTGCCCGGACCGACGAGGGATGCTCATTTCGGTTCATGGACTGAAAGTGCCAGGTCACTCTCAGTATGATGAGAGCTTTCTTCTCGTGGCCCGATGTCCCCAGGGCCGACCGTGGTTACGCCCCCACTCACATTACCCCACCTTCCTTCGATGCCGGTGCCTTCTGGGCCCGGATCACGGGTCTTCACCCTGCCTTTGACCCCAGTAGGGCCAAGGCCTCGGCCATCGTCCACCCTTGCCTCTGCATAGCTCAGCGCCTTATGGCGACTACCTTTTTGGCGAGATATGAGCCGGGCACGATGTCCACGCCGGAGCTTTATATGCTCTACGCGATGACACGCCCCAGAGCTCTATCTAGGGAGGGCGATGAGTTGGTCCCCGCCGTCGTGATTGATGTCGCGAGCTGGTTTTTGGACCGCATCATCGTATCGGTGGGCGCTCGCTCACCGATATGCTGCGGCGGTCTGATCACCTTGCTCGCCCTTATGACCGGCGAGGACTTTCCTGATGACCTGCGACAAGCACCGGGCCCCACTTCACTGTCCATAGATGTCATGGCCCGGATGAAGATGCTTCGTCCGCACGGAGAGCGACACTGGGTCTGGCTGCACGGCCCCTACGGTGCCGATTACATGATTCTTCCGAGCCCAGCTCGGACTCAGATTGCACCGGCCCAGGTGGACTGGCTCCCGGCGATGGATCTTCTGATCCCAGCCGCCTACGTGCTCGAGGCCGAGGAGGCTGAGCAGGCCCACGCTGCCCACGCTGCACCCGCAGACCCCGCTGCACCTGCTGACCCCGCTACACCTGTTGACTCCGTGTCCCCTCAGCCTATCCCTGATATTTCTGCTGCTCCCGACACCTCTGTCCACACTTCTTTCGGTGTCGAGAGTACCCTCGCTGAGCCCACCTCCACAGCTTCCACGCCTACGACCACTTCCATAGCCTCCACGCCCACCACCACTGCTGGCCCTCTGTCTGTCGAGCCCGTTTCCTCTGCCGTACCCGAGCGCCCGCCGACTATAGTTGAGTGTGGAGAGCCCTCTTCTGCTGCCGCCGTATAGACCATGGTCTCCACCTCTGTCTCCACCGCTGCTGTATTTTCTGAGAGTGTCGTGACGTCTGTCCACACGTCTGTGTCACCGACCTCTCTGACCGCCTCGTTGCCACTTTTGTACTCCTCTTTCGTTGCCGCTGCCTCCACTTCTTACCAGCCAGTGCCCCGTCCCCACACTGAGGCTAGGCCCACACTTGCGAGCGCAGCACCTTTCGTCCACTTACCTGCTGAGCCCATCACCTACGCCACCCGAGTACGCCAGCCCCGCCCTACACAGCACAGACCGATGCGTCCCTCTGCACCACCTCCCCCCGACACTGTACTTCAGAGCATTCGTGCTCTCGAGGGGGCGGTGAGTGGCCTCAGAGGTGACCTTAGAATCCTGTCCGCCACCGTCACCGATATGGCTCGCCGCTTTAACCTGCTCCCGCATATTCACTACTGCCTCACCCAGGTCCTAGAGCGGCTTCCACTCCCACACCCACACCCACTAAGCAGCCTGTTTCACCACCACCTCCTCCTCCTCCTCCGCCTCAGGACGGAGACGGCGCAGCCCCACCTTCTTAGGCACCCTTGATGCCATTGATACTTTTTGCCGTTGCGCTGCCCGTCTCTGCTGGGTCCTGTTGATTTTTGGCCACCCACCCCACCCCTCACTGTTTTTGGGTACACATTTTCTTTATATATCTTTATATATCTTTTTTGGGAGAGAGGGAGAGTTTTTGGTGTCACACCTTTATATCTGCATCACTCCTATATATGCATGCATTATGTCCGCATCATATCTTTCATTTCATTATTTTTATTTTCTTTTTCCTCATGCATGCATCCTCACCTACCCCTCACATTACTTGTCTCTCGGTGTGCCACACTTCGCACATTGAGGACACTGTGCCATTTAGCTTGGGGGAGTGAGTTCTCACGTTCTTTTCGATTTACCACCTTTATTTTTAGTTTTTTCACGCCATTTTCCGCTTTTGCACTTATTCTCATCACTTTTTCTTCTTTTTACCATGCATCACGTTTTTCTTATTTTCTCTGTGTGCTGCATTGTAAATAGTTTTATTTTCCCCCTTTATCTTTATTTCTTTTTCATCTCATGCTAGAGATGACTTTTCTATGATGATGATGACGTGGAGTTAGCTTTCTCTATATGCATGCTATATTTGTCATGTCTTAGACTTTATTTCTGATATCATATGCTGTGATTTGCCTTGCATTTAGAGATAGTAACCCACACTTTTTCCGCATGAAAATGGATGAAATTTTATTATTAGCTGAGTCTGAATATTTATAGGTATGCTATCGCAGAAAACACACCAAGATTCACGCATTGAATGCTTATATCTGGAGTACCGTTTTCTTTTCCTATATCACTTCTATATGCATGATTTGTACATTTCACTTCAGGATGATTGAATGATGTTAGCTATGATAAATCTGGATTAGTTAGCTTTTTTGTGATTGAAACTGAGTAGATTAGATTACCCTGCTGAAGTTGTCGTGCACGTCTTATAGAGTGAACTGAGAGACATATTTATTTCTTTCTCCACATATCTTGAACATCATTTCTCTATTTTAAAATCATTGGTGAATCCCCCCTTAGCGATTCTATTATATGGCATTTCCCCCGCTATTAATTCCTAGCTCCAAATTTCCCAAAACCAAAGAAAGAAAAAGAAAAATTCTTGTATATCCTTATTTCTCTTTGATTTGGGATCATCGTGTATATATGCTATAAAAAAGAGGAGAAAAAGAAAAAGAAAAGAAAAGAGAAAAGAATCTCAATAATCGACCCCATCTCATGTTCTCTCTTTCTTCTCTCTATTTGTTTTTACTTTCATTACTTTTGGAGCTTCATAAAAAATGGGGATGTAAATACTGTTTCTGTGCCACCAAGCTTATAGATAAGCTTGGGGGAGAGAATCCAATGATGTGTGAGAGAGTGACTACTTGACGTTGCACGACAACCTAGGCTAAGTAATATTCTATACTCGGTAAGATCGTTTTAGCTTTACGAAATCCAGAAATCTATGGTTAGCACTCATTTCATGAAATCCACATTTTTCTATTCTTTCTATTCTATTGCGTGATATTCTTATACTCCTCATAGAAAGCATTCAATTGAAAAGTGTGTGATTTGCGATATTGTATACCGCTTTAAATGATTCAGACGATGTTAATTCTAAAATTATTCCGTTTTTCATGATATATCATCATTCTTGGGTTTTCTATTTCTATTCGCACCATTATACTATGATATCGAAATAAAACTCTTTGACATGTGTTTTACATTCAGTGCATGCTATATGAGTAGGCAAAACCCACGTCCTGAGAAAATGATCTAGCAGCTTCCCTCTTCGCTTTATTCTTTCTTCTTTGTTTTTACTTCGTTTTTCGTTTTTCGTCGTTTTCGTTTTCCGAATCCACCGGGTTCGCCTTTTACTTATCTTCCTCGAGGACGAGTAAGAGGTAAGCTTGGGGGATTTTGATCACTCCATATTTTACACTTTTTTCCCGCATGTTTGCATGCCATTTAGATCGCTCAAATCATGTCTTTCACGATATATCGACAATATTGCGATGCTTTTCACGATTTATTGTTTTTGTCGTATTTCAGGTGATTTGGAGCGATTTGGAGTGATCTCGAGATACGCCTACTCCAGAGTGTCACCGACGACCTCCCCGAGGGGTATTTTGCTGTTGGAGAGGAGCGGAAGAAGAAAGAACGTCGTAGGAGCGATGAGGAGGCCAAAACAAGCTGTTTGGGCATTTTTGGTGTCTCACTCGGCCGAGTGAAGGAGTCACTCGGCCGACCAGCGAGACACCGCTCGGCCGACCAGATCGGACACATTTTATGTGTGCACTCGCCCGAGCGTCGGAAGCCACATCGGCCGAGTGACGAGACCCCGTCCGCCCGAGTGGCACTCAGACGAAGCCCATCAAAAATCGCCAACTTACTGTTTTTCGTCTGCCTGAGCTTCAGAAGACCCACTCGGCCGAGTGGAAAATGCCGACCGCCCGAGTACAAAGAAGCCATCGGCCGAGTGACGACAACTCACTCGGCCGAGCCGCCCCCGAAGTGAAGACCCCCGAAGACCCAGACTTACTGGAAATTCTCAGGGTTTGTCACTCGGCCGAGCGACTTTTGTCACTCGGCCGAGTGCGACGCGCTGCCTGTAGCGAAAATTGCGATTTTCAGGCTGCGCAGGGGCATTTTGGTCACAGTTTTTTGGACGATTTTGGGGGGTATTTAACCCCTGTTTTTACCCTAGGTTAGAGAGCTTTTGTCACGACCCGCTTCCCTAAAATGGAGGCGAGACGTGAAAAGGTCCGCACGGGAGAGGAGATATGAAGCCCCAAACCCGATAAGCGTCAATAATACATAAGCAGGTCCCTGTAACCACAACAGAATAACAATAATAACACAAGGAGAGACTGAAATAAAATCTCACATCTCATACATTGTCCAACAAGAAATTAAGTTCAACATCCAGAAAAGCCACCAGGCTAAAAGAGAAGAGTCTAAAGGCCCAGAACAAGGCCAACAAAAGCAACAACAACAAAGTATAGGTGCTACGCACCGATAACAAAACAACTGTCTAACACAAGTAAAACACAACGAAGACACTAGGACTGGTCCCCAGTGTCCACGTACTCCCCGTCAAACACAAGCACGGGCTCGGCGTCAGCAAACACCTCGTCCTCAGCAAGTAACTCAGGCTCGGGCTCTAACATGTGTCACCCAAAAGAGTAAAGGGGCACATGTCAGCAAGTCGAAAGACTTGTGCAAGGAAACGGGAATAATGGTAAACTAGCAACCTAGCAATTAAAACATGGTGCATGGCAAGTAAAGTACGGTGGTAACAAGTAAGGTAAAGGAGAGTACAAGTGACAAGTATCAAGTGATAGGGGTGACATGTAATGTCAAGTAACAAGTAAAGTACAAGGGATCACTCGACGAGTGCCCTATTACCCGCAGGCTGTGTTCAAGTATCAAGTACAAGGGATCACTCAACGAGTGCCCTATTGCCCGCAGGCTGTGATGAGCTCGTCTTCTGGAACACGAGCCAGAAAGTGTATTTGATAAGTATGGCGTAGGGGTGCACCTAGCCGGAACAAGTAGCACTAGTATGTAGCGATGCTACGCAATCACGATGAGTATTCAAGCATGCAATGACATGAGCAGATAATTCGCTTACCGTTAATTAAATTAAACGTGACAGGCGAAATGCAATGACATGAACATATTCGCGTACCGTTAATTAAATTAAACATGGCAGTTAAAATGCAATAACAGTTAAGGATGCATGGATGACATGAACAGTTAATACGCGTACCGTTTAGGGAAATTAAACGTGACATACAAGCATGATGAGGGTGACGGACCAAGCTTCGTTGTCAAGCTAGGTCAATGGCGTCTAAACGGCTATCCTTTCACCGTCTAGTCTCTTTTACGCTAAAGCAAGGTAAATGGCCTAAGACATGGCCCAATTTGAGAGATAGCAAGTTTCACTTGCCTATCACCGGGGATGACGGTTACGAAAGTTCGTTTCCGCGGATGCTAGCCTACGGGGAATCGCTGTTATGGGGAATAATCATCAAAACACAAGTATTTTATTAGGGTTTCATAAAAATTACAATAGGATATGAAAACAACGGTAGATCGATTTCTTACCGAGAGGAGACGGAAGGAACACTCCGGGGAACCCTAGGATCAGATCTGGAAAAGATTGGAGAAGTTTGGGAAAACTAGGGTTTTGGGGGATTTGGGGATTTTGATGGGTTTTGGTGAGATTTTGGGGAAGATGAGAGGTAGATGGAGTGAATGGATGGTTTGGATGATGATTCTAGGGCTTGGAATGGAGGAATGAAGCTTGGAGGAAGATGGGGGCTGAAGGGGGAAGATTTTAGGGTTTTAGGTCGTGTTGGAGAAGAAGAAGTCGTTTGGGTTGGGTATAAATAGGTTGAGCTGGCAGCTGCCCAGAAATTAGGGTTTTAACACTGGTTAGTCGGTCAAAGAGCAACCACTGACCGACTAGTTTGGCAACTAGTCGGTCGGTCGACCAACGCAGACCGACTAAGTGCAAACAGTAACTCCTGAACGAAAATAGGATTCTAGAGTTAGTCGGTCCATGAACAAATACTGACCGACTAGTTTGGCATCTAGTCGGTCGATGAACGTTCTTAGACCGACTAAGAGTAAACAGTAACTAGTGTCAAATTTAGATGATGTGTTAGTCGGTTAAAGAAGCATTGCCGACCGACTAGTTTGCAACCTAGTCGGTCAACCAACGTTCTTAGACCGACTAACGATAAACAGTAACTCCTGAGAAATTTAGAAAGCTAACTAGTCGGTCCAAGAAGGATTGCCGACCGACTGGATCGTCATCTAGTCGGTCGGTGGCCCTTCTTACAACGGCTAATGAGCACAAAAAGTTCCGATACGGAGCGCGGGGCCCCGGGATCGATTCCTAAGACTCCTAGGCTTGATCTAACAGTTAGATACGACCGTTATGAAGTCCGTCACGAGTGACATACTTCGAAATCGACAATCCTAAGGAAGAAACGAGAAAATACGACGAATCGATCGAAAATGAAATCTACGGAGACGAAAACCACACAAGAGGAGAAAATCCACCAAAACATATATTATATTATAATAAATCCAGATACATGAAAAGCAGTCGTTACAGCTTTTCTTTTTACTTTTTGCAGCTTTTTAGATTAAAACTTTTTAGCTTTTGATTTTTGTGATTGGAGAGGAGAGAAAAGTTGATTTTTGTTGGATTCTTGGAGAACTCTATCGGTTTGTCTCTCTCTCCTTTAAAAATACTATTTTTATTGCTAATTTGAATATTGTGATGAATTCTCTTGTGATTTCCATTGATTATTTTTGCATTTGTGCTATGAATCGTGAGTAGTCTATACGTCCTGGGGCGTGGGGATGAACCCTACGAGCCCAATTTCAGATTTGTGATGAATTGGTAGAAATATTGCTAGAATTGCTATTAGGGTTAGTTTGGGATCGATTTATTACGGATGGCTAGGAGTTCATACCGATTGGGATTTGCAATAGATTGTATCCCAATTCGATAGGAAACCCTAGAAATCCGAATTGGGTTGGAGTCGAATTTCCGTAGTATCGGTTTGCAAGAGATTGGACCGATACTAGGGTTCTCGGTTGCAATTCCATGCCGATACCTGTTTGCAAGAGATTGGACGGGTAGGAACTATCCCAACCTAGGTCGTGGCCCGAGTTTGCACGAGAGTGGGCTCGGGGCGCGATTGAACGATGATGTTGATCCTAATGCTAGCTTGCCTAGGCTAGGGTTTGCAAGAGATTGGACCCAAACCTAGGATAGCTATAGACCGGCAACAGCACGAGAGCGTGAGCTAGGTTTTACATTCAGTTGCAACTAGTTCATCCGAAATTCTACCCTAGCGATGTTGATATCAACGAGTCACATTGACGAGATACGGTGAGTAGCGGGGATTCCCCATTCCCTAGGCGTCTTTATTTGATTTGATACCTCCATATTTTGTCTGACGGTTGTGACAGGATCGCCAAAGGCAAATTCTCTCTTTTCCATTCTTAATAGCCAGGTTGTTCGGAGCAAGAACTTTCATTCGTCCTCCCTGTGTTTGATAACCCGCTCGCCGCTACACCGTGCGCTTGCGATAAAACTACACGGTCGCACTTTTTGGGTGTACGCCCGGAGTCGATCAGTCATCAAGCTAAAGGAAGGTATATTCAAAGAATGGAACACGAATTCCTAAACAAGGGTCAAGAGTACAAAATAGATAATGAGAATCAAAGAAGACCTAATGAGGATGGGTAATAAGGACGCTTCACCCGTATATCCAATACTGGTGACCACTCGAGACATCTCGTACTCGAGATTAGTTTGTGTATTTCATATTGTACATCCTGATCATACTATATTGTTCACGAGGTATTTTGCGCGGACCTGCATGGGCCACCAAACTTGTAACGACCCGCTCTCAGGGGGCCATTACTTATTTGATTTTAAACCCCCCAAACGTTTTTCTTTTCTTCTTTCACTTCTCCTGAGCCTCCTTCTTCCCCAAATCACCATCCATCTAACCCTAGCCCTCCTCCTTCGTCAAGAGTCCCTCTCCCACTCCGTTTTGGCCGGCCACCACCTCTAGGTCGCCGGAAAACCCCCAAAAATCCCCAAAACCCCATTTCTCCAGATTTTCTCCACATTTCCAGATCTGAACCCTAGGTTCCCCGGATCATTTCTTCCGTTGCCGTGCTTGCTCGGCATCGTTCTTCCGCTCCGATACGGTAATAAATTGACCTCTTAATATTCTCATAACCCATTTTGTGTTTTTGTGAAACCCTAATAAAAACTAGGTTGGATGTTGTTCTAATATTGTTTTGTCATGGCAGTGATTTCATCTCCATAGTTAGCATTTGTGTGACGGCCTCGTTGATCGCCATCCTCGGTGCTAGGCAAGTGAAACTTGCCTCTTAGGGTTTTTGGGCCATGTCTTAGGCCATTTGCTTGTTGTAGGCGAAAAGAGACTAGGCGACGAAATGATACTCGCCTAGGCGTAATTTCAGGAACTAGCTTGACAACGAAGCTAGATCCGTCATTTATCATGTTGCATAACTACCATGCCATGTTTAATTTCAATTACCAGTACGCGAATTAATTGTCATCCATGATATCCATGTTGAATGTCGCATTCGTAGCACACGCTACAATACTTGTGTTTCCTGGCTCGTGTTCCAGAAGCGGGCTACGTGAGTTGGTTGATAGCCAATGCCCGATCTAATAGTTTCCGGCTAGGCACCTGCGTTGCAGGCATAACCCTACGCCATACGTGTTAAATACACTTCCTGGCTTGTGATCCAGTAGAGAGCATTCCGTGTTCGGGGGTAATGCCCTGGCTCGATACATGTGGAGGGGTAGAGATAAACGGTCACTTGAGCTTAGGGGTTGGCCCGATCAGCCACTCTAGCCAACAAGCGGAATCTCTGTGCACAACGTGTTACTTGACGTGTTTACTTGACGTGTTCTCTTGACGTGAACTACTTGACTTGTACTTGTCTGTGTTTTACTTGTAAAACTTGTTATCCATGCCTTACTTGCCACTTGCTACTTGTGCTTCCCATTACTTGTCATTTCCACACTATACTTGTCATGTCACGCATCATACTATAACTGCTAGGTTGTTAGTTTACCTTACTTTCAGTTTCCTTGCCCAATTCTTTTAGACTTGCTGACATGTGTTCCTCTACTCTTTTGGGTGACACATGTTAGATCCTAAGCCTGAGTTCATTGTTGAGGACGAGGTGTTTGCGGACGCCGAGCCCGAGCCTGTGTTTGACGAGGACTTCGTGGACACGGGCGATCAGTCGTAGAGACTGTTTGGTTGTTGTTTAGACTGCTTTTGTTGTGGGTGCGTAGCACCAATACTTTGTGCCGTGTCGGCTTTTGTTGGCCTTGTTCTGGGCCTTTAGACTCTTTCTTTTAGCCTGGTGGCTTTTCTGTGATGTTGAACTTATTTTAATATTGGACAAACTCTGAGATTTGAGATTTTATTTCTGTCTCTCATTGTGTTATTATTGTTGTTCCGTTTGTGGTTACAGGGACCTGCTTATGTTTTATTGACGCTTATCGGGTTTGGGGCTTCACAGCTCCACTCTCATGCGGACCTTTTCACGTCTCGCCTCCATTTTAGGGAAGCGGGGCGTGACAGGTTTTGTTGGTGGCCCATGCAGGTCCCTCTGTAACTGCGAATTGTCGGAATAGCGATAATAATATTAGAATGTCCAATAAACTAAGTTCGACATCCGAGTCATAATCTATGAGTCTAATTGTTTCGTTTTCTGTGTCCCTAGATGGCAGGAAGGCGAATCACCCGTGGTGGAGGTAGTGGTGCGCCCCCTCATGATGTGGAGCCTGAGCGGGAACCCACCAATGGGGAGATGATGCGGATGATGCTTCAGATTATGCAGGTGCAGCAAGGCGTGCTCCTGCAAGTCCAGAATGCTGCGGCTGGTCGAGCTCCTCGGGCGGCTCCGGAGGCCCCTCGCTCCGAGCCGGGAGCGAAGCAATTTCGGGAGCTGGGTCCCGCATATTTTGATGGTTCTGAAGGTCCTCTAGCTACCGATGAGTGGATTCGAAACATAGAGGATAACTTGAAGATGGCGAAGATCACCCCGACTGGATGGGTTGATCTGGCGAAGAGGCAACTCAAGGATAATGCTCGGAACTGGTGGGATGCGGAAGAGAAGATGTTGGTGGAGCCGATAGCCTGGGCTACCTTTAAGTCTAGGTTTGATGAGGAGTTCTTTCTGAAGGCTGCCAGGAAGGAAATGCTGCAGTGCTTTATTGATCTGAAGCAAGGGAGCTTGACGGTGGACCTGTACCACCAAGAGTTCACTAGGCTGAGTCGGTTCGCACCGAAGATGGTGCAGGATGCTGATGAGAGGGCTCAGAGGTTCCTGCAGGGACTTGCTTTAGAGCTCCAGAGTTTTGTGTCTTCCTCTGATCTGGACTCTTATCAGAAGATTCTGGTCGCTGCAAGGAGGCAGGAGCTGAACCTGAGTCAGAGGAGGGGACATGTTTTTGGTGTTGGGAAGAGGCCTATGGAGCAGGACAGGGCGGTGGTTAGGCCTGGTTTTAAGCCTAATCATCCGGTGCAGTTCAAGAGGCCAGGAGGGCATATTCTGAAGACTTGCCATTTCTGCGGCAGGACCGTGCACGTCAAGGATCAGTGTAGGAGATTCCTGGGCCAGTGTATTGTCTATGGAGACCCTACCCATGCCATGAAGGATTGTCTGAAGTCGAAGCAGCCTTGGAGGGCACATGTTGCAGCACAGTCGTTGCAGCAGAAGGCGTCTGTTCCTGCTGGACGTGGAGCAGCTCTTGTTCCACAGGGGCAGGCTTTTCGGCAGGCTTTTCCGCCGAGGCGATAGGCTTTTCTGATGACTGATGTGGAGAACGGGGCTGTGGATGAGGTTATCGTAGGTAATCCTCATTCTAGCTATTCCTCTCTTATTAGGCTTTGTTTGTTAGATTATGTTGTTTGCTTAAATATGATTGTTTGCTAGACTAGGGCTTGATTGTTAGACTGTTTGTAGGTGTGATCTTGGTGTGCACGTTTCCTGCACGAGTCCTCTTTGACTCTGGTGCATCGATGTGCATTATTTCTCGGAGCTTCGTGGAGAAGCATTCCTTGTCGACGTCCCCTCTTCCGAAGAGTTGGAATATCGTCACGGGAAATGGCGTGGTCTCGGTGCATCTTGGTTGCAATTCTTGCCCGTTGGTGGTCTGTGGACATGAGCTTTACGCTGATTTCATTGTCCATGACATCATCAACTATGATGCGGTCCTTGGGATGGATTGGCTTGCGAGCTTCTATGCTACGATCGACTGTCAAAAGAAGAAGGTGGTGTTCGAGATTCCCAGACACCCAGTATTTGAGTTCTGCCGGGATAGCAGTTCGCTTGGTCCGGTCAGGTTTCGGGCCAGGCCAGTGGAGGTTGTGGCTATACAGATTGAGTTGGAGAGGCCAGCGGTTGTGCGGGACTTTGATGACGTCTTCCCCGAGGAGATGTCTGGGTTGCCACCCGATCAAGCTCTGGAATTTTCTATTGATCTTGTTCCGGGAGCGCAGCCGATTTCGAAGGCGCCATATCGTATGGCACCCGCCGAGTTGGAGGAATTACGGAAGCAGCTGGATGAGCTTTTACAAAAGGGTTATATCAATCCTAGTGTGTCTCCGTGGGGAGCACCGGTCTTGCTGGTAAAGAAGAAGGATGGTTCGCGTCGTATGTGCGTGGACTATCGGGAGTTGAATGCGGTAACCATTAAGAATAAATACTCGTTGCCTCGCATCGATGATATTTTTGATCAGCTTGGAGGTTCGAGGGTGTTTTCTAAGTTGGATCTGAGGAGTGGTTACCATCAGCTGAAGGTGAAGAGGGAGGATGTTCCGAAGACAGCATTCAGGACGAAGTATGGACATTACGAGTTTGTGGTTATGCCTTTCGGTGTAACCAATGCACCCGCAAATTTTATGAATCTGATGAATCTGATTTTCTACGACTTTTTGGATAAGTTTGTCGTTATCTTTATTGACGACATTCTGATCTATTCTAGGTCAGAGGAGGAGCATGCCTCGCACTTGAGGACAGTGTTGGAGATTTTGAGGAAGCATCGGTTGTATGCTAAGTTTTCGAAGTGCGAGTTTTGGCTGGATAGAGTTGCTTTTCTGGGGCATGTGGTGACGGGGGATGGTATTTCAGTGGATCCCGAGAAGATCAGGGCCATCAGAGAGTGGCATGTTCCGCAGTCAGCATCTGAGATTCGGAGTTTCCTTGGGCTTGCTGGTTACTATCGGCGCTTCATTAAGGACTTTTCCCGTATTGCTGAGCCGATGACCAGATTGACTCGGAAGGATGTACCATTTGTTTGGTCGGGTGATTGTGAGAATGCTTTTGGCGTTCTGAGGGAGAGATTAACGACTGCCCCAATTCTTGTTGTGCCTGATCGCAGTGGAGGATTTGAGGTCTTTTGTGATGCTTCCGGCAAGGGTCTCGGTTGTGTGTTGCATCAGCACAGGCATGTTGTGGCTTATGCTTCGCGTCAGATCAAGGTTTATGAGAAGAATTATCCGACGCATGACTTGGAGTTGGCTGCCGTCGTGTTTGCGCTCAAGATTTGGAGGCACTTCCTGCTGTGTGAGAAAGTGAAGATTTTCACCGATCACAAAAGCTTGAAGTACATTTTTACCCAGAAGGAGCTCAACATGTGACAGCGTCGATGGTTGGAGCTCATGGCGGATTATGAGATTGATTTGCAATATCACACTGGCAAGGTGAATGTGGTTCCGGATGCGCTGAGTAGGCTTCCAGCGGTGATGTTGTTGACCTCGCAGTGGAGACTGCAGCAGGATTTTTGCGAGTCTGGGATTGAGGTTGTTCTTCCTGGGCAGGTTTCTTCGTTGATGTGTATGCATATACAGTCGACGATCGTGGATCGGATTAAGGTTGGCCAGGTTGGAGATCCGAAGTTGGTGAAGATTCGGGAGCAGGTGGAAGCCGATCTGCGGACTGACTTTTTGATTCATGAGGATGGCTCGCTGAGGTTTGGAGCCAGGTTGTGTGTGCCTGCTGGGGATATTAGAGAGGAGTTGATGGTGGAGGCACACAGTTCGCCGTATTCTGTGCATCCTGGTGGGACCAAGATGTACAAGGATCTTCGTCTGAACTATTGGTGGCATGGTATGAAGAGGAGTGTGGCTCGGAGTGTGGCCAAGTGTTTGGTTTGCCAACAGGTAAAGGCGGAGCATCAGCGTACGGCAGGGTTGCTACAACAGCTTCCGATTCCGGAGTGGAAGTGGCAACACATCACTATGGATTTCGTGACTGGACTACCTTGGAGTCCGAAGCTGAATGACGCGATTTGGGTGATCGTAGATCGATTGACCAAATCCGCGCACTTTATTCCATTCCGAGTAGGACAGTCCACTGAGGCGCTAGCGAGGAGATATATGGAGGTAAATTCTTTTACTCTCCGTTTCTATTTCCTTTTTCCTAGTTTGGATAGTGATGTAACATGAATCGTGCAGGAGGTCGTGCGACTTCATGGAGTCCCTGTGAGTATCGTGTCGGACAGAGACACGAGGTTCACATCTCAGTTCTGGCAGAGTTTGCAGAAGAGCTTGGGTACGCGTCTGAGTTTCAGCACGGCGTACCATCCGCAGACGGATGGCCAGTCCGAGAGGACGATTCAGATCTTGGAGGACTTGCTGAGGGCGTGCATGTTGGATTTCAAGGGTTCGTGGGAGGACCATCTGCATCTGGTGGAGTTTTCCTACAACAACAGCTTCCAGGCGAGTATTGGCATGGTGCCTTTCGCCGCATTGTATGGGAGGAAATGTCGATCGCCATTGAGTTGGGATGACGTTGGTGATCGGGAGCTGTTGGGACCTGAGATGATTGTGGAGGCTGTGGATGTTGTCAGGAACATTCGGGAGAGGTTGAGGATTGCTCAGGACCATTTTAAGCATTGGGCAGATGCTAAACGTCATCCTTTGGAGTTTCAGCCGGGCGACCATGTGTTCGTGAAGATTTCCCCGAATCGTGGTGTGATTCGCTTTGGGAAGCGAGGGAAGTTGAGCCCGCGATACATTGGACCGTTTGACATTCTGGAGAGGGTTGGCGAGGTAGCTTACCGCTTAGCCTTGCCGCCATCCTTGGAAGGAGTTCACAATGTTTTCCATGTGTCGCAGCTTTGTCGGTACATTAGTGATCCTTCTCATGTTGTGGATTTCTCGGAGATTACCGTTCGCCCCGATATGACGTATGACCAGCAGCCAGTGCAGATTCTGGACAGGCGTCAGAAGTCGCTTCGGAACAAGGTTGTCAATCTTGTGAGGGTGATGTGGCGACACGGCTCGCCAGGAGAGTCTACTTGGGAGAATGAGGATGAGATGCGAGAGCGTTTCCCACTTTTGTTTCCGGACACGTGAGTGTTGGGAAATTCCGAGGACGGAATTTTTCTTAAGTTGGTGAGGATGTAACGACTGGTTTTCGTGTGTCCGGATTATCTATATTATATATATATATGTTTGGGAGGATTTTCTCCTCATGTGTGGTTTTCGTCTCCGTAGCTATCATTTTCGGTCGTTTCGTCGTGATTTTCTAGCTTCTTCCTTAGAATCGTCGATTTCGGAGTAAGTCATTCGTGACGGGCTTCATATCGGTCGTATCTTACTATTAGATCAAGCCTATGAGTCTTAGGAATCGATCACGGAGCTTTGCGCTCCATTTCGGAACTTTCTGTGCACGTTAGCCGGTACAAGAAGGGGAACCGACCGACTAGATGACGATTTAGTCGGTCGGCAAACCTTCATGGACCGACTAGTGGGCTTTGTAAATTATTCAGGAGTCATTGTTTCTCGTTAGTCGGTCTAAGAACATTTGTCGACTGACTAGGTTGCAAACTAGTCGGTCAGCAATCGTTCTTTAACCGACTAACTCTATGTTCATTTTTAATACCAAGTACTGTTCATTCTTAGTCGGTCTAAGAACGTTCGTCGACCGACTAGATGAGAAACTAGTCGGTCAGTAGTTGTTCTTTGACCGACTAAATCTAAATCCTATTTTTTACAGGAGTTACTGTTTGGACTTAGTCGGTCTGCGTTGGTCAACCGACCGACTAGTTCCCAAACTAGTCGGTCAGTGGTTGCTCTTTGACCGACTAATCAGTGTCGAAACCCTAATTTTTGGGCAGCCGCCGGCTGTGCCTATTTAAACCCCCCAAACATTTTTCTTTTCTTCTTTCACTTCTCCTGAGCCTCCTTCTTCCCCAAATCACCATCCATCTAACCCTAGCCCTCCTCCTTCGTCAAGAGTCCCTCTCCCACTCCGTTTTGGCCGGCCACCACCTTTAGGTCGCCGGAAAACCCCCAAAAATCCCCAAAACCCCATTTCTCCAGATTTTCTCCCTATTTCCAGATCTGAACCCTCGGTTCCCCGGATCATTTCTTCCGTTGCCGTGCTTGCTCAGCATCGATCTTCTGCTCCGATACGGGAATAAATCGACCTCTTAATATTCTCATAACCCATTTTGTGTTTTTGTGAAACCCTAATAAAAACTAGGTTGGATGTTGTTCTAATATTGTTTTGTCATGGCAGCGATTTCATCTCCGTAGTTAGCATTTGTGTGACGGCCTCGTTGATCGCCATCCTCGGTGCTAGGCAAGTGAAACTTGCCTCTTAGGGTTTTTGGGCCATGTCTTAGGCCATTTGCTTGTTGTAGGCGAAAAGAGACTAGGCGACGAAATGATACTCGCCTAGGCGTAATTTCAGGAACTAGCTTGACAACGAAGCTAGATCCGTCGTTTATCATGTTGCATAACTACCATGCCATGTTTAATTTCAATTACCGGTACGCGAATTAATTGTCATCCATGATATCCATGTTGAATGTCGCATTCGTAGCACACGCTACAATACTTGTGTTTCCTAGCTCGTGTTCCAGAAGCGGGCTACGTGAGTTGGTTGATAGCCAATGCCCGATCTACTAGTTTCTGGCTAGGCACCTGCGTTGCAGGCATAACCCTACGCCATACGTGTTAAATACACTTCCTGGCTTGTGATCCAGAAGCGAGCATTCCGTGTTCGGGGGTAATGCCATGGCTCGATACACGTGGAGGGGTAGAGATAAACGGTCACTTGAGCTTAGGGTTTGGCCCGATCAGCCACTCTAGCCAACAGGCGGAATCTCTGTGCACAACTTGTTACTTGACGTGTTTACTTGACGTGTAACGACCAGTAATTTTCAACAGTTCAATTTACGTATTTGTACGTATTTTTAAGAATAAATTTTACATTATAAATGTTAGTCAAGAATTTTTCTAACAAAACTGATTTCAAAAATTCTTATAAAAATATTTTAGAGCACTAGACTTATTATAAAGTATTTCAGCAATTTCAGATTTCCTCAAATCCCCGTAACATTTCTGTTAAAATTCATCTTCCAAAATTACCGTTTTGATTCGACGAATTTATTTTCTATACAACCGTCTTCAAAACATTTTCAAACTTTTGCAGTAACATTCAATGATCATTTAGGGCTTCCCACATTTATTTCGTAATTTTCTGAAGTCAAATCAGTAGAGAACCCGCAGACCCGCTTTCTAAACGTTTTGGCCAAAAACTAGTATCTCCATAGCTCAAACCCTGAAACGGACTTCGTATTCGTGATCCTCGTAACGATACGATCCCGTGGGTATGTTTTCGTAATTTTTCAGACACGTTTACTGGTAGGGGCAAAATCGTAATTTTGTTACAATTTCTACTGCTACCGTCACTAATTACCCGAGCTACTTACTAATTACCTTAACTTAATCAACTATTAAATTTCCTAACATGACAAACACATGGAGATGACACCTTTAACGTTTCAACACTTAGTCTAAACCTAATGCCATTTTTTTCAACACCTAACTACCTAACATCATAAATTGTTTGACTAAGTATTTAATTACCAGCTAATTTTATAATAATTAAGTTTAATTATAAAACCCCTAGTTAATTCTCTCCCTCAGCCCGTAACATACACAGAGGCCCTCTCTCTCTCTCTCTCCCCCCCCCCCCCCCCCCCCCCCCCCCCCCCCCCCCCCTCACGTTCTCTCTCTCTCTCCCACTCATCTCTCTCGCCGTCAACCCCCGCCCTCCGGCTGCTCCGTGCCCTCCGCCGTGCCACCGCCGCGCCCTCCGAGCTCGCCGCCGCCGGTAGCGCCCGCCGCCGACCCCCGAGCGTCCACAGCAACGCCCGGCGCCCTCCGAGCCCCCGCCGCCTCTTCCGCCTCCCGCCGCCTCCTCCGGTGCCGTCGCCGCCGCCCAAACGCCGCCCTGCCTCCGACTCCGCCGCAAGCGCCGCCCCGAGCCCCCGCCGGCGAACCCACTTCCCCCGCCGCTGCTGCACGCGAGGCTGCGTAAGTTTGCAATGGCAAACTTGTAAATATCGAATATTTCGTAATTTTCGTAATTTAATTAATTAATAATGTGGTTTAATGGTTTTAATTGCATAACTAATTATACAGGGCCCAGAAAAATGAGTGGATAGTCCCAGAAAATCAGAAACGACATTTCGGAGCCATTGGCGCTGGTCTTACCTCGACCAGATGCCTACTTTTTTCGGAATGATTTTTCGAACCTAAAGATTAAATACGTATAATTCGTTCTAAAAATCGTAACTCGCTGTTTTCACACACAAAAATATGTGATAAAATTATATGTGACAATAGACTTCGAGACGGTCATTTTGACTGTTCACTCAAGTCATTCCGACTTGTATTGCTCCCGTAAGAAATTACGGAAAATACGCGTCACTAAAATAATCTGGGTTTTAAAACTATTTTGAGTTTCTAAAAATTATAAAAATTACTATGGACTTCAGAAAAATATTCCTTCTTGCAGTAAAACTATTTTTATCCTATATAGCCTATATAAAAATTTAGAACGCTTTCCGACACCGTTTCAACAGTTTTAAAAATCAAAACGACCAAGTTAAATAAATAAGAAATAGTGTATTCTCTAACTAGTTGTTCTCGTGTTTGCAGGTATCGAATCTCGTGCATCAGCACTAGATCCAGTCCCGGCTCACTACCATCACATTAAAGATAGTAAGTCACAGTAAATTCTAACCTTAGAAATCTAGATAGTGTACTTAATGGAAACACCGCATGCTCAAAGCATGGATCGGTACCTTAGTTGTTGAACTTCAAACATTGCTCAGGACTGACATTCTCTCTTAAAGCTTTTGCCTTGACTTTTCAACAAATGAAGCTCCTCGGAGTGACGTTAACACTTTTGGACATCTTTGCTTTGCATAACACATTGACATATCGTATTGCTACCGAATGACATACAGTGTTGACATCATACTGCTGGAACATCCTAATGTAATTGAATGCTTAAAAGTAGCTGGCACTGCACTGGGTTTTTGGGGTAAACTTATATTAGAGAAAGTGCGGGAGCGACCGCCGGCCATCTACACAGTGCACCGTACCGACCGACTGACTGAAATGTACCGACTGAAGTGAAATGAGATCCGCCCGGGTGAGCGCCCCTGTGGCAGGAGATGAGCTCAATGGTCGCACACTGTACCTTCCTATATAAGTCACGTAGCTTCTAGTCTTACTATTGCCTGCTGGTTAAAACATTGCTGCTACCATACTACAGTTGTTACTCTTGTACTTTACTTTTATACTTGCACCATCACCTTTGCTTTGCACACTACACTAGCACTTTACCTATTGCTTTGCATGCATGTTCGCTTTTACTTTACTTCCCATACTTGTTCACTATAGCCTGTTCCATATTTGTGCACTCCTCTTTTTCTATTGCTAGAATTATTGTGACTTACCTACGGTTCCATCTCCGTGGCACCGCAGACGACGCACAGGTCAACTTAGCCACTCCTGAGTTCGCAGAGCCGTAGCATGATCCTGGGGATTGTTGACTTTTATATTCAGAGTGTGTGTGATGTATTTCCTTTCCGTACTTTTCCTTTCATGTATTGGTGTGAGAGAGTGTTGGTTGTTGTTGTACTTTAATTTGGACTGTAATAATGTCTGTAAACTGGTTTGAGTGTTGTTGGTACATCTCTGCGTTGTGGCTATGCTGATTTCACTGGTAAACTGCGGAACCTGCGAATAAACCGAATAAGTAACGGGCCCCCGAGAGTGGGTCGTTACAAGTTTGGTGGCCCACGCAGGTCCGTGCAAAATACCTCGTGAACAGTATAGTAAAACCAGGATGTATCGTATACGATACTCAACTAAGCTGACATTTCTATGGATACAGGTTTGACACTCGAAAGACGAACGGGAACATCTCGGAGAGCCCCAATGGAGTTGACCTACCTAGCCTTAATAAAAGCCATTATAAAAATCTAAATAGGATAGTTGTATAAAAAAATCCTTCTGTGTCGGTGGCACTCATATGAATGATGATCTTCCTTCAATGGACCATGATACCGGTCAATGTGCTTGGCTAAAGTCTGTTGGATCAACCTAGCTAGACTGGGTACAAGTGATCCTAGCTTAGTCACTTCCCTGGCCGTGTCCGCTGGACCGCAAGGACGTGAATCATGATTATGTGACGTCATCGATCTTATTCACTATCAACCTCTCTTCAAGCTTGATGACCTTTTCATTTGACATTCTTGGAATCTTTCTATGTTAAATAGATTTCCTTAAACATATACATGTTCTTACTAAACATTATGAACAGATCTTTCGTATTTGGTGCTCGAGAAATGGACGGAAACACCTCAAAGACCCCCCAATGGAGCCTATCAGTCTGAAGCCAACAACCCGACCGACAACGGGCCAACTCCCACAGTGCATCAGATCTCGGATCTGGCATTGCGAGAAATGGTTGAAGCTATCAAAGGCGAATATCACCCTACGGGAGGCATCCGACAATTTCGCTCCCTCCACCCGAAGACCTGGAACGGAGAAGATGGCCCGATGAAGGCCGATGAATGGCTAGAAAGTACTGAAGAGAACTTGAGAGCCGCCCAGATCGGGAGGCATGCCTGGGTGGATACTGCCAGGTCCCAACTAACGGATGGGGCCAGAGTCTGGTGGGGCTCTGCAGAAAAGCGTCTCCAACGACCGATTGAATGGGAGACATTCACGGAACTTTTCCGCACCCAATATTTCTCTCCTGAGGCTCAGATGGAACTTGAGGCGCAATTTGTTGGGTTGAAGCAAGGTTCCATGACGGTGGAACAATACGACGCCCAGTTCACCATGCTGAGCCGCTTTGCTCCTGAATTGGTTGCCACTCCAATAGCCCAGGCTCGACGCTTCAAGCAGGGTATCAACATAGAGATCCGCCGGAATATAGTCGGATGTACATTGTCTGCCCACACTGAAATCCTAGCTGCTGCTCGTGAACACGAGTTTATGGAGAGGGAAGAAAGACGTGTGTTAGCTGCCCCTCACAGAAGGCAACCACCTCCAAACCCTACTGTTGGACCCAGCCGTCAGCCATCAACTGACCAGATGTATCGCCCGATCCAGCAGACCCAGTTCAAGATACAGGCACCACCGCAACGTCCAGTCACCATTGTGGTAGGCCTGGACATATGAAATCAGAGTGCCGTTGGTACCGAAATCTCTGCCTGGTTTGTGGAGCGGAAAATCATCTTGCTAGGGATTGCCCTGATGCAAGAGCACGAGCTACCACCACTACCACAGCTGCTGCCCCTGCTGGAGACGCTCCTCGTCGACCACCACCTCCTCCGCAACGACAGGCCTACACGATGATCGCAGAAGATGTCGAAGCCATCGACCAGGTGATTGGAGGTATGAATTAACACTTTTGATATTATACCCACAATCAGTATATCATCGTCGCTATTATAATAACTATGGTGATGTCAATATATTCATACATGACATTACCTCTTGTTTTCTTGATGCTATGATATCACATTATATTGTTTACAACCTGATTTATTAGACCATTATTATCATTTATTTGCTTGAGCTTCTTCATAACAAAAGTTATTTGTTTTAGAAAGTTCGAGAAATTCCGAGGACGGAATTATTTTAAGGAGGGTAGAATGTAACGACCAGTAATTTTCAACAGTTCAATTTACGTATTTATACGTATTTTTAAGAATAAATTTTACATTATAAATGTTAGTCAAGAATTTTTCTTACAAAACTGATTTCAAAAATTCTTATAAAAATATTTTAGAGAACTAGACTTATTATAAAGTATTTCAGCAATTTCAGATTTCCTCAAATCCCCGTAACATTTCTGTTAAAATTCATCTTCCAAAATTACCGTTTTGATTCGACGAATTTATTTTCTATACAACCGTCTTCAAAACATTTTCAAACTTTTGCAGTAACATTCAATGATCATTTAGGGCTTCCCACATTTATTTCGTAATTTTCTGAAGTCAAATCAGTAGAGAACCCGCAGACCCGCTTTCTAAACGTTTTGGCCAAAAACTAGTATCTCCATAGCTCAAACCCTGAAACGGACTTCGTATTCGCGATCCTCGTAACGATACGATCCCGTGGGTATGTTTTCGTAATTTTTCGGACACGTTTACTGGTAGGGGCAAAATCGTAATTTTGTTACAATTTCTACTGCTACCGTCACTAATTACCCGAGCTAATTACTAATTACCTTAACTTAATCAACTATTAAATTTCCTAACATGACAAACACATGGAGATGACACCTTTAACGTTTCAACACTTAGTCTAAACCTAATGCCATTTTTTTCAACACCTAACTACCTAACATCATAAATTGTTTGACTAAGTATTTAATTACCAGCTAATTTTATAATAATTAAGTTTAATTATAAAACCCCCAGTTAATTCTCTTCCTCAGCCCGTAACATACACAGAGGCCCTCTCTCTCTCTCTCTCCCCCTCACGTTCTCTCTCTCTCTCCCGCTCATCTCTCTCGCCGTCAACCCCCGCCCTCCGGCTGCTCCGTGCCCTCCGCCGTGCCACCGTCGCGCCCTCCGAGCTCGCCGCCGCCGGTAGCGCCCGCCGTCGACCCCCGAGCGTCCACAGCAACGCCCGGCGCCCTCCGAGCCCCCGCCGCCTCTTCCGCCTCCCGCCGCCTCCTCCGGTGCCGTCGCCGCCGCCCAAACGCCGCCCCGCCTCCGACTCCGCCGCAAGCGCCGCCCCGAGCCCCCGCCGGCGAACCCACTTCCCCAGCCGCTGCTGCACGCGAGGCTGTGTAAGTTTGCAATGGCAAACTTGTAAATATCGAATATTTCGTAATTTTCGTAATTTAATTAATTAATAATGTGGTTTAATGGTTTTAATTACATAAATAATTATACAGGGCCCAGAAAAATGAGTGGATAGTCCCAGAAAATCAGAAACGACATTTCGGAGCCATTGGCGCTGGTCTTACCTCGACCAGATGCCTACTTTTTTCAGAATGATTTTTCGAACCTAAAGATTAAATACGTATAATTCGTTCTAAAAATCGTAACTCGCTGTTTTCACACACAAAAATATGTGATAAAATTATATGTGACAATAGACTTCGAGACGGTCATTTTGACTGTTCACTCAAGTCATTCCGACTTGTATTGCTCCCGTAAGAAATTACGGAAAATACGCGTCACTAAAATAATCTGGGTTTTAAAACTATTTTGAGTTTCTAAAAATTATAAAAATTACTATGGACTTCAGAAAAATATTCCTTCTTGCAGTAAAACTATTTTTATCCTATATAGCCTATATAAAAATTTAGAACGCTTTCCGACACCGTTTCAACAGTTTTAAAAATCAAAACGACCAAGTTAAATAAATAAGAAATAGTGTATTCTCTAACTAGTTGTTCTCGTGTTTGCAGGTATCGAATCTCGTGCATCAGCACTAGATCCAGTCCCGGCTCACTACCATCACATTAAAGATAGTAAGTCACAGTAAATTCTAACCTTAGAAATCTAGATAGTGTACTTAATGGAAACACCGCATGCTCAAAGCATGGATCGGTACCTTAGTTGTTGAACTTCAAACATTGCTCAGGACTGACATTCTCTCTTAAAGCTTTTGCCTTGACTTTTCAACAAATGAAGCTCCTCGGAGTGACGTTAACACTTTTGGACATCTTTGCTTTGCATAACACATTGACATATCGTATTGCTACCGAATGACATACAGTGTTGACATCATACTGCTGGAACATCCTAATGTAATTGAATGCTTAAAAGTAGCTGGCACTGCACTGGGTTTTTGGGGTAAACTTATATTAGAGAAAGTGCGGGAGCGACCGCCGGCCATCTACACAGTGCACCGTACCGACCGACTGACTGAAATGTACCGACTGAAGTGAAATGAGATCCGCCCGGGTGAGCGCCCCTGTGGCAGGAGATGAGCTCAATGGTCGCACACTGTACCTTCCTATATAAGTCACGTAGCTTCTAGTCTTACTATTGCCTGCTGGTTAAAACATTGCTGCTACCATACTACAGTTGTTACTCTTGTACTTTACTTTTATACTTGCACCATCACCTTTGCTTTGCACACTACACTAGCACTTTACCTATTGCTTTGCATGCATGTTCGCTTTTACTTTACTTCCCATACTTGTTCACTATAGCCTGTTCCATATTTGTGCACTCCTCTTTTTCTATTGCTAGAATTATTGTGACTTACCTACGGTTCCATCTCCGTGGCACCGCAGACGACGCACAGGTCAACTTAGCCACTCCTGAGTTCGCAGAGCCGTAGCATGATCCTGGGGATTGTTGACTTTTATATTCAGAGTGTGTGTGATGTATTTCCTTTCCGTACTTTTCCTTTCATGTATTGGTGTGAGAGAGTGTTGGTTGTTGTTGTACTTTAATTTGGACTGTAATAATGTCTGTAAGCTGGTTTGAGTGTTGTTGGTACATCTCTGCGTTGTGGCTATTCTGATTTCACTGGTAAACTGCGGAACCTGCGAATAAACCGAATAAGTAACGGGCCCCCGAGAGCGGGTCGTTACATGACGTGTTCTCTTGACGTGAACTACTTGACTTGTACTTGTCCGTGTTTTACTTGTAAAACTTGTTATCCATGCCTTACTTGCCACTTGCTACTTGTGCTTCCCATTACTTTTCATTTCCACACTATACTTGCCATGTCACGCATCATACTATAACTGCTAGGTTGTTAGTTTACCTTACTTTCAGTTTCCTTGCCCAAGTCTTTTAGACTTGCTGACATGTGCCCCTCTACTCTTTTGGGTGACACATGTTTGATCCTGAGCCTGAGTTCATTGTTGAGGACGAGGTGTTTGCGGACGCCGAGCCCGAGCCTGTGTTTGACGAGGACTTCGTGGACACGGGCGATCAGTCGTAGAGACTGTTTGGTTGTTGTTTAGACTGCTTTTGTTGTCGGTGCGTAGCACCAATACTTTGTGCCGTGTCGGCTTTTGTTGGCCTTGTTCTGGGCCTTTAGACTCTTTCTTTTAGCCTGGTGGCTTTTCTGTGATGTTGAACTTATTTTAATATTGGACAAACTCTGAGATTTGAGATTTTATTTCTGTCTCTCCTTGTATTATTATTGTTGTTCCGTTTGTGGTTACAGGGACCTGCTTATGTTTTATTGACGCTTATCGGGTTTGGGGCTTCACAGCTCCACTCTCGTGCGGACCTTTTCACGTCTCGCCTCCATTTTAGGGAAGCGGGGCGTGACAGTAGCACATATGATCACGGTAGCTGGATAGGATTGCGACAGAGGGTGAAGCTCGTATGCTGTAAGATGATGATGCTCACGACTATCTTGAATATGCTCACGGCTGCAAGTTGATCTGAAAGATGGAAGCAACAAGTCAGGCGATTGGATGACACTGATATGCGGTCGTGTGACGAGGATGCAGTGGCCATGTGAAGTTGTAGGGTGAAGTCATGCCCGTGTGAGGAAGTTGATGCGCACGTGTGAGGAAGGAGGTTGACTTGTACTTGTGCAAGGGATGATGTGGCAAGGGGGAAGAGTTAACCTTGCTTCCTGTGTGATGAAGGAGCCTTTGGTTGTATGCATCAAGGATGAGATTCTCAGCATGGAGTTATATGCTGCAATGATGAGGTTTTAGACTTGGGGAGTTGCTTGTTGTGTGCTTGGGGAATTAATCTTTGTGGCCTTGAGAATTGTTTTCATGGAGTTGCTGGCTACAGCAATTAAGTGGGTTGCTTGGGAGAATAAGCTTACGGCAAAAAAACAAATTGGCTTGTGGATGCTTGCGGCAAAGGATTTCTTTGCTTGAGGAAAATGTTTGCAGCAATGGAGTTTTTGGCTTGAAAGTTGCATGCGGCTAGGGAGATTGTCACACCTCTCTCTCCCAAATATAGAAGATACACCGTGGACTAGGCCGCTGTAGTATTCAGACACTGGCCTGCGAGCCCTTAACGTCCAAATACTACTATGCTGTAATTGTGGTTAGAAAAGGAATCATCTAAGCAGGCCACTACGATACATTGGAATAGTACAAAATAGTAAGAAACACAAAGCTCCAACAAAAAATTGAAAATCGTCAGTGCTGAAAAGTAAACTGTACTGAACATTATTTATACAAGATACATCTTACATCTCTATACAACTACCAAAAAGTACCAAAAGTACAACAAAAAGGGGGGAGAACAAAAATGGAAACCCACCCTCAAGAAACCCAAAAGGTGTCCACACCCATACAACACACTCCCTAGTCTAACCCAGGGAAGTCCAAGGGACCAACTATCCATCTGACGTCTCCAGTTGTTCCTGAGGGGAGGAAGAAGTAGAAGTCTGAACACGTCCCGGCTCTGGTGCTACTAACTTAGGACCTAAAATGTAAATGGGACATGTCAACGTGTAACCCAGTAGGAATCCTAACTAAGTTAGGTAGGACCCAGTTTAGAACCGGACTACCTATCTAAGGGTGGTCTAGAAGTCAAAAGTGTACATAAGTTATTTCAGATGCATAATGAAACAAACAAAAACTATGGATGGAACTGAGAAGTACAACTAACATAGAGTAACATGGTAAGGCAATTAAGTTATTAGTTGAATTCACATTTGGGAATACATGTAAATTGTAGGATGACTAAGTAGCTAGACTACACCCAGGATGGGCAGAAAGTGGTACCTTAACCAGCGACACGGGCACTGGAGAGGCCCATCATAACTCCTCCTTATATGAGTGAGACAATTCTCGGTTTTTATCGGGACAAACGGAGAAAACCAACAATTACAAATGGTGCATCACGAGTACACCACTGGCCTCTCTAACTCTGGTTTACTCCACCTTACGGGAGTGAAAAGCGAGTGAGAAATCATTTCAACATGGCTGCTCCTTGACCCCTACTTTTTGCATGCATTTCCCCCAAAACACCACATCTAGAGCTTCACATATTTTTGAATGGATTGAAGTCTCCAGATTTATTCCCTCATCTCACTCAATTCTTTTATCATTTCATATTCATCATCATTCTTACTTTCATAAATTTCATATTACTCTGGTAGTCTCAATACCACCTATTACACTGCCATTTGCTTTACTTCTCAATCCCAGATTCATATGGAAACTTGCATAAATAAAACATTTGCAATGAGAATAAGAACAAGTGATTCCTCTTCTACAACTCAGCATGGTTCATAACATGGTAATCAGGCAATTCATTTAATTCAACATGGTTAATTTTACAAGTGCCATGGATTATAGTTAGCAAGTATAATTAGTCCACAATTTAGCAATCATACATGTGTGAAGTAATCAACAAAACCATAATACAATTACTGCCAGATTTCTAAAAAATAAAAACATGGGGAGGCCACACGGCCGTATGATATTTCATACGGCCGTGTGGAGTTGAGAACAAGAAAATGGCCCACACGGCCATATGACGAAGTCCATTCAAACGTATGGACTGGGGCAAGGGAAGGGGGCATATGGCTGTGAAGCTAGGGGGTGACCTACATGGCCGTATGACAATTTTATACGGCTGTGTGGAAAAGCTTAAGGGGAAGTTCCATACGGCCATATGGAAAAGTCCATATGGCCGCATGGACTCGGTTGCTTATGAGCAGGAAGGGGCATACGGCCGTATAGAGTATAGTGATACAACCGTACGGGTTTTGGTGATATGAACATATGGAATTGGAGTGCGACCTTCTAAACTCAGAGCTTCAAGAAGGGGTACTGTCGTATGGTTTTAGCCATACGACCGTATGTTGCCAAATTTATATACGCGATCGTTCTACGACTGTAGTAGCTAACGACCACCATACGATCATATGAAAAAGGGCAATACGACCGTGTAATTCCATTTGCTGTCGAGTTCGACAGCGATGAAGTCAAAAACTTGCACGATTTAAACTAAACCATATCTAACTTGATTAGGATCCTACCTCAGCAGTCCACCTATAATTTCTGGGGTCCTTCTTCTCTGTGTACACCTTCTGATGCTAGTCCCCTCCTCCTCCTTCTCCAAGAGTCAGAACTAGGGTTTGAAGTTTTGGGTTTGCATGAAGGAAATCGGCAGCGAGAACTTGGTGTGTGAGTTATGGAATGAACATCTTCTTTCTCTCGATTTTTCCTTTTATTTTCTTCTGATTTTTTTCTGAAATTCTCTCTCCAAATTTCCCTTTTAATCTCCTTCTAATCCACTTATTACTTCCCCAAAACAAGCTAAGCATGGAACCTAAATTAGAGTTACGTGAGGGTTAACCCAATGGTGATACCCTTCCAAGGTGGAGGTGGGATAATGGGATAATTAGAGGTTAAAATTTTAAACTAAATAGGAATACATCTTAAATACTTAGTATATTACTTCATACACAAGTATTTATTGAAATATCGACCATTTAATAATTACAGGGATGCCATAAATCCATTAAAAATAAATTTAATACCACAAAAATTAAGGAATATTGTTCTAAGCCTCCAAAATTTTTATACGTGTATTTATACGCCAAGAAAAATGAATTAATACACATACATAAGATTTGGGATCATTGCATCCTATCTCCCTTAAAATAAATTCTGTTCTCGGAATTTCAAAATAAAAGGGGATGAGTCATTCTATACATTATATCACCTTACATAGTCTCAAAATAAAATCACAACATCATACAAATAAGTGAGGGTGCTTCTCTCTCATCTCATCCTCGAGTCCCAGGTAGACTCTCCCGGTGACTCTCGATGCCACATAACCCTCACAAGACTAATGGACGTCTTCCTCAGTGTCTTCTGTCCAAAATAGCCACTGGTTACTGATCGTAAGTCATGTCTGGTCGTACTTCAATCTCCGAGAAGTCGACAACATGACTAGGATCTCCAATACAGCTCCTAAGTAGTGATACGTGAAACACGTTATGCACTCCTACAAGAGATGCTGGTAATGCAAGCCTATAAGCCTCCTCGCCAACATGAGCGAAAACTTCAAATGGTCTGATATACCTCGGGCTCAATTTTCCTTGTCTGCCAAAAAGGATCAGTCCGCGAGTAGGCGAGATCTTCAAAAACACTTGTTCGTCTGGCTGAAACTCTAAGTGTCGTCTCTTTGCATCTGCCCAATGCTTGTAACGGTCTTAGGCTATACAAAGATTATCTCTGATGACTCCCACCACATCCACTATTTCAGTAATCATGTCTGGGCCCAATAATTCCCGATCTCCAACATCATCCCAACTAAGAGGAGATCGACACTTCCTCCTATACAATGCTGCAAATGGTGTCATGCCTATACTTGCCTGATAACTGTTGTTGTAGATGAGCTCTACCAGATGCATATGTTCATCCTAGGAACCCTTAAAATCCAACATGCATGCCCTTAACACATCTTCTAGGATCTGAATCGTCCTCTCCGACTGACCGTCTGTCTGTGGATGGTATGTAGTGCTAAAACTCAACTGAGTTCACAGGCTGGCCCGTAAACTTCTCCAAAAATATGATGTGAATCTAGTGACATTGTCACAGACTATGCTTATAGGTATCCTGTGAAGCCTCACGATATTCTCCATGTATCTCTTGGCAAGATGGTCGGTTGGCTGGCCAACTCGAAAGGGGATAAAATGAGCTGATTTGGTCAATCGATCGACGATTACCCAAATAGCATCATATGCTCGAGGAGAACGAGGTAACCCCGGTCATAAAATCTATCGTCACATGCTGCCACTTCCATTTTGAAATTAGAAGAGGTTGCAGCAGTCCTGCTGTTCTCTGTGTTGGTAGATGGGTATGCCCTCGAGGCAATTTATCTCTGTGTACATGTACAAACGTCTTGTTCAAAATAACTGTTGTTCGGTAAGAATTTATCTAAGTTAATAATAATGTAGTCGATATTAAAACTTAGGTAAAGTACTGAGACTTAATGCAAGGTTAAACTAGTATGAAATGAGGATCTGGATCATGGGGAATTGTTTGACTGTTAGTAGCATAAGTCTAAAATCGTTCGTGGTCGTAGATGTTTCGAGAAAAAGATATTGAAACATTGGATAGACCATTGTTTCTTTGTCTTCACCATGGAGTGGTGACGATGATCTCATGGTCATTTGACTTGGCGAAGTCGGAGACGAGACATAAGTACTCATTGGAGAATGAGTTCACTGAACAACCCAATAAGAATTATCACATGGTAAACATAACAAGTCTGTCAGTGATAACTCTCGGTGATGATAGGCTAGTTGGTCCTTAGACTTTAGGTCATTGTACGAACCTGTACGTGAACAGTGTCACTTAGATTTCTGACCTAGCTTCGAGGCAAGGCCTGTCGAAAGGACTTTGGTTGGGTGACACTTGAAGCATGCGAGGAGAGTAATGACAAAGAAAGGATTCAACTCTCCTGTTATGGGGAGTTAGTGCCGCATGAGTTGGTTCAGTTTTTAGTGAAAAACTTTGGCTAAAGTATGTAGGAAGAAGTCCAACATTATTTGAATAAAGACTGATGGAGACTAACCAAGTTTAAGCTATTAAGATTGACAGTTTGACCGTACCCTAGGCTTGACTAGGGGACATAGTTTTGACGAGGGGTCTAAAACTGCGATATTCATTACGAACGCAGTCTGGGTGGTCCCGACAATACTCATGTCAATGAGTTAACCATATAATTATGATACCGAAACAGGGACGACACCTGCTACTCATGGTCACTGCTGTCTAGGGTTTCGAGCTCCACATATAGTAGGGTCAGACTGTAAGGTCTCACTCAGAGTGAGACCATCGTCAAGTAATAGGAAGAATTAAGTGAGATGATGCATTGGATGCAAGGGAATTAATGTGTCACAAAATGTTTGTGACAAAAGCTTTAGAATATTTAGGATGTGGGAAATTGCATATGATGCAAGAAGTCTTGAATATGTTGTAAAATGTTTACGAGCATATTTTATATAGAATTAACATATGAGATGTGTACCTGGATGATGGAAATGTCTCGGTCTAAACTCAGGTTCAAACAGCGTCTAAAACAGACTCCAAACACGAAAGTTAGAGCCAAAACATCGAAATATGCACATTTAGGGCATTGTGGGTCGGGCCCGCACCCGCAGGCGCCCGACCCACATGGAGGGTGGGAGCCCGCGCCCGCAAAGGCAGGTGCATGACCCGTCTGTTGGGGGGTCAAGCCTGTCGGGCTGGGGCCCGCTCGCGCATGCGGGCGGGCGCTCAGCCCGCAGCGCCCAGACCCGAAATTTATGGTGGGCCCCACTGTGGGCCCACAAACTTTAATACCCTAAGGGTTTTATTATGGCGGCTGGGTCGGTGCGTAAAGTGATTTTTTGGCTGACTTTGGAGGCTCGTTTGAAGGGTCAAACGGACTCGGAATGGAGCGCCATTTTTTCCTACCGTTCACCCTTGAACCATCTTTGCAACGATGTGTGACATCGCTCTTGGAGATCAATCATTGGATAGATTTAATTGACCAAACATTGCCTTTGTAAAATGCATGTTGTGTGTTAAGAAAACTCTCCAAATGCGTTTTTTTCCACATTGGAAATGGAGAGAATGGGCGGGGTCAGCCGCCTATATAAATAGGGGCCAACCCCCTTGAAACCTGAACCAAGCTCCAGATCTGAGTAGCACGATTAAACATGAGCAAGCTTGGATCTAAGCTCAAATAAAGTATTCCCTCTTCTCCCTACTTCTTCCTTGCTATTGATCGGGCTCTAGTAAAGCTGTGAAGGAGTTCATATTAGATCCAAAGTCTTGACAGAGGATCCACTCAAGGTGAAACTTTCTTTGGCACGTGGTTGGCACGGCGATAGGGTGTTGCTCGCCTTGGGACGCAATTCGGCGCAGGATGCGGTTCGGCTCAAGAGAAGTGGCACGTGGTATCGCTTTGGTGATAAAGAAACGTTGCAGAAAATGACACTTCGTATTCTGCGGAAACGAAGTGAAAGGTATGTAGTTTATTTACATGTATTTATAATTGCAAATAGGTTGATAGTTCTATCCTTAGGAGTTGGTTGGACCCAACCCAGGGATAGTAGATATTCTGGCTAGGGTTAACTCTTTAAGGCTAGACTTAAAATTGTTTTAAGATCTGTTTTTCTGTTGCTTTTATGATTTCATTGTCCGATCGACTTTGGCTGGACATCGATTTTATAGCCTTAAGCACCTAAAACCCCATACAGTGGTATCAGAGCCAGTCTACCATGATCTATATTTTTTGCAATTATATGGTAAATAGGATGCAACATATTTCTCCATCAGATGGAGGTCTTTAATTAAACTATTAGATTGGCATTTCATGTGATGTTTTATTTTCGAAAAATTGTTTTTTTTTTTGAAAATTAGATCAAATTTTAAAAGTCATATGATAATTTTAAAAATTAGATCGTTATAATTATTTGATAATTTTTTGGTGTAACTTAGATTTATGAGATAATTTTAAGTTGCATACTTAGCTAAATTTTATGAGATAATTTTTAGTTGATCCATCATCATGCTAAATTGTTTAGTTAATAATTTTAATGGTTATATAAGTTCTTATGGATTTTGTGATAATTTAAGAAAAACTTTTAGGATAGCCATTAAAAAGCTTTCAGAAAATTATTAGATAATTTTTGATCGACATGCTGTGATTTAAAATTGTTGCAACAAATTAAACTCCTAATAATGAATTAGGTTAGCCCTCCCAATAATTATTATTTTAATTCTTCTAATAATAATTTTAAAATATGCTTTGATTTAAATTGTTGCAACTTGAATTTTAAATCTCTAATACATGATTAGGATAGGACCCTGAAATCCTTATAGTTGATAAGGACATTAATAAAAGTTATTAACCAATCCTAATAATTTCAAATTTTAGGATTGAACTAGTTGATAGTATTAACTAGTTTTAATGAAGCCATTTCAAGTGGATGTCACACGAAAGAATAATTAGTATCCTTCAATAGATTACGATCAGGTCTAGTGTTTTTTGACTAGTGTTGTGGATCATCCTAACTTGACTCGGGATAGTGATCCTGGCTTAGCCAAATCACTGGCCGTGTTTCGATGGATTGCAAGGATGCGAGTTATGATTATATGAAACCATGGATTACATCTAGTCAATTATGTTTAAAATCTTTTTCAATATTAGCCGTAAACCTCCTTATTTTAGAGGTTGCCAATTATAGGTTCTATGTTGTAGTTGTTGAGCACACTCAAGTTATGTCATAGCTACCTTATGGAAATCAACTTCTCATTACATGAGATGTAGTTTAGACTTAACCTAAACCGACGTGTCGTGCCCATACATCGAGCGCCTGTATAAGTTAGGCTAGACACGAAAACAAGGGTCCAACTAGACTAGTCATTGTGATTTGGATGAGCACACTTATGATCATAAGTGGCTAGGGGTAAAAACCAATAAGGGAATCATATATGATATGATAATGAAGAGTCATCTACCAATCGCAGAGTCATGCAATTTGTTAAGCACGCTCAAGGTGTGAGGCTAAGGGTGGTTGGATCCCTTTCCCACTAAATTTAATTAATTTAAATCGTTCATTATTATGGCTAAAACTGATCGTCAAAATAGTGGGAGTATATAGTTAGATAAAATCCATACTATCTATATTTAATATTGAACATATGCTAAACTGTGGTAGTTCTATATTTACCGATGGATTCCAAATCATAATATCCTAAGAGAATAAGTTAACTAGTCAAAATGGTTGGTTAAGGAATATCAACTAATTCTATTTGATAGACTAAATTATATAGTTCTATTTTCTTTTATCCTTGTTTCTTTCATCTTTTGCTCGAGATGATTTTTCTATGATGATGATGACGTGATGTTAGCTTATCTCTATGTGCATGCAATTTTTGTCACGTCATAGCTTTTGTTTCAGATATCATATGCAATGTCCTGCTTTGCATTTTGAAATAGTAACCCACTCTTTTCCTGTATGAATATGGATGAAATTCTGTTATTAGCTGATGTCTGATGATTCATATGTATGCTTTTCATAGAAAACACACCAAGCTTCACGCATTGATTGCTTATATTTGGAGTACTGCTTTCCTCTCTCATATCACTTCTTATTGCATGAATTGTACGCTTCACTTTCAGGTTGATTGAATGTTTGCTAGGGTGATATATCTGGACTAGTTTACTTTTTGAGATTAAACTGAGTAGATTATATTACTCTGCTGAAAGTTGTCATGCACGTCCTATAGAGTGAACTGAGCGATACATTTATTTCTTTCTCTACATATCTTGAGCATCATTTCTCTACTTAAAATTCTTTGGTGAATCCCCCTAGCAAGTCTATTATCGGCATTTCCCCCGCTATTAATTTTCATGCTCCATATCCCCAAAATCAAAAAGAAATAAAATATATACTTGTATATCCTTCTCTCTTTTGATTTGGGATCGCTTATGTATATATGCTTATTTTAAAAAAAAGAGAAAAAAGAGAAAAATTGAGAAAAAGAAAAGAAAAGAGAAAAGAAGTTTATAACTATCTCATCTCATACTCTTTCTCTCATTCTTCCCTCTTTTGTTTTATTTTTACTTAATGTTGGAGCTTCAAAAGAAATGGGGAATGTTCATATTAATTTGTTGATGCCACCACGCTTATGGATAAGCTTGGGGAAGAGGATCCAATGATGTGTGAGAGAGTGGCTACTTGACGGTGCATGAAAACCTAGGCTAAGTAATTTTCTATACTCGGTGAGATAGCTAAAGTTTCACGAAACCCAGAAATCTACACTTAGCATTCATTTCATGAAAACCATGCTTTTCTATTCTTACTATTCCATATCGTGTGATATCTCCTATACTCCTTATAGAAAGCATTCAATTGAAAAGTGTGTGATCTATGGTTATGCATACCGCTTTAGATGCCTCAGACGATGTTAATCCTAGAATGATTCCATATTTCATGCTATATTGATATTTTGGGGTTTTCTATTTCGAATGCATCATTATACTATGATATCGAAATAAAAGTCTTTGACGTGTGTTTTATATTCGATGTATGCTATATGAGTAAGCGAAACCCACGTCCTGAGAAAAATGATCTAGCACCCCCCTTCTTCGCCTTCTATTCTGTTTTTATTTTTTATTTTCTTTTCCATCATTTGGCCCGTCGGGTTTACTTTTTACTCATCTTCCTCGAAGACGAGTAAGAGGTAAGCTTGGAGGATTTTGATCGCTCCGTATTTTACACCCTTTTTCTGCATGTTTGCATGCCACTTTGATCGCTCATATCGCGTTTTTCACGATTATTCGACAATATTGCGATGCTTTTCACGATTTCTTGTTTTTGTCGTATTTCAGGAGATATGGAGCGATTCGGAGTGATTTTGAGATCAAGAGGATTTGCACCCACTTCGGAGTGTCACCCAAAGCTCTTTTGAGGGATATTCAACGATGGAAGACAAGTGGAAGAAGAAGGAATGTCGTAGGAGCGACGAGGAGGCGAAAAGATGAAGAATGGGCATTTGCAGCATCTCACTCGGCCGAGTGAACCACCCACTCGGCCGAGCAAGAAGATCACTCGGCTGACCAGACCGGACACACATCAACAGAGTGAAATAGGAGTGCACTCGGCTGAGTGACGATAGTCCACTCGACCGAGCATGGAAACCCCCTCGCCCGAGTGGCATGGAAAAATCCACTTCAAAAATGGCTGACTTACTGGAAATGTACAGTCTTTTTACGGTTTCCACTCGGCCGAGCAAGAAATGCCCCTCGGCCGAGTGAGTAAAACCACTCGGCCAAGTCACCTTTCGAAGACAGACCCCCAAAATCCCGAACTTACTGTAATTATACAGGGTTTGTCACTCGGCCGAGTGACATTTGTCACTCGGCCGAGTGACATTTGTCACTCGGCCGAGTGACATTTGTCACTCGGCCGAGTGAGCCGCCCCGCCTGCTGCGTAAACTGCGATTTTTGAGCTGCGCAGGGGCATTTTTGTCACGAATTTCTGGGCGATTTTGAGTGGTATTTAAACCCAGTTTTTGCCCTAGTTTAGGAGGACTTTTGATACTTTTTGCAGCCTTTTTAGAGAGCTTTTTAGTTAATTAGATTTAGGCTTTTTGAGAGATTAGAAAGGGGATTTTTGTTGGATGCTATTGGATTCTCATTGGTTTGTCTCTTTTCTTGTCAAAAACTCTATTTTTATTGATAATTTCTTTATTGCAATGAATTGTACTGAATTTTTTATTGAATTTCTTATGAATTACATGATGATTAGTGAGTAGTTCTATTGTCATAGGGCATAGGGATGAACCCTATGAACCCTATTTCTGAATTGTGATGAATTGGTGAAATTCTTGCTAAAATTGATTAGGGTTAGGTTGGGATTGATTTATTACGGATAGCTAGGGATTCATATTGATTGGGATTTGCAATAGATTGGATCACAATTGATAGGAAGCCCTAGAGATTTGATTTAGATTTACGATTGGACTCCCATAGAATTGGTTTGCAAGAGATTGGGCCAAAGCTAGGGGTTTTAATCGTGCTTCTATACCAATACCCGTTTGCAAGAGATTGGACGGGTAGGAACTATCTCAACCTAGGTCGTAGCTCGAGTTTGCACGAAAGTGGGTTCGAGATACAGTTGAACGATGATGTCGATCCTAATACTAGCGGCGTAGGTTAGGGTTTGCAAGAGATTGGGCCCTAACGTAGGTTTGCTATAGACCGGCAATAGCGAGAGAGCGTGAGCTTGGTTATACATTTAGTTGCGACTAGTTCACCTAAAATTCAAGTCTAGCAATGATGTAAACTACGAATCACAACGATGAGATACGGTCCGTAGCGGGGATTCCCTATCCTTAGGCACTTTATTCCATTAATACTTCTTTAGATATACAAACGATTGTGATAATTTTACCCCAAATTATTCTTGACCATTTCGATAGCTAGGTGATTAAAAAAAGACACTGTCATTGTTCCTCCCTGAGTTCGATACCCGCTCGCCACTACGCCGTGCGCTTGCGATAAAACTACAATCGCCCGCCCCGGTGTGCACTACCGGGGCAGTCGACCACTACATCTTCCATGAAAACACATAACGCACTCATTCTTTTACCGGCATAGTATCTATATATTACTGTAACCTTAACCCTAAGGCTCCCCCTTCATCACACCATCGTCTGGTGGAGGAACCATTAGTATGTCAGCAACCACTATACTGTTGGATCCTGTTGATGGCAAACAACACTAGAAGGGGGTTGAATAGTGTTGTGAATATAAACTTTTTCGTTCTAATTGGTTAGCATAATTCGAAACCTTCTAATGTTGCATAAGAAACCAAGTAGAGTGATTTACGGTTGGTTCTTAATCAACTTAGGTAATCTTAAAATAAATCAGAGAGAAAACACTTCTGGTAGTCGACTCCCTATGAACAGTAGTCGACTCCAAGAGAGATTTTATGCACAGCTCTACTGAAAGAATAAGTAATAAAAATATAAGATTACACAGAAATACAAGAAAGAATCTTTACACAACGGATAGAAAAAAGATTGATCTTGCAATATATTATGAACGAGTTACAAAAGATATAATGCTCAATAAATCAAGATATAAAAATAGAGACAGACTGTCACGACCCCATCCCTGGAATACCCAGAAAGACAAGGTACATGATGAGAAATAAAACGTATCTGTAGGTCCACTACGCGCTGCTGAGAATAGTACAGGTGGCGCTCAACAAAAAAACCAACCAATGAACACAAAACGATGCAAAGCCACAGAGAATTCTTAAAATAAAACAAACACTGTAAAATTTCATATACATCTCAGTGCATCACTGTGCATCAATTCATATAGTACAAGCATCTCTCACCCCAAAAAACCAAGGTACACATAGCTCTCTCCTCACCCCTCACCACCCAGCCTAATCTCTAACTGCCAACAACAGAACTCCAACCCAATCTCCAGCTCCATCTGCCACCTCCAAGAACCTCACCTGAAAAATTCAATGGGGGCACATCAACGTGTGACCCAGTAGGAATTCCATACTCCACCTTAAATACAACACACACTAAAGCTACTACTGAGGGCAAAGTGCTACAAGCGAATGTGTCACAGCTAAACATGGCAGTGTTGTACATAGCAAAAGAGAACAGTACCACATCAGACGGTATAAGGGGATGGTTGAAGATAATAACAGTAATTCATAATAAGTACGGCTAAGGCGTAAAGAAAAGTCAGTCTATCGATTCCACACAATGTTAGCTTTTGGAATCCTAATATCGAATATGATGTATGGGACTGGACATCTCCCAACTGTGTGGGAGAGCAAAGAGGACTCCCCGCCATGCTAGCCCGTTGGAGCCTCGGGTACCACTCTACACTCCCCGTGGCGCTAGCCCATCAGGAGTGCAAGTGTACCCACCACACAAAACCACAAAAACACCACAACCACTCCATCCTATAGGCCTACCCGATACTTCAGAATTCCCCCAACCCGTGTCACCCTCCAATGGGAGGACTGAAACACGATCTCACTCTCGCATGTTTAAGACAACACTGCACTTCCCAATGTCACATATGAAACCAACCATTTCCAACTTCATCACACCATCCTTCATTTACAACAGCATATAAGAACCATAACCACATGTAACTGGAGAAATTAATACATCATTTGCAACACTTACCATATTTCACCCTTCCTCACAAAAACCCATACAAATTCACAACCACTTCTTTCATGTTCCAAGTTCATTACATAAAGACACTCAACAACATGGTTAAGAGCCATATCGCTTGCATAATAAACTTGCATATAAAAGCATGAGGAGAACATCCAAAATGTGCAACAACCATGATACTTAAGCACAAATTCTCAATATTTACAACAAGGAATATCATGGCATAAAACTCATAATTAACAACTAATGAAGACTTGATGGTATGGAACTTGTGATCATGACATGAGATTTCATACTAATTAAGAGGATTCACTACTTTAGCATGCATGGATGTCAATTGCATAATATACTACAAGGGGTTGAATTCCTACACACATATGAAGTAACGTCATTCTAACTTACATGCTAACTAATGCTTCTTGCTAACTATTGTATGGCATTAAGTTGATTGAACACTAATGAATAAAGATTTATTATCATCTATAAAGAGCCCTTAAATGAAACAACAATTTAATTAAAAAGCTAGCTAGGCATTTAAGTTAATTACATTAGTATGCAATGTGAAGAAGCTTGTATGAAACTACATTATGGTGGCATAAAGTACCTACATAATGAACATGCATCGAAGTTATGGTTGAGCAACATTAGAAGTTGCATCCAATACTAGGCTTGTTGAGTTGTTATACTACATCAAGGATGCATTTAACAACAAGGCTAGTTTATTCCTTTTTTTGTGTAGCAATAGGATGACAGAAGGAAAAATAAAAGGGCTAGTATGCATTAAAACTAAAAGACCAGAATACACTAGAAATAATAACGTAGTGAAAATCCAGGACCAAAATAGGAAGCAACATAACTAATTTCAACAAAACATCATTGTTGAATTAAGGATTTATTACCGACATGAATCAATTCCAATAGGACATAAACCTCTCCAACATTAACCTTTCCAACATACCAATTTCAACATGGACTAAACCTCCATGCAACATATACTTTTCCAACATAGCCCTTCCCAACATAACAATTTCAACATGAACTAATCTCTATGCAACATACACAACTCTCCATCAACATGTACATAACTTAACTAGGGATCTCTTGCATCATAATCCATTTCCATAAACCATCTCCAACCATTGAAATACAATCTCATAAATGCAACCAAGTAAATGCTAGGCAAGTGTTCTTTAAGAATGAAACTAGTTTTGATAAAATCCTAATTAGTGAGAAAACCCAGTCAAGGAAAACAATTTCAGTTTGCTGGAAAAAATGCGGACAGTCATAAATATGGACAGATATCATCCACTTACATCGTGAATTTGACAAAACTTAGTAAACTAAAGTTGTAGATATGCTAGTTTTACATATGCCCACCAAAATTTAAGAAATAATAATGTGTATGTGATTTATGGTGCTTCATTTAACAACAGGGAGCAAATCTGCAAAAAAACAGCACAATTGTCTCAACTAAATCAATGTATTACGCATAGCTACAGTTAAAACTGGGTGAAATGTATAAAACGAGAGTTGTATATTAGGACTTTCTAATTTCCGTAGTATCCGAAATCATCTAATTTCAATAAGTATCGTGGCCGTTGTCGCCATTTTGGTATAGGGTGTCGAAACAAGCTGAAATCTGCCATGCTGCCAACTAAACCATCTTTCTCCCAATACTTGAACTAAACATATATCAAATTTTATATGAACTTGGAGTAGAACTTCATGAACTACATTATTTTTTTCAGATTTTTATTTGAACTAAAAATAACAGATTTCATCAGTTAAACATGGATCAGATTGCTGGAAATTTTAGATTGCTTAATAAAGATGGCAACTAATGGATTTGCAAGAAATTTCTACTTAAAACATAACATGCATCAATACCCTAATTGGAATAGGATTCCTACCTCTTGGAGAATCAAAACCCTCCATCAATTTCAAGGAAACTCCACCATGAATCCAAGCTCCAAACCTTAATCCATCTCTTCCCCCAACTCTTCTTTAGCTTTCCCCCCTTCCCTCCTCCTCTTTCTCTTTCTTTCTTTCATCTCTTCTTTCTTTTCTTTTTTTTTTGCTTGCGGTAAACTTTCGGTCATGGGGGGGATTTTGGCAGAATTTTGGCAGAATTTTGGGTGGGGGAGAAAGAGAAAGAAAAGGAAATGAATGAGCGAAGAATGGAAAAGCTTGGAGAGAAAAGAGAATTAATGAAAATGAGAATCCCCCTAATTACAAGTTTAGCATTCTCATACTCCTCTCTTCCTAATTAAAATCTCTCTTCTCTCTTCTCCATAATAATCCAAGCCCCTCTCATATTCTTAAGGCCCATCACCTAAATAATTTAAAACTAACCCACATAACAATAATTACAACCAAGGCCATTATCCGAATTTAATAATAATAATGATTAGCACCAATTAATCTCATTAACATAATCATAATAACAACCTCTTAAAATAATCTTCACAAAATAATTATCTTAAAATAATCCATATTAAACTAATAATAAAAATACGTTTTTACTATACACACCCACCAACTCGAATCTCGCTACAAATTCACAAATCCTACAACGCCAATCATTTGTATACTTCATATACATTTATATCCATCTATTAGGTCATTCAACACATCATTACTATATACATTACGCAGTTACTATATGCACCACACCGTTCATGTACACACTACGGAGGCACACAGGCACAGTATGTACTTGTTCAAGCACACATATGCTACATGCATCAATCAAATAGACATACTCTAGCGTACATGGCACTATGGCCATTACATTCTAGCCACCTTAGAATAAAGTCCGACCTCAGACTTTCCAACTGAGAACATAGCTAAGGGTGAGCAGATATATACAGTAGGGTCAATCTATCTCAAACACATACGAAGGAAAAGCACATCGATAACTAAATACTCATACAAGTGTTTCAACCATACATCCTGACTTACATCTATACGTATACTCACGCTATTATACATTACCTCATACACATACACCCTCAGACAGCTACGACATGAATACATCACATGGTCACATGCATTACCCATACACATAAATACGCATAACATGATACTTTATATATAGGACCGATAGAGCACTGCATACGTACATTAGTACTAAATCACGGGCATACAACCTTCAGCCAACACACACATGTATATGTCATTGCTTACAGTCATAGAATACCATACATTATACAGTACAACATCCTTACCTTCTCACACCATGCAAACAGAGGCACATAATGAAGCATACACATGCCATAACCAGTGTTATGACATGAAATATATCATGAAACACTCACATGGCATAACTGACGTTATGACATGATAGATTAATACATTCACATATACAATACCCTCACATATACATCAATATCATCACACACAAATATATACCCATGCATCAGCATAGGTACTCACAAACATGTACACGAGTACATGTTCACAACCATACCTATGAGTATGTATATAGCACGCAGATTACCACTTATACACATAGATCACCATAGGCAAACATAAGCTCATATGCTTCCTTTAACATACCTACTCATACCTGAGCAGAGCGCAGAGGCTCACACATAATATACCTATAGCACACTGTATGTATATGCACACTATGTACATCTCACGCAATACAATAGTTTTCCTAAGCATACAGCTAGTAGGTCAACAATCTGCAATCGTATATACCTTATAATATCAACATTCCGACACATATCATACAAGTACCTAGAATAGTAGCCATAGCTATAGCTGCAGCTGCACACACGAGTATATTACGGAGATATACTCGACCATAAACATCGGATACATATACATATATCGGTAAGCACATAAGCATAGATACATACATGCATGCATCTATACAAAGTCCTTGATGAACCAAGAAATCTTCGAGAAATCCTTGATGAACCGCCGATAATATCCTGCTAAACCAAGAAAACTCCTGATGTCGGACGCTGACTGCGGAGTCGGCCAATCTCGAACTGCTCTGACCTTCTCCGGATCTACCGATATACCATCCCCGGACACTACGTGTCCCAAGAAAGCGACTCTGTCCAGCTAGAACTCGCACTTGTTATATTTGGCAAACAACCTGTGTCGCCTCAGCATCTCAAGCACTGTCCTCAGATGACAGCTGTGCTCTTCCTCAGACTTCGAATAAATAAGAATGTCGTCGATGAAAATCACAACAAACTTATCCAAGAAGTCGTATAAAATCAAGTTCATAAGGTTCATGAACACAGCCGGAGCATTAGTCACGCCGAAAGGCATAACCACGAACTCATAGTGCCCGTACTTCGTCCGGAAAGCTGTCTTCGGGATGTCGTCCTTCTTCACCTTCAACTGGTGATATCTGGTGGGACCGGAAAGGTGCTCTCTCTCAAGCACAAGAGTCCGTATAAGTAGTAAAATCTGGGAGTCCAGATGTCAAATCCACGGGAAGAAATCTGTTGCAACCACAGCTCAAATCAAATAGAAATCCTACGAAAAGAAACTAACCGCTTCAACAATGGTGACGGTGATGGTGATGTGAACACGTGAACAATATAAACATAGAAAATCGTGTCCGAAAATATTTATAAAAAGTATGCACATGGTATGGGTTCGTTAGGATCAACGATTCGTATTATTTTGGTTGATAGGTATAACTCAATGAATTCTCCTTTTGGGAGCAATTCACCGGAAAATACCCAATATAACTCAATGAATTCTCCTTTTGGGAGCAACTCATCGGAAGATGCCCTTTTGGGGGTTCAAACACAATATTCAAAAAGATCGTCGCTAAAGTTATAATACGATATGAAACTCTCTTTTGGAGAGATCAAAACTACGGTATGAAACTCCCTTTTGGGGAGATCAAAACTCACCCTTTTGGGGCGATCATCAACTAAATCAATTCTTTTGGAATATGAAAAAGTCGATTTACGAACAAAGATTACAATTTTAACGACGTTTAACGATTTAGCACAAGGAATGCAACCAAATAAACACAAATTATATCCCCTAACTACTCCATACCATGCAAAAATAAGAATTAGCTACTCATCATGCAATAATAAACAACTTCCATAGCAAAATACATCAAGTTTATAGCAAAATACGATGAAAAACACTAAAATACGAGGTAGAAGTTTAGAAATATATCACCAAATCTCCAAGTTTCGACTTCAAACTCTCTGGAAATAATAATACAAGCCTCTGGAATTTTACAGAATTTTTCAGGGGGGAAATACGGCTCCTAGAGCCTCCAATACGCCCAAAATACGCCCCAAATCTGCTTGTATATCCCCAAAACCCCTAGGAATACGCTTAAATAATAAGATTGCGGGTTTACTGTGCTTCGTGGGTCGAAACCCGCATCCAAATCGAACCCAAACTCATCCAGGCCGTTGATCCAGATCGGCGCAAATTCTGGTCGTCGATCCATGCGGGATCAATCCTCAGTGCGACACGTGTCCGCCTTAACGGGTGCTCGCCCGCTCGCCCGCTTCGTTTAGATCCGAGTTCGCTTCGCCTTTAACCGCAACCGTCAGATCACCATCCGACGGTGCATATCAAGCCACGTAGCCGCAAAAGTCCCGCTCTTCAGCTCGCGTTCGGGCTGCTTCACTCCGTTGGATCAGCATCCAACGGTCTCCACGCGTCCACGTCGCCGCTCCAAATTTCAATCGCTCCGCCTTTTTCAACCGTTCGATGAGGTGGGCTGTCGCTAGGATGTTGCCGCGTGTCCCGTGGATCGCTACTATCGCCCGCTCTTCGTTTGACGCTTCGGAAGAGCTCTCGGCCGTTGATTCGAGCGGTCAGCGCCTAAGATCACGCCACGTAGCACGCGATGATCTCTCCGCCTCACGAATTCAAATTTACAGCGGCTTTGGTGACATCCGTTGGATTTAGATCGGAGGGATCTCATGCGACCGCGTCGTCACTCCGCTCAGCGCCGCTTCGGGCCGTTGGATGAATGATCAACGGACTACACATGGCCACGTCATCCTCTTTGATGGCCGCTCGATTTGAGCGGGGTTGGCTCAGATGCTGCCACGTGGCGTGCGCTGATTGGTCCTCGACCGTATTTTCGTATTTAATTGCGTATTTCTCCATTTAATTGGTATTCTGCATTCAAAAATTCATAGAAATTAGCACAGATCTCAGAAAAATACAAATAAATAGTCGTTGGAATCATGAGATCGAGACCAAGCTAGGAAAAATATAAAAAGTGCAGAAATGCGTCGTTAATTGCTGTTTTGTGCTCAAATAGTGTGTTTTCTCTAATAAATAAATGTGTAGAAAATACATTTGAATTAGAGAACAATGTAGCATCACATGAGCACAAAATAGGGCTAAATGGGGGGTTAAATATGTAATATTGAACCCGAATCAATATCCGCTCCTCAAATCCAACTTCGAGAAAACTCTCGAACCTCCCAGCTGATCAAAAATGTCATCGATACGCGGCAGCGGATACTTGTTCTTCACGGTGATAGCATTCAGTCCTTGATAGTCCACACACATCCTGCGGGACCCATCCTTCTTCTTCACAAGCAACACAGGTGCACCCCACTGTGACACACTAGGGTGGATGAAACCCTTCTGCAACAACTCATTTAGTTGCTTCCGCAGCTCCTCTAGCTCCGCGACAGCCATCCGATATAGCGCCTTCGATATCGGCTGCGCACCCGGCATCAGATCAATGCCAAACTCTAAAGCTCTGTCAGGTGGCAGACCCGAGATATCCTCCAGAAAGACGTCGTCGAAGTCTTTGACAACCGATGGTCGGTCGATCTCCATCTCCATCTGCAACGCTGCAACAAACGGTACCTCCGGCTTGGCCCGAAATCTGATGGGCCCAAGCGACTCATCTCTGCTGCGGAACTCGAACTCCTGATGGCCTGGAATCCGAAAAACAACTCTCTTGATGTGACAATCGATCGAAGCATGGAAATCTCCCAGCCAGTCGATGCCAAGGACGACATTGAAATGTGGTAGATCGTGGACGATGAAATCCGCATATAACTCATGCCCACTAACCACCAAAGGAATCGACCGACATCCCAGATTCACAGTCACCACTCCGTTCCCAGTGGTGATGTCCCAACACTTAGGAAGTGTGTGGGTAGGAATGGAGTGCCTTGTTATAAACCTCCGGGATAAGATGCACATAGATGCACCGGAGTCAAACAAAGCCAAAGCAGGGTGAGAGGACACAAGGATGGTGCCTAGGAAACAAAGGGTCTAAGGTCAAACACTACTCTAATAATCAAACAAACAAACAAACAACACTAACAAGACTAGCAATACAATATAGTTATGAAATGAAACGACTAGGTTAAAGAGTTACCTGCAATCACTCCATCCAGCTCCTCGATCTCAACAGCAGTCATCATATAGGCCGGTCTCTGAGGCTGCACTGCTCGCTGGTACATCTGCCTCTGTGGCACCAAGGGTGGTCCACAAACAGCAGGTCCTCTCTGGACTGGGACAGGCGCCCTCATCTGCAACGGGGCTGGCGCTCCAACAACAGCAGTGCGGGCTCTAGGACAATCCTTCGCAGCATGTGAAGCATCTCCACAAAGTAGGCACAGACCCAGCTTCCTCCGACAGTTGGTCTGAACATGTCCGGGCTTGCCACAGAAATGGCACGGACCCTTGCTCTGCTGCTGCACTAGTGCTCCAGGTCTCTTAAAGGGCACAGTCTGGACTGGCCTCATCGCCGGCCTGGCAGGTGGCCGGTACTTCTCCATAGGGCGCTTCCCTCTGTCCGCTGGAGTGTCAGGCAGGTGCGAAATCGTCTCATGATTCTTCGCAGCATCCAACACCTCCCTCATAGTCGAGAAACTAGCAGAGGACAAGGAAGCCTGGACCTTCAGACGAAGTCCCTGACGGAACCGCTCAGCTCGGTTCTCCTCCTTCACCATATGCGGGGCAAAACGGCTCAGCATCTCGAACTCAGCCTCATACTCATCGATAGTCATGTCCCCCTGCTTCAGATCCACGAATCTACCCATCAGCTCTCTCCTGGCCGCCTTGGTGAAGTACTTCTCCTTGAACATGTGGCGAAAATTCTTCCACTCCACAGGCTTCTGCAGACGTCTCTCCTCAATACGCCACCAGTTTCGGGCAATCTCAGTCAGCTGCATCTTCGCGATCTCCACCCGAGTATCATCTGGAATCTTGGCAGCAACCAACTTCTCCTCAGTGCTCTGGATCCACTCATCGGCACCCAGAGGTCCTTCCTTCCCAGAGAAGGTCTTCGGCTGAAGCTCGTTGAACTGCTTCACTCCTGGAGCAGCTCGCGGAACAGGCGGAGGTGGAGGTGGTGCAACAGGTAGGGCCTGGGCAGCGCGGTTGGACTGCTGCACCAGCTGATGCTGCACATCAAGCATCTCTCGCATCACACCAAGGAACTGGCGGAACTCAACACCCTGATCCTCCGGACCATCATCACTCGAATTCGAGGATCGAGTAACGCGTCGCCCAGCCATCCTGCGTTCAGGAATGGAAACACAGGTTAGACCCGCACAACATTTGAATATAAAATGAATGTCCTTACTCCTACTGTTCTGTACTTGCAGAAAGATTGGGACGTGGACCTGCATGGGCCACCACTAAAACCTGTCACGCCCCGCTTCCCAAAACAGCGGAGGCGAAGCGTGACAAGGCCCGCTTAGGCCATAGCTAAGGAGCCCTGACCTAATAAGCGTCTGTGTGGTACCAAGATAAAGGTACATGTCCCTGCATGTTAGTACAGAACAATAAGAGTACAAGAAAGAAAGAACATCACATTTTATTCCAACATATCAAATGTACCAAGTCTCAATGCCCGAAGGGCTACAACAGCAGAAAGTAAATCTAATGGTGCAAGCACCCAACCTAGACAAGGAAACGAAAAGGTGCCACGCACCCAACTAAAAGTGATAAACCTCTCTGGAAACTGCAACGAGGAGCCTCTAGCTCTGGTCTTCCTCGGGGTCGTACTCAGGATCTACACTCTCTGGCTCCACGTCGGCTGGCAGGTCAATCTCCTCAACGTACTCTGGCTCGATCCCTGACGTACAGCACCAAAAGAAGGAACTGTACGTCAGGTAAGGTCTACAAGAAAAGGTTAGACCAAACTACAAGTGCACCAATTACTTAACAACGTTTTACTGGTTGATTAACATGCTGAGGTTTTAACAACAGAAGTACACGCAACAGGAAAGTAAACACGACAAGTAGTAGTCGTAGCGAGTGCTACCGACTACAGGACTAGCCTACAGGTGTCATGACAAGACGGAACACGGAAAGCCAGACAAGACACGACACGACACGAAAAGGGTTCACGCCTTTACGGTTCGAGGGGGATCAGACCCTCTTGCCGCGTGCACGCTCAACCCTACCCCATAACCCCAAGAATCGTGACAAGACAAGGGATCACTTGCTCTAGCTTGACAAGTGCCCTATTGCTCTCTGAGCTGTGTATCAGTACATGGGATCACCTGCTCTAGCTTGATAGGTGCCCAATTGCCCCTCGGGCTGTGAATCGGTACAAGGGATCACTCGCTCTGGCTTGGCGAGTGCCCTATTGCCCAGTGGGCTGTGCAGACGGAACGGGACATGGCAAGTTGAAAGGGACATGACACGACAAAACGGGAGGGGTTGTACTAGGGTGTCCACAACTCACACACACGCATGTCAATCCTATGACGTCAAAATTGTTTTTTTTTTGGACTCAGACTTTGTTGTCAAGTCTGAGCCATCCAGGGCGTCCCGGACGCTATCATTTCACGTCCAGTTCTCATGGTTCAAAATGTCAAATCTAGCAAAACTAAGGCCTAAGCATGGCCAAGAACGCAAGTGGTACACTTGCCCGTGATGACGTGAGCGTCGTCTTCTCGGAGCGTCTCGTCCAAACGTCTAATCGGCAGAAGTACGTCTGAAATCGTGACACGATGACGGTGTCAGATCACGATTCAATAATTCATATTAGGGTTGTGTTTAGGTTATCGGGACTATCCTATACAATCAAAATCACATTTTTAATGTATTTTAACCTAATCGACGTTCTATGTTATGTGTACATGCATAAGGTCCATTCGTCGATTTTCTACGTTTGCACAACGTTTTAAAGAGAAGCGGAAAGTAAATTTAATTTGATTATGTTGATGATTTTAATTAGGGTTTGATCATTTACGGTGGGGGTTTCTACGAGTTTAGGGGACCAACCTGAAAATGACGATTGTATAAAGATTCGGCGTTGGATCTGAAAAGGTGGAAGCTTTGCGTCGTCTGGAAGTTCCTAGGCCGCGGGTAGCGCAGCGAGGAACGTCGATCGTTGGTGGTGTCGTCAGCCTCCGTAGGTGGTTGCGAAGATCTCGGCGTCTCCCGGGGTCGTCGTTGCTAGAACTGAGGTTGGATTGCCAAGATGGATCTCGGGAAGGGTAACGAGATGGCGGCCAGAGCTTGGCCGTGGGTCTCAGATCTGAGGAAGAATTTTGTGGTGATGGTCGGTTGTGGGGAAGATAGGAGGAGGAAAAAGAAACGGAGAAAAGGGGAAAAGAGAAAGGAGGAAGAAGATGAAGATGAAAGGGTGTTCTTGGAGAAGATAGGGGCTCGGCCTCAAGGGAAAGGAAGGAGGAAGGCTGGGGAAGAAGATGGCTCAAAATAATGAGGAGAAAAGAAAGACGGCCGCGTGTTTAAATAAGAAAACAAAACGGCGGCTAGGTCAGAAATTAGGGGTTCGGGGTCAATTAGTCGGTCAGTGAAGGGTGGTTGACCGACTAGTTCGAGAACTAGTCGGTCTGTCGTCTAACTGTGACCGACTAAAAGCAAACAGAGAATAGTGTCTGTACAGGGTTGACAGATTTAGTCGGTCTGTGAAGGCTCGTCGACCGACTAGTTTGCAACCTAGTCGATCGGCCAGTGTTCATTGACCGACTAAAGGATAAAAAATGGTTGTTAAGAAGTTTTGAAAATTAGTCGGTCTGAGAAGAAAACCTAACTGACTAGTTCGTCAACTAGTCGGTCGGTATTCGTTCTTTAACCGACTAAAGGTAAACAGTAACTTGACTGTACGAAATGATCTCTAACTTAGTCAGTCAGAGAAGAAGTGTTGACCGACTAGTTTCACAACTAGTCGGTCGGTGAATGAACTTAGACCGACTAAGTGTAAACAGTAACTCAATGGAAAAATCTGACGGTAACTAGTCGGTCTATGAAGAGTTTCTGACCGACTAGATGGACATCTAGTCGGTTGGTCATTGTTCTTGAACCGAATAAAATGCACCCAAAGTCTCCAAATGAAGCGCGAAGCTTCGGGATGGGTTCTAGGGGCTTTCTACGATGAGTCTAGCTCCAAGATAAGAGCGTCAAGAAGCACGCTCAGCTCCAGGTAGTGGAAAAAAGAGATACGGAAAAAGAAAAGAAAAGAAGCGAATATATATATATAAATAATGATCATCATACAAAACCAGCCGTTACATCAGAGATATGTGTTCATGGTAAGTCGTCCTTCATGGTAGGTCGCCCTTTGGGGGTGCCAAGCTCGGCGTCGTTTCTTCGGGTGGAAAGTAGGCGAGCTTGTCGCTTAGGAAGATGAGCTCGTAGCTTAGGAAGGCGAGCTTCCCGTTCAGGCTTGTTCTCCTTCGGGATAGTCAGAGGGTTGTTCGTTTGGGCTTCGAATATATGGACCTTTATTTTCTGGGCCGGCCTTAAGGCCGTAACAATAGAGAAGCGCAAAGCAAACATTGATTGCTACTTCTATTATGGAAGCAGAGTTCGTGGCTTGTTTTGAGGCTACTTCACATGGTGTATAAATCAAGAATTTCATCTATAAACTTAGAATCATGGATTCTATTTCTAGACTGCTAAAATTGTATTGTAACAATACAACTATTATCTCCATGGCTAGTAACAACAAAAGTGGTAGTCAAAGTTGGCACATCGACATCAAGTATTTAGCCATAAAACAGCATGTTAAGAAGAAATCAGTCACCATTGATCATATTAGTACTGATTTAATGAGTGTCGATCCTTTAACTAAATGTATGCCACCAATGAAATTTAAGGATCATATGTATAGAACGGGATTTGGTTCCTTGTTGTAATTTGTCATTGTAAGAACGATGTTATATGCTGAAATTCTTATTGTGATGCTTTCTCATATATGGTCGTATATACATTTGGATATATGGTTGTAATTGTGAGAAAGATCATTAAGTTTGGACCATGAATAAACGTATGGTTTATTAATTAAGTTGTATAGGCTATTGATGAGATACATGATGCATTATGATACATGGAAGATAATACTTGTTTTTAGAAGGACTTATCGCAATGATTCGTGTATTTTGTTTCTTGTTGTTGGGAATGATGGTTTATATGTAGATCCGGGGGGGAGAATGTAAGTTATTTATTCTTTTGGCTCCAACTGGTTATATTCCACAGTTTTGTTAATCAATTTCCTCAACAAAACTAAAAAAACAGCTTTGATAACCATTGATGAAACGGTTCAAACGAAAATAACATGGGTTTTGGTCCCTGCAGTCCTCTCTATCGATTTTTCATGATTACACACCATCAAGGAGAGTTTGAGACTCAGAAGATCAAAAATAGAAGGAAAGTTTACGGTTTTGAAAAACAATGACTAGAGGTATGAAATCGATTTATTTCTTTTGCAATTTCATGATCTAATCATCAATTTAGACCATCATCGAGCAGATTAGCTCTGTGTGTAACATGATGTTCCTTCATGAAAGTTCATGGAGGGAGTGGATTGGAAAGCTCATCTTTCATAAAAATAAAAATTTAATAAAAAAAAGAGGATGACTATATGGACCGAATAGGGATCGGTGCATGCAATGATTAAGTCTAAAAATTGAAAAAAGACAAAGTTAAAAGAGTACGATTTGATTTTTGATGTGTTGTTAGTTTCCAATTTTGAAAACAATTCTTGCATACACCGAAGGAAGACCAGTGTATATAGTCCTACTCATAAAAAATAAACGTTTGAGCGAGCATAGATAATAACCATTTTTACGGCAAATTAAAACGATATGAATTTCGAGGGATTTCGATAGAAAAGGTATGGAAAATTCAGTGGACACCTTGCAATTACAAGAAATGTCAAGTGTTCGTCTAGAAAAGAATAAACAAAAGGGAGTATTAGCATAGACTTGATTGCTGAGTTCATAGACCACTTATTTACAAGTTTGCCATTGAAATCTTTTGCTGAGTTCACAGACCACTTATTTACAAGTTTGCCCTCCTCCTCCCTCCTCCACCTTCGTGTCACCGTCCCCCTCGTGTGATTCATCGGTGGCAAGACTGAGATTCCAACGATGCCGTCGTCTATGTCGTTTCGCCCCGCCGTCCAGAACCCCCTAAAACCCATCCCAAACCCGTGCTTCTCCCTTCATTCTCTTGATCGCGTCATCATCATCATCTCCCCATGCCAAGATCTGCTCGCAGCACTTCAATCTCGCCAGTTCTCCCGGCGCAAATCCAGTCGAAGGCCCTCAATCTCGCCGGCCACCGATGAGATGAAATCTTTCGCCTCGCTACGGAATCTCTCTCCAATCACCTCTCTGAAACGCACCTCGATGTCTCGATTCCTTGCGATTTTTGATGTCTCGATCGAATTCTTGATCGACTCTAAGGTAGCAGTTCATTTGGAGCGGAAAATTGAGATGCGGGAATCGAGGAGGAGAAGATGATTGATCACTCCTTATTTTACACTTTTTTCCCGCATGTTTGCATGCCATTTAGATCGCCCAAATCATGTTTTTCACGATATATCGACGATATTACGAAGCTTTTCACGATTTGTTGTTTTTGTCGCATTTCAGGTGATTTGGAGCGATTCGAAGTGATCTCGAGATACGCCTACTCCAGAGTGTCACCGACAACCTCCCCGAGGGGTATTTTGCTGTTGGAGAGGAGCGGAAGAAGAAAGAACGTCGCGGGAGCGACGAGGAGACCAAAACAAGCTGTTTGGGTATTTTTGGTGTCTCACTCGGCCGAGTGAAGGAGTCACTCGGCCGACCAGAGAGACACCGCTCGGCCGACCAGATCGGATACGTTTCATACGTGCACTCGGCCGAGCATCGGAAGCCACATCGGCCGAGTGACGAGATCCCGTCCGCCCGAGTGGCACCCAGACGACGCATGTCAAAAATCGCCAACTTACTGTTTTTCGTCTGCATGAGCTTCAGAAGACGCACTCGGCCGAGTGGCAAATGCCGACCGCCCGAGTACCAAGAGGCCATCGGCCGAGTGACGACAACTCACTCGGCCGAGCGACTCCCGAAGTGAAGACCCCCGAAGACCCAGACTTACTGGAAATTTACAGGGTTTCTCACTCGGCCGAGCGACATTTGTCACTCGGCCGAGTGTGACGCGCTGCCTGTAGCGAAAATTGCGGATTTCAGGCTGCGCAGGGGTATTTTGGTCAGAGTTTTTTGGACGATTTTGGGGGGTATTTAACCCCTGTTTTTACCCTAGTTTAGAGAGCTTTTTTCTTAGATTTTTGCAGCTTTTTAGATTAACTTTTTAGCTTTATTTTTGTGATTGGAGAGGAGACAAAAGTTGATTTTTGTTGAATTATTTGAAGAACTCCATTGGTTTGTGTCTCTCTCCTCTAAAAATACTATTTTTATTGCTTATCTCAATATTGTGATGAATTCTCTTGTTTATTTCATTGATTATTTTTGTGTTTGTGCTATGAATTGTGAGTAGTCTCCACGTCTTGGGGCGTGGGGATGAACCCTACAAGCCCAATTTCAGATTTGTGATGAATTGGTAGGAATTTTGCTAGAATTGCTATTAGGGATTAGATTGGGATCGATTTACTACGGATAGTTAGTTATTCATACCGATTGGGATTTGCAAGAGATTGGATCCCAATTCGATAGGAAACCCTAGAAATCCGAATTGGGTTGGAATCGAATTTCCGTAGTATCGGTTTGCAAGAGATTGGACCGATACTAGGGTTTCCGGTTGCAATTCCGTGCCGATACCCGTTTGCAAGAGATTGGACGGGTAGGAACTATCCCAACCTAGGTCGTGGCCCGAGTTTGCACGAGAGTGGGCTCGGGGCGCGATTGAACGATGATGTTGATCCTAATGCTAGCTTCCCTAGGCTAGGGTTTGCAAGAGATTGGGCCCGAACCTAGGATAGCTATAGACCGGCAACAGCGCGAGAGCGTGAGCTAGGTTCTACATTCAGTTGCAACTAGTTCATCCGAAATTTTATTCTAGCAATTTTGATACCAATGAACCACATTTACGAAATATGGTGAGTAGCGGGAATTCCCCATTCCCTAGACGTTCTTTATTTGATTTGATATTTCCGTACTTTGTCTGACGATTGTGACAGGATTGCCAAAGGCAAATTTCTCTCTTCTTAATAGCCAGGTTGATTGGAACAAGCACGGTCATTCGTCCTCCCTGTGTTCGATAACCCGCTCGCCGCTATACCGTGCGCTTGCGGTAAAACTACAACCGTTCTTTGGGTTACATTCCGGAGCGATCAATGATCAGGAGGAGAACGATGGACACTGTAGAGGCGGCGAGGAGGGAACTGAATCTAAGGTTTTGCTTGGGTCTAGGGTTAGGGTTTCTATAGACCGCCATTTGGGAGGAGGAGGTTGGAGGAGGATGAGGGCAAACTTGTAAATAATTGATCTGTGAACTCAGTAACAGATTTCTAATGGCAAACTTATAAATAAGTGATCTATTAACTCAGCCATGATCTGTGCTACTAGCAATTCCCCAAACAAAAAATGACCAGAACGTTCGCTGACGTCACACTCTCCCGAAGCGGCGATCGGCTATAAATTTTCAGGACGTAACTCTCAGAGAAAGAGCAGCAACCGTCTCGTAAATCTCACCGAAATTGTTTGTCCATTAATCGAAAAACAGCAAATTAATTTCTTTAGCTTATCCTTCAAGACTCTCTCTCTCTCTCTCTCTTCTCTACAATGTGAGAACCCCGAGGCCCAAAAAATGGCAAAATGCTACCGATCTCGGCGGCTCCCGGCAATCTCCACCGCCTTTCTCCGCCGTAGGTTTCTAGAAGCCATGGCATGCGGCTGCGCCGCCTCCGGCCTCCACAACCGCCGGCGTCCCAACAACCGCGACGGCGCATTCCCCTTAAAATCGCTGCCGGAGTGCCCGAAACAAGCACGGAGCCGGAATCTCGGATCGGATCGGCTGTCGGAGCTGCTGAAAGCCGACATCTCCGATTCGGATTCGGATTCGGATTCGGATTCGGGTTCGAGCTCCGACGAGACGAGGAGGAAGATCGAGGCGTTCGAGGAGCTGCAGAGCGCGGTGAAGGGGCTGCAGCTGGAATGCGGCGAGCGGCGGTCGGCGGCTGCGGCGGCGGTGAGGAAGCTGGCGAAGGATGACGCCGAAGCGAGGGAGACGCTCGCGATGCTCGGAGCGATTCCGCCGTTGATCGGAATGATCGATTCCGGCGATCTAGAGTCCCAGGTCTCCGCCCTTTATGCTCTGCTCAACGTCGGAATTGGTAACGACACGTAAGAGATGGCTGTCACTAATTCCTCTGTTCATAGATTTTAGACAAAATTGTTTATTTTTTCCATTTCATTTTCAAATTTTGACGAAGGCTTTCACCTTCAACAACATTCATTAATGCAGGAACAAATCGGCGATCGTGAAAGCAGGGGCAGTCCACAAAATGCTGAACCTAATCAAATCAAAAACACATCCGTCGATCTCCGACGCGATCGTCGCCAACTTCCTCGGCCTAAGCGCCCTCGACTCCAACAAGCAGATCATCGGTTCGTCGGGCGCAATCCCGTTTCTAATCAAAACTTTTCAATACCCGACATCGTCCCAAACTCAACAGGACTCCCTCCGCGCGCTCTTCAACCTCTCCATCTACAGCTCCAACATCCCTCTACTTATCGGGTCGGGTCTCGTCCCCGCCCTCCTCTCGTCCATCGGAGACATGGGCTTATCGGATCGGGTCCTCGCCGTCCTCTCCAACCTCGTTTCCACATCCGAAGGCCGGATGGCGGTGACCGGATCCAACGACGGCGTCCCGATCCTAACCGACGTGCTCAACTGGATCGATTCGCCGACGTGCCAAGAAAAAGCGGCGTACATTCTAATGATAATAGCTCACAAATCCGACGCCGATCGGGCAACGATGATAAATTCGGGGATCAAGTCGGCGCTTTTAGAGCTGGCGCTCGTCGGGAGCACCTTAGCTCAAAAGCGAGCGTCGAGGATTCTTGAGATTTTGAGGGTGGATAAAGGGAAGCATGTGACCGGCGGGTTCTTAGGGTTAACAGCGGTGAGCGCACCGCTGATTGGGGAGGCGGAGAGCGGGGAGGAGGAGGTGGCGGGGATGAGCGAAGAGAGGAGGGCGGTGAGAGATCTGGTGAACGAGAGCTTGCAGAGCAATTTGAAGAGGATCGTGAAGCGGGCTAATCTGGCAAAGGATTTTGGGCCGTCGGATCGGACCAAGGGGATGGCTTACACCGGCGGATCCAAGAGCTTGACGTTTTAAGAAGTAAAAACGGTGGTTGATGCATTTTTGAAAATTAACGTTTATTTCTGTTTCTGTTTAATTTTACTGTGTAGCTCTATAATGTATTCAGGCTATATACACCAGTTGACCGGTGTATATATAGGCCTTTTTTATTTTAAAAATAAGTGAATAAAAAATCACATGACATGTCGTTATCCACTCTTTCTTTTCTTTTTTGTCATTTTTGACAAGTTATGATAAGTATGCCTAATTTATATTGTTCTTCGGTTGCTGCAGGACTCGGGAGGGGAGTGCTGAATGATGGCAGGAAGAAAAGGCCTGGTTACTTGACAGTATATTTCCTTGAAAAGGCCCCCCACAAGTTAAAGTAGCAAGTACTTGTTCTCATCCTCCCTATTTTGTTCTTTTATTTGTTGGGTTGTTGCAGAAATACATGTTTAAGGTAGGGGTCTAATCTTTTGAATTCCTCTACAAAAAGAAGTTAGCATGGGTGGCTTGAACCGTCTCGCGTTCATTCTTCCATCTGTCCATCATTGTGTATAATTTTTTGTCCTCGTGTAGGCAATGCTAGTGGCTAGTGTTTCCAACTTGCGCACTATTTGCCGTTAAAAGCCTAGATAAAGCATGGCTATGTCTATGTGACAAATAAACAGCTACAAAAGATTCTAGTAGCTTGTTTATTTACCTTCCTTGTATGCAGTTACTTATTTTGTTTGCAATTCGTCCGGCACCGCTAAATTGCTATCGTAAGCAACATTCTGTCAGCTTTTTCTCTGGGGATGGTGCTAGGCCTGCTAGGGGGCTTTTTGTTTTGTTTGAAAGAGGAATACAAATTAATTGTAATTAGTGAAAAATGTATAGAAACAACTAGAAACAGGCTGGGGGACGCCGGGACGGAGTTCCGGCGACCGATGGAGCTCCGCCGACGGTAGACAGCGTGGGAAAAGTAGCGGGCAATGGTGCGTTCGATTTTGGAGTTTTTCGTCGACTGGAGGATCCAAAAAAGCTCATTTTCGTGCCAAAAAAAGACCGGCTATGGTTTTGATGTTTGGTGTTTGTTTTACGCGTTTAGAAAGCTTTTAAAGAGTAGATACTATTGATACCAATTTGTGTCCTTTCGTTGACGTTTTCGTATAAGTATTTAGTCTTTCGAATTAGAAATGATAAAAACACTTGCATAAAGTAGACACCAAACCAGAAAATCATGGCCAGTAAAAAAAAAAATTTTCACGCAACCTGGTACACAACACGCTGTGTATATAGCACAGATCAAGTGCGGTGCGCCGAACGAGGTCTGATGACCTGTCCATCTTCCTTCCTTTTGTCGACCAGATGGGAAGCCACGTCAACGGGAGCAGAGGACTCTATGATAGTACAACGTCCGGGGGGACAAACTCCACCAATATCATTTCGGCTTTAATTACCATGGACCATTTCGCTCGTAACTGCCGTGCCGAGCGATTATGGCCATGAAAGCTGCAGCATCTGCGTGCCAGCCTGACTCCGTGGACCATGCGTCCACTGCTGATCCGTCCTGGCTCGAAAACGACCCTTCCCTCACTTCAAGAACATGATTGCAGCTAAGGTTGATTGGAAAGTTCGGGAGCAGGAAATACGACTGTATAGTGTACATGATCGCCAAATAATGGCTTGAAAAGGTTTCACTTTCATCTCGCGTTGGGCCTTTGGATTTGCTCGATCGAGTCGTCCAAGACTTGTTCTGCGGATCTGGCTGTTTCGTGGAAGACGACAGTTCATGGCGGTTGGTAGAATTGGGGCTCATCTCGTCCGGAAACTGTATGTCATATGTACGGTACTGGATATTTTCATTCATAATGCGACGTATTACGAATTCGGCAAAAACGGATTCCAAGTGTTTTGATACACGCACATTCACATGTAATTATTTAATCAATAATGGATCCGGCCAGGGGCGGAACCAGGATTAGCTGACCGCGGGGGGGATGGGTGGGGGGGGGGGGTGGGGGGGGGGGGGGGGGGGGGTGGGGGGGTTGCAAGAAGGTATACAAACTGCACTCGTAAAGTACATAGATGTGATGATGTTCAAGTCGACGAGTTCAAAGAAATGCATGAGGTGTTTTTTCCATTGCGTTTAAGTATATTTGAGGTGACAAAGTGAATAACAAAGTAGATATGAAATTCATTACTCAGGCCCAATGCAACATATGTGTGAGAGATCGAGTAAGAAAGCCGAAAACGAAAACAAGTTTTAATTGCATGAGAATGAAAATAAGTTAAGAAAATTCATGCCGAATTACTTTAAATAAATAGCAAATTTTACCATGCATTTATTAAACACAAAATTGTTCACATATTAACGAAGATATGAACGAGAAAACTGACGCTGATTACATAGTTAATTTGCAAAAAAACAAAAGATTAAAAATATAATCATTGGGACTTGCAAAGAATCCTTTACATTTAAGGGAATCGGAAGTAACTAAACATTTTATGTAGATTAAATTAACAATGACAGTTTAAAAACTCTAATTAGATATCACAACGTTTACTTATGATCAAATAATTCTATATTTAACAATAACTTGGGTGAGAATTTAAATTTAACCTACGATATATTTTTGTTTAGACGTTTTTCTTTTCTCAATCAGATGTTGATCCCGTTATACTATAATTAAAAGCATGAGGGTAAAAACCAAACTGGACCCATGTCATGATCATGACATATTCGTTGATGAACATACCAAGGCCAATTAGTAGAAAGCAGAAAGTCTCTAATTATTTTTTATTCGAACCAAAGAGTGTTTATCCTCTCGTGCTGTCATGTTCTTTGTTTTTTTAAATAGCACTAAAATAATTATATTTTTTATGGACATTGGCAAGATCCAATACCAAATTCAAGTGCATGCCGGAACAAAATAAACCATTTGCAAATCATGGATATAAAGGAGCAAAATCTAAAAAATTTTACAACAGGCATTTCTTGAAACGAGTGCGGAGCAAAATAAATCATTTTCTCGGAATTTTACATGAGGCGTGGCTCGAACTCAAGACCTGAGGCATGTGGACGGAACATAACCAGTGTAGCAAAGAACCACTTATGTTGTTGAAGATTACATTTATTTACTTAACCAATATTGATGCTGCCATATGTATATAGTTATGCAAATTCTGAAAATTTGGGCCCCCCAACTCTCAAGTGGGTCCGCCCCTGGATCCAGCTCTCTCTCTCTCTCTCTCTCTCTCTCTCTCTCTCTCTCTCTCTCTCTCTCTCTCTCTCTCATATTCACATATGTGCCTATACACTAAACTTAAAGAAAATCCATCTAATATTCTGCCTGAATAGTCAATTAGACTGATATAACTTGTTCTTAATTAACAATCTACTAACTTGCTAAAATATAAGCAACAAAATGAAAAGAACAGTTGTAAGTAAGAGTTAGTATGCTAACACGAGATTTATCCTGATTCATCCACCTCTAGAATATGCCCAGTCACAAGGCATCTTTGGATTTAATCCACTAGTCACTCTCCAAAGAGAGAAGATTACACTTGCATCTTCAAGAGGAGGAACCTTTACAACTAGAGGATTTGCATCTCACAAATGGGGATTTTCTCAACAACCAAGCACCTCACACAATTGAGGATTTATCAAACTTGCCACATTAACAAGAACTCTTCAACTTACACTTTATTGAAGATGGACTACACCCTTCTTATAGCCTTGAATAAAAGCTTAGTGTATAATGATGCTAGGGAAAAAACAAGTCTTGATGTCAAATATAGCTAAGGTAAAAGCTTAAAGAGATCAAAAACAAATTGGCCAAGGAAATTTGCTTAGAATCTTTGAAGAACTACGACCAATGAAAAAATTTTCAAGAGTTTTTAGAAGGCTTTGAAAACCTAATTTTTCTCAATAAAATTGATCAACAAATTTATACATAACTCCTCCAATAACCCTCAATTTATAGGTCAAAAATCGGGTCAACCCAGATTGCCCAAAATGCCCTATAGTGGTCAAAAACGGCTAGTAAAATCTACCCGTTGTATGCCAACAACTAGTTACTAGCCGACTTGAGTTCATCAACTAGGCGACTAGTCAGCAGCTAGTTGACTAGTCATAGAAAATTAGTTGATTAGTTCATTTATGTCAGAAGAGCTATATATGCTCTGTAAAATCTAGTTGAATATAGTCTTCCTAGTCAACCATTGCATACAAATTAGTCGACTAGGTCCATAACGGTAGTCAACTACTTTCTGATATACTTCTAGCCTAGTTTCTAACATCAGCAAGTCCACTGAGTGTCAAAACTAGTCGATTGGTCTGCCAGTTATAACAAAGTTTTGGCCTATAACTTTAATGAAATCATTTCAAAAATGATTTTAAAACATTTATAAATAATTTAAAATATTTTCCTAAGTGTGTGAAGCTTCAATCCAAGACCGTACAATGAATCTAAGACAAATGTATAATACATCAAAAAATACATACTCCTTGAAGCTTTGATGTAATCCAACATGCTTAATTCTTGTCTTTGACTCCTTGTACTGTATGGAACTTTGGGTGAGCTTCATCAACTTGACTTTGGGATCTTCTTTGTAAGCTTCATTCGTCTTTGTGAGCTCCATAAGTCTTGGTGTAAGTCTTATGCATAGCTTTGAATCTTATGTACGCAATCTTTGGTACCTACACTTACAAACTTAATTCGCACAACAAAATTGTTTACTCATCATCAAAATACACTATGGGTGACTCTATCCAACAAGATGTACATTATAAAAAAGAAGTCGAAGTCATTTGAGAAGTTCAAGGATATGAAGATCTTTGTGGAAACTTAAACAAGTAGAAAATTAAAAAAGCTTAGATCCAATAATGATGGTAAGTGTACTTCTTTTGAGTTTAATTATATGATAAGCATGAAGTAAATAGGCTTTTCACCACACCGGAAGATCCAGTCTAATGGAGTTACGAAGATGACGAATAGCATACTGCTATAGAAGACGATGTGTTTGGAATTTGCATACAGATTATCGAAGGGATTTGAGCCAAAGATATATCGACAGCCATATATTTGGTTAACAAAATTTCATCATCAGTTATCAATGGAAAAATTCTAGCAGATGTTTAGAAAGGAAAGCCAGTGGAGTTAGGCTATAATCAAATATTTTAAAATTTGGTATATGTTCACAAGGATAGTGACAAGATTGAAGCAAAATGAAAGAAGTGTGTAATGTTGGTGTTAAGGCCAAAATTGATCAAGACAGTTGTCAGGCTGACATAGACTCGAGATGCTGAGTCAGAACCTCGTCAGCAGTCGAAGTGGGACCCTCGGTTGGAAGAACCAGGGTTGAGTGATGGTAGTTGGAGGTGATACGACGTTCGATCGACCTTCGAGCGGTAGTTAAGTCGATCGTTTGAGGCTGGAAAGCTCAAAGTCAACCATCGACATTGGACGACGACCGTCGATCTATACCACAGGGACTCGTTAGGGGGTTCGCATCTGGGTTCCGACCCAAATCCCCTCCGATGTTTAAGTTAGTATGGAACTTGAGGGAGAGAGTGGGCTTGGTGTAGCTGAGATCGACCTACGGAGGTTCGTCTCAAGACTGACGGCGCAAGCTCGAATGTATAAGAAATATAAGCTGAGAAAGTAGAGTTCTATGTCTTAGACCTCGTACCTTGGATTTGGAACCTTTTAACCTTCGTTCTTCGGTTTATTTATAGGTGATTCCCCCTTGATGAAGCGTAACCGTCCCTTATTGATTTAGGCACGATCTTCTCTAGGATTCGAGTTAAAGGCTGCCCATTTACTCGGCCCCGGTAAATTTTTTCTAAATGTTAGCGCCAGCCAAATGGCCGCATGACCCATTCGTCTGACTCAACGATACCCCGCGATGAGTGTGGGGGGTATCGGGTTGCGGATGCTAAAATGGGTCGGGCATGCGAATACTCCAGTTGGATTCGTACCCGTGTACTAACAATGGCCTCCATCATTCGAGCCTCAGAAGTCGTGCTGGCTGAGACCAAATGATGAGTAATCTCCTTAAATGCGCACGGTTTTCGAAATATCTGATTTGATTTGTGTCGCCAAAAGCCCTTTCGCCTTTGGGGCGATCTCCACCGTTTCTCGCGGCTGGCCTTGGACACGTGTCGCGTATCGGATGCTAGCAGGTTGGGTTTTCTTTTTATAAAAGAGGAATGTGAGAAAAAAGTAGAGATCTTTCTGCTTTATCTTCCTCCTTTGCTCCGTGAGCTTGCTTCCAGCGTCGCCTCCCTGGAGATCGCCTGCTAAATTTTGAGGTACCCTCCTCCTTCTTCGAATCTGATCCTCTGTAGGTTCGTCGGGTATGTTTGCTCCGGTCGTGTTAAAGGAACCGACTTATGAGGAGCTTATGGAGCGCCTCCAGCCCCCTCGATGCGCTGAAGTTCCTGTGAAGGAAAAAGGCATCTGGATTGAGCCAAGCCTTCCCATTCGTCGGTGGGATCGGAGGTTGACGGTCCCTGGAGTCATCTTAGAAATGGCCCCTAGGTTTTCCCTTGATCTGTCTGTCGAGGTGTGGCGAGGCTACTTCTGTGATCCTTTTAGGGTTAGAGTGCCCAATTCGGATGAGAGAGTGTGTTTTCCATGGAAGAGTGAGGTTGGGATGTATCTTAAAGCTTTTCGCTTAGGACTTCGATTCCCCCTTCATCCCTTCATCGCGGAAGTTTTGTGCTCCTCTGAGCTTTTCATCTGTAGACTCGCTCCTCAGGCTTTCCCTCCCTTGGTTGGTTTCATCGAGTTGTGCGAGCTTTGTGGAGTCCGTCCGACCCTTGGGCTATTCAGGTATTTCTTTAGGATAATAGCCGACCCTCACCGAGTGTGGTACCACATTGTTGCTCACCCGGGCACGAGGCTCATATATGACCTTCCAATTTCCAACACTGGGTGAAAGGATACCTTCGTGCTAGTCGTCCTTCTTGATCTGGGACCCTTGCTCAACGGTTGGAGTTCTCTGAATCTTGAGCTTGCGGTGGAGTCTCGGTTGTCATTGGAGGAGGTCAGAGCCGCGTTGTCGTCGGGCGAGGCCGAGGCAGCGAAATCCCTCTTGAGTCGACCGAAGCAGGAAAGGTTTATTCAGTATTTGCTAGACGATCACACGTTGAAGATCCTTCTATGGAGCCCAGGTAATGCATCTCGACTCTATGTCTTTATCCCCGCCACTTACGATAATTATATTTGTTGTCTGCAGATATGACTAACAGAAACCAACGAAGTGGCGAGTCCAGTATGGATCGAGTTTAGAGGGGCAGCAGAAGAGGAAGAGAACAGTCGAGGTCGGGCGTCCGTGTCGAACGATCAGGTGCACGCGTTGAGGGATCCGACTCTCGGTCTCCTCTCCACATCCACCAGAGCTCTTCTTCCGAGGGGGGCAAGATTAGGCGGACCTCGAGGCCATCTTCCTGAGCCTCTTCGAGGGAAGCCTCCAGCCAGACTCCCGTGCGGCCCACTGTGCCCCCGGCTTCCGTCGTGGTGGCAGAACCGCAGGTGGTGGTTGATGTCGACGTAGCCGACGTTGTTGAACCGTCTGAAGTGGTCGAGAAGAAGAGGGAGATGCCCTCCCATGGGGAGGAGGAGTCTGGAAAGAAGAGGAGAGTGGAGGAGGAGGATCCCTTTGAAAAGGTATGGGGGTCGGTCCTCTCAAGCTTCAGGAGGTGGCGGAGACCCCTTCGGTGTCTTAGGGCCCTATAACGCCCCTTCTGGATCAGTGGCCTTGGGACGACATCCTGTCACCCACTACTTTGGTTGGCTTGATCCATGCGGAGTTTGATCGAGTGTTACTGCTCAATCAGTTTACGTCTCGATCTTCGGGGGCGGTACAAGGTGACTTTCATCAACCCCTCTTCGCCATTGGAAAGGAGGAGTCGGCCTTGAGGGATTTCGGGACGACTGCCAGGTCGGTGGAGAACCCCGATTCTTCTTAGGGATCTGGAGCTCCTGCAGAGGTTGGACCTCGAAAAGGTGGCCAACTTTTTCATGGGGAGCAGGTACCAGGTATGTCACCTGAGTCCTTGTTTTATCGTCGTCCAAGTCAGTCGTTGTTTTGACCAACCGTCGATGTCTGTTCTCGGAGCCATGCTGCGTCATCAAGCTTTCGACTTGATCGAAGGAGGTCAGCGGGTGGAGGACGCGAAGCATAAAGCGCTTGGCCTCGAGGCTTGAGCAAAGGAGGCAGAGGAGGCCTTGAGGAAAGCCCTTGCAGATAAGGCTGCGGTCGAGTGGGAGGCCTCAGAGGCTAAGGATAGCCTGTCGTCACTATCGGACCTCTACAAATCTGCCGAGCTTCAGTGGAGGTTGGAGAGGTCCAAGCTCAAGGAGGAGCTCGACGCCTTTCGGAAGGAGACGATCGAGCTTCGGGCCAAAGCTAGCGACTTCGATAAGTGGGCAGAAGCTTGAAAGGCGGAGATGGCCGAGCTTCGGGCCAAATTCGCAGTGCTCGAGGAGGCCGCTGTGAGGGAGAAGACTTAGCTTACGACAAAGCTCACAAAGGCGATGGAGGCTTTTACCAGCGTCTTTGCGCCAGGAAGCGCTCCACCACCCTTTTAGGCCGGCAGGCCTTGTTTTGGCTTTTTGTAATTTTCTTTTATTCAAATAAAATAAAAGAACTTTTTGCGACATTCATTTCCTCTTTACTTGAATACCTACATGTGTATGGCCCATTAACGACCTAACTTTAAACTTCGTAGAAAGTTTTGTCGTGGATAAGTTAGGCGTATTCAATCGTTGAATGTAACCTTTTAAACCATAAATCATGCTTCCTTGGGGAGAGAGGGGCGAAGCCCTTTCGACCTAAGCGCTAGGGGTCGTTCAGTGGTGAGGAGGATTCCTCGGCTTACGGCTAACGCCAATGGTCGTTCGGTGGCGAGGGGCGTGGCCCCTTCGACTTATGGCCGACAAGTACCGGGGGTCGCTCAGTGGTGAGAGGGTTCCCTCAGCTTATAGATGAGGACAATGGTCGTTCGGTGGTGAGGGGCGAGGCCCCTTCGACTAACGACCGACGAGGGTCGTTCGGTGGTGAGGGGCGAGGCCCCTTCGACTTACGCCCGACGAGGGTCGTTCGGTGGCGAGGGGTGAGGCCCCTTCAACTTACGGCCGACGAAGGTCGTTCGGTGGCGAGACGAGGGTTGTTCGGTGGCGAGGGGTGACGTCCCTTCGACTTATGACCGACGAGGATCGTTCGGTGGCAAGGGGCGAGGCCCCTTCGACTTACAGCCGACGAGCACGCTTGAGAAGGGCGTTTCGACTGATGTCAAGAATGACCTACTTTGTATTCATCATGAACATGCATAGGGTAAAAGACAAAGATTGATTTCGATAATTTTAACTCGTTTGTACAATCATTGATAATACTTCAGTAGATGCTCAACATTCCAGTGATGAGAAAGTTCTATATCATCCAAGGTAGCGAGTCAATAGGTGGCAGGACCAAGTACGTCGATCACCGTGTAGGGTCCTTCCCACTTTGCAGCGAGCTTCCCCTGCTTGAGAATCTCAGGAGTGAAAGCGGCCTTATGCAGCACCAAGTCACCTACACGGAAGCTGCGTTCACAGACCTTTGAGTTGAAATAGCGTGCCATGCGTGCTTTTTGTTCGATGAGGGTCGCTAAAGCCCGTTCGCAGACATCTTCAATCAGTTGTAGGTTGAGCTCGAGGCCTTCTGAGTTTCTTTCTTCGTCATAGTATTGGAGACGAAGCGGTCGCTCATTGACCTCGACTAGGACGACGGCTTCGCATCCGTAGGCCAACATGAACGGCGTTTCCCCCGTCGAGGTTTTGTGGGTCGTTCTGTATGACCATAGTATACCGGGGATTTCATCTCGCCAAGTCCCTTCGAGCCCAGTTATTCTCTTATGTAAGGGTCCGAAGATGCTTTCGTTGGATGCTTCCACCAATCCGTTCGACTGGGGATGGGCAACGGAGGCGAAGTGCAACTTGATCTTCAGCTCCGAGCAGAAGTCCCTGAAGCCGGTGCTGTCGAACTGTGTCCCATTTGTAGTGACCCTGTGCTATGAGGTATAAACACTAGAGGGGGGTGAATAGTGTTTTATAGAATTATAAGGAATTTACGTCAAATAAAACCCTACTTAACCAACAAATGCGGAATATAAGAAATGAACAATGACGTCCCCCACGGTTTTGTGTGCATGCAATGTGCAATATATGATTGGGGGCGTGAGATTTAAATATTTATAACCGTAATCGCACGGTGTTGTAGTGTGGCTTGGGGGTCGAACTCAGGTAGGCATGGTTGTGCTTGTATCAGAAAGGACCAAATTCACCCCATGGGTGAGCTAGCTCGAATAGGTAGATGGGTTGTCACGGAAATAGAATGGTAGGGATAAACAATATAAAGGGAAACCCGGGACTTCGGTTTCCACCCTATCATGTGGTTCTCGCTAATACGACCGGCGGATGGGATAACGATCGGAATTAGGGTCTAATGGTGAGACGTTGCCTCTAAGAGTGATACCAGCGTCCCATGGGCCCGATATTCCGGTCGGTGCCCAGGATGATACGCCGGACTACCCGGGTTCGGTCAGTGGGCATTCCTATGTCCATTAACACTGACCGACTCCGGGAGCACTAAGCTCGCAACGATAATTCCCAACATCTCATCCTGCCGCTCCCGCGCGCTAGGATTCGATGTCTACGCTAAGGGCGTGAGCTATGGGTAGGGAGTCAACCGCCAAGTTTATTCCCCCTTGGCCCAACGGTCAAAGGCGGTCTTTTTCCCACCGATGACAATGAAACACCCCGCGTAACCGATAGATTCCTAATCCATATCGATTTCCTAGTCCTATGGACGCATCAGGGAGAACCCACGAAGGGGTTTCAACCAAAATCCCAGATTTGGGAACTACTCACACATATTTACTAAAAAGCAATCTAAATGAAAATCGACCATTAAAAACATAATCGGGCAATAGAAATGCGGTAGTAGTAATGCAATTAAGATAATATCAAAGTTTGGTAAAAATCAGAAGACTTACAAATAACTAGAAAATTACAGGCGTCACAAGAGAGAAAAACAGCAAAAAATAACAACTCCCCGTTTTCTGGAAACCTAGGGTCTCTATTTATAGAAAACGACCTCACCCGATCGGGTGAAAAATCACCCGATCGTGTGACCTGCTGCGAACTTCGGCAGCAATCTTCAGCATTTCACCTGGTCAGGCGACACGGTCGGTTGATGGAAGCTGCTCGTCGTTTGGATCTTGAGCTTATCGGGTGAACCGATCGGTTGGAATTTTTGCCCAAAAGACAGTAACTTCGGAAATTTGGGCACGGTCTGCTGGCGGTCGGGTGAGCTGTCCGGGTCATCTCTTCGAGGAAACGTCTACAGATGAACCGATCGGGTGAATATCACCCGATCGGTTGAGTTTCAGCTCCAATTTCCAGAGAGAACAGTCGGGTTGAACCGGTCGACGACCCGGTCTCTTGATGCCCGTGTTGCTTCAGCGGTTGACCAGGTCGTGCACGTGTGCACGACCCGATCGGTTGGCTGTGTCCAACCGATCGGGTGGGGGTTGAAAGATGACGATCTTCGTCATTTGACCCCCTGGATCACGCGTGACTTCTCCCGTTGCTCCAGGGACTCACGATATCGTCGTTTTATGTCCCCTACGCTGGAAAACTCCTGCAAACACGTAAAAATACGGAGAAGTGAATGAAAACAAGAAAATACGAGAAAATAGATACGAGATGGCGGAAAATAGCGGAAAAACCCAAAAGAAGACGTGCGTGAATATATGAAATATAAACGCACGTCAAACAACAACCCAAGCAAGAATGCAATGCTAACATGCAATGTACCCTGGTTCGGTGCCACCCAAGTCTCCCCGACTTGTTACCGGTGCCCTACTCCAGCAACACCCGGATCCCCTCCTGATACTCTAGTAAAACCACTAGAGCTTTCCTTTAGCCCACTTGCGAAAACTCCATAAGTGCAATCGACCTACAATCGATGTCCGTGTATCCCACAACCCGGGAACACGCAAAAACCTTAATCCCACAACTAAGGACTAAGCACACTCACACAAACCGAGAGCAAAACGAAATCTTGACTCCCACAACTTGGGATCAAGCCAATCCTCTCACCACCATGAGTATACAACAAGAATGAAGTATAAAAAATGAAATATAAAACCTCTTACCACAAAATCATATGCCTTGAGAAATACTTACCAATATAGGGCAAGAATGGATTTTGAGGAAGATGAGATCACCAAACCCTAGCTCCACTAAGATGAGCAACAATAGATGGCTAGGGAGAAGTTGGTGACTTGGATTCAAGGTCTTAGCTTGAGTAGCTCACAAAGAATGATAATCTCTCTTGAGGAATTAGGGCTCAAAGAGTAAGGGAGAGATTCTTGTGAGATGAGAGAGCTTAGAAATGGAGTTGAATGGCTCTTCTCTTGGATGTGAAAATGTCTCTAATTTCAGCCTTGGATAACTGGTTTGAAGCACTCAAACTTATATAGAGAATAGAGAAAACGGTCACAAAAATCGTGGCATTAAATGCCCAACGGCTCTATTTCTGAAGCTGCTTAATCGGTCTAAGAAGGATCACTGACCGATTAGTTTGGAAACTAGTCGGTCGGTGAACCTTCTTGGACCGACTAGAATGTTGAAAGCAAAGATAGTGAATTCAAGAGATATAAGAACTAGTCGGTCTAAAAAGAAATATCAACCGACTAGTTTGACAACTAGTCGGTCGGTGAACCTTCTTGGACCGACTAGAAGGTTGACAGGGAAGATAGTGAAATCAAGAGATAAAAGAACTAGTCGGTCTAAGAAGAAACATCAACCGACTAGTTTGACAACTAGTCGGTCGGTGAACCTTCTTGGACCGACTAATTGATCAACAGTAAAGAAGTCGAATTTCACTAGGAGAATTAGTCGGTCTGAGAAGAAACATCAACCGACTAGATCGTCATTTAGTCGGTCGGTGAACCTTCTTGGACCGACTAATTGGTCAACAAATGGTCTTGAATTGATTAGGATAACTAGTCGGTCTGAGAAGGATTTCCAACCGACTAGATCGTCATCTAGTCGGTCGGTGAACCTTCTTGGACCGACTAATTGGTCAACAGTGAATGGGATGAAACAAGCAAGGATATCTAGTCGGTTCAAGAAGGATTTCCAACCGACTAGATCGTCATCTAGTCAGTTGGTTCTTCTACTTGAACCAACTAAGATGCATACGAAGCCAAGAAATGAAGCGAAAAGCTTCGGGAAAGTTTCTAAGGGCTTCTAAGGCAATCCTAGAGATAAGATATGAAAGTTATGAAGATTTCTAGGCAAGTACTACTCAAGGCTTAACATTCTACTAAACCGAAGCTAGAAGACAATAAAAGTAAACACGATAACCCGTCTTCAAAGCTTCAACATGACGATTCTAAATCCCTCGACTTCAATAATACTCCTTGAGCTTCAACGAAGCTCCAGGCACAACGATCACACGTTCTGAGGAAGTCTTGGGACGTCGCTTGAGATGAACAAAGTACTTTGGCGACGATTTCCATAATTCTTCAAGGTCTTGAGTCTTTTAGTTGAATGACTTGAATATCTCCAACGTCATAGTCTTCGAAGCTTTTGACTCATCCATTCCTATCTTCTCTTTGGATTGAATCTCCATTCATTTGTTGATGCCATTGGCTTGAGGTTTGAGGTAGCATTTGAGTTCTTCAAGCCAATGCTTCACCTTTGTTGATCTACCAAGTTCTCCACTTGAATCAACACGTGTAGTCACTTTTGATCTTCTTGAATCTAATTCGTGACTTTTTAGCTAACTGCAATCACAAGAGTTAGTCACAATGATTTGTGTTTGATCATCATCAAAATCAAGGTGGAGAGTCCAATACTCAACACCATTGTCTATCACTATGGATTGTGGGATGGCAAAACGACAGACAATGGACTTCCAGACGAAGATTCGACAAGGCATCGACAAGGCATCGGCTCGATGATTCTTTGACCTTGGCACGTGATGAATTTCTACACGTGCGAACTTTGCGAGCTCCGCTTTAGCGACTTGCATGTAGATGTGCATCGAGTCTTCGCGGGCCTCGAAGGTCCCGTTCAGTTGGTGGACGACGAGACTGGAGTTGCTGAGTAGTTGGACCACTCTCGCCCTAGGACTCGAGCCAGTCGGAGTCCGTTGATGGCCGCTTCATATTCCACACCATTTTTAGCGGTTTGAAAATCAAAGCGGATGGCGTATTCGAATATATTGTCTGCTGATGTTTGGATAATTATTCCGGCCCCGCTCCTAGCCTGTGGCTGAAGCGTTGACTTGAACGATCCAGCTTTCCTCGTCTTCGATTGCCTCATTCGCTCTATTTGGTGATTCGATACTTGTAGAGGATGAGGGGATAGCCTCATCTAGTATGCTAGCTGTATATACCTCTTCCTGTGGGCCATCATTGTAAGTGAGTCCGATGATGAAGACGACAAGAGCTTGCCCTTTGATGGCGGTTCTTGATTTAAACTGGATGTCGAATTCGCTTAGTTCGACCCCCCATTTCGTTATTCTCCCTAAATGATCGAGCATCTTCAGGGTCTGCTCTAAGGGAGTGTCGGTAAGGAACATGATGGTGTGAGCTTGGAAGTACGGTCGCAACCTCCTTGCGGATTGGACCAATGCGAAAGCCATCTTTTCGATTCTCGAGTAGTTGACCTTCGCGCCTCAGAGAACCTGACTGACCTAGTAGATGGGCCGTTGTACCCCATGCGTCTTCTTTGAAGAGCACCGAACTTATGGCTTCCTCGGTGGCGGCCAGGTAGATGATGAGTTGGTCATCTTTGTCTAGCTTGGTTAGGAGCGGTGTGGTGCGAAGGTACTCCTTTAACTCGGAGAAAGCTTTTTTGCAGTCTGCATCCCATTCGATGACCCTCTTGCCGCTTGACACGGAGGCTATCGCCTTTATCAACACCTTGAAGAAAGGCAATGACCACTCGGCTGACTTAGACAAGAAACGTCCCAGGGCTGCTATCCTTCCATTCAGCCTCTGGAGCTCTCTGAGAGTCGAGGGCTCCTTCATTGTGATGATGGCAGCGATCTTGTCGGGGTTGGCCTCGATACCTCGATTCGTCAGCATGAAACCGAGGAACTTCCTCGACCGAACTGTAACGGTACGTTTTCGTTGTACTTTGTTCGTGCACGTGCTTTTGGCCGTGCACGTGTTTATTTTTAGACTTTGTTTGTTTGTGAACAATTTGGTGTGATATGCCGTTGTGAACGTCTCTGAGAGTATTAAATAGTGGCACTATCTTGGGACGACACTTCTCGAGGCGTTTTTCCACAATTTAAACTTACTCGATGAGACGTGACGATTCTCACTCTTGACGGGAGACGTTTCTATTTTTAGTCTCGCCGTCCGACGTCGAAATTGAGATCCGTCTTCTTAGTTATCTCACATTCGTCGCCACGATCACCACGATATTTATTTTATAATTTTTGGAGTTTATTTGACCACTTTTATATTTTTAACAAGTTTTATATTATTTTTAATAATTAATTTATAAATTATTTTCGGCCAAATAAAATTTATTTGAATTTTAAACGTTTTAAATAATTTTTGAGCCAATTTCCAGCTCATTTGGACCAAGTCAAACCCTTGGGTGAGTTGGAGTTGGATTTCAAATTTTAAATTATTTTAAACTTCTAATCCTATTAGATTTAGCCCTAGACCAAGTCAACCCATCTACACTATATAAACAACCCCTAGGAAGACCTATTTTCGCAAGAAATTAACCCTAGCCTCTTCCAAAACTCAAATTGGACGTTGCGACGATTCGTCGCAACGTTGCGACGTTCAGCCACCGCACCGACCGAAGAAAACGGCCCCGTTCCCCCGCTCCGACCGCTAGCCGCTCCGCACCCAACCCCGCTCCGCATCGCTGCAGCCGCCGCCGCCCCGTTCCCCCGCTCTGACCGAGAGAGGCTATCGGTCAGACCGAGAGCACCAACCCCGCACAGCGCTCCGCATCGACCCCCGCTTGTCGCCCGCCTCCGCTCGTGCCTGACCGAGCAAGCCGCCCGCACCGACCGACGTTGCAACGATTGCAACGTCGCAACGTCGCAGCCCCCGCATTCTCAGTGCACGACCGACCCTCCCTACCGATCTGACCGAAGGAGACAGCCCCGCCCGCTGATGCGACCGACCCAAAACGCTGCACAGCCCCGTTTCCCCGCAGCGACCGATAGGATCTCCCGCATTGGCTGGGTACGACCGAGAGCCACTCGTCGCAACCCCGCATCCGTCGCACCACTTGCCTCCGTGGGTCGCCCAAGTTCTCCAGAGGTATTGTGGGTCCCCCAAAGGTCCCTAGGACTACTGTGGGCCCCACCTAGGTGCGTTCTCTTCGACGACTTGCCGCGTACGACGTCGTCGCACGTCGTAGCCCGTCGTCGCACGTGCTAGCTTTGGAATATGGAATCGTCGCCCCGGTTGATTGCTCTGAAATTTCCAGCGAGGAATCTAATTGGAATCTGGACTTGGAGCGCGATCTTTTATTCCAACCCCCGGCGTCGCTACCCGACGCCGGTGTAGCTTTCGCGTCGTGTTGAGGTAACGTTTTGCACCCCTAGGACCCCCAACCCAATTGCATGTTAATCAAGACTAAAAATCAGTATTTTAAAGTATTTTAAATGTTTTAGCAATCACTAATCAAGATTAATAAAACGGATGTAGGCCGGTGGACTTGTGCACGTAGGAATCGTGACTTTGGACTCGTTGGACGGTGTTTTCTTGACGTGATAGTTGCAGGCAAGTGAAACTTGCCAACTCTTGTGTAGGGCCATGTTTTTAGGCCACTTCCTTGTTTTTAGCGTAAAAGAGACTAGTCAGTGAAATGATAGCTGGCTAGACGCCTACTTGATCTAGTTTGACAACGAAACTAGATCAGTCACCTAAATGGTCTAGCTTGACAACGAAGCTAGATCCAACCCCTTAAACTTGTTGATCATGCATGCTTAACTGTCACGTTTACTTTCCTTACCTGTACGCTTTACTACTTGCCATGTCATGTCATCCATGCATTGAATGTCGCATTCGTAGCACACGCTACATACTTGTACTTGCTTGTCCCGGGCTAGGTGCACCCCTACGCCATACTTGTTAAAAACACTTCCTGGCTCGTGATCCAGAAGCGAGCATTCCCGTTCGGGGGTAAGGCCCTGGCTCGATACACGCAGAGGGGTAGGGTTGAGCGACCACTCAGCGTAGAAGTGTGCCCGTACAGCCTCTTCAGATGTAAGGCGTGAACTCTGTGCACGAGGTGCTTACTTTTCTTGTCTTGTACTTGTCTTGTGAATGTCATGCCATGCTCGTACTTTACTTCGCTTTACTTTACATGTTGCACTCATTACTTTAACTGCCATGTCATTGCATCATGCTAGAACTTTTAGGTTGCTTTTACTTGCACTTTCAGTTTCCTTGCACAAGTCTTCCAGACTTGCTGACATGTGCCCCTTGCTCTTTTGGGTGTCACATGTTAGACCCTGAGCCAGAGACTGTTGTTGAGGACGAGGTCTTTGCTGACGCTGAGCTTGAGCCTACGTTCGTCGAGGAGTACGAGGACACCGGAGACCAGTCTTAGTGACTGTGGAGTTACTTTTACTTTAGCTTGCTGTTAGTTGTCGGTGCTTGCACCATTTCTTTGCTTTCGTACTTTGTACTTTTGTTGGCCATGCTGGGGCCTCTTTTAGACTCTTTTATTTTAGCCTGGTGGCTTTTCTGCGATGTTAAGATTTATTATTATGGATATTCTGATATGTTTCTTCTGTCTCTTTTCGTTATTATTATCATTGTTTCGTTTCGCGTTACAAGGACCTGCAGTTTTAAATTTGATTGACGCTTATCGGACTTGCAGCTTTGCAGCTTCAAGTCTGAGTGGACCTTCTCACGCTTCGCCTCCACGTTTTTGGGAAGCGGGGCGTGACAGGTTTTGTTGGTGGCCCATGCAGGTCCTATCTTGCGATTGCGAATAAACGAAACACCGGTAATAACGGAATGACCATTAAATAAATTGCAACATCCAAGTCATTAAGCTTTGAGTCTAATTTGTTTGTTCGTTTTCTATGTCATTAGATGGCTGGACGACGACAGACCCGATCTGGTAGTGGGCCCAATCGTGTCGAGGAGCCGGATAGAGAGCCCACCAATGCTGAGATCATGAGGATGATGCATCAGATGATGCAGGTGCAGCAGGGCATGCTCCAGAATACCCAGAGTGCCCCTCGCTTCGAGCCCGGAGCGAAGCAGTTTCGGGAGCTGGGCCCGACCTACTTTGATGGATCTGAAGGACCGTTGGCTGCTGAGGAGTGGATCAGGAACACCGAGGATAATCTGAAGATGTCGAAGGTCAACCCGGCTGGATGGGTTGATCTGGCGAAGAAGCAGCTTAAGGATAATGCCCGAAACTGGTGGGATGCAGAGGAGGAGCTGTTGGTGAGCCCTATACCTTGGGCTACTTTCAAGTCTAGATTCGATGAGGAGTACTTCCTGAAGGCTGCTAGGAGGGAGATGTTGCAGCGCTTCATTGAGCTGAAGCAGGGGAATCTGTCGGTGGACCAGTACCACCAGGAGTTTACTAGGCTGAGTCGCTTCGCGCCGAAGATGGTGGAGGATGCTGAGGAGAAGGCTCAGAGATTTCTGCAGGGTCTCTCTCTAGACTTGCAGAGTCTGATGTCTACGACGGAAATGGAGTCATATCAGAAGTTGCTGGTAGTTGCTCGGAGACAGGAGAAGATTGCGAAGCTGAAGAGAGGACAGATTTCTGGAGCTGGGAAGAGGCCTATGGAGCAGTCTAGGCCTGGGGTCAAGCCTACCCAGCCAGTGCAGTTCAAGAGGCCAGGTGGGCCTATTGTGAAGACTTGCCATTTCTGCGGCAAGACTGGTCACATCAAGGAGCAGTGCAGGAAATTTCTAGGGCAGTGCCTGATCTGTGGAGATGCTACTCATGTAGCGAGGGATTGTCGGCACGCGAACCAGCTGAGGAGAGGACCTGATGGAGCACAGATACAGAGGGGACCAGTTGCAGCCCAGCCCTTGCAGCAGAGAGCACCTGTACCTGCTGGACGTGGAGCACCTCTTCTTCCGCAGAAGCAGGCGTATCAGCAGGCTGTTCAGCCAAGGAGGCAGGCGTACTTGATGACTGCAGTGGAGACCGAGGCTGTGGACGAGGTTATCGCATGTAACCCTCTGTCTAGTTGTTCTTCCCTTAGTTAGTTTTGATTGTTAGATTATGGTTGTTGCTTGCATATGATTGTTTGTTAGAATAGGTTTGATTGTTAGTTTGTTTGTTAGGTGTGATTTTGGCTTGCACGTTTCCTGCACGAGTCCTCTTTGACTCTGGTGCATCGATGTGCATTATGTCCCGGAGCTTCGTGGAGAAGCATTCCTTGACGACTTCCCCTCTTCCCAAGAGTTGGAACATCGTTACATGGAATGGCGTAATCTCGGTGCATCGTGGGTGCAATTCTTGTCCTTTGGTGGTTTGTGGACATGAGCTTTACGCTGATTTTATTGTCCACGACATCATCAACTACGATGCAGTGCTAGGAATGGATTGGCTAGCGAGTTTCTATGCTACGATCGATTGTCGGAGGAAGAAGGTGGTGTTCGAGATCCCAGGACATCCGGTGTTTGAGTTCAGTCGAGGTAGCAGTTCGCTTGGCCCTGTCAGGTTTCGGGCCAGACCGGTGGAGCTTGTTGCTATGCAGATGGAGCAGGGTAGACCAGCTGTGGTACGTGAGTTCGACGACGTCTTCCCCGAGGAGATGTCTGGACTGCCACCCGATCGAGCTCTCGAGTTTTCGATCGACCTTGTTCCGGGAGCGCATCCTATTTCGAAGGCGCCATATCGTATGGCACCAGCAGAGTTGGAGGAGTTGCGTAGACAGCTGGATGATCTTTTGCAGAAGGGATACATCAATCCCAGTGTGTCTCCGTGGGGAGCACCGGTGTTGCTGGTCAAGAAGAAGGATGGTTCGCGTCGCATGCGTGTGGATTACCGGGAGCTGAATGCTATGACTATCAAGAATAAATATCCCTTGCCTCGTATAGATGATATCTTCGATCAGCTTGGAGGTTCGAGGGTGTTCTCTAAATTGGATTTGAGGAGTGGTTACCATCAGCTTAAGGTGAAGAAGGACGACATCCTGAAGACAGCGTTCAGGACCAAGTATGGTCACTACAAGTTCGTGGTTATGCCCTTCGGCGTAACCAACGCGCCCGCAGTTTTTATGAACCTGATGAATCTGGTCTTCTACGACTTTTTAGACAAGTTCGTCGTCATCTTCATCGACGATATTCTGATCTATTCGAAGTCGGAGGAAGAGCATGCATCGCACTTGAGGACAGTGTTGGAGACCTTGAGGAAGCATCGTTTGTATGCTAAGTATTCCAAGTGCGAGTTTTGGCTGAATAGAGTTGCTTTTCTCGGGCATGTGGTGTCTGGTGATGGAATTTCTGTGGATCCCGAGAAGATTGTGGCTATCAGAGAGTGGCCGGTTCCGCAGGCGGCGTCAGAGATTCGGAGTTTCCTTGGGCTTGCAGGCTATTACCGACGTTTCATTAAGGACTTTTCCCGGATTGCTGAGCCGATGACCAGACTGACGCGGAAGGATGTGCCATATGTTTGGTCTGATGATTGCGAGAAGGCTTTTGGTATCCTGAAGGAGAGGTTGACGACTGCCCCTGTCCTTGATGTGCCTGATCGGAGTGGAGGATTCGAGATCTTTTGCGATGCTTCTGGCAAGGGTCTTGGATGTGTGTTGCATCAGCATGGGCATGTGGTTGCGTATGCTTCTCGTCATCTTAAGGCTCATGAGAAGAATTACCCGACACATGATTTGGAGTTGGCTGCAGTCGTGTTTGCGCTGAAGATTTGGAGGCACTTCCTACTGAGTGAGAAGGTGAAGATCTTCACCGATCACAAAAGCTTGAAGTATATCTTTACTCAGAAGGAGCTCAACATGCGACAGCGCCGATGGTTGGAGCTCATGGCAGACTATGAGATTGATTTGCAGTATCACCCTGACAAGGTGAATGTGGTTCCGGATGCGCTGAGCAGACTTCCAGCGGTGATGATGTTGACCTCGCAGTGGAGATTGCAGCAGGATTTTTGCGAGTCGGGTATCGAGATCATTCTTCCTGGAGAGACTTCCTCGTTGATGAGTATGCAGATACAGTCGACGATCGTGGATAGGATCAAGGCTGGACATGCTGGGGATGCTAAGCTGGTGAAGATTCGGGAGCAGGTGGAAGCCGGTCTGCGGACTGACTTTTTGATTCACGAGGATGGTTCGTTGAGATTTAGAGGCAGGTTGTGTGTGCCAGCTGGAGATATCAGAGAGGAATTATTGGTGGAGGCACACAGTTCGCCGTATTCTGTGCATCCTGGTGGGACCAAGATGTACAGGGATCTTCGCCTGAACTTTAGGTGGCATGGTATGAAGAGGAGTGTGGCTCGGAGCGTAGCCAAGTGTTTGGTTTGCCAACAAGTAAAGGCGGAGCATCAGCGTACGGCAGGGTTGCTGCAACCGCTTCCGATTCCGGAGTGGAAGTGGCAGCACATCACAATGGATTTCGTGACTGGACTACCTCGGAGTCCGAAGCAGAACGACGCGATTTGGGTGATCGTAGACCGATTGACCAAATCCGCGCACTTTATTCCCTTCCGAGTAGGACAGTCTACTGAGATGCTAGCGAGGAGATACATGGAGGTAAATTCTTTTACTCTCCGAGTTTATTTCCTTTTTCCTAGTTTAGATAGTGATGTAACGTGAATCGTGCAGGAGATCGTACGACTTCACGGAGTCCCCGTGAGTATCGTGTCGGACAGAGACACGAGATTCACATCTCAGTTTTGGCAGAGTCTGCAGAAGAGCTTGGGTACGAGTCTGAGTTTCAGCACGGCGTACCACCCGCAGACGGATGGCCAGTCCGAGAGGACGATTCAGATTTTGGAGGATATGTTGCGAGCTTGCATGCTGGACTTTAAGGGATCTTGGGAGGATCATCTCCATCACGTTGAGTTTGCCTACAATAACAGCTACCAGGCGAGTATTGGAATGGCGCCTTTCACCGCGCTATATGGAAAGAAATGTCGATCGCCACTGAGCTGGGACGACGTTGGAGATCGGGAGCTGTTAGGACCGGAGATGATCGTGGAGGCCGTGGATGTTGTGAGGAATATTCGAGAGAAGCTGAGGATTGCGCAGGACCGTTTCAAGCATTGGGCTGATGCTAAACGGAGACCCTTGGAGTTTCAGCCGGGCGATCATGTCTTTCTGAAGATTTCTCCGAACCGCGGAGTTATTCGATTTGGAAAGAGGGGCAAGCTGAGTCCGAGGTTCATTGGACCGTTCGATGTTCTGGATAGAGTTGGAGCTGTGTCTTATCACTTGGCGTTGCCACCGTCGCTGGTGGGAGTTCACGACGTATTTCACGTATCTCAGTTACGTCGATACGTTAGTGATCCATCCCATGCTGTGGATTTCTCGGAGATTACGGTTCGTCCAGATCTGTCTTATGATCAACAGCTAGTTGAGATTCTGGATCGTCGACAGAAGCAGCTGAGGAATAAGACAGTCGACTTGGTTCGAGTGCAGTGGCGTCACGGTTCCCCCGGTGAGTCTACCTGGGAACGTGAAGATGAGATGAGAGAGCATTTCCCGCACCTTTTCTCGAGCAGTGCTTGATGTTGATTCCGAGGACGGAATCATTTCTAAGGTGGGGAGGATGTAACGGTACGTTTTCGTTGTACTTTGTTCGTGCACGTGCTTTTGGCCGTGCACATGTTTATTTTTAGACTTTGTTTGTTTGTGAACACTTTGGTGTGATATGCCGTTGTGAACGTCTCTGAGAGTATTAAATAGTGGCACTATCTTGGGACAACACTTCTCGAGTCGTTTTTCCACAATTTAAACTTATTCGATGAGACGTGACGATTCTCACTCTTAACGGGAGACGTTTCTATTTTTAGTCTCGTCGTCCGACGTCGAAATTGAGATCCGTCTTCTTAGTTAGCTCACATTCGTCGCCACGATCACCACGATATTTATTTTATAATTTTTGGAGTTTATTTGACCACTTTTATATTTTTACAAGTTTTATATTATTTTTAATAATTAATTTATAAATTATTTTCGGCCAAATAAAATTTATTTGAATTTTAAACGTTTTAAAGAATTTTTGAGCCAATTTTCAGCTCATTTGGACCAAGTCAAACCCTTGGGTGAGTTGGAGAAGTTGGATTTCAAATTTTAAATTATTTTAAACTTCTAATCCTATTAGATTTAGCCCTAGACCAAGTCAACCCATCTACACTATATAAACAACCCCTAGGAAGACCTATTTTCGCAAGAAATTAACCCTAACCTCTTCCAAAACTCAAATTGGACGTTGCGACGATTCGTCGCAACGTTGCGACGTTCAGCCACCGCGCCGACCGAAGAAAACGGCCCCGTTCCCCCGCTCCGACCGCTAGCCGCTCTGCACCCAACCCCGCTCCGCATCGCTGCAGCAGCCGCCGCCCCGTTCCCCTGCTCTGACCGAGAGAGGCTCTCGGTCAGACCGAGAGCACCAACCCCGCACAGCGCTCCGCATCGACCCCCGCTTGTCGCCCGAATCGTGACTTTGGACTCGTTGGACGGTGTTTTCTTGACGTGATAGTTGCAGGCAAGTGAAACTTGCCAACTCTTGTGTAGGGCCATGTTTTTAGGCCACTTCCTTGTTTTTAGCGTAAAAGAGACTAGTCAGTGAAATGATAGCTGGCTAGACGCCTACTTGATCTAGTTTGACAACGAAACTAGATCCGTCACCTAAATGGTCTAGCTTGACAACGAAGCTAGATCCAACCCCTTAAACTTGTTGATCATGCATGCTTAACTGTCACGTTTACTTTCCTTACTTGTACGCTTTACTACTTGCCATGTCATGTCATCCATGCATTGAATGTCGCATTCGTAGCACACGCTACATACTTGTACTTGCTTGTCCCGGGCTAGGTGCACCCCTACGCCATACTTGTTAAAAACACTTCCTGGCTCGTGATCCAGAAGCGAGCATTCCCGTTCGGGGGTAAGGCCCTGGCTCGATACACGTGGAGGGGTAGGGTTGAGCGACTACTCAGCGTAGAAGTGTGCCCGTACAGCCTCTTCAGCTGTAAGGCGTGAACTCTGTGCACGAGGTGCTTACTTTTCTTGTCTTGTACTTGTCTTGTGAATGTCATGCCATGCTCGTACTTTACTTCGCTTTACTTTACCTGTTGCACTCATTACTTTAACTGCCATGTCATTGCATCATGCTAGAACTTTTAGGTTGCTTTTACTTGCACTTTCAGTTTCCTTGCACAAGTCTTCCAGACTTGCTGACATGTGCCCCTTGCTCTTTTGGGTGTCACATGTTAGGCCCTGAGCCAGAGACAGTTGTTGAGGACGAGGTCTTTGCTGACGCTGAGCCTGAGCCTACGTTCGTCGAGGAGTACGAGGACACCGGAGACCAGTCTTAGTGACTGTGGAGTTACTTTTACTTTAGCTTGCTGTTAGTTGTCGGTGCTTGCACCGTTTCTTTGCTTTCGTACTTTGTACTTTTGTTGGCCATGCTGGGGCCTCTTTTAGACTCTTTTATTTTAGCCTGGTGGCTTTTCTGCGATGTTGAGATTTATTATTATGGATATTCTGAGCTGTTTCTTCTGTCTCTTTTCGTTATTATTATCATTGTTTCGTTTCGCGTTGCAAGGACCTGCAGTTTTAAATTTGATTGACGCTTATCGGACTTGCAGCTTTGCAGCTTCAAGTCTGAGCGGACCTTCTCACGCTTCGCCTCCACGTTTTTGGGAAGCGGGGCGTGACACGAACCCCGAAGGTACATTTGGCAGGGTTTAGCCGAAGGTTGTATTGCCGAATTTGTGCAAATATCTCCCGAAGGTCTGCGATATGATCCGTTGGCTTTTTCAACTTGACCAACATGTCGTCGACTTAGACTTCTAGGTTTTTTCCTATTTGAGCCTCGAAGATGTCGTTCATCTTGCGTTGGTATGTGGCCCCTGCATTTTTCAAACCAAATGGCATTTTGGTGTAACAAAAAATACCTCGATCGATGATGAAAGAAGTTTTCTCCTCATCCTTTAGTGCCATCTGAATCTGGTTGTATCCTAAAAATGCATCCATGAAGCTGAGGAGCTCGTAGCCCGAAGCATTGTCGACCAGATGGTCGATTCGTGGCATGTGGTAGCTATCCTTCGGGCACGCTTTGTTGAGGTCGGTGAAGTCGACGCACATTCGCCATTTGTCGTTCGCCTTCTTGACCATCACGACATTTGAGAGCCATTCAGTGTACTTGACTTTTCGGATGAAGCTAACTTCTAGATGTCGATCTACTTCTTCGATTGTGGCTCTCATCTTTTCACCTCTCATGTTTCTCTTCTTTTGCTTCATGGGTCTGGCGGTCGGGTCGACTTCCAGCTTGTGAGATGCTACCTCGGGGTCGATGTCGGGCATATCCTTTGGGGTCCAGGCGAAGATGTCGACATGTTCTCTTAGGAGTGCGATTAACTGTTCCTTTAGGTCGAAAGGGAGTAGCGACCCAATGGAAACAGTTTTTCCTTCCTCTTCGGAGATTCGGATGTTCTCTGTTTCTTCGACCGCGACAGGCTGCCGATCTTCGATCCGTGGGTCGACTGGATCCGCCTGCTCGATCCTCCTCAGGGCGGTGGATAGCATTTAGCACGACCGTGCTTGTTTCTGATTCCCTTTTGCTTTTTCGACCCCTTCGGTGGTCTGAAATTTGATCATCTGATGGAAAGTTGAGACCACCGCTTTTATAGCGTTCAGTAGTGGTCTTCCGATGATCCCGTTATTCGCCGAGTTGATCTTCACCGCCATGAAACTGGTTAGGCGAGTGATTTGTTGGAGATACGTTCCGAGGGTCACCGGTAAGGTAATGATGCCTGCTATCGGGGCAGAATGCCCGGTGGATCCCACCAGGGGTCCCGTACAAGGCGTCAACTCCACGGATGACATTTTCATCCTCTCCAGTGTGGTGAAGAAGAGTATGTCGCACGAGCTTCCGGTGTCGACAAGTAACCTCTTTACAATGTTCTTGTTAATGGTGGCCGTGATGAAAATGGCATCATCATGTGGAAGTTCCACGCCCTCCAGATCTTCATCCGAGAAGGAGATAGGCGGTGTAGAGTTTCTGGGACACTTCTGCCCCACAGATACGGTCATCAAACTTCCAGTGTAGGAGCTTTGGAGAGAGGTTGATAGCTCCGGGTGCAAGAGACCTCCCATTATCATGTTGATGAGGCTTACGCTAGGAGGCGTCGAGGCATCACCGGAAGACGTTGATGAGCGAGTCGACATGGTCGAGCGGTTCGTCGATCGGGATGACGAATCGTGGTATCCCGCAGACGACGCCAAACAGTTAAGGCCAAAATTGATCGAGACAGTTGTTAGGCTAACGTAGACTCGAGATGCTGATTCAGAGCCTCGTCAGCAGTCAGAGTGGGACCCTCGGTTGGAAGAACCAGGGTCGAGTGATGGTAGTTGGAGGTGATACGACGTTCGATCAACCTTCGAGTGGTAGTTGAGTCGATCGTTCGAGGCTGGGAAGCTCAAAGATAACCTTCGACGTTGGACAACGACCGTCGATCTGTACCACAGGGACACTTTAGGGGGGTCAGATCTGGGTTCCGACCCAAATCCCCTCTGATGCTTAAGTTAGTATGGAACTTAAGAGAGAGAGGGAGCTTGGTGCAGCTGAGATCGACCCACGGAGGTTCGTCTCAAGACTGACGGCGCGAGCTTGAATGTATAAGAAATATAAACTGAGAAAGTAGCATTCTATGTTTTAGACCTCGTACCTTGGATTTGGAACCCTTTTACATTCGTTCTTCGGTTTATTTATAGGTGATTCCCCCTTGATGAAGCGTAACCGTCCCTCATTGATTTGGGCACAATCTTCTCCGGGATTTAAGTTAACGGCTTCCCATTTACTTCGTCCAATTAACTTTTCCCTGAATGTTAGAGCCAGCCGAACGACCGAATGACCCATTCGTTTGACTCAACGGTACCCCGCTATGTGTGTGCATGGTATCGGGTTGCGGATGCTAAAATGGGTCGGGCATGCGGATACACCAGTTGGATTTGTACCCGTGCACTAACTGTTGGGATACATGAATAGTGTCAAAGGTTATTAGGTTTAGTGTATAGATATGACAAGCGTCTTGTTAGGAACGGTGCCTGTGGATGTGATACTTGAACACTAAACAAACGATTAGTGTAATTCAACAAATAATAATAATCTAAAACAAAGATGCACAACAGAATAATAAAACTATGAGAATTATAATCACATTCACAATAAAGATAAGCAAGGCTAGAAAAATTCAAACCACGGAAAATTCAATCAATCTCAAACACAAATACTTATAGTAGTTCGGTCAAGTCCTGTGATCTACATCCAGTCCCCATGTTCCACCGAGCTTTCTATTCTCAAAAATAGTACAATCTTCACTACTACACCACAAGCCGGTGTATGAAAGCCATGGTGTGCCCACACACAACGCACAACACATAGGAATACACATGATCGTCGATGACGGAGGACATGGACAAGTAACCAAACAAACGAGAAGCTCTGAGAAAGATAACAACTTTAGACCGTCGACCGGCCAAGGAAACACCAATGAGCTTTATTATGAAAGGAGAGAACAAATACAAACCTTCTATCTTCACAACCGAAGAAGAAGCACAAAATGATCTCTCCAAAAGCTAACAACAATATCTCTCAAAGTTGGCTCTCACAAATGACGGCTCAAGAACTCCCAATGTGTTCCACACTTAAACCCTTCTTTAAAACTACCAATATATACGCTTAGGGTACAACAGGTGCCATCATTGAGGATGAGTCCCCAAAAGCTACGAGTTCTGACTTTAACGGAATTCCAATCCCATTACAGCTCTACGCATTTAATGCGTCGAACCCTAGTAGGCGTGTTGTCACGTCCCGCTTCCCATTGTACTTGGGAGCGAGAACGTGAGCAGGACCACTAGTGCTTAAAGCAAAGAAGAAGTATTTTTCTTTCTCTCTTTCTTCTTTGACTTAAGCAAAATTCGCCTTTTGAGTGTTTAAGCAATCAGGTCCTTGCAAACGCATTTCTCTGAAACAACACAACCATTTATTACAACTTTGCCCCAGACTTCAAAGGCAAGTATACAAACAAGTTAGGCCTAGCATGACCGTACATTTTATTACAGAAAGCAACACACCTGCAACAATAAATAATGGTAAATAAATAAAGACTGCATCAATATTCTAGTCCTCGGCAGAGAGGATCTCGGCGTCCTCGTAACTCTAGTCAGCGGGGTCAACCTCCTGGTGCGGATCCTCGAAAGTGGTGTACTTACTATACTCCATCTCTGAACCTAACATATATTTCATAGGTTCATTGAAATATATGTCAGCGAAAGGCTCGGCAAGTTTTTATAACAAATGAAAGCGCTGACTTAGAGAAAGAAAAGAGCGTCAGAACACAATTATAAAGAACAAGTGCATAACATAAAGTATGAGCATGCTGAAATGATTTAACATATGATGCACATTTTAAAGAATTGAACACAGTTGCAAGTTGAATACTTTCAGTTATTTGTGCTCGTGCGTAAGTCCATGTCTGAGTAAGTAACGTGTTCTCGATACACCCTATCATCGGGGGTTTACCGTGACGCTTCTTGCCATCCCTAACCTGGAAAATGGCCAAGATACTTGCTTCCATTAGTGTGGTATGGAAGTAGCCATAATGTGTACAAGCCACACTTACAGACTCCACTACATGAACCAACCCCACCCAAAGTGTTTGTTTAGTCTTCGACTAGGTTCATCACATCTGTATTCGATGGTATCACATGTTCGTTTCGAGGGTTGTGTCCGACCCTATGTCCAGTTTATTTCAATGTGCTAGCATGCAGATAGTAAATTGTTCCAACGAACAACAACATTATTACATGTCCATTTAAAATGCAAAGCAACTAGTAAACGAAAAATATGCAATTCAGCTCTAAAGTCCACAAGCACATTAATAACATATTTTAGCACTAAGATTGAACAGTTTGGTTTTTCAATTCATTTACAATAAAATACTTGCCTCGAGGGTTGTTGGGTAGACGGTCGTAACGGAAGACACGATTATTTCTGCGAAGTCGGATTTTTAATCGGTTAAAGGGTTCACAATGAAGGTTTAACAAGATATTAAATTTACCATTACAATTTAATCATTTTTATTTAATTTATTTAATTTATACACTGTTTTTATACACATCCAAACATTATATAAACTAACATCCTATTAATTACATAACATAGTATAACAATGTATAATATACTGTAGTACTAACATGCCATATTAATAAACTGCGTTATATACTAACACCTCCAGTATATATATATATATATATACACTAATATATTACAAACTAACGTATCTTATAACATATGATTACATGTTATTACTATATACTTAGATTATAAAAATTTACGTACTAATAATAATATACTAAACTATTATATTATAACTTATATATATAATAACATGCTGATACTGTTAAAACCACCATGCAGCTATTCGAAACTTACGTGTTATCATTCGCGTGAGTTGCAGATGTCGGCGAAGGGTCGGGGCGATGCAGCTGAGGTTTGGGCGGCGTAGGTGGCGCAGAGTCGTCGAGGTCGTGTTGCGATGGTGTGGATGATCGATGGGGAGAACGATCGAATGTGTTACAGCGGCATCGGACAATGTAGGTGGCACGACGTAGTGGACGTCCGACGTTGAGAGGCGGGGCTGCTGAAGACCACTTGGTGGCTGAGTGAGGAGGCGACGGTGTTGGGCTGAGGAAGGAGGTTGGCGTGGGTTTCGATGTGGAGATGGTCGCCGGAAGCTTGGTTTTGGGTTATGAGAGGGGCGTTGTCAGGGTCGGAAGCTTGAGTGGCGGGACTTGGGCTTTGAGGAGGAGGGAACGGAGTTGGCGTTGGGTTGAAGTTTGATGGGAGGAGAAGCTCATGGGGTTTAAGAAGAAGAAGAACGCGAAGATAAGGGTGTGGGGCTGTTGCGATTAACATGCACGAGGAGATTGCGAACGTGGGAGGAAAGGGAGCGCGGGTTTGTTGGGATACATGGGTTTGCGTAAGTGCGGGTGAGGATCCGCATAGGTTGTTGCGGGTTGTTAAGAACGGGGGATGCGTGGTGAGTTGGTTAAGCGCATGTAAGAGTAATGACGTTGAGGGGAGTTGTTAAGATATAGATTTGATTAGTTAATATAATTACAAATTATAATTAGGAAAAATGATTTTAATTAAGATATTAGAATTTAGTTAGGATAATTAAGATTTAGGGGAAATATTATTGTTAGGATATCAATTTGATAGGATTTAGTTAGAATATAAATTAGATTTATTAAATCTTATTAAGATTTATTAGCACATATATATATATATATATATATATATATATATATATATATAATATATGGATTAAGGATAAAGATCGCTATGGTTACAAATATTCCCATTATTACGATTTTGCCATTGCACATCAATGATGTCCAAAAATGACAAAGTTAGTAGCAGTGCGATCGTAAAGTCGAGTGGATCACAAATACGGTAACGGATCATGCATACAGGCTACGACAAATAAATAAAATCATAACACGAATTGTCAAATATTTTAATACATCAATACTGTATGTACGAAATATGTACGATAAATATCGGTCGTTACATCCTACCCACCTTATTGAAATTCTTTCCCCGGAATTCTATCTGTTAGGGTTCAGGAAATAAACGAGGATAACGCTCACGCATTTCCTCTTCCCGTTCCCCGGTGGATTCTCCAGGTGATCTGTGACGCCATATCACTCTAACAAGATTGGCGACTTTATTCCTGCGGGTCTTCTGTCGTCGGTCCAATATCTAAACTGGCCCTTGCTCATAGGTCAGATCTGGTCGAACGTAAATCTCGGAGTAGTCAATCGCATGAGTAGGGTCACTGACGTAACGACGCAGTTAGGAGACATGGAAAACATTATGAACTCCCTCCAATGAAGGCGGTAGAGCTAAGCGATAAGCAACTTCTTCAACTCGCTCTGGCACATCAAATGGTCCAATGAATCTCGGGCTAAGCTTCCCTCGCTTCCAAATTGTATCACTCCTCTGTTTGGGGATATCTTCGGGAAAACATGATCTCCTGGTTGAAACTCCAAGTGACAATGTTTGGCATCATCCCAATGCTTGTACCGATCTTGTGCAATGTGTAGCTTGTCTCTAATGTTACACACTACATCCACGCTCTCAATTATCATCTCCGGACCTAATAATCCTTGATCACCAATGTCATCCCAACTCAACGGGGATCGACACTCCTACTATAGAGTGCAGCAAACGGGGCCATGCCAATACTGGCTTGGTAGCTATTGTTGTAGGCAAACTCTACCAAATACAGATGATCTTCCCATGAGCCTTTGAAATCCAGCATACAAGCTCCTAACATATCCTCCAATATTTGGATAGTCTGCTCTGACTGTCTATCAGTCTGTGGGTGATACGCAGTACTGAAACTAAGACTGGTACCTAGATTAGTCTGCAGACTCTTCCAGAATTGAGTTGTAAATCTGGTGTCCCATCCAGAGACGATGCTCACTGGAACGCCATGAAATCGAACAATCTTCTGCATGGTTATCGATTACATCACAATGTATACTAGAAGAAGTCGTAAAGGTATGATAGATCATTACCTCTATGTACTTCTTCGCAAGTATTTCCGTAGATTGTCCCACTCGGAATGGTATAAAGTTGTGCCGATTTGGTTAAACGATCAACGATCACCCAAATCGCATCATTCTGCTTAGCACTCCGAGGCAGTCCAGTCACGAAATCCATAGTGATGTGATGCCACTTCCATTCTGGAATAGGCAAAGGTTGAAGCAATCCAACAGTGCGATGATGTTTAGCCTTCACTTGCTGACACACAAGGCATTTGGCGACACTGCATGCTACGCTCCTCTTCATTCCATGCCACCAGAAGTTCAGACGAAGATCCGTGTACATCTTGGTGCCACTAGGATGAATAGAGTAAGGAGATTTGTGCACTTCATTCAGTAGTTCTTCTCTGATATCACCGGAAGGCACACAAATCCTACTACCATATCTCAAAGAACCATCTTCAAGGATAAGGAAATCCATCCGAAGTACAGCTTCGACTTGCCCTCTAATCTTCTGTAACTTTGCATCTCCAGTCTGAGCAGCTTTAATTCGATCCACGATAGTAGACTGAACTTGCATATTCATCAATGATGCTGAAGTCCCGGGTAAAATAACTTCAATCTCCATCTCTCGCTATCTTGCCAAATTCTCCATTGAGCTGAGAGAGTCATGATCGCTGGTAATCGGCTTAACGCGTCTGGTACAACATTCACTTTCCCCGAATGATACTGAAGATCGATGTCATAATCAGCCATGAGCTCTAACCATCTGCGTTGCCTCATATTGAGCTCCTTCTGGGTGAAAATGTATTTCAAGCTCTTGTGGTCGTTGTAGATCGTTACTTGCTCGCTTAATAGAAAATGCTGTCAAATCTTTAGAGCAAATATGACAACAGCTAACTCCAAATCATGGGTCGGATAATTCTTCTCATGAGTCTTTAGCTGTCGGGATGCATACGTAACCACATGACCATGCTGGTGTAGGACACATCGAGACCCTTGCCAGATGCGTTATAGAAGACTTCAAATCCTCCAGTTCTATATGGTATAGCCAGTACTGGTGCAGTCATCAACTTCACCTTCAACTCTTCAAATGCTTGCTCACAGGCCTCAAACCAGATGAACTTGATATCTTTCCTCGGCAGGCGAGTCATGGGCTCAGCAATCTTCGAGAAGTCCTTGATAAATCGACGGGAATAGCTAGCCAATCCGAGAAAAATTCGGATATATGAAGCTGATCAAGGAGTCGGCCAATTTCTAATTGAGGTAACCTTCTTCGGATCGACAGAAATACCGTCTCCTGATGCCACATGCCCAAGGAATGCGACTCGGTCTAGCCAGAATTCACACTTGATGTACTTGGCATATAATCGATGACGTTGCAAGGTCTCCAATACAATCCACAGATGCTTGGCATATTCTTCTTCATTCCTCAAGTAGACCAGAATATCTTCGATGAAGATCACTACGAACTTATTCAAGTACTCATAGAAAATCAGATTCATGATATTCATGAATATAGCTGGAGCGTTAGTCACATCAAATGGCATGACTACGAATTCGTGGTACCCATACTTAGTCCAGAATGTCGTCTTCGGGATGTCTTCACTTCTGATTTTCATTTGATGATAACCACTTCTGAGATCCAGCTTCGAGAAGACTCGCGATCCATCGAGTTGATCAAAAATGTCATCGATACGCGGTAGTGGATACTTGTTCTTAATGGTCACCTTGTTCAGCTCTCGATAGTCCACACACATCCTTCTTAATGCATCTTTCTTCTTGACCAAAAGAACTGGTGCACCCCAAGGAGATACGCTGGAATGTATCAATCCTTTCTGCAATAGATCGTCGAGCTGTTTCTGAAGTTCTTGCAGTTCAGTAGGAGCCATGTGATAAGGTGCCTTCGAAATAGGTTGAATGTTCGGCAGAAGGACGATGGTGAACTCCAAAGCTCGATCAGGCGGTCGTCCTGAGATATCTTCAGGAAATATGTCTGCAAAATCTCGAACCATTCTAGGCTTCTCAGGCTCGACTAACACCGATGCAATGATCATTTCGTTCGGGTTGGCCCAAAACTTGATATCTCCAAGTGAACGGTCTCCGCTCGCGAATTCAAACACCAGATGGTCAGGGATTTCGAACACTACCTTCTTCTTGTGACAATTGATTGTAATGTAGAAATTTCCTAACCAATCCATGCCGAATATTGCATCGAAGTTTGGCATGTCGACTATCATAAAATCTGCAAACAGCTCGTGTTCATAGATCACTATAGGGCAAGATCGACAGCCACTAGAAGTTTTCATTAATCCAATCCTGGTAGTGATGCTCCAATAATTAGGTAGAGAGTCAACATGAATAGAGTGCTTCTCTACGAATCCTCGGGATATGAAACAATGGGAGGCTCCAGAATCAAACAGGGATGGAGCTGTATGAAAGGCTACTAAGATAGCACCTAGAACATAGGGGAAACACCTTAGCTATGGGCAAACAATCAATACGCACATAGATATATATATTATAAGCATATAAAAGGAGGGTTTAGGTATTACCAGAGATCACTTGCTCATCAGTCTCAGCCTCAACGACGGTCATGGTAAATTCCTGACGTCTCAGCTTGTTATGCCTCACTTGTTTATAAGCCTTCTGTTGTGGAGCCAGAGGTAGTCCACGCTGAGTAGATCGAGGGGTTCCACGCTGAATCGGTCCAGATGGTCCAACAGTCATCGGTTTGTTGGCGCAGCAAGGGCAGTCCCTAGTAGTATGTGCTGATGCTCCACATATCAGACATTAGTTCAGCAGCTTTCTGCAGTCCTTAAGATGATCAGTCTGCTTGCAGTGGAAGCACACCATCTGAGGTCGGTTGTTGGCAGGAGCAGCAGGCCTCTTGAATTGAGCAGTTTGAGTAGGCCTGAGATTGCCCATGGGTGGCTCCTGTGGACATCTGCTTCCTCCAGTCAGAAGCGCCTTCTTACGCTTTATAATAAGCTCGTGCTTCTTAGCAGCATCCAATACGTCCTGGTGCGTAGTCAGATTCACCGAAGACATAGACACCTGAATGTCCAGGTCCAGACCATGGAGATACTAATATGCACGGTTGTCACGACCCGCTTCCCAAAGATGGAGGCGAGACGTGAAAAGGTCCGCACGGGAGTGGAGCTGTGAAGCCCCAAACCCGATAAGCGTCAATAAAACATAAGCAGGTCCCTGTAACCACAAACGGAACAACAATAATAACACAAGGAGAGATAGAAATAAAATCTCAGATCTCATAAAAGGTCCAACAAGAAAATTAAGTTCAACATCCAAAAAAGCTACCAGGCTAAAAGAAAGAGTCTAAAGGCCCAGAACAAGGCCAACAAAAGGAACAACGTAATAAAGTATAGGTGCTACGCACCGACAACAAAACAGCAGTCTAAACAAAAGGGAAAACACAACGAAGACACTAAGACTGGTCCCCAGTGTCCACGTACTCCTCGCCAAACACAGGCTCGGGCTCGGCGTCAGCGAACACCTCGTCCTCTACAAGGTACTCAGGCTCAGGATCTAACATGTGTCACCCAAAAGAGTAAAGGGGCACATGTCAGCAAGTCTAAAAGACTTGGGCAAGGAAACTGAAAGTAAGACAAACTAACAACCTAGCAGTTTTAGTATGCATGACATGACAGTTATAACATGAGTGCACAAGCAAGACATGGTGAAACAATAAGTACAAGAGAACAATTATCGGGACAAGTCAAGAGTAGCCAAGCTACTAACAAACTCAATCTTTTCACTAGTCACGTTCAAGTTGTTTGTAGATGTTTACGCCTTACAGCTTAATGGTTTGGCATTCACGCTGATTGGCCGCTTAACACTACACCAAAACCCAGAGTTTACGCCTTACCACTGCAGTTGCTGATCAGGCAGACTCCCAGTTGATTGGCCGCTTAACTCTTACCCCCAATACCCACATGTAAACGAGCCAGGTTCCCTGCACCTGAGCTCAATAAATGAGCCAGGGTTGCCCCGCACAGGAGCTCGCATTCTAGTTCACGATTCATAAGCATTTGGCATAGGGATGCACCTAGCCGGAAACAAGTATATTGGACATTGGCTATCAACCAACACATGGCCCGCTTCTGGAACACGAGCCAGGAAACACAAGTATTGTAGCGAAGCTACGCAATCACGGAAACACTTAAAGAATGCAATGACATGAAAATTAATTTGCGTACCGTTAATGGAATTTAAACATGACATGGTAATTGTGCAACATGATAAATGTCGGATCTAGCTTCGTTGTCAAGCTAGTTTCTAAATTTGCGCCTAGGCGAGTATCATTTCGTCGCCTAGCCTCTTTTACGCCTACAACAAGCAAATGGCCTAAAACATGGCCTAAAACCCTAGGTGGCAAGTTTCACTTGCCTAGCACCGAGGATGACGATCACGAAGGTTCGTCCCACGGACACTAATCTACGGGGAAGTCACTGTTATGGGGAAACAATCATCAAAACAACATTCATTTCATTAGGGTTTCACAAAAACACAACGGGTTATGAAAACATTAAGAGATCGATTATTACCGTATCGGAAGCGGAAGATACGCTCCGGGGAACCTAGGGATCAGATCTGGAATGGATGGGGAAAATCGGGAGAAATGGGTTTTGATGTGGATTTTGGGGATTTGATGAAGATTTTAGGAAGATGAGAGGTAGAATGTGTTAAGTGAGGGTTTGGATGATGGAGGATGAGCTTGGGATGAGGGGTTTAGGGTTTGAGGAAGAAGGGGGCTCAATGGGGGAGAAACTAGGTTTAGAGTTAAAGAAGATAAAGAAGAAAACGTTTGGGAGGGGTTTAAATAGGAAGTGCTGACGGCTGCCCAGAAATTAGGGTTTCGACACTGATTAGTCGGTCAAAGAGCAACCACTGACCGACTAGTTTGGAAACTAGTCGGTCGGTTGACCAACGCAGACCGACTAAGTCCAAACAGTAACTCCTGTACAAAAATAGGATTTAGATTTAGTCGGTCAAAGAACAACTACTGACCGACTAGTTTGTCATCTAGTCGGTCGATGAACGTTCTTAGACCGACTAAGAATGAATAGTAGCTGGTACCAAAATGGTTAAAGAGTTAGTCGGTTAAAGAAGCATTACCGACCGACTAGTTTGAAACCTAGTCGGTCAACCAACGTTCTTAGACCGACTAACGATAAACAGTAGCTCCTGAGAAATTTATAAAGCCAACTAGTCGGTTCAAGAAGGCTTTCCGACCGACTGGATCGTCATCTAGTCGGTCGGTGCCCCTTCTTACACTGGCTAATGAGCACCAAAAGTTCCGAAATGGAGCGCGAAGCTCCGGGATCGATTCCTAAGACTCCTAGGCTTGATCTATCAATAAGATATGACCGATACGAAGCCCGTCACGAATGACTTACTCCGAAATCGACGATCAACGAAAGAAGCTAGAAAATCACGACGAAACGATCGAAAATGAAAGCTACGGAGACGAAAACCACGCATGAGGAGAAAATCCACCAAAACATTTAATATAATATAATAAACCCAGATACATGAAAACCATTCGTTACATTTTTACACCTACTGAATATCATGAAATCCAGATACATGAAATCCAGATATCATGAAATCCAGATACATGGTCGCCCGGCTGAAACTCCAAAGGACGACGTTTAACATCCGCCCAATGCTTAAAACGGTCCTGAGCAATCCTCAACCTCTCCCGAATATTCCTGACGACATCCACAGCCTCCACGATCATCTCAGGTCCCAACAACTCCCGATCACCAACGTCATCCCAACTCAATGGCGATCGACATTTCCTCCCATAAAGAGCGGCGAAAGGCGCCATGCCAATACTCGCCTGGAAGCTGTTGTTGTAAGAAAACTCTATCAGATGTAGATGGTCCTCCCACGAACCCTTGAAATCCAACATGCACGCCCTCAGCATGTCCTCCAAGATCTGAATTGTCCTCTCAGACTGGCCATCCGTCTGCGGATGGTACGTCGTGCTGAAACTCAGACGCGTACCCAAACTCTTCTGCAAACTTTGCCAGAACTGAGATGTGAACCTCGTGTCTCTGTCCGACACGATACTCACGGGGACTCCGTGAAGTCGTACGACCTCCTGCACGATTCACGTTACATCACTATCCAAACTAGGAAAAGGAAATAAAAACGGAGAGTAAAAGAATTTACCTCCATATATCTCCTCGCTAGCGCATCAGTGGACTGTCCCACTCGGAATGGAATAAAGTGCGCAGATTTGGTCAATCGATCTAGGATCACCCAAATCGCGTCATTCTGCTTCGGACTCCGAGGTAGTCCAGTCACGAAATCCATAGTGATGTGTTGCCACTTTCACTCCGGAATCGGAAGCGGTTGCAGCAACCCTGCCGTACGCTGATGCTCCGCCTTCACTTGCTGGCAAACCAAACACTTGGCTACACTCCGAGCCACACTCCTCTTCATGCCATGCCACCAATAGTTCAGACGAAGATCCTGGTACATCTTGGTCCCACCAGGATGCACAGAATACGGCGAACTGTGTGCCTCCGCCATCAACTCCTCTCTAATATCTCCAGCCGGCACACACAACCTGACTCCAAACCTCAGCGAGCCATCCTCATGAATCAAAAAGTCAGTCCGCAGACTGGCTTCCACCTACTCCCGAATCTTCACCAGCTTCGGATCTCCAGCCTGGCCAGCCTTAATCCGATCCACAATCGTCGACTGTATCTGCATACACATCAACGAAGAAGCCTCCCCAGGAAGAACAATCTCAACACCAGACTCGCAAAAATCCTGCTGCAATCTCCACTGCGAAGTCAAAATCATCACCGCTGGAAGCCTACTCAGCGCATCCTGAACCACATTCACCTTGCCAGGGTGATACTGCAAATCAATCTCATAATCCGCCATGAGCTCCAACCATCGACGTTGTCGCATGTTGAGCTCCTTCTGAGTAAAAATATACTTTAAGCTTTTGTGATCGGTGAAAATCTTCATTTTCTCACTTAGCAGAAAGTGCCTCCAAATCTTAAGGGCAAACACGACAGCAGCCAACTCCAAATCATGCGTCGGGTAATTCTTCTCATGAACCTTGAGCTGACGAGAAGCATAAGCCACAACATGCCCGTGCTGATGCAACACACAACCGAGACCCTTGCCAGAAGCATCGCAAAAAATCTCAAATCCACCGCTGCGATCATGCACAACAAGAACAAGGGCAGTCGTCAAACGCTCTCTCAGAACACCAAAGGCATCCTCACAATCACCCGACCAAACAAAAGCAACATCCTTCTGCGTCAATCTGGTCATCGGCTCAGCAATACGTGAAAATTCCTTAATGAAGCGCCGATAGTAACCAGCAAGCCCAAGGAAACTCCGAATCTCAGATGCAGACGACGGAACAGGCCACTCTCTGATGGCCCTAATCTTCTCAGGATCCACAGAAATACAATCCCCAGTCACCACATGCCCCAGAAAAGCAACCCTGTCTAGCCAAAACTCGCACTTCGAAAACTTGGCATACAACGATGCTTCCTCAAAATCTCCAATACCGCCCTCAAGTGCGAGGCATGCTCTTCCTCCGACTTTGAATAGATCAGAATGTCGTCAATAAAGATAACGACAAACTTATCCAAAAAGTCGTAGAAAATCAGGTTCATCAGATTCATGAAAACTGCGGGTGCGTTAGTCACGCCGAAAGGCATAACCACAAACTCATAGTGTCCATACTTCGTCCTGAACGCTGTCTTCGGAACATCTCCCTTCTTCACCTTCAACTGATGGTAACCACTCCTCAAATCCAATTTAGAAAATACCCTCGAACCTCCAAGCTGATCAAAAATATCATCGATGCGAGGCAACGGGTATTTATTCTTGATGGTCACCGCATTCAACTCCCGATAGTCCACGCACATGCGACGCGAACCATCCTTCTTCTTCACCAACAACACCGGTGCTCCTTACAGAGACACACTAGGGTTGATGTAACCCTTCTGCAAAAGCTCGTCCAGCTGCTTCCGCAATTCCTCCAACTCAACGGGTGCCATACGATAAGGCGCCTTCGAAATCGGCTGCGCTCCCGGAACAAGATCAATTGAAAATTCTAGAGCTCGATCAGGTGGCAAACCAGACATCTCCTCAGGGAAGACGTCATCAAAATCCCGCACAACCGCTAGCCTCTCCAACTCCATCTGCAAAGCCACAACCTCCACCGGCCTGGCCCGAAACCTGACAGGACCATGCGAGCTGCTACCACGGCTGAACTCAAATACTAGATGTTCGGGAATCTCGAACACCACCTTTTTCCTCTGACAGTCGATCGTAGCATAGAAGCTCGCAAGCCAGTCCATCCCAAGAACTGCATCATAGTTGATGATGTCGTGGACAATGAAATCAGCGTAAAGCTCATGTCCACAGACCACCAACGAGCAAGAATTGCAACCAAGATGCACCGAGACCACGCCATTCCCTGTAACGATATTCCAACTCTTGGGAAGAGGTGACGTCGACAAGGAATGCTTCTCCACGAAGCTTCGAGAAATAATGCACATCTATTCACCAGAGTCAAAGAGGACTCGTGCAGGAAATGTGCACACCAAAACCACACCTAACTAGCAATTAACAATCAAACCCTATTCTAGCAACAATCATGTTCAAGCAAACAACACAATCTAACAATCAAAACCAGCTAGGAAAGTAACAGCTAGATTGAGGATTACCTGCGATAACCTCATCCACAGCCTCACTCTCCACAGCGGTCATCAGAAAAGTCTGCCTCCTCGGCGGAATAGCCTGCTGAAAAGCCTGCCTCTGTGGAACAAGAGCTGCTCCACGTCCAGCATGAACAGACGCTCGCTGCTGCAACAGCTGTGCTGCAACAGGTGCCCTCCGCAGCTGATTCGCATGCCGACAATCCTTCGCGACATGAGAGCATCACCACAAACCAAACACTGGCCCAGAAACTTCCTACACTGATCCTTGATGTGGCCAGGCTTACCGCAGAAATGGCAAGTCTTCAGAATAGGCCCTCCTGGCCTCTTAAACTGAGCTGGCTGATTAGGCTTGATACCAGGCCTAACCACCGCCTTGGCCTGCTCCATAGGCCTCTTCCCAGCTCCTGAAACATGTCCCTTCCTCTGGTTCAAATTCAACTCTTGCCGCCTCGCAGCAATCAGAACCTTCTGATAAGAGTCCAGATCAGAGGAAGACACAAAACTCTGGAGCTCCAAAGCAAGTCCCTGCAGGAACCTCTGAGCCCTCTCATCAGCATCCTGCACCATCTTCGGTGCGAACCGGCTCATCCTAGTGAACTCTTGGTGGTACAGGTCCACCGTCAAGCTCCCTTGCTTCAGATCAATAAAGCGATGCAGCATCTCCTTCCTAACAGCCTTCGGAAAGAACTCCTCATCAAACCTGGACTTAAAGGTAGTCCAAGCTATCGGCTCCACCAGCATCTTCTCTTCCGCATCCCACCAGTTCAGAGCATTATCCTTGAGTTGCCTCTTCGCCAAATCAACCCATCCAGTCGGGGTGATCTTGGCCATCTTCAAATTATCCTCTATGTTCCGAATCCACTCATCGGCAGCCAGAGGACCCTCAGAACCATCAAAATATGCGGGACCCAGCTCCCGAAATTGCTTCGCTCCCGGCTCGGAGCGAGGGACATCCAGAAGTGCCCGGGCAGCTCGAGCAAGTGGAGCATTCTGGACTTGCAGGAGCCGCCCTGCTGGACTTGCATCATCTGGAGCATCATCCGCATCATCTCTCCGTTGGTGGGTTCCCGCTCAGGCTCCTCATCATGAGGGGGCGCACCACTTCCTCCACCACGGGTGAATCGCCTTCCTGCCATCTAATGACACAGAAAACGAAGCAGATTAGACTCATAGATTATGACTCGGACGTCGAACTTAGTTTATTGGACATTCTAATATTATTATCGTTATTCCGATAATCGCAGTTACAGAAGAGGACCTGCATGGGCCACCAACAAAACCTGTCACGACCCACTTCCCAAAGATGGAGGCGAGACGTGAAAAGGTCCGCACGAGAGTGGAGCTGTGAAGCCCCAAACCCGATAAGCGTCAATAAAACATAAGCAGGTCCCTGTAACCACAAACGGAACAACAATAATAACACAAGGAGAGATAGAAATAAAATCTCAAATCTCATAAAAGGTCCAACAAGAAAATTAAGTTCAACATCCAGAAAAGCCACCATGCTAAAAGAAAGAGTCTAAAGGCCCAGAACAAGGCCAACAAAAGGAACAACGTAACAAAGTATAGGTGCTACGCACCGACAACAAAACAGCAGTCTAAACAAAAGGGAAAACACAACGAAGACACTAGGACTGGTCCCCAGTGTCCACGTACTCCTCGCCAAACACAGGCTCGGGCTCGGCGTCAGCGAACACCTCGTCCTCTACAAGGTACTCAGGCTCAGGATCTAACATGTGTCACCCAAAAGAGTAAAGGGGCACATGTCAGCAAGTCTAAAAGATTTGGGCAAGGAAACTGAAAGTAAGGCAAACTAACAACCTCGCAGTTTTAGTATGCATGACATGGCAGTTATAACATGAGTGCACAAGCAAGACATGGTGAAACAATAAGTACAAGAGAACAATTATCGGGACAAGTCAAGAGTAGCCAAGCTACTAACAAACTCAATCTTTTCACTAGTCACGTTCGAGTTGTTTGTAGATATTTACGCCTTACAGCTGAATGGTTTGGCATTCACGCTGATTGGCCGCTTAACACTACCCCAAAACCCAGAGTTTACGCCTTACCACTGCAGTTGCTGATCGGGCAGACTCCCAGTTGATTGGCCGCTTAACTCTTACCCCCAATACCCACATGTAAACGAGCCAGGGTCCCAGCACACGAGCTCAGTAAATGAGCCAGGGTTGCCCCGCACAGGAGCTCGCATTCTAGTTCACGATTCATAATCATTTGGCGTAGGGATGCACCAAGCCGGAAACAAGTATATCGGACATTGGCTATCAACCAACACATGGCCCGCTTCTGGAACACGAGCCAGGAAACACAAGTATTGTAGCGAAGCTACGCAATCACGGAAACACTTAAAGAATGCAATGACATGACAATTAATTTGCGTACCGTTAATGGAATTTAAACATGACATGGTAATTGTGCAACATGATAAATGTCGGATCTAGCTTCGTTGTCAAGCTAGTTTCTAAATTTGCGCCTAGGCGAGTATCATTTCGTCGCCTAGCCTCTTTTACGCCTACAACAAGAAAATGGCCTAAAACATGGCCTAAAACCCTAGGTGGCAAGTTTCACTTGCCTAGCACCGAGGATGACGATCACGAAGGTTCGTCCCACGGATGCTAATCTACGGGGAAGTCGCTGTTATGGGGAAACAATCATCAAAACAACATTCATTTCATTAGGGTTTCACAAAAACACAACGGGTTATGAAAACATTAAGAGATCGATTATTACCGTATCGGAAGCGGAAAATACGCTCCGGGGAACCTAGGGATCAGATCTGGAATGGATGGGGAAAATCTGGAGAAATGGGTTTTGATGTGGATTTTGGGGATTTGATGAAGATTTTAGGAAGATGAGAGGTAGAATGTGTTAAGTGAGGGTTTGGATGATGGAGGATGAGCTTGGGATGATGGGTTTAGGGTTTGAGGAAGAAGGGGGCTCAATGGGGGAGAAACTAGGTTTAGAGTTGAAGAAGATGAAGAAGATGAAGAAGAAAACGTTTGGGAGGGGTTTAAATAGGAAGTGCTGGCGGCTGCCCAGAAATTAGGGTTTCGACACTGATTAGTCGGTCAAAGAGCAACCACTGACCGACTAGTTTGGAAACTAGTCGGTCGGTTGACCAACGCAGACCGACTAAGTCCAAACAATAACTCCTGTACAAAAATAGGATTTAGATTTAGTCGGTCAAAGAACAACTACTGACCGATCGATGAACGTTCTTAGACTGACTAAGAATGAATAGTAGCTGGTACCAAAATGGTTAAAGAGTTAGTCGGTTAAAGAAGCATTACCGACCGACTAGTTTGCAACCTAGTCGGTCAACCAACGTTCTTAGACCGACTAACGATAAACAGGAACTCCTGAGAAATTTATAAAGCCAACTAGTCGGTTCAAGAAGGTTTTCCGACCGACTGGATCGTCATCTAGTCGATCGGTGCCCCTTCTTACACCAGCTAATGAGCACCAAAAGTTCCGAAATGGAGCGCGAAGCTCCGGGATCGATTCCTAAGACTCCTAGGCTTGATCTATCAATAAGATATGACCGATACGAAGCCCGTCACGAATGACTTACTCCGAAATCGACGATCAACGAAAGAAGCTAGAAAATCACGACGAAACGATCGAAAATGAAAGCTACGGAGACGAAAACCACGCATGAGGAGAAAATCCACCAAAACATTTAATATAATATAATAAACCCAGATACATGAAAACCATTCGTTACATTTTTACACCTACTGAATATCATGAAATCCAGATACATGAAATCCAGAATATCTTCGATGAAGATCACTACGAACTTATTCAAGTACTCATAGAAAATCAGATTCATGATTTCATGAATATAGCAGGAGCGTTAGTCACATCAAATGGCATGACTACGAATTCGTAGTACCCATACTTAGTCCAGAATGTCGTCTTCGGGATGTCTTCACTTCTGATTTTCACTTGATGATAACCACTTCTGAGGTCCAGCTTCGAGAAGACTCGCGATCCACCAAGTTGATCAAAAATGTCATCGATACGCGGTAGTGGATACTTGTTCTTAATGGTCACCTTGTTCAGCTCTCGATAGTCCACACACATCCTTCTTAATGCATCTTTCTTCTTGACCAAAAGAACTGGTGCACCCCAAGGAGATACGCTGGAATGTATCAATCCTTTCTGCAATAGATCGTCGATCTGTTTCTGAAGTTCTTGCAGTTCAGCAGGAGCCATGTGATAAGGTGCCTTCGAAATAGGTTGAATGTTCGGCAGAAGGACGATGGTGAACTCCAAAGCTCGATCAGGCGGTCGTCCTGAGATATCTTCAGGAAATAAGTCTGCAAAATCTCGAACCATTCTAGGCTTCTCAGGCTCGACTAACACCGATGCAATGATCATTTCGTTCGGGTTGGCCCAAAACTTGATATCTCCAAGTGAACGGTCTCCGCTCGAGAATTCAAACACCGGATGGTCAGGGATTTCGAACACTACCTTCTTCTTGTGACAATTGATGGTAGTGTAGAAATTTCCTAACCAATCCATGCCGAATATTGCATCGAAGTTTGGCATGTCGACTATCATAAAATATGCAAACAACTCGTGTTCATAGATCACTATAGGGCAAGATCGACAGCCACTAGAAGTTTTCATTAATCCAATCCTGGTAGTGATGCTCCAATAATTAGGTAGAGAGTCAACATGAATAGAGTGCTTCTCTACGAATCCTCGGGATATGAAACAATGGGAGGCTCCAGAATCAAACAGGGATGAAGCTGGATGAAAGGCTACTAAGATAGCACCTAGAACATAGGGGAAACACCTTAGCTATGGGCAAACAATCAATACGCACATAGATATATATATTATAAGCATATAAAAGGAGGGTTTAGGTATTACCAGAGATCACTTGCTCATCAGTCTCAGCCTCAACGACGGTCATGGTAAATGCCTGACGTCTCAGCTTGTTATGCCTCACTTGTTTATAAGCCTTCTGTTGTGGAGCCAGAGGTGGTCCACGCTGAGTAGGTCGAGGGGTTCCACGCTGAATTGGTCCAGATGGTCCAGCAGTCATCTGTTTGTTGGCGCAGCGAGGGCAGTCCCTAGTAGTATGTGCTGATGCTCCACATATCAGACATTAGTTCAGCAGCTTTCTGCAGTCCTTAAGATGATCAGTCTGCTTGTAGTGGAAGCACACCATCTGAGGTCGGTTGTTGGCAGGAGCAGCAGGCCTCTTGAATTGAGCAGTTTGAGTAGGCCTGAGATTGCCCATGGGTGGCTCCTGTGGACATCTGCTTCCTCCAGTCAGAAGCGCCTTCTTACGCTTTATAATAAGCTCGTGCTTCTTAGCAGCATCCAATACGTCCTGGTGCGTAGTCAGATTCACCGAAAACATCGACACCTGAATGTCCAGGTCCAGACCATGGAGATACTAATATGCACGGTCTTCGGAATCCTCCACCAGATGTGGAGCGAATCGACTAAGCATAGAGAATTCTGCCTCATATTCATCAAGGGTACGATTGCCTTATTCCAGGTTGACGAAACGTTGCTGCAGTTTCCTCTTAGCTGATCGAGGAAAATACTGAGCGTCGAAACGCTCTCGAAATATGGTCCAGTTAATGGGCTTGACCAGACGAGCTTCTTCGGTGTCCCACCAATTTTTTGCATTGCACGTCAGTTGTTTCTTGACTACATCCACCCATCCTGCTTGATCAACACGGGAAAGACTCAGGTCGTCTTCCGTACTTTGGGCACATTCTTCAGCTTCCAACGGCCCTTCTTTGCCAGAGAACCTCTTCGGGTTCAGCTCCCGAAATTGCTTTGCTCCGGGTGTGTCTCGAGGAGGAGGTGGTGCAGGTTGTACAGCTTGTTGTTGTCCCTGCTGAATAAGCTGTTGTTGGATCTCCAACATGCCTCTCATGACTCCCATAAGCTTGTGGATGTCGAGAGTGATGGAAAATCGAATCCCGCCCCTAAGAGGTTATGATGATGAGCACACCAAATGATGTTAGTGTACTAACTACACTACAAGTGTGCAAGTTATACGACAAACGGTGACTTTACGCATACTCCGAAGAAACTCAACCACACTCGAGACTAAGACGAATTTGCTAGTTCTACATCAAGCACAAGATGAAGTCCGTGCTCAAGCCTAAATGAAGAAGGAACTCAGATTCCGGAGAACCAAGCTTTCACCAGATCAGCTTCCCGAAGGTCTTGTCTTAAGTATAGTGTGTGAGTTCTTAGGATAACGTTAAAGCCAAATTAGATATAGCACACACACACAAATAAATGTTTTAAATGTTTTAAAATCATTATGAACTCCTGAGAGCAATTGCTAGCTTTTTCATATCCTAGTAATCAATCTCTATTACACCCAGTAATTGACTATACTCTCTGCTAGCTAAAGTTTCAGGAGAAATTGCTCTGGGAGTCGACTACCAAAGGAGGGAGTCGACTACCCGCTGGAAGCAATTTTCAAATGAAACGCTCTGGGAGTCGACTACCACTCCTAGGGAGTCGACTACCAGCTGGCAAATTTCAAACGTTTTGACCTTCTGATTTCATTCTTTTATCCTTAATTTTTGGGACAAAAGTCAACCTTCATTTCAAATTTGAATCCTCTCTTATCACTATAAATAGAGGACTCTATGAGATCTTTTCATACAACAATATATTATTCAATATCAAATTCTAAATTCTCTATTGCGCAAAAATTCTCAGATCTCTTTTTTATTTCTGCTCTCATTATTTTTTAGCCAAAATTTGTTTTAATTTCTGATCTCCTAAGTGTTTTCATAGCTATTATCTTTTTGAGATCATATTCTATTTGGCTATTAAAATCATTTTTCAAAATACGTATTCTTCATTTTTATCTATTGAAAGGATTTTTGAAAACAAACGATCTAGATCACAAAGAATCATTCTATATCTTTGTGTGATCTAAAAGATCGATTTGAATTCTTTTAGCCACGTAATATACATGTTATATTTTGGCTATAGAATTCCGGGTGTAAATCCAAACTCTACTAATTTTTGTGGTGAGTTGAAAATCGTTCTTATTTGTGATTTCCCCTTTGTTGAAAGGGAGTTGGAAATCCTAGACAAGTCTAGGTGGTTGGAAATCCTGGTCAAGGCTAGGTGTTTGGAAAATCCTAACGAGTGAAGTTTGGTACTTGTATTGCTAAGGCAATAGTGGAAAATCTCGTACCGGATTGGTCGAGGACTGGACATACCCAAGTTGCGGGGAACCAGGATAAAAATCTCTGGGTTTGCGTTTGCATTCTTCTGCGATTGTTATACTTGTTCTTGCATTCTTTATTTGCTAACAAATTGTAATTTGTTCATATTATTGGAAGTTAATTCTTTTGTTTATATACGATGTGTAAAGATCAATATTTGTGTAAAGTGTTGAAGAAAGATTGAAGAAGAGTAAACAATCTCCGATTGGGAGTAGCCATGGCATAAGCCATGGCTCTCTATATATTCATTAAGATTAGGATTTAGGAGTCCAAGGGACTCCCCACTAAGTTAGTGGGGAGTAATGGTGAGATGATGAGGGGAGGGAGCCCAAAAGCCTCCCTTAACTCACAACACTCCCCCCTCATCTCTCCATTACCTTGGGTTAAGCATATGAATACTTCAGGATTCAGTATGCTAATGGGGTGGATACTTCTGGATCCAGAGCCACTGTGGTTGCCTCATTAAAACCTTAGCTGTGGAAAACCAAGTGGGAAAACCCGGCAGCTTAAGGAAAAAGAGTACAACTATCGAGGGGACTCCTCCTGATCTGTACAAGCTTCAGGCTTGCAGATTTCATATGTATCTATACAATCATCTCCTATTTGTCTATACATCCATCATGTTCTGAAAGCAAATACAGTCATCACTCATCTATACAAGTTTCACTCATCTAGTGGCTATTGGAAAGTAGTGGCACACTGGAGTGGAATGCTCTTCAAAGTTGGTAGATGACTCCACTAAAGTATTTTTTTGAATCAGTCTTCAGTGTGTCTGCAAGGTACTGCTGGACCTGACTGTGCGTTTTCAATAATTGTTTCTTGGATGATAAGCTTCTCAGAAGATGTAGACTTTGGAGGATGATGTGTAGATATTTAGGAGGTGGCCTGCCTTTTGTGTTTTAGTCATCGTGATGATCTTCAAACCTGCATATGCGATATATATTCCTTGACCTTGGAAGTTGTGCAGAAGCAGCTTATCCTTGGTCTAGTGTGCTCTCCAGGACAACACTGTATCTAGTTAACAGCTTTACTGCAGAAGTTCTATCAAAGACACGTGCAGTTGGCCATATAAAGAAGTGTAACAAGTACACTAGAGATAGGCTCTTCCGGACCTAGGATGTCCTCCCCCTCTTCCAGCGACTTAGAAGGTGTCTTAAAAAAGCATCTATTTTTAATAGGTTGCAAATGGACACCATTCTTCATAAACTCCAGGTGTATGAAGGATATTAAAGGGTTCCACCACGAAGGTGTTAAATATGTAAGCCGAGACAATACCTTGTTATACCTAGGTTTTTCATTTCCAAGGTATGCTTAAAGCTATCTGATATCTCAATGGTCTCTGCAGGAGATCCTATTAGCTTTAAGTCGACCACATGTATGGCTAATATCACAAATCCTGTCAACGATCTTTCGAAAAAGATACACGGGCAGAATATTGCTTAAGATCAACTAATGATCTTTGTAGCTTTTATGGAGAAGACGTTTCTACGTCTCTCTTTCATCTCTGGGGGTAGAGTATACCCTTCTGGAAGTTTTATATAGATCTCTATATCTATATTGCCGTATATATATGCAGTCACAACGTCCATGAGCTGCATTTATTGGCTTTTTTAGAGAAGTTTAGGCTAAGTAGGAAAATGATCACATTTCCTTCATTTCATTTTCTTATGGAATCCAACTTATATTCCACAGGTTTCACACATTCAGGTGTATGGACTACTGGTCAAAAGATTTTGCTTTTCAAGAGTGAGTCCAGCTCTACTCTTATTGCCTCGTCCCACTTTGGCCAATCTATGCGTTTATGCTATAGAAAAGTGGGTTGACGTCATCGTCGTATTCAGTGACGTGAACAGCAATAGCGAAAGCAAAAAACCGTCGTCAACGACTGTGTTATTTCTGTCCAGTACCTCTCCAGGACATACATAATATAATGATTTATCTCATGTTGTTTCCTCTGCAGGGAAAATTAGGAGGGGAGAGGTTGCTGGTCTGAGCTCAGCATCCTGTGGATGGATCATTTAATATATTTAGGAATCTTCCTCTTTCGAGGAAATTTATATTTTGAACCTGGTAGGCGTCCTCTTTTCAAATGAGGTACAGCCAATTCTGCTGCCGGTGGATTGTATCCATCTTTGGGAATGTCAATCCTAGCTGGCATGTTGGCAGTAAGGACGTGTGAAAGAACAATCTTTTGGTTGTCTGTAAATTTATCTGGCAATTGATGTACTTTAGTCTGAATGTGAAGGATCTTCTAGATCTCATCTTCACACAGAAAAAGTATGCGGATCATAACGAGATTAGGACTTTTATGTCCAATGATATGGTCTCAGAAGCTTCATGCTTCTTTAGACTGCGTGTCTATTTCAATGAGATTTTGCTCATCAAATTCACAGTTATCAAGACTTGGTGGTAAACCATAAGCAAGCGACATCAGCAATAAGATATGGCCACAAGAGGGCCGTATCATGATAAGCGATGCGGAATGCAGTATGTTGATCCCTAAACATCAACAGGCAACTGGGATTTAACAATGGACGTGAAATCCAGCGGAGTCTTTTTACCAGAGACTCTAATAACCCATTATGAGTATGAACATGCTATAGGATGTTCAATTTCAATGCCAGTTGCTTGGCAGAAGTCTTCAAAGATATGTGTAGTGAATTCACCCACATTGTAAGCTTTTGAGAAAGCTAGGTTGTGAGTGAATATAAAGTCACACATAAGACCATCTAGTAGATGCATCTATCAGTATGATGAAGTACCGAAAATGGGCCACTTGCGGGGTGAATAGGCTCGCAAAGCTTACCATGTATTCTCTTAATGAAGCCAGGAGACTCTAATCCCACTTTCAGGAGGGAAAGTCTCTCTATAAGTTTTCCCTTACGACAAAGGCGGACAAGGAAACTCAACCTTTTAAAGAATCTTCAGGTTCTCCAAAGGATTCATTTGATGATGCATCCATCAACGCTGATCCAGGATGACCAAGTCTATTGTGCCAGAGTTGAAAACTCTGGCAATGAAAGGCACTACTGGTGCTCAGTCAAGTTGGCTTTATATAGGATGAATATTGTAGTGCCCTATGAAGCTACTGCACATGTACTAGAGGGGGGTGAATAGTACTTTAAAATAATCAAGATGGTTATTCCTAATTATTGTGCAAACACACAAACAACAATGCGGAATAAACAACAATCGACAAGAATTAACAAGCGCAAACAAAAGATATAACGGATTCGGATCCACCCAAGTCTCCCCGACTTGTTCCCGGTGATCCTACGTCCCAACCACCCGGATCCCCTCCGGATACTTGAGTTAGAAACCACTAACCCAAGATTTTGCATTATGAAATTCTTGTGAAAAACCTTCACAAGACCAAATCATACACAATGAACATGTGACTCTCACAACCCGGGATCACACACTTCTCTCACAACCGAGAGAACAAATCAAATATCAAATGCGATGAAATAATGAAATGCTTACCACAAAATCTTATGCCTTGAGTATACTTACCAAATTAGGGCAAAGAGGGATTTTGAGGAAGAAGATGTCACCAAACCCTAGCTCCAAGAAGTTGACCAGCAATGAAAGCCTAGGGTGGAGGATATTGACTTTGGATCAAGCTCTTGGCTTGAGAAGCTCACAATGGAGAGAATCTCTCTTGAGGAATTTGGCTCAAAGAGTGAGGGAGAGATTCTTGGTGAGAAGAGAGAGCTTGGAAATAGCTTGAGAAAACTCTTCTATTAGGTCTGAAATAACTTGGATAATGGACCTCTAACCTTGCCTCAAACGAATCAGGTTTGTATATATATGGGCAAGAAAAATCGTGCTCAAAAGATTCCCAACGGTCATATTTCTGAAGCAGTTAGTCGGTCTAAGAAGGATCACTGACCGACTAGATGGCAACTAGTCGGTCGGTGATTCTTCATGAACCGACTAACAGGCTCACAGCCAAACGAGAAAGTTCCAGGCAATATGAACTAGTCGGTCTAAGAAGACTTGCCAACCGACTAGTTTCACAACTAGTCGGTCGGTGAGTGTTCTTCGACCGACTAACAGATAAAATAGGAAAGGCTGGATTCAAGTTGAACTAGTCGGTCTAAGAACAAATGCTGACCGACTAGTTTATCAACTAGTCGGTCGACAAACGTTCTTTGACCGACTAATGATAAACAGTAACTTAGGCTGTACAGGGAAAGCTCAACTAGTCGGTCTAAGAAGGATTCCTAACCGACTAGATCGTCATCTAGTCGGTCGGTGACTCTTCTTTGACCGACTAATTGATCAACAGTGCCAGGCTGAAATGAGCAACGACATCTAGTCGGTTCGAGAAGAATTTCCGACCGACTAGATCGTCATCTAGTCGGTTGGTTCTTCTACTTGAACCAACTAAGATGCACTAGAAACCGAGGGAAGAAGCGATAGGCTTCGGGAAAGTTTCTAATGGCTTCTATGATAATCCTAGCTCTAAGATATGAGCGAAATGAAGATAATAATGTAAGTCCTACTCAAGGCTTAACATTCTATTCTATAAAGCAAGAAGACATTAAATTAAACATGACGAACCGTCTTCAAAGCTTCAATCTTCACTCTTGACTTCAATAAAACTCCTTGAGCTTCAACGAAGCTTCAGGCACACGATCACGCGTATTGAGAATTCTTGAGACGTCGCTTTTGATGTACGTATTCTTTTGGCGACGATCTCCATAACTGCGCTCATAAAGAGTTAGTACGAGATATTTATGTTTGCTCATCATCCAAAACCAAATCCGGGGAATCAATACTCAACAAATATCTGTAATGGTAGGGACCCGACGGGGGTCTAATGAAATCGTAAGTAGATCGTCTTCTGGCCATGCTCTTGACGAGTTACAAATTGATATTCAACAATTATTATCCACGTTTTTCAAGTTATTTTCGTTTAAACGAAATATCCTTGAAACTTGGAAAATTCCTATATGTTTAAGGAGAGAAGTTTGCATCTTATAGTCTCGTTGTATGTGGGAACAATATTAATGCTACACCAGTGCAACGAGGCACTGTCCACAATATTACATACTTCATCTATAAGCAAAACGAAATTTTATTTAAGTAAATGCAAAAAGACATTTAAATAAAAGTTCGTACTAAAACAAACTAAAGATGAAGCAACATGTAATATTAAATGCATAGATAAAGATGGAGCTCAATCAAGCAGGTCGTCATTCTCGAAGTCTTTTGCAGTGAAAATCGTTTGCGGCTGAACAACCGCAAAGTTTGTTTTAGGCAGAGACTTCTGGCTCGCCTGATACAGTTCCTGGAGGTGGCGAGGAGTGCGGCAGTTTCTGGACCAATGTCCAGTCATGCCACATCGATGGCATTTATCCTCACAGTTCTTCTTAGGAATTGACACTTGGTCAGTGTTCTTACGTTTCCATGTGAGGTTTCTCATTTCTCTGTTGTTGTTGTTGGACGGGGGGTGCTGCTCCTCCTCCATTCTTCATCGCAGCTTTCCCTTTGGTATTTTTAGCCTTCTTCTTGTTTTTCCACTTCTGGTGAGAAACGTGGTGGGCTTCAGGGATAGGTGCAGTGCCAGCTGGACGTAAATTATGAGTGGCTAGCAATAAATCTCGATTCTGCTCTGCCCTGAGTAGGCAAGAGATCAGATCAGAGAATTTCGTGAAGTTGCGTTCACGATACTGCTGCATGAGGATTGCATCTTTCTCGTGAAACGAGGTAAATGTCTTTTCCAACATGCGTTGCTCTGTCACTTCTTCACCACACAACTTCAGGCATGAGGTGATATTATGAAGTGCAGATTTATACTCAGCGACGGACTTATAGTCCTGAAGTCTGAGGTTTTCCCACTCATAACTGGCACGCGGTAATATTACATCAATTTGATGTTTATACCATGCCTCCAGCGCTGTCCACAGCTCATTTGGGTCCTCTACCGTTAGGTATTCGGCCTTTAAGGTCTGATCTATATGTTTCCTAATGTAGATAATGGCTTTCGCCTTATCCACATCAGAGACAGTGGTAGGAGTGCTGCTGCTAGATGTAGCAGAAGTATCGGCCGCTGCTGGGGCCGATGAAGGAGCCAAAATTGAGCCAAGGAGGGCCATCGAACGCAAGTGGAACTTCAGGTCCACTCGCCAACTCAGGTAATTTTTCCATGCAGCATCAAGGACCTCGAAATCGGCGCTTGCCAATTTTTCCATTTAATTATGCAATTTAAAACAAGCATGAATTAATTAAGATGTAAATTCACGCATAATAAATAAAATAATTAAAATGTGGGGATCGGCCAGATACCAAAAAACGTACAAAGTCCGAATATACAGTCCATAAAGAAAAGAAAAATACAATTTGGAAACCCAGAAGTGGTCCCTGTCAATTGAAAATTTAACCTCCGTCTTCATATCTTGGTACACCGGTCTTTGGCATTAATACATTTAATCCTCGCTTACAAATTATCTCAAAAAGAAAATAAAATTGCAAGGAATATAAAAGGTATCAACCTGGCCGATCCCAAAAATCACATTTTAGCTTATATAAACAACCACGCAGTTTATAATATGCTACAGGCACAAAAGAAGCAACCACGCGTGTATATAACACATGTATATATAATACGGAAAAAGAGACTATAAAATATAATAATCTCTCGGACCACGGGAAGACGTCATACACCGTTAGGTTGGTTGACTAACGGCAGAGTGGTCGCATGATCCTTAAGATAATTATATTTTGAAAAATCCTAATATTCCATAAATAAATAATAATGCAAGAGTGTTATAATTTTAGCAATATGAAAGACTGGGCGACATGCCCATAACAAGAAAAATGTATTAATATTTTGATTGGGTCTGCAAGCCCTTAAAATATTAATCGTTGTAATAAGCAATTGTATTAACTTAGCTTCTAGCCCAATAAGCCAAATTAATATTTGGGCTTCAGGCCCAGTTTAAAAATTCTAATTAACACATTAAAAATTGCAATTGGATTTACTGGGCTTCAGGCCCAAATTTGGTAGTCAAAAAATTATTATTAAGCTAAATAGCTAAATGGGGCTGCTGGCCCATAGAATATATTTTCATTGTTACAATTGGGCTGCAGACCCAACAAATAGCCTAGCAGATTTATTAAAATTAAATAGAATATAGCCCTTAAACCAATTATTAGGCTGATGAATGCTAACCCCCCCCCCCCCCAACCCTAAGTCTGACCCCTCAACTCCAAAAATACCCCAGCCGTCGGGTAGTTAAAATCGCAGACCCACCCCCGTCTGGTGGGTGGCGTCAGGGGGGCGGTACAGGATAGAGCCCCCCCCCCCCCCCCCCCCCCCCCCCCCCCCCCCCCCCGCGCGCCTGGGGGCGACCCCCGGAAGCCCATCCACCCCCCCCCCCCCCCCCCGGGGGGGGGTTGCGACTCGGAAGGGCCCCCCAGGGCGGGGGGGGCGGCGCCATGAAGCCCCCCCCCCCCCCCCCCCCCCCGTCTGGGGGGGCGGCGACTCGAAAGGCCCCCCAAGGCAGGGGCGGCGCCGTGAATGCCCCCCCCCCCCCCCCCTCGTCTTGGGGGGCGGCGCCGTGAATGCCCCCCCCCCCCCCCCCGTCTTGGGGGGCGACGACTCGAAAGGCTGTGAATGCCCCCCCCCCCCCCTCCGTCTGGGGGGCGGTGACTGGAAGACCCCCCCTTCGGGGGTGTGTCAGGGGCAAAACCCTCCGTCATCGGCGGGGGGCGTAAGGAATACACCGAGCCCCCCTTCGGGGGGGTGATGACGAAGGGCAGAGCCCCCCATCGAGAGGAAGCTCAAAGGGTTTTTTTATTATTAATTTTTGATATTGTATATAGCAGATTTGATACAAGCCGAAAATAGGCTGTGAAAAATCGTAGCTAAATCAAATTTTTGTTTGTAAATGTCTACGGGATCGAAAAGCATTACCTCTAGATTAAAAATCTAGGGACGATCGTAAAAACAGAAGATCCGTAGAGAGAAAAATCCACGCTCCTAATACCCCTAAGAGGATTGCCGCAACGTATCCGCAACAAGAGATTCCTTCGCACGCAGGGGATGGATTTTTGAGGGAGACGGGATGAAAAGCTCAAAGAAATTAAAGCAAACGTGCTGATAACGTGTTGGAGAAAGATTGAAGAAGAGTAAACAATCTCCGATTGGGAGTAGCCATGGCATAAGCCATGGCTCTCTATATATTCATTAAGATTAGGATTTAGGAGTCCAAGGGAATCCCCACTAAGTTAGTGGGGAGTAATGGTGAGATAATGAGGGGAGGGAGCCCAAAAGCCTCCCTCAACTCACAACATAAAGATATTTGTTTTGTAATATTATAATCTTTTAGCAGAGTTTTGCCTAAAAACTCTCTGGGAGTCGACTACCTGCTGTGCTATCTCCCTGATCAACATTGATTATAAGATTAACGTGTTGATTAAGAACCAAGCGTAGATCACTCTACTTGGTTTCTTAGGCAACATTAGAAGGATTATAATTGTGCTAACCAACGAAAGAAAAAGATTTATTATTTGAACAACACTATTCAACCCCACCCCCCTTCTAGTGTTGTTTGCCATCCACAAGATCCAACACTTGGTATCAGAGCAGGGCTAAAAAAGCGATGGCATCAACATCTTTTCACTCTGAAGGACTTAACACCATGTGACCACCTCTGTTCAACGGAACGAACTACGCTAGCTAGAAGATCCGAATGAAGACTCACTTGGAGTCACTAGACATCGAAGCGTGGACCGTCACTAAAGTTCCATACATCATACCTACCGAAGTTGAGCTCGAAAAATGGTCAGCCGACGACAAGAATAGAACGAATCTCAATGCAAAGGCAATGAATGCACTATTCTGTGCCGTGACAGGTAACGCGTTCAATCGAGTCTCCCAATGCGAGACAGCGCATCAAATATGGCACACCCTTCAGGTAAGTCATGAGGGAACTGAAAAGGTAAAAGAATCCCGTATAAATGTTTTACATTCTAAGTTTGAATCTTTCAAAATGGAAGAAGGAGAGAGTATCACCGATGTGAATACTCGCGTTACTAATATAACTAATGAGCTCGTAGGTCTAGGTAAGAAAATATCTGAATATGGTCAGGTAATGAAGATACTAAGATCTCTCAGACCCGAATGGAAAGGAAAGACAACAGCCATTCGAGAAGCGCACAACGTAAAGGATCTTACCATCGAAGAGCTGATTGGAAATCTCATAACAATTGAGATTGAACTTGAAGAAGACAAGAATATCGAAGAAAAACCAAAGAAGAAGAATCTTGCTTTCAAAGCTCAAGAAGAAGATTCTGACTACACTAACAAAGAGGACCATATTGCTTTCATCTCAAAGAACTTTAAAGAGTTCATTACAAGTAAGCATGGTACACGTTTTTTCCGACCTACTAATAGTATTATTTGTTTTGGTTGCAATAAACCAGGACACGTCAAAAGAGATTGTCCCCTGGAAAGGAACAACCGGGATTCCAGAGATCGTGGGAAGAACCGAGAAAGCAATAAAAGGAGAAACAATGGAAGAAACAAATTCCGACGACCAAAGAAGGAAGCTTACACAGCTTTCGATCAGAGCGATGTTTCTTCGTATGATGAATCCTCAGCAGATGACAATGATGAAAAAAGAGAAACAGCACACATGTGCTTCATGGCTTCCACATCCTCTAAGGTAAGCTCGCATCATGATTCGTCTAATGATAGTGATTCATCATCAAGTGATGATGAAGACATGAATTATAGGGGAGCATATAAGGAGCTATGCAAAATGCATGAAAAGCTCATAAAAGAACATAGAAGAACACTTAGGAATATTAAAAGAGATATTAAAGAGAAAGAAGAGATTATTAAAAAGAATAGTATTTTGAAAGAAAAGAATGATTCTTTGCAAAAAGACATTCTTTCCATGAATGAGAAAGTTGAAAATTTAAATAATCTTCTCGTATCCGTCAAAGATAAATACGACTCTACGATGAAGATTGTTGAAATTTTCAACAAGGGAAAAGGAAAGCTAGACAGTTTAATAGAAAATCAAAAGGCTTCATCTAGCAAAACCGGACTTGTATGTGATTCAAAGCATACCAAGGAACGGGTTAAGCATACGAGGATGCATCATACTAATCAAAATTTTCTGAGCATCTGGATACCAAAGAACTTGACCGATCAAAGGCAACAAAGGTATGCAATTGATTTTATTCGTAATATTCATTTAAATAAAAATTATCAATATGTTTCTAATGAAGGAACTAAACCATATTGGGTTTGGTTTCCTAAAGACTAACCTCTTGGACTCAATATATAAAGAGTACCATAAACGTTTATATTTTCAGGTACACTAAAATGAAAACAAGGATGACGAACAAGATCAGCACCAAAACACTTTGCGACAAAAGCAGATTGATTCGCAAAATTCAAATTTATTTGGATGATTAAATGATTGATAATTCCATTTAAATTTTATTTATATGCTTATAAATGTTTATGTCATCATAGAGTAGATTTTCAGAAGATACACACTCACCATTGGACCAAAATCCCTCGGGATGAGAAAACAACTCAGCCCAGCAGGGAGTCGACTACCACCATCAGGGAGTCGACTACCAACATGCTGTGCGGATTTTTGGGTTTGTGTTTTTTGATTTCTTTTCTAACTTCTGTTGGGTTCCATTGAGTCAAACAGGTTCATAACCCAAAGGTAACTTAAACCCCATAAGCAATCTTGATCTCAACCCTTCATTGTTTGATCTAGAGGCCTCTATTCATCTCCTTTCATCCCAAGAGATAAAACCCCCAAGGCAATCAGCCCTAGGTAGCCGACTACCTCTCTCTCGTCTCTTTGAAAGTTTTTTTGCTCTCTTGGGTTATTCATCTCCTCTCATCATCTCCTCAAGAAAATCACAAGGTAAAAAAACTTCTCTTATCAACTTTTACTTTATTTACCTCTTGTTATTCTTTCATGTTTAGTTTTGTAAATCAATCTTGTTTTATCTAGATGCCTTTCAAGAGATTGATTTCAATGAAGAGGAAGGTTACAAATGAATCTCTCTCTGAAAAGGAAATTATCATGTCATATCTTTTTAGAACCCCTACTTATGAGCATTTCGTCAAAATTTCCAATAAGCAAATTATTCATGAGAGGTTCGTAAAAATTGATCATCTAGAAAACTATGGCATTGATAGCATATTGGAATTTCAAAACTTGGCCAATCTCTTTTCTGCTGAAAATATCTATCTTTGCTATCCTAGGCTTGTGCATCTTTTCTATGCCAACATGGACTATGACCTTGCTAAGAGTAGATTCATCACCAAAGTGCTAGACACCAAACTTGCTATAACTGTGAAATCCTTAGGAGAACTTTAGGAATCCCCTACACTGGTATGTTATTGGATAACATAGAGATGGGTGATAAAAATATTTTGGAGAAAATGTATTTGCCTGGAAGATATTTCCAAACAAAACTTCCATGTAGCGATATTCACTATCCAGGAAGAATCCTAGCAAATATATTGTCTTACAATATAATTCAGAAATCTGGAGGCCACTCTGTGTTATCTGAGAAGCAAGCTAAGTGCACTATGCATTGCTAGGAAATATTCGTGTAAATTGGGCCAAAGTCTTCATGGACTCCATCCTTGCATCTGCTTCTTCTGATAGACCTTCATCTACCCTAGCCCACGGTCATTATCTCACCATTCTGTTTATTGGACATAATGTACCTTTGGATAATGAAACCGAAATTCTGGAACCGGCTCGCATCTTTGATGTTCATGCTCTTGGTCGAATGAATTTTCATAAAGATCTTGACCAGAACATTCCAGAGGAAAAGCTCGCTGCTGAAGGAGGATCATCATCCTCAAAGAAGAATGGTAAAGAACCCCTCATTTCTGATACAGATGAAGAAGAGGGCAATGATGGCAAAGAAGAAGATGAAGAACCGCCAGCTTACATTGTTGAACTTCAAGATATGCTCTTGAAGAAAATTGGAAAGCTGAAGATTTCTCAAGAGAGAGGTTTTGAAGACCTCAATAAGAAAGGAGACGATCTCAAGGAATTGGTAGTGAAGAGCAACAATATGACAGAAGAAACACTTGGTATGATCCTTGGCGAGATCAAGGAATTGAAGAAGAATGGAGGAGCGTCATAAACTAAGCTATTTGGGTTCTAAAAACAAGCGTTCTTTAACAAACAATATTTATTTTGGTCTGTAATAACTTTTTTCTTCTGTGATGTGATGTCTTGAACAAATTAATTATGCTTATGTTTGATATAGCTTGATTGATGATGTGATATGCTTATGCTTATGATGTGATATGCATTAATCATATTATAAACTAACACTGTTTTGCAGAAATGATCTTAAAGTATCTCAAACTTTTATCTTTATAGCTTGGTGAAATATTATTTGTCATTTTCTGTCATTTTTTTATTGATGACAAGAGGGAGAAAAATGATAAAATGCAAAAATATGAATGAATATCAGTTTTCTAACCGGCTTTGATGCAGGGGAAGTACCGCACCTAAGCAGGGGGAGTAAGTTATTCATTAATGTCAATATTCATTCAATATACTTTATTTTTTATTTGGGTGTCATCATCAAAAAGGGGGAGAGTGATGGGAAATCGAATCCCACCCCTAAGTGGTTTTGATGCTGAGAACACCAAATGATGTTAGTGTACTAACTACACTACAAGTGTGCAGGTTATACGACAAACGGTGACTTTACGCATACTCCGAAGAAACTCAACCACACTCGAGACTAAGACGAATTTGCTAGTGCTACATCAAGCACAAGATGAAGTCCGTGCTCAAGCCTAAATGAAGAAGGAACTCAGATTCAGGAGAAGCAAGCTTTCACCAGATCAGCTTCCCGAAGGTCTTGTCTTAAGTATAGTGTGTGAGTTCTTAGGATACTGTTAAAGCCAAAGTAGATATAGCACACACACAAATAAATGTTTTAAAAGTTTTAAAATCATTTTGAACTCTTGAGAGCAATTGCTAGCTTTTTCATATCCTAGTCGTCAATCTCTATTACACCCAGTAATTGACTACAGTCTCTGCTAGCTAAAGTTTCAAGAGAAATTGATCTGGGAGTCGACTACCAAAGGAGGGAGCCGACTACTAGCTGGAAGCAATTTTCAAATGAAACGCTCCGGGAGTCGACTACCACTCCTAAGGAGTCGACTACCAGCTGGCAAATTTCAAACGTTTTGACCTCCTGATTTCATTCTTTTATCCTTAATTTTTGGGACAAAAGTCAAACTTCATTTGAAATTTGAATCCTCTCTTATCACTATAAATAAAGGACTCTATTAGATCTTTTCATACAACAATATATTATTCAATATCAAATTCTAAAATCTCTATTGTGCAAAAAATTCTCAGATATCTTTTTCATTTATGCTCTCAATATTTTTTAGCCAAAATTTGTTTTAATTTCTGATCTCCTAATTGTTTTCGTAGCTATTATCTTTTTGAGATCATATTCTATTTGGCTATTAAAATCGTTTTTCAAAATCAGTATTCTTCATTTTTATCTATTGAAAGGATTTTTGAAAACAAATGATCTAGATCACAAAGAATCATTCTATATCTTTTGTGAGCTAAAAGATCGATTTGAATTCTTTTAGACACGTAATACACATGTTATATTTTACTTTGGCTATAGAATTCCGGGTGTAAATCCAAACTCCACTAATTTTTGTGGTGGGTTGGAAATCGTCTTATTTGTGTTTTCCCCTTTGTTGAAAGTGAGTTGGAAATCCTAGACAAGTCTAGGTAGTTGGAAATCCTGGTCAAGGCTAGGTGTTTGGGAAATCCTAACGAGTGAAGTTAGGTGCTTGTATTGCTAAGGCAATAGTGGAAAATCTCGTACCGGATTGGTCGAGGACTGGACGTACCCAAGTTGCGGGGAACCAGGATAAAAATCTCTGTGTTTGTGTTTGCTTTCTTCTTCGATTATTATACTTGTTCTTGCATTGTTTATTTGTTAACAAATTGTAATTTGTTCATATTATTGGAAGTTAATTCTTTTGTTTATATCCGCTGTGTAAAGATCAATATTTGTGTAAAGATATTTGTTTTGTAATCTTATAATCTTTCAGTAGAGTTTTGCCTAAAAACTCTCTGGGAGTCGACTACCATTCATAGGGAGTCGACTACCTGCTGTGCTATCTCTGGGATCAACATTGCTTATAAGATTAACTTGTTGATTAAGAACCAAGCGTAGATCACTCTACTTGGTTTCTTAGGCAACATTAGAAGGATTATAATTGTGCTAACCAACGAACGAAAAAGATTTATTATTTGAACAACACTATTCAACCCCCCTTCTAGTGTTGTTTGCCATCCACAGGATCCAACAGGGAGTACCGTTCCCATTGACTCCATTCCTGTTGCGAGTATTGGGCCGTCCTGGCATGCTGCAAACAAAACAAAGTAAACTTTTTTTTCACATTTGTCTAAACGATTTGGTTAGTAATAGTTGTTGGATCTGGTAACTAGCCTAGAGGGGGGTGAATAGGCTAATAACATATTCTCGCGCAACCCACGAGAAATCACACGCAGTTAAAAACACAAGCAGGATAAATAAACTGCAAGCACAGAATACACAGCAGATTTACCCAGGTACGATCGTAGCAATGACCTACTCCAGCCCCAAAGCAAATACTAGCATTAATGTGTTCCTTCTGTACACATACAATAGGGTCCTAGCTCCAACTCCCCACCTAGACTGTACCACACTCAACAAAGTGCAGAACACTATCAACCTAGTAAATGTGTATCTTGACTACTACAACACGTCAAGACCCTCTTGTCTAGCCCAAACCAGACAAGTCCCGAATAACACAAAAGTGGTAAATTTTCCCTACATAGATCGATACACTAATACACGAATATAAAGAGTAAAGAGTTTAGAAATGCTCAGTTTGTGTCCGTGTAGTCGTCTCTATCAATCAGCACGTCGTCAGCTTCAGTCTGATGCAAACGGTGTCTCGACCTGACTTCTGGATCTCAATCTGTATCCCCGCAAAGTAATGTAGCAAACTGGTCTGTGTCTATAGCAAGTTCAGTTCAAACCAAATTAATTGCAGTCTGTGCGCACAACAACTCCTTTAAACCCTTTTCCATGTCAGCAGGCCTATTTCCCTTCGTTTTCATGCAAGCGATCTAATCTCGAGTTTGCCTGGGCTTCATCTTCTCAGATAGCTCGACGGCTCCGCCTTCGAGGGCTTCGACTTCGCCGACTGCTCCTCTTCAACAGCGGCACCTCTTCAGCAGTGGAAACCCGTCGGTGACAACGACTCGACTTCGGCAGCGACTCAACAGCGGTGGAAGCTCTCGTCTACGACGTATGACAACTCGGTGGCGAGCAACTCCGGTGGCAGCAACTAACTGCCGCGGTGGGGCTCTCCTCCACGGTAGCTTGAAGACACGGCAACCCTCGTCCACGGCGGCTCTCGTCCACGGCGGCGTCGTTCTTGGCTGCTCTCCACGGCAGCATCGTTGGCTTGTTATCGCGGCAGTCGAGGTGAGAACTCCAGCGGCGAAGAACTGTAGCTTCAGATGCATCGGTCGACGATGGAGTTGGTGCTTGGTGCGGCTCCTTCTTCTTCAAGATGCGGCAGTTGATCTCCTTGACTCTTCGATCTGATGTGAAGTTTGAGTAATGGAGGAAGGAGTTCTTTGGCAAGATGGTGATGCGGATCTCTTGAAGATGATGCCTTGTTTGCGTGAGCCTTGAAGATGGACAACTTGCCACGAGACTTCTTTATTTGGCCTACCTCTTTTCCCTAGCTTTGATGCAAGCTTATATAGTTAGGGCTAGGGCATCTAGGGTCCTATGAAGGGTGCGACAATAGGAAGGTCCCCTAGGGTTCGCAATGTTGAGCTTCTTGTATTCGGCTAGAATGGGCATGGATGAATGGTTAGGATCAAATCCACTTGAAGATAAAAGAGCAAGATGATTTGGGATTGAGTTTGAATTGGACTTGAGTTGGAAGTAGATTTGAACTTATCTCTTTATAATTTGACTTGGTCAAAATACTTTATGAATAGCCATTCCTTCATTTCCCATATTGCTAAATGATTAGTGATTACCCAAACTCTTGACTTAGTCAGCTCTTGAAAGAATTATCGTTTCGCCATTCCTGAAACACACTTAGTACGCACGTTAAAGACTTCTCATGTGTTTGTCATCATCAAACTAGAATCCTAGATCGTTGCATCCAACAATAATACATGTACTATGCCTGAAATGTCTCGCAAAATGCAAAATGACTTGCATGGTGCCACCACTAAAACCTGTCGCGTCCCGCTGCCCATTGTACTTGAGAGTGAGAACGTGAGCGAGCCCGTATGTGCTTAAATCAAAGAAGAAGTACTTTTTTATTTCTTCTTTGACTTAAGCACAATAAGCGTTTTTGTGTTTAAGCAATCAGGTCCTTGCAAACGCATTTCTCTGAAACAACATAACCATTTATTACAACTTTGCCCCAGAGTTCAAAAGCAAGTACACAAACAAGTTAGGCCTAGCATGGCCGTACAATTTATTACAGAAAGCAACACACCTGCAACAATAAATAAATCTAAATAAATGAAGACTGCAGCAATATTCTAGTCCTCAGAAGGGAGGATCTCAATGTCCTCGTAACTCTGGTCAGCAGGTCAACCTCCTGGTGCGGATCCTCGAAAGTCAGGTCCTCACTATACTCCGTATATGAACCTAACATATATTTCATATGTTCATTGAAATATATACCAGCGAAAGGCACGGCAAGATTTTATAGCAAATGAAAGCATTGACTTGGAGAAAGAAAAGAGCGTCAGAACACAATTATAAAGAACAAGTACATAACATAAAGTATGAGCATGCTGAAATGATTTAACATATGATGTGCATTTTAAAGAATTGAACACAGTTGCAAGTTGAATACTTTCAGTTATTTGTGCTCGTGCGTAAATCCATGTCCGAGTAAGTAAAGTGTTCTCGATACACCCTATCATCGGGGGTTTACCGTGATGCTTCTTGCCATCCCTAACCTGGAAAATGGCCAAGATGCTTGCTTCCATTAGTGTGGTATGGAAGTAGTCGTAATGTGTACAAGACACACTTACAGACTCTACTACATGAACCAACCCCACCCAAAGTATCTGTCTAGTCTTCGACTAGGTTCATCACATCTATATTCGATGGTATCACATGTTCGTTTCGAGGGTTGTGTCCTACCCTCTGTCCAGTTTATTCCAATGTGCTAGCATGCAGATAGTAAATTGTTCCAACAAACAACAACATTATTACGTGTCCATTTAAAACACAAAGCAACTAGTAAAAGAAAAACATGTAATTCAGCTCTAAAGTCCACAAGCACATTAATAACAGATTTTAGCACTAAGGTTGAACAATTTGGTTTTGCAATTCATTTACAATAAAACACTTGCCTTGAGGGTTATTGGGTGTCCAGACGGTCGTAAGACGGATTTTTAATCGGTTAAAGGGTTCACAATGAGGGTTTAACAAGATATTAAATTTACCATTACACTATAATCGGTTTTATTTAATTTATGTAATTATACAATGTATTTATACACATCCAAACATTATATAAACTAACATCATATTAAGTACATAACATAGTATAACAATGTATAATATACTGTAGTACTAACATGCCATATTAATAAACTGCGTTATATACTACACCTCCGGTATATATATAATAATATATTACAAACTAACGTGTCTTATAACATATGATTACATGTTATTACTATATACTTAGATTATAAAAATTTGCGTACAGATAATAATATACTAAACTATTATATTATAACAAATATATATAATAACATGCTGATACTGTTAAAACTAACATGCTGCTATTCGAAACTTACGTGTTATCGTTTGCAGGAGTTGCAGATGGCGGCGAAGGGTCGGGGCGCTGCAGCGGAGGTCCGGGCGGTGTAGGTGGCGCGGAGTCGTCGGGGTCGTGTTGTGATGGCGTGGATGCTCGACGGGGAGAACAATCGAAGGTGTTACAGTGGCGTTGGACGGTGTAGGTGGCGCGGCGTCGTGGACGTCTGACGTTGAGAGGTAGGGCTGCTAAAGACAACTTGGTGGCTGAGGGAGGAGGCGGCGGTGTTGGGCTGAGGAAGTAGGTTGGTGTGTGTTTCGATGGGGAGATGGTCGCCGGAGGCTTGGTTTTGGGTTACGAGAGGGGCGCCGTCGGGGTTGGAAGCTTGAGTGGCAGGACTTGGGCTATGATGAGGAGGGATCGGAGTTGGCGTTGGGTTGAAGTTTGATGGAAGGAGAAACTCATGGGGTTTACGAAGAAGAAGAAGAAGAACGCGAAGATAAGGGTGTGGGGCTGTTGCGATTAACGTGCACGAGGAGATCGCGAACGTGGGAGGAAAGGGAGCACTGGTTTGTTGGGATACATGGGTTTACGTGAGTGCGGGTGAGGATCCGCCTGTGTTGTTGCGGGTTGTTGAGAACGGGGATGTGGGGTGAGTTGGTTAACCGCATGCAAGAGTAATGACGTTGAGGGGGGGGTTGTTAAGATATAGATTTGATTAGTTAAGATAATTAGATATTATAATTAGGGGAAATGATTTTAATTAAGATATTAGAATTTAGTTAGGATAATTAAGATTTAGGGGAAATATTATTGTTAGGATATCGATTTGATAGGATTTAGTTAGAATTTAAATTAGATTTCTTAAATCTTATCAAGACCCCACTGCACCTGATGACATGCAAGCTATGGAAAGAGGGGAATTTAGAGATGCAGGATAGTTTACTTCTTGCTATTAGTTTATGTACAGATTGGTAGAGAAGGTGGGATTGTCAGTAGAGGGTGACAGCGCGTGTGCCCTCTCCCCTCTTTGGAAATACCTACTTTTGATTACTACCCTTGTATTCTTTGTACATTTTTGCCAATTTAATAATACACACTACCTTTCTATATATATATATATATATATATATATATATATATATATATATATATATATATATATATATATATATATATATATATATATAAAGGATAAAGATTGATATGGTTACTAATATACTAATATTCCCTTTATTACGATTTTGCCACTGCACATCAATGATGTCCAAAAATGACAAAGTTAGTGGCAGCGCAATTGTGAGTCGAGTTGATCACAAACATGGTAACGGGTCACGCATACAGGCTATGGCAAAAAAATAAAATCATAACACGAATAGTCACATATTTTAATACATCAATACTGTACGTACGAAATACGTACGATAAATACCGGTCGTTACACGTGCGATGCACCCTGCTGAAACCCATCACATCCGAATGGGCCCCGTACCGCACGATCGAGCTTCCTCGAGCAATTCATAGTGTTGACCCGAGCTGTTCGACCCACTGGGTAAGTCGAACCATAAAGCTGTCGATCCATCTGAGCCGCTGAGCCTTACGACCAAGGGTCACATACACTGATGAAGTCCTATAGCTCGACATTCGACCTATCTGACTTGTACCGAGTCAGATGGGTCGTATCCGAGCGCAGACGAGCTATCTCGGCACAAGATTGCTCAACTGAGTAACCAATGACTCATCAGCACCGAAATCAAGTCAACTTCCACAAATATCCACCTTGGCGAGATTTTGGCCTTCGTCACACGAACGACCGTCCACGCATCGCCTTGGTCGAGCATCATCTGATGTTCCCACCATTTTGCTCCGAGAGGCGTAATGCCCCTAAGGGCTTCAACTAGCTCCACCGAGCCCAATGCCCCCTCTTGGGGCCGACACCAACGTCAGCTTGGAACAACATTAAGCAAGTCCAAACAGTGAGTGCTTTTAGAGTAAATGAGAGGTGTTTTCCTTAGCAAGATGATGTCTTTTGGCAGCTTAAAGCTAGAGGAAGGTGGAGCTTGAGGAAAGATGGGACCTTGGAAGGATTTGTGAGAGAAAATTTTCATCTTTGAAGTATGGAGCTTCAACTCTATGGCATGTTATTCCAAAACATTAAAGTTTGTAGCTTTGTGGAAATTATCATGAAGTTATGAGAAAGTTGTGATTTTTATTTAAGTAACCCTAATTATGTGATAAAGATGCTACCTTTATCTTAATAACAAGCTAAAAATGTCACCTTTCTTATGAAAATAAGCTAAAGATGACATCTTTCTCATTATTGTTGTTTTTGTTGTTGCTTATTGTTGTTACAGCTCTGTTAATGCTTTGGAATGGGCATAACTTGTATTCCAGTGCTCCAAAAATTATGATTTAAGACAATATGAAAAGCCCATGAAGTTATCTACAACTTTTATTTAGAGACTACACTAAAATTATCCCTGTAATTAGACTGAAATTGCTAATTTCTGTCATAACATCAATTCTAGCAGATTCTACACCATCATATTGTACAGAGCATAAATTTCACCCGAGATATCCAAATGATATAATTTTAGATAATCTGGAATCATGTATGTATTATCTACAAGTTTCATGATGGGACCCAACTAAGATTCTGATTGTAAACTGACTGAATTAACTGCTCTTCCAGCTAGATAATCCAGATTCAGAACAGTTTCTACACCCTATAATCTACAGGCTATAACTATTAGCACAATTGCCTAAAAATTATGATTTTGTAGACTTGGAAACATATGTGGATCCTCTACAGTTTTCATTTAGAAACATATGTCCAATTTCAAAAATACATTTGTGATATCAGTCATTCTTTGGCATGTATAATACTTGTGATATGGAATTGTTTCATAGAAGGTGTATGTGGAGACTTGCTAATGAAATATAGAACCATGATATGGAGTAATATTGTCAAGAACATGTTGGATGTGGTGTGCATATTTGGCATGGCACAATGTGATATGTTTGTTGTGAAATTTGTGATGGGCATGTCACATAGATGCATGACCCTTTTGTGGAAGTTAAAAGGGAATTGTTAGAGGAAAAGAATATGAAACTGAGTGACCATGGCAAATATGACTCCATAATAATATATGCATGTGTTCATGTTTCTAATTCTTTATGTCATTTGTCTTATAGCTTTTATACATACTTGCTCTTTATGCACTTCTATACATTGTATAAACAATCAATAATGTTGACTAATAAATACTTAGAATGTCTCAATCCTCTCTAAAGAGGGTTAGCTTCCAAGATGGGGTTTGGGGAAATACCTTGGTAGGGATAGCCATATGGACTGGACTATGTTGGATCCTGAGATGGCAAGGAGAGCACTATGGGGGTGAATATATTTTCGCAAATTAAAACTTTACCTCTAGAATGCTCCCTAAGATTAATATAGAATCACCTACTATTAATCTTAATCAACAAATACTTGCATCAATGAAATAAGTACATCAGAAATAATAAATTGCAAGTAAATAAATAACAATCACAAACACACAGATTTTTATCCTGATTCCCCACAACCTGGTTATGTCCAGTCCCCGAAACTCTTGTCGGGTTTTAATCCACTATTACCGGTAAATAGTACAAACCACCTCCCGCCAAGAGGATTTACAACCACCTTGCCTACAACAAGGATTTTCCTTTGTCTCACAAGCCGAGGACTTTTACAAACTCCTTGCCTACAACAAGGATTTCCAACACCCTTATCTCCAAGGGACTCAAAAATAAGATCAGATCCAATACACCACAATGAATTAGTGGAGATTGGTTTTTACACCCAAAAATTCTATAGCCAAGAAGAATGTGTAATTGTGCTCTATGTGGCTAAAGAAAAATAAATCTTCTTTGATCACACAAAGAATATTAGTTGATCAATGTGATTAAGAAGCTTTGTTGCTTTAAAATCCTTTTAAGAATATTCAAAAATAGAGTAAGAAGGATTTTGAAAAAACAACTTGTAATAGCCAAATAAAATGATCTTAAAGGATTTTGAAAAACAACTTGTAATAGCCAAATAAAATGATCTTAAAACAAGATAGAAATAAAAGCACAAGAATAAGAACAGAATTTAAAAACAATTGGCTATGAAAAACTTGAGAGCGATGAGAATTTAGAAAGCTTAAATTTGCTTGAGAGAATTTGAACTTTGCTCAAGAAAGATTGGTAAAGAAAATGATCTCAAAAGTTCTCTATTTATAGAGCTAAGAGAGAATTTGATTAATTTCAAATAAGGTCTGACTTTAACCCAAAAATCAAGCTAGGAGTAAATGGGAGAGGAAATCAAGAAATTCTGCTCGAGCACAGCTGGTAGTCGACTCCCAGAGGAGATAGTTGACTCCCAAAGATTTTTCAGGAAAAACTATGCTACAGCATGTAGTCGACTCCCTAATTTCGATAGTCGACTCCAAGAGTACATTTTTCTGGAAGAAGGCAAAAATCAGAGTAGTGAACTACTAGGTGTTTGTAGTTAATTACAAGTTGAAACTTAGCTTCTATGGAAAAATAAGCTCTCAAATGAATTTAAAACAAGTTTAAAACTATTTTCGAAAATCATTTTGTGTGTGTGCATATTCTTTTTGGCTTTGACATAATCCTAAGAAAATGAAAATCAACTCACACACTAGACACTATGAAGAACTTGAAGCCATAGTTGAGCTTAATCTTGTTGCATATGTTTCGCTTGAATTTGAGCTCCTCTATAGCTTGAGCTTGAGCATGTTCTTTGAGCTTCATCGTTGAGCTCCTCTTGTGCTTAAACTGAAGCTTTAGAATGTAGACGTGGAATATAAGCTAATTCCATCTTCATCTTCTATGTGTGTAGTTGAAGTTCTTCTCCTCGGAGTATGCTTCGAGCTTCAAATAGATTATTTGCATAACATACACATCTTAAGCAATATGATTAGTATATAACAACATTTGGTGTGATCATCATCAAAACCACTTTGGAGTGGGACTAGATTTTGCAACACTCTCCCCATTTTTGATGATGACACCCAAATGAAAAACATATGAATAATATGGTTATAAAAACAATGAGTAAGTGTACTTACTCCCTTGCTTAGATGCAGTTATTATTCATTCATGGTTTTGCTCTCTTGTCACTTTTTCTCCCCCTTGTCATCATAAAAAAATATAATAGTATACATACCAAGGGGAAAAAATTTCACGGGCTCCCCCTCAAAGTTTGCATCATTGCAGTTAGGTCTCCCCCTGAATTCAAGCATGTAACTTGATATTCATTTGGAGCTCTTCTACTAATCCTTTATAATTTTGATACCTGAAAATCAAACATATAATTTTGGTACCATTTCTTTGTCGGTCCGTGTGATTAGTCAAATAATAATATAAAAATCAACCAATATGTAACAAAACCCAGTTGGGTTGAGATTTCCTATAAATAAATCTATAGTCTCTACAAAAATGAATATTGTTCATAAAACTAGAAATGTAATTGTCTTTCATTTGGAAGGTTCCAATTTTGGGAATCCAAACTTTGACATATCCATTTTCAGTTTTGGGAACTCTAGCTTGATGATGAGAATTCCTAGGATTTTGATTGGTCACATTATAAACTAAGCCATGTTTGCTAGTTGATGGTTTTGTGAGCTAATCAAGCTATCTAATTTTTCTTTACCCTTTTTGAATTTAGCTACATTATTAACCAAGTCTGCGTGTTTTGCCTTAATAGCGGTCATGTTCTTTTCTAAGTCTCTAAACCTATTTCCTAGGTCTTTAAGTTCTACATTGAGCAACCTATTCTTTTCAATTAAATCCTTATTGTTGCTAATCAATTTTAGGTTCTCTTCCCTAATCTTTTCTAGCTCTTGATTAGTAGAACTAGAACCACAAGATTTATGCATCTTTTTTAGAGTTAAAAGCTCTTTGAGTTGGACCTCATATAAAGCATACATTTTATGGAATTCCTCCTCATAATCAAGTTCCTCATCATCGCTACTATCGATATCACTAGAGTTAGGGTTAGAATTTACCTTGGGGTCTCCTCGTGCCATGAAGCACATATAGGATTTCTTGTTCCTTTTGCTTGCTTCTCCTTCATTTTCGGATGATGATGAGATATCGGAATCATCTTCATCATCGCTTTTATCCCAAGCCGCAAATGCTTTTCTGTTTGGCCATTTGCCCACATACGACTTCGTTCTATTATCTCTATTTTTCTTTAGAGGACACTCCTTCTTCATGTGACCTGGCCTATTACATTAATAACAAATAACATCATTAGCAGAATTGAACTTACGGTTGTAGGACTTATGTGCATTTAGGATTTTCTTGAACCCTTTCGAGATAAGTGACATTTGTTTCTCCATCTCATCATTGACTTCATTATCGGACTCTTCCATATCCGATGTGGCTTTGAATGCGAGGGTCTTTTTCTTTTCACCGTGCTCCTTGGTCTTTCTCTCTTGCAATTGGAGTTCATACGCCATTAGATTGCCGATGAGATCCTCCAAGGTTAGCTTTGAAGTGTCATTGCATTCTTTAATGGCTGAAGCTTTAGATTGCCATTCGGGAGTGAGGGATCTAAGGATCTTGCATACATGATCCTCTTGTGTGTACTAATTTCCCAATCCCGCAAGTGTGTTGACGATCTCCGTAAATCTCGTGTACATCTCCGTTATGTTCTCGCCTTTCTCCATCATAAATTGTTCATACATGCCAACATAAAGAGAAGATTTTGACGATTTAACTTTTTGGTTACCTTCATGCGTTACCTCAAGGATTTTCCATATTTGGTGCGCGGAGGTAGCCATGGAGATGCGGTTGTACTACGTTGTGTCAAGTCCGCGATATAGAATGGACATCGCCTTGGCATTTAGAGACACTTTGTCCGTCTCCTTCTTGGTCTACTTTTCTTCCTCAAGAGTGGGTGCTTCATAAGGGATCTCCATCATTTTACATAGCTCGTATGAAATAGAGAGAATGTACATTTGCATCCGATTCTTCCAAGATCCATAATTTGATCCGTTGAGAAGTGGTGGTCGGTTGCTTGATTTACCCTCAGGGAAACAACCGGTTGACGCCATCTATGACCTCGCTCTGATACCAAGTGTTGGATCCTGAGATGGTAAGGAGAGCATTAGAGGGGGTGAATAGTGTTTTCGCAAATTAAAACTTTACCTCTAGAATTCTCCATAAGATTAATATAAAATTAACTATTATTAATCTTAATCAACAAATACTTGCATCAATGAAATTAGTACAGCGGAAATAATAAATTGCAAGTAAATAAATAACAATCGCAAACACACAGATTTTTATCCTGGTTCCCCACAACCGGGTTACGTCCAGTCCCCGAAACTCATGTCGGGCTTTAATTCACTATTATCGGTAAATAGTACAAACCACCTCCCGCCAAGAGGATTTACAATCACCTTGCCTGCAATAAGGATTTTCCCTTGCCTCACAAGCCGAGGACTTTTACAAACTCCTTGCCTATCACAAGGATTTCCAACACCCTTATCTCCAAGGGACTCAAAATAAGATCAGATCCAATACACCACAATGAATTAGTGGAGATTGGTTTTTACACCCGATAATTCTATAGCCAAGAAAAATGTGCAGTTGTGCTCTATGTGGCTAAAGAAAAATAAATCTTCTTCGATAACACAAAGAATATTAGTTGATTCAATGTGATCAAGAAGGTTTGTTGCTTTAAAATCCTTTTAAGAATATTCAAAAAAATAAAGTAATAAGGATTTTGAAAAACAACTTGTAATAGCCAAATAAAATGATCTTAAAACAAGATAGAAATATAAACACAAGAATAAGATCAGAATTTAAAAACAGTTTGCTATGAAAAACTTCAGAGCGATGAGAATTTAGAGAGCAATTTAGAGAGCTTGAATTTGATTGAGAGAATTTGAACTTTGCTCAAGAATGATTGGTAAAGAAAATGATCTCAAAAGTTCTCTATTTATAAAGCTAAGCGAGAATTTGAATAATTTCAAATGAGGCTCGACGTTAGCGCAAAATCAAGCTAGGAATAAATGTGAGAGGAAATCAAGAAAAATGGATTAACTGTCCTTTATTTAACAAGGCAGTTATCCTAACTCGGATCCTGAAGAATCCACCTCTTATTCAATGTTGGTTGGATAAGGGGACGTGTTATGAATATGCCCATTAGGCCCATTGGGTATCCAACCCACTATTGAAAGCTATAAATATGAGGGTAGGAGGATCTTAACCCTCTACACCTATTTCCCTACTTTTCCCTTCACAACAATAACCATGAAAGAGGGTAGAGAATCATAACTAATTTTTTCTCCGTGGTTTTACTCTGACATTCTCAACACATTTTTAACGATCTTGGTTTTTCATTTGAATCTAATGCCGCACAATGTAATTCAAGTTGATTGAAATGATAATGATATCCTCAATTGACACCAAAGATTGGATAAAACCATTATAAATCTTCATATATATCAGGTACGTGGTTCTATGGTTCTATGTTCCATTTGAGTTTAAGTCTTATTTCTTATATTGATATTGATTACGATTTTGATTAAAAATTAGCGTATACTTTGACTATTGATTCACGATTTTCGATTTTCAACAAAATAATTGTCAACCTGACAAGTAATTCATCATTCCCAACAAAAATGATTATCTGAGAACATTCGGTTAAAAACAAAGAGAAAGACTATTGGCACCGCATCCGTGCGGTGCAAGGCTTTATGTGTTTCTAAATTCGGAAAACAATCAATTTCCCATGCCGATTCAACCTCAATTCTCTCTCCTCCTTTTCCTAATTTCGGAATAAAATCATCACCTGCAGCGCAAAGATGCGGTGCAAATAGTCCGTTCCAAAACAAAATAATTCAAGTCAATCATGGAAACAAATCCTAACCCAAATCACGTGACTGCTAATTGCTCTACTTCTAATTACAAGTACGTTTTTGGGCATTTTCGTTCGTACAGGTACTTCATCGAACATGGACCTATTGACAGCAGCGATATCCAAGCAACCCGCTAGAGTTGTCAGGCATGTGAGATCATCCCCAATGCCTAGTAACTATCATTTAGAAAGAAGATCACAATGCTAACCATAGGGAAACACTTTCCAGATCAAAAGCCAGAAATTATCACCTCCATTGTTTCTCATGTAAAATACACACATTTAACTGTCCCTCCAAACCAGTACAAGGATTCCTATCATAGATTATGGAATACCACACAGATATCACATCTACCATTCACTGTGATCTCAGCACAACATCTGAGCACCAAAGTAGGACTCTAATGCTTACTGGCTGCTGCTTGATGGGACGATATGATAACGTCTATCTTACATCCTTTTAACTGGTAGATAGACGCCCTCGGCGGCCAACCAAACATTGTCTGGTCTCTTCTCCCTGATACCACAAACCTGCCGGTACCACACAAACACCAGAGCAAGGAAAGAAACATTAGAGATGAAACATATTGTGATGCCTGCCTTCGCTAGAGCTATGAGGATGAAGTGTCATGCTAGCGTTCAATGTGGTGTCATCGCTTGCGCGACATTTCAGTAATATAATGGTCAATCGTATCAGAAGTGGCCTTCAAATATTTGTCGAGAATAATAGTCCTATTCTGGATGAATAGAAAGAATTTGTAGTAATTGGGCCTCTCTACCATTAGGTTTAAGCTTTAATGTTAGATATGTTTCGATCATTTGTTTGTGGCTTCACTAATATCATGATTTTGAAAATTAGGGATATTGCGGGAAAATTTCGGAAAGAACAATTGGGGGATTATGATTTTGAGGCTTCTTAAACTCAGAGTTTATTATATGCTAGAATAAGTTTACTTCGCTCAAATTCTTCAATGCAAATATATGCTAACAATTAGAAGCATCCGATCACCCAACCAATGTGAGATTAAAACAACTACAAAACTAAAAAAAATCAAGTTAAAAAATTTAACTTAAAACTACTAGACGAGGGAACCATCAAATGGCTCAACTCAGGCTCAAGCTCAACCACAATGATATATGCTGGTTTTCATGCCTCATATGCGTGTAAACTTTGATGTCCACGTCAACTCCACCCATGTGGGAGGAACTCAACTCTGATGAGCGTAGGACCTAATGGCTATCATAGTGCTCAACAAGTCAGGGTAGCTCTGCTATAGAGATCCATGTATTGTCTGATTCTAGACAACCTTTCCAATGAACCATGTAACACTAGTCACATTTTTTCCTAATTGATCTAACATGATGCTCATCTAAAATGTGAACAATCTGTTATTTGCATACAGATAAGTAGGTAGTGGATACAAATTTGATGGTAACGTAAATGTGCTCTCGTCTCATCCTTTAGCTTAAAGAAAATGTCCATAGGTGTAGGTGGTGTTATTGGACCTTTAAAGCTATTGAATCTTCTATGTCAATTTTAGTCCATAATCTAAAGGAAGATACAGGATTAATTTTCCTTACAATTTTTAATGACCAAGCATTGCGAGCTTACAACTTCTTTAAGGTTCTAGAAGAAAACCACTCAGTTTGATCCTTACCATCACATAATTAGCTGCAATAAATTTTTAAAAACATTTGTGTGCATTAGTAAGATCTTTATATCTGTTGGGTCATACGTAGTGTGAGTGTAACTGTATTATCATTAGTGGCACTTGAATATTTCAGTAGTTCTTTATTACCCTTATATGGAAGATCTTATTTATTGGCCATGTTGTATGTCATGTTGAATGTCATATTACAACATGAGATTCAACATGCTGTTATGAAGCTTTGGAAAGAACAAGTCATCAGAAGGTTGAGGGTATATTACTCCAGATCTTATTGGTTCTCTCGAAAGCATTCTGGTGTATGCGGCTAAGCTTAAGACTGGTTGAAGATGAAATAAGAAGTTGTTCCACAGATACGGTTGTTGGATCTGTGAAGATTTTATTGACCCGCAATTGTTGGTTGAAAGATTTGTTGAAGATATTGCGGAACCACTTGACCGAAGTGATTCCTTAATTTGCGGGATGTCAATCTGCACGGGTTGCTCGTGAACAGACTTCCTTAGCTACTCCGAGATTAGAGGAAGCCGGTTGATATAAAAGATATGCAGATTGCGCTTAGAGTTTTACCGCTTTTGAAGATTGTGATCGAATACTTTGGGAGAGAGGCTGACGGCTACAGAGGTAGGGATCAAGGAAGTTGATTCGAGTCAGTTCTACAAGGGGATCTTGCATGCAAGGGGAGCATGCATAGATTTACTCCATGGGTTTGGTAGAGACAACCCACCACGGTTTGTATTGAGGGGGAGTTTGTTCCTCCTAATAGAAATCCGATATTAGTGATTGTATTCATTGATATTTTAGTATAGTAATCTATTCTTTCTGGGCATGGCCCCGCAGATGTATGTGTGCACACCGAACTGTGTTACCAAGTCTTGTGTGTCGTTGCTTGGGTTTTATGCTTAATCGTTATGTTTAATTAATTAATCTCTTTGTACTGAATTACAATTGGTATCAGAGGCGGGTCATCTGTGCTACTTTGTTGTTATTAAAGTGGGTGTGATCTTGGTTTTTCAGTACGTGAATCATGAATACAAAAGAAGGTGCTTCCATTACTCATCCACCGCTGCTCATTGGTACAAACTATACTTACCGGAAGTCTCAGATGCGAGCATTCATCAAGTCTCTTGATGAGAAGGCATGGATTGCTACCATTGAAGGATGGACTCGGCCGGTCGAAGTAGACAAAGATGGCCAAGAACACCTCAAGCCGGCAAGCGAATAGAGCCAAGAAGAAGATCGTGCAGCTCTGAGGAACTCAAGGCAGTGAATGCCATCTTTACAGCTGTTGATGAAGAACAGTTAAAACTGATTTCCACTTGTGAGTATGCGAAAGAAGCGTGGGATATACTTCAAAACGTCCATGAAGGCACAAATGCAGTAAAAATTTCTAAACTTCAAATGCTTGCATCTCAATTTGAAGAACTAAAGCTGAATGATGATGAAACTATAGCTGAATTTAATGGGAGGATAAGAGACATTACCAATCAGGTTTTTCAACTTGGGAAAAAGTACTCTCAAGTGAAATTGGTTAGGAAAACCCTGAAATCTCTTCCAAACAAATTCTCTACTAAAGTTGCTGCTATTGAGGAAGCCAGAAATACTTCCACCATGAAACTGGATGAACTTATAGGATCCCTACAGATATATGAAATGAATCTGAAGCAGAACAAAAGGGACAATGAGTTGCTCTAAAGGTAGAAGCTTGTGAAGTCTCTAAAACAGATGATGAATCGGAGCTTGACGATGACATTATCTTGTTGACCAAGAATTTCAGGAGAATGTTGAAAAAGATCGGTAACAAGGGGCAAGGGGGCAGAACTTCAGATCCGGTAACAATGCGTCACGGCCAAATCTTCCCACTGCATGAAAAAATAACAGTCGCTCTACTCAGAGGTATGATCAGAAAAATAAAGGTAAATGGATACAGTGCAGAGAATGTGATGGATTTGGCCACATACAAGTTGAATGTGCCAACACCTTAAAGAAGCAAAAAGGGAAGTCATTAGCGAGCACCTAGAGCGATGATGAATCTGAAGGGAGTGCTGGAGATGAGGGCATCACCAGCAACTATGTTGCTTTTACTGTTGTTCTGAAAAGGCAATCTGACTGCGACACTCAGTCATGTTGGATCTGATGTTGCAACATCAGGTACAACTTCTGGCAATAATCTAGACAATGTCAGTCAACAAGTTGCAACATCAACTACAACTTCTAGCAATGAATCTGATTCTGAAGTTGGTGATGTGGATGCGAGTGAAGATGATATTCGAATAGCTTATGAGACAATGTTTGACAAATGGATGAATATCTGTGAAACAAACAAAATATTGAAAGATGAGAATGTCAGATTGAAGGGGGGAAAGGAAGAAGCCAAAGCCAAACTTTTGAAGACCGAGCTTGGTCTCAGAATTCTAGAGGGTACCTTCAGAAAAACTATTCTCAGAGTTGAGAAGGTTGAGAGTACTCTCAACAAGAGGAACTCCGAGGAGTCGAAACTAGATGACATTTTAAGTTTGGGGAAGACTTCAAGAAATCGCACTGGTGTGGGGTACAATAGAGGAGCATATTACCATGTGCCTACGGCAAGACGAATTTTTGTGACCACAGAACTTGAAAGGATGGGTCAACTCAAGGGGCATGAACAGAAGAAGAAGCTAACTAGAGGTACAAAAACTGGTCGTCCTGTGTCATGTGTGTGGGTACTGCAGGTTCATAAGACATACTGAAAGAAAGTACTTTAGCCGCATGCGACATTGTCGAGAAGGAAGAAATGTTACACTCTGACTTGAAGATAAAGAAGAAATGGGAAAGGAAATCTGAATTATACATCATGGTGGCTTACACATCATTAATTGCCTTCTCCGTGAACATGTGGTATTTCGATAGTGGGTGCTCTCGTCATATAACTATACAACCTGTAACAAGGGTCACGTAACTTTTGGTGATGGACAAAGAAGCAAGGTTGTTGGAAAGGAAAATATGAATGTAGCCGGTCTTTCCAAACTGAAGGATGTTATGCATGGCAAAGATCTGAAAGCCAATCTGATCGGTATAAGTCAACTATGTGATCAAGGGTTATTAGTAAGGTTTACTAAAGAAAGATGCTTAATGTTCAATACCAATGAAGAATGTATCCGTACTGGAAAAAGATCGACTGATAATTATTATCTTCTCCAAGAGGCTAACACTTGTCTTAATGATGTTGCTGATGTGTCTGAACAGTTGCATCAAAAATTAGGGCATCTGAACTTCAAGACTCTTATGAAGATCTTAAAAGTGGGAGCAGTCAGAGGAATACCTGTTCTAAACAAGGAGGATGGTGTCTGTAGTCGATGCCAACTGGGAAAGCAACAGAAGACCGGCCACAAACAAAAACAACTTCAGACCATTACTACATCTAAAATACTGGAACTTCTACATATGGATCTAATCGGGCCAACATCTGAAACTAGTGTCGGAGGTAAGAAGTACATTTTGTCTGTGTTGATTTTTCTAGATTTACCTAGGTAGACTTTCTAAAAGAAAAGTCAGACACTTTTGAAGCATTTAAGAAATTATGTACTCGTCTGCAAATTGAGAAGGGAAGCATTATATGCAAAATTGTTAGAATCGGGAGTGATCATGAAAAGGAGTTTGAAAACCATTCATTTACTGATTTCTGTAAGTCCCCAGGTATTGCTCATGAATTCTCGGCTCTTAAGACTCCTCAACAAAATGGAGTTGTTGAAAGAAAGAACCGCACCCTGCAAGAGATGGCTCGTGTGATGCTAAATGCAAGAGAGGTCAATGTAAGGTGGTGGGCTGAAGCAATCAATACGTCATGCTATACTATTAACAGAGTTTATCTTCGTCCTAGAACTGAGAAAACTATGTATTAATTCTGGAAAGGAAGGAAGCATGGCGTCTCCTACTTCCACATCTTTGGAAGCAAGTGCTATATTTTACAGGATCGTATTCCGAGAGGGAAGTTTGATGCAAAAAGTGATGAACTTCTTGGTTATTCTACAACCAGCCGTGCTTTTAGAGTATACAACAAGCCTACAAACACCATGATGGAGTCTATTAATGTTGTGGATGATTTTGATCGAAAGGAGACTGCCACAGTTGAAGGGAGCTCTTTACATGAAGACTGTACTGAAGATCATATTGAAACTGTTATTGCAACACAAAATACAACACAAGATGCAACATGCATCCCTGCTGTTCAAGATGTTGCTGATTCTTTTTCTTAGCCTGCTCAGACTAGGGATGATCTGGTTCCTCCTCCTCATACTCGCAAGCCAAGGACCTCATCCAAGAAACGAGCTGCTTCCTCCAGCTCTGCCTCTCCATCTCCTTCCAAGAGGGCCAAGATCCCTGCTGCCTCAGGTTCTGCATATTCCCCCTATTTACAGCTTCAGATGCTATGAGTAGGGTGTTTTTTGATCAGGCTAGCAAAAAGAGATGTCCCATATACTCTGACAGGGCCATCCTAGCTGAGAAGCAACTGTCTCTTTTCCTTTTCAAAGACCAAGTTCGTCTCTATTTTGAAGGATCTCAAGTTATATCATGATGTCATTTGTTTCAAGTCTTATAACACTGTTCTGGCCTGGGAATTTTATTATACTCTAACTAGGTCTGCAAGAGACTCCTCATCCAGATGGGCCTTTCGTTCCTTTGTCAAAGGGAAAATTGTCTCTTTCTCTCCTACTATTCTCAACAAGCTTCTTCAGTGGTCATGTCCTCCCTCTCTGTTAGGGGGTGGCAATTCGGGCCGGCCCGGTCTTATCGGGTCGTGCCGGCCCGGCCCGGTTTTCTTAAAGGTCTGGGCCGGCCCGACCCGATAAGACTTCGGGCCATTCCGGAGAGGCATAAAAATTCCGGCCCGGTCCGATAAAAATTCGGGCCGCCCGGCCCGGTCCGATAGGGTTGAATGAATTATGTATTGTGACAATATTTTATCATATTTTTAAACAAAAACTTGTCTCATATGCTTAAAGATGCATCAAAATGGAGCACGAAAGAAGAGGATTAATTGGTTTGCATAAGGTGATGTGTCCTACATTGTTTTCATTTATTTGGCAAGATGAAGTAACATGTTTGGTGGTTCTGTCTCTTCTCGGAAACTGAGATCGACCTCCAAGATCCGAAGACATCAAAGTTGGCGCTGGCGGAAAGTTAAAATTTATGATATTTGGACCTTGATCAGATAAGATTCATGACATTGGACTCAACATCATAAATGAATGCACAGTACTAAAATCAGCTTTAGATCCGTGTGTGGTCAAAATTAAATTGGGACGATCAAATGCTTTTCGTGTCGTGTCGTGTCACCCATGGGCTGAAAAGCTTGGCCCGGGTCCGGCCCGAAAATGAACCGGGCCGGGCCCGCCCAGTCGGATAAGGATTTCGGGCCAAAATTGTTGGCCCAAGCATGGTCTTATCGTGCCGGGCCCGTGCCGGGCTATCGTGCTGGGCCGAAAATTGCCACCCTTACTCTCTGTCATCCTTTGGGGATCCTGTTGGAAATGACCATGACACCTTCATAAAGGTGGTCACTGCTAGAAAGTTGGTGTGTTCGCCTAAGTCCACCTCATTTCCCTCTTCTTCTTTGTCTGCCAAATATTTCATGTTGTATAGGCTGCCTACAAGGAACTGGCTTCCCACCTCAAATGTTTCGGTGGTTACTAAAGAAATGTGCAAATTGTTATATTCTGCTGAATATTGCTGTTATAATGTGCTGTGGAATGGAATTTAGAATTATTGGTTCTCTAAGACAGTTATGAAAATAGTCTTGCTTATTTTCATTCTTGTTCTTTTCCTTCATGACTTTCCTTATGATGATTGTGCCACTAAATGCCAAAGGGAGAGTTTGTTGGGTCATATATAGTGTGACTGTATTGTCATTAGCGGCACCTGGATATTTCAGTAGTTCTTTATTATCCTTATATGAAAGATCTTATTTATTGGCCATGTTGTATGTCATGTTGAATGTCATGTTGCAACATGAGATTCAACATGCTGTTCTGAAGCTTTGGAAAGAACGACAGTCATCAGAAGGTTGAGGGTATATTACTCCAGATCTTATTGGTTCTCTTGAAAGCATTCTGGTGTATGCGGCTAAGCTTGAGACTGGTTGAAGATGAAATAAGAAGTTGTGGTTCCACATATACGGTTGTTGGATCTGTGAAGATTTTATTGGCCCGTAATTGTTGGTTGAAAGATTTGTTGAAGATATTGCGGAACCACTTGCCCGAAGTGATTCCTTAATGATTTGCGGGATGTCAATCTGCATGGGTTGCTCGTGAACAGACTTCCTTAACTACTCCGAGATTAAAGGAAGCCGGTTGATATAAAAGATGTGCATATTGCGGCTAGGGTTTTATCGCTTTTGAAGATTGTAATCGAATACTCCGGGAGGAAGGCTGACGGCTACCGATGTAGGGATCAATGGAGTTGATTCGAGGCAGTTCTGCAAGGAGAGCTTGCATAGATTACTCCATGGGTTTGGTAGAGACAACCCACCATGGTTTGTATTGAGTGTGAGTTTGTTTCTCCTAATAAAAATCTGATATTAGTGATTGTATTCATTAATATTTTAGTGGAGTGATCTGTTCTTTCTGGACGTGGCCCGGCAGATGTAGGTGTGTGCGGACCGAACTGCGTAACCATTATGTGTCGTTGCTTGGTTTTTATGCTTAATCATTATGTTTAATTGATTAATCTCTTCGTACTGAATTACAATATCTTTCTGATGCGTTTGCGGCGGCTAGGCAAGAGGAGGGGCCGGCTCAAGCGATTCGGGTCTACCATCGGAGGCGGCGACTTGGGTCCACCACGGACCCGGTCCCAAACTTGTGATTACTCATAAGTGGGAAGGGTAAGAGGGTAATTAGACATTTATTAACACATCCCCCATTAAAGGGGCCAGCCGGCCCTGGGATGGGTTTTATCGAAGAATTGATCAAGGTATTTTATTTCTTAGTTTCCCTAGTTTAATGCCTATTTGCTAATTAGTTGTTTTAGTCATTAGATCTATTATTCTAGCAATTAATTAACAATTTCAGATCAGTTCTTTGGAATTAAACCCTAGATTAGGAAGTCCAAAAGCCATAAAAATCCTATCTTTGATCCCCACAATAAGCCCTAGTCGTATCAAATTGGTATCAGAGCGGTTGATCCATGGCGAGCACGCAATCCATGGAGCGGGTTGAAGTTTTGGAAGAAAAAGTTGAGAGGATTGAAGCCCAAATCAGCAAGGGTTTCATCGATTTGAGGAAAGAAGATGCGGAGATGGCCGCGGAGGTCCGGAAGGAGATGAAAGAAAATCAAGGGAAAACGGAGGCAGAGATGAAAGAAAATCAAGGGAAAACGGAGGCAAAACTTTCGGAATTGACGGAAGCTATAGCGGCGTTGACCGCTCACCTTGTACCAAAGGCGGATCCAAGCAAAAAGGAGCCACCTTTGGCGAAGGACAAAGGTAAAAAGACAATTTTTTTTGAAGATAATCCGGATCTAGACGAAGATGGAGGCTTTGACCAAGAAGACAACGCGTGGAAGACCACGCACCGCCGTGCCGCGAAGACAAAAACGCCTGAGGGGGATTTCCGGCCCAACGGCACCCTCCGGGGTGGCCGCCGGCCCCCCATGTACTTTTGGGGGGTCGGCGAACCCCCTGGGGGGCTACGGAGGGCCGCCATGGCCCTGGGAGGGGCGGCCGCACCTGCCCCCCCCCCCCCCCGCGGCTTCGGCGGGCTCTGTCGCCGCCGCCTGGGGCCCGCCGGCCCACTTCCAGGGCCGGCCGCCCCAGGCGACGGCCTGGGGGGCCTCGGCCGACCCCAGAGGGGGGAACCGAGGCCCGACGGACCCCTGGGGGCCCACCGACCCCCCAGGACTCCCGACAGATGATTCCGAGGGTTTCCCGACCCCCGGGGGCCCCGCACGAGGTTCGTGGAGCGCAATTTGGAAGTTTTCAGCCTTTTGGGGGACCAAGCGGAGGATTTCAGCAGGGTGGAGGGCCCCACCAGATCACAGGAGGCCCGTCGACTCAGCCCCCACCCTTTGGGGGAGTGACGGGAGATTGGAGGGCGTACCAGGACCCTCCAGGAGGCCACCTGGCGGAGTTTGGACACCATCAGGGAGACTGGTAGGGGCATGGAGCAGAGGGAGGCTACCGTGATCGAGCTGAGGCTTATGTTCCAGACAGGCGACAAGGATACCAGCACAGGGGAGATTTCCAGCCACAGGAGAGAGATGGATTCGCGGGCGAGAGACGTCTGAGGAAGCTAGAGGTGCCTGTTTTTGAGGGGGAGACACAGATGACTGGCTGTACCGGGTGGAGAGATACTTGGAGGTGTCCGCTGTCCCAGGAGAGGAGTGGCTTCGAGCGATCGGGGTTTGCTTGGAGGGAGAGGCTTTGGGCTGGTTTCGCTGGACAGATCAGCAGCAGCCTTTTCAGACCTTGTCTGAGTTTACGACGCTCTTGACGGAGCGGTTTGGAGGAGGACAGGCTGGTGGCGTGTTCGAGAGACTGTACTCACTGAAGCAGGAGGGGAGCGTGTGGAATTATATCAAGAAATTTGAGTCGCTCTGCCACCGAGTTCGGGGAGTTTCTGAGGAGTCTCTGGAGGGCTGTTTCATGAAGGGGCTAAAGCCCACAATGAGGTCGGGGCTGAGGCAGTTTGAGCCCGTTGGTTTGCGCGGGATGATGACGCTAGCCAGGAAGGTGGAGGATCACCAGGAGACGGAGCGGAGAGCCCACAGGGCGTGGGGAGGTGCCACATTCAGGAGTCAGGCGGCTACTGCAGGGCAGAGGACAGCACCTACTACAGGGACCACTCCGGGCCAGGGGATGACCGCCGCAGCTGGGAGCGGCACTGACAGGAGGCAGGAGCCCCGCGGTGGGGGGCAGGTGCGGAGGATGACAGATGCAGAGATACGGGAGAAGCGGTTGAAGGGGCTGTGCTTCAGATGTGATGAGAAGTTCACCCCCGGACACCAATGCGCCGCTCGGACTCTCCAGACACTGATAGCTGGCGATGAGGAGGGAGAGGACGAGGTTATCACCCTAGAGGCAGGAGAGGATGAGGAGATGGAGCACCAGCACTTAGACCTTGCAGAGGTGTCCATCAATTTCGTGGTGGGGTTCACGCCGAACCACACCATGAAATTGGTGGGACAGGTGGGTAGCCAGGAGGTGATAGTATTGATCGACAGTGGAGCCACCCACAACTTCATTTCCAGTAGACTTGCGGAGGCACAGGGCTTGCAGATGAGTGGCACGGGGCGGTATGGAGTGATGCTAGGCACGGGACAGGTGACACATAGCACTGGAGTCTGCCGCGGGGTGGTTGTAGCGATTCAGGGAGAGCAGATCGTTGCCGATTTCCTGCCCTTGGAGCTAGGGAGTACAGATGTCATCCTGTGGATGAAGTAGCTGCAGACCCTCGGGGAGACCAGGACGAATTGGAAGATGTTGAGGATAGAGTATCAACATGGGGGAGGACAGTGGTATTGCAGGGGGGACCCCAATCTCTGCCGTTCCCTGGTGTCTGATAAGGCCATGTCCAGGGCGATCCACACAGCTGGGGGAGGTTTCTTGGTGGAGCTACAGGCTGTGACAGCATCAGTACAGAGTGAGGACCCCACACAGGCAGTAGCACCGGAGGTAGAGCAGCTGTTGGCCCAGTTTGAGGAGGTCTTCCAGACACCGCAGGGGCTGCCAACACACAGAGATCATGAGCACGCCATCGTTTTGAGGGAGGGCGTGTCCCCCATCAGTATGCGACCCTACAGGTACCCCCAGGTACAGAAGGACGAGATAGAGAGGCTGGTGGAGGAGATGCTGCAGGCAGGGGTGATTCAACCGAGCACTAGCCCTTTCTCTAGCCCGGTGTTGTTGGTGAAGAAGAAGGATGGCAGCTGGAGATTCTGCGTGGATTACAGGGCCCTGAATAAGGAGACGGTGGCGGATAAATTTCCTATTCCTGTGATTGATGAGCTACTGGATGAACTCCACGGGGCAGCATATTTTTCCAAGATTGATCTTAAGTCTGGTTACCATCAGATACGGATGAGGGCAGCCGACATGCCAAAGACTCTTTCAGGACTCACAAGGGGCATTATGAGTTCCTAGTCATGCCCTTCGGCTTGACAAATGCACCGGCGACATTCCAGGCCTTGATGAACAAAGTCTTTCGACCTTTTCTGAGGAGATTTGTGCTGGTCGTCTTTGATGACATTCTGGTGTACAGCCGCAGTATAGAGGAGCATGTGGGGCATCTGCGGGCGGTGTTGCATGAGCTACAGGAGCAGCAGCTCTGTGCGAACAAGAAGTGTCTGTTTGGCCAGCCACAAGTGGAGTACTTAGGACACGTGGTGTCAACAGAGGGAGTTGCAGCCGACAGGACCAAGATTGCAACCATGCTAGACTGGCCGGTGCCTTCCACTTTACGGGGTCTGCGAGGCTTCTTGGGCTTGACGGGGTATTACAGGAAATTTGTCCAGGGATATAGCACGATTGCTTGGCCTCTCACCGAGCAACTGAAGGACAACTTCCACTGGAGCGAGGAGGCTACCAGGGCATTCGAGGCCCTGAAGCAGGCGATGACGTCGGTGCCAGTTTTAGCACTCCCAGATTTCAGCAGACCATTTGTGATAGACACCGACGCATCAGGGTATGGCTTGGGGGCAGTGTTGATGCAGGACCAGAGGCCGATTGCTTTCTTTAGCCAGACTCTGTCAGCACGGGCGAGGCTGAAGTCAGTTTATGAGTGGGAGTTGATGGCGATTGTACTAGCCATTCAGAAGTGGCGGCCCTACTTGTTGGGTAGGAAGTTCATAGTGCGGACCGACCAGCGGAGTTTGAGATATTTATTGGAGCAGCGCATGGTCACCGAGGAGCATCAGAGGTGGCTCTCCAAGCTGGTGCATTTTACATTCGAGATACAGTACCGCCCAGGCCTGGAGAACAAGGCGGCTGACGCCTTGTCATGCCGCGAGGAGATTGCAAAGGTAGCAGCCATCTCAGCACCTGCCCTCTTGGATTGGGAGCCCTTGAGTAGAGAGATTGAGGCTGATGCAGATCTGGCGAGGATCCGTGAGGCACTGCAGCAGGGGTCCGCGGACTTTCAGGGATACAGCATGGAGGGACAGAGGTTGCTATACCACGGCAGGCTGGTGATTCCCAGGGGGTCCGCCCACATTCCCATGATCTTTCAGGAGTTCCACGGCAGCGCCATCGGCGGACACTCCGGGGTACAGCAGACTTACAGGAGGATGGCGAGGGAGCTATACTGGCCCAGGATGAAGAAAGACATTGCCCAGCGGATAGCAGAGTGTGACGTGTGCCAGCGTCACAAATATATGGCAATGGCACCAGCGGGACTTTTACAGCCATTAGCCTTGCCAGAGAGAGTCTAGGAGGATATCAGTATGGATTTCATTGAGGGGTTGCCGCGATCAGAGGGTTACAGTTCTATACTAGTGGTGGTCGATCGGCTCAGCAAGTACGCCCATTTCATACCCCTCAAACACACGTACACTGCAGTTACGGTGGCAGCAGCTTTCATGAGGGAGGTGGTTCGCCTGCACGGGTTTCCAGGCTCTATAGTGTCAGATCGGAATAAAGTGTTCATTAGCAGCTTCTGGCAGGAGTTATTTAAGGTGCATGGGACCAAGTTACGGAGGAGCACGGCCTATCACCCACAGACAGATGGACAGACGGAGGTGGTGAATAGGAGTGTGGAGACATATCTGAGATGCTTCGCTTCAGAGGCACCGAAGCAGTGGGCCAAGTGGTTGGCATGGGCAGAATATTGGTACAACACCTCGTACCATTCGGCAGCACCGAGCACCACATTTCGGATCCTATATGGCCGAGACCCGCCACAGTTGATACATTACAGCATAGGAGCCACGACGGTGTCCCAGGTAGAGGAGCACTTGACTGAGAGGGATAAATACCTGGAGGAGTTGAAGAAACACCTGTTGAGGACCCAGCAGATCATGAAGACCAAGGCTGATGCACACCGGCGAGATGAGCACTTTGAGGTCGGGGACCGTGTGTACCTGAAGCTTCGGCCTTACAGGCAGAGGACCTTGGCCCGTCGGAGCAATGAGAAGCTAGCGGCCCGTTACTATGGACCTTTCGAGGTGACCGCTCAGATCGGGAAGGTGGCCTATAGACTGCAGTTGCCCGCCACTTCGACCATTCACCCGGTGTTCCACATTTTGCAGTTGCGACGGGCCATCGGGAATCACACTCTATCACCCACTCTCCCACCCACTCTGACAGATGACATGGAGGTGCTTCTGGAGCCTCAAGAGTTGACAGGGATCCGACAGACCGCAGGCGGAATTCAGGAGGTGCGGATTCGTTGGCAGGGCCTTCCCGACCACGATGCTACTTGGGAGGCCGCTTAGTGATCCGCAACCAGTTTCCAGACTTCCACCTTGAGGACAAGGTGGCACTTTTGGGGGGGAGTAATGATGCGTTTGCGGCGGCTAGGCAAGAGGAGGGGCCGGCTCAAGCGATTCGGGTCTACCATCGGAGGCGGCGACTTGGGTCCACCACGAACCCGGTCCCAAACTTGTGATTACTCATAAGTGGGGAGGGTAAGAGGGTAATTAGACATTTATTAACCACTCCCCCATTAAAGGGGCCGGCCGGCCCTAGGATGGGTTTTATCGAAGAATTGATCAAGGTATTTTATTTCTTAGTTTCCCTAGTTTAATGCCTATTTGCTAATTAGTTGTTTTAGTCATTAGATCTATTATTCTAGCAATTAATTAGCAATTTCAGATCAGTTCTTTGGCATTAAACCCTAGATTAGGAAGTCCAAAAGCCATAAAAATCATACCTTTGATCCCCACAAAAAGCCCTAGTCGTATCACTTTCATTGCTAGAGTGAATTCATTTGCTGATTCTTTATACAAATTATGAATATGATGTGCAAATGACTTAGTTATTCTTTATACAAATCATGAATATGATGTGCAAATGACTTAGTTAACTTAGCCACTTGATGCTGACGTGACATGGAATGAGTTTTATATGCTTTGCTAGGTTTGTACATATGACTGATTTGAAATGGACTTACCCTAATGGACCTATTTATTGAACCAATGTATGTAAACTCGACAGTTGGTAACATCATATCACAGTTCCTAGTGTCATCACCCACTACACACCTAAGTAAATTACCTAAACTCTGTTTCATTATCTCACTTTGGCTATCGGTTTGAGGCTGGTAAGCAATGAAAATTTTCACTTTAGTCCGGATCATATGATTTTCCAAAAATAATTCATGAATCATATCCTTACCAAAAACAACTCTTAGGCAACCCATGTAGTTGAACACTCTTATCAAAATAAAGTCTAGCAATTTAGGATCCGCCAGAAGTTTTAGAACATGATATGAAATAGGTCATTTATAGAAACGGACTATAACAATTACGGAATCATGCTTCTTGGGTCTACGTTGAAGTCCTAACACACAATCTATACTAATGTCTTGCCAAGACCAATCATGGATTGGTAAATGTGTGTGGAAGTTAGTGTTCTACTTTTGCAATTTGGCTAATTGATAAAAATGACACTATCTGATAAGTCTATCGACATCTCTCTTAAGACTCAACAAATAAAACTGACTCTCTCCATCTTCTATCATTATGTCTCACCCAAAATATTGTGATAACCCTCCGGCGTGAACTCTCATAAATGTACATTTGATACACAACTGTGTAGCTCTAAACAACTATGCATCCTGACAATAATTATCATACTTTCGAACTGACTCATCAAGAAGGGTACCAAAGATCTTGTCAAAATCAGGGTATGATGAGAACCCTTCCTTGATTTTCTCGAATCATATAACCTAACATCAGCACTCATAACAAATAGTAAAGCGACTCTACAGTTGAGTGGAGTGCATCAACAGCATTCTTCTTAACCCCGGCTTTGTGATTAACTCTTGAAGAAATTCAACCTAACGATCATAACGAGAGTTTAGTTTCTTTCGAGAATTGAGGTATATTAAGGCCTCAAGATCCTAAAATAAGACAAATTCTTAAGATAAGAGAACGTTTCCAATATTGTAACAGTTGCACTATCGTATAGAGTTCTTTGTCCTAGATGGAGCATTTAAGTTTGGCAACATTTAGTTTCTCACTATAATATGTAACAGGATGCCTTTATTGGCTCAGCACTCCTATTTATATGCCTAAAATATCACATGCGACCTCAGATACTTTAAAGACATCAAGGAGGAGGCGCATGACAGTCATTTCAATCACACACTTCTTGATGTCAACAAACACCTTAACATCAACCTGTGTCCATTGTCTCTATTTTATACAATCAATGATGGGAGACATGATGACGAAAGTTCATGTTATTATACTATTGCTTGGCCCTTCTAGGAATCCGTATAAACTCCCTTTAAGGAGACACAACCTAAGAAATTGCCACCCTTTAAGGAGACACAACCTAAGAAATTGCCACGATTTACAATGAAAGAAAATTTCTTTCGGTTTGCATGAAGGCTTTCTTTCTTCGGATTGACAAATTTGCTGTAGATGGTTCATATATTGCTCCATGAATTAACTATAGATGAGGGTGTCATCAAAATACATAATTAAAAATTTTCCCATAAATGATGTGAATACTTGAGTCATCACTAGCATGAAGATGCTAAGAGTATTGGACATTCCAAATGGTATAACCATCCACTCATACAAATTGGCATATCATCCAATTCTTTGCCATGACACAATCCGTCTCCTTGATTTTTTCAATGAAGGACTGCAAGTGCACGAGCAAGAGTTCCTAGAAAGGATAAATGGGGGCAAATTCTTTGACATGATGCCTAAAGTAGCTTGGACATACTTGGAGGGCCTGGCAGAGCGGACTGCGACATCTGAAGATCATTCACTTAGATATTGAATCAATGACCAGGGTATTCCATTTAAGGATACATTCCGATAGGTCCAAAGTCAGCCTAGGGAGCCATCTATGCGCTCTCTTCAATGCGACCCCATGGAGTACAAAGAAGAATCAGACGAGAGGATGCATTGGAGCCAAGTAGAAGAGATTAATCATCGATATTTGAATGAGCCGGATAAGATGGATGATACGGTGCATGTTGATCATGTAGGAAACACGATGCATTTTTATGTTGATGTTGAGGTGGAGACAAGTTAAGGCGAGAGCGACATCGATGACATTGGAGAGCCTGAGCCTTGTCTTCCTTCTGATTCATTCGCTATCCTAAAGTGTATGAGTACATTGGACGAACTGCTAAGAGTGCCTACTTCTATGACGATGAGGATGTGTGCAAGGGAGAGAGCATACGACCCATGATGAAGCCCGAGCCACACCTCCCTACCGAATCGTTTCAACATCTATTGTCTCTTTCACCTCAGGATGCGCATCGAGCCATCATTCATGAAGATTTTCAAGAACTACAGAGTTTAGGGATACCTGCTGAGCCTGTACATTCTGATAGAGATGATAATGCAAGTGACGACAGTTGCTAGCTATTTTGTGTTCATGCTGATCATATACTTTTGGTGCATGCTTGTTTTGATTTGATTCTTTCTTTAATGATTCATAAGAAGATGGGCGATCATCACTCTAAGATTAAATTACTTTTAATATTCAATCTGTAACCTGCTCAACCCAACTTGACTCATTCAATATAAAACCACACCATTTCACCCATGCCACAAGTTCAATATAAAAGCACACCATTTCATCCATGCCACAAGTTGCCTGGTAAATAATTTTCACGGAACTCAAGCATTTTAAATTCGTTGAGGTAGAAGTCCATAGTAAGCTTATGTGGGTTGGAGTAGTAGTAGGTGAGCTGACCTCCAAGAAAGTCCTCACTTGGTGAGTTACAATTTGTACATGGAAAATTTCTGAAGGTAGCTTTGCCCAACGAATAGATTCGGTTAATTACGATAGGCACATACAGTTTCGGTTGAAACCGTTGGGTTTCGGCCATTTTGTATCGGTTTTGATATGGCCTGATATGCAATGTGGCCAAAAACTTGGTTTTGATATGGCCTGATATGCAATGTGGCCAAAAACTTGGGTTCGGACCAAAACTTGAAAAAAGCTCCAGGAAATCCCAAAATAGAAGCAGCAGAAACATGAAAAAGCAAAATAAAAAAGAAATAAAAAGAGAAGAAGAAGTGAAGAGAACTTATGTGGCCTTGATCTCGCCTCATATCTCTCAAATTCAATTTCGTGTTCATCCCAAATCGCATCCTCAAGATCCCGCATCAAGTATGATGACACTCCGATCCAACAACAATAAAGCAAAAATCTAGCTTTTGAGAATATGAAACCAAAAAACAAAAAGAAGAATCAGAAGAGGAGACGGAGAATGAGAAGAGAAAAGAGCAACAACTTACTTGGTCGAGCTAGTTGCACCGCCTCTCTTATCAAATCTGGACCAGCTTTAGTTTTTTTTATTTTGGTCGTTGGCTCACAACGACAGATTAAAGGCAAGTAGGCACGTGGGGCACGTTGAGGGCGGCTAGAGGTTTTTTGGTTTGGGTTTTGGTTTTTAGGGTTGGGTTTCGGTTTCGGTTTCGGTTTGGATGGCTTATGTTTGGGTTGGATGTTTTTTTTTTTTTTTTTTTTTTTTGGGGGGGGGGGGGGTGGGGTTAAATTAGTTGAAGTGTTGGGAATATAAAAAATTCTAGAAATGCATATATTTATACAAATATATACTAAAAATATAGATAACTTCGAAACCGAAACGCAAAATGAAATCAGCAAAACGAGTGTAACTTATCAAACCCAAAAAAAAATTTAAAGGATCAAAACCGAAACCGAGTTCTCGTTCAATCCCTCCTATCAACCAGGGCAATATTCTCTCGTTTGACTCAGCATAGTTCAACCAGATGATTATATGATCAACTGGGTATGAGCTTGGCTGCCAGTTGAATAAAGACGAACTTAATGTTTTTTTTTGAAGTTATCATATGATCACTTTGTTATATGGATCAGGTTCAGGCTGGGTTATTTAATTACATAAATGTTTAAGTTCAGAGCACAGCTACACTTAACCCGCAGGAACTGATTGAGGAACCGATGAAGACAAAAATAAGTTTCAGTTCTGCTTGAGTGACGAAGCATGAAAGAAAAGCTAAATCTCAAATTGTGTGCAAAAAGTTGTGGAATGCATGGTAACAATATTCTAGTCCCACCACATGGTTCTGGCCAAATATTCACGAACAATAATTAGTTATCAAGACTTAATTGCATTATACATCATAACATTGGGCAATGCTAGCCCATCATATGCTTATTATTGCATGATGCTACTTTAAGGTCATGAAAACACTTTGCAGAAAACAGTCAGATATGATGTTTCTAGCCAAAGGTTATTAATGAATTGGATTGGTAACAATATTCTAGATGGTTCTGGCCAAATAGAACAATAATTAGTTATCTTAATTGCATTATACATAACATTGGGCAATGCTCATATGCTTATTATTGCTGATGCTACTTTAAGGTATGAAAACACTTTGCAGTCAGATATGATGTTTCTGCCAAAGGTTATTAATGAATTGGATGCCACACCACGGAGAGGTAACCAGATCAAAGAACCATATACTAACGAAAACAAGAAAAAAAATTGAAATTCATGACCAAAAAATTTTGGGGTATGCGCAAGGCACTCACAGCCAGAAAAATTAAAATTCATATTTGAAACAAACAGTCATGAACAGAGTCCACAAGAGCTAAACTGAAACATGAGAAGTAAAGAATATAACTTGCACTTTCTATTTAGAATGTAAAATAAAAACAATGTATTAAGGGATGTAGAAGTTTTATGTTACCTCTTGCTGTCCACCAGCTATTCGAGTATATTTCTTGTCGTGACTGTGGAGATACCCACCAGTATCTACATGCCGCAGTCTTACTCGTTGATCCTTCTTCCATGTTTTTCCACTTCCTTCAATCTCAAGTCTGAGAGGAGATGACAATGAAAGAATGAATAAGTCACTTCTTCCAACAGTTAAAACAATATCATTTGTTCTTCTGTATATTTCAATTAGAAGTTTAGAATAGTTTTCACCGCCAAAAATCTCCAGTATCTGACTCCTGATCACCACCATAGCAGCTTACCTGGAAGGCAGTGAATATCTGTTAGAAATTACCAATGCATGAAGATGGAAAACATGCATGGAATACAAGTCTCAACATCTACTTCTGCTATATAAGAAATACTTGGCAGCATGCAAAAGTTTTATTTTCATGTCTCCCAACTCATTTCTTTTGGAACAAGGAAAAAAATCTTGAATAAGGGAAAAAGAGTAAGTGAATGTTGGGAAATTTAATGCTTAATAAATGATCCTTCAATCTTTAAATAATTTTTATCTTCCAAACTAGTCTTAAGTACAGCTTTTTTTGTTCTTATATATTTAAGTACATTTGAAGTATGGCCCTCAAAAGAATATCTTTATTTAGCATCTCTCACTATAGATAGTTTTTTTTGCATGCATGGGTACCCTAAAAATATTTTGCAAATACCTTCGCGTTCGTCAAACTCTCATTCAATACAATCCCGAAAAGATTTAAACCTCAAGTTTAAAAGAAAAAATACTCGATTTGAACTTTTCGATTCAATTCTAGTTTATAAAAAACATTAGATAATTTTCCATTCAGAAAGCTTGGTAACCAATAATTTCCATGCTATGAAAGCCTTCTAGAAGGATTTCATACTTAATTAAAAGTGCCTTAAATTCTTGATGTGCTAAGGACTTTTTAAATATATTTCCAAACTAGATAATAACTAAATAGAGCCTAAGTTATAAATAAGTAAACATGCATGCATGCCTACACGCGCGCGCACGTGCACGCGCGCACACACCCACCCACCCACCCCCACCCCCCAACAAAAAACCCCGACACCTGAATGTAGGTCCGATGGACACTACCATTTGACTTCATTAGCCATGCGTTATGACCCATCGATATCTATTTTCCTCTCCAATTTGCATCAAAAGTAAATAAACACCCTTGGCGCAATAAATATAATTTGATATAGTTTAGTTCGAGCATGACTCAAAGTTCAGAATTCATTTCATTGTAAATTTCTTGAAAAGGGGGGCTATTTAGGAAAAACCACTAAACATGCATACAGCTAGGAACTAATCTAAATAAAAAAAATTGGCCCGATATACAACTATACCCAGAGTGGTCTCAAATCATCTTCCAACCTCAATGTTAAATTATGGGCTAAATTTTTAATCTAAATATTTTTTTCAAGTATGATACTATTGAGAAAAACCAAATATCATCCAGCTAGATCATAACTCAAATCATAATGAAAGAGAAGAGACCTAAGTAATCTAACCTTGACATGGAATCTGCCCTAAACCGAGAATGCATGATGGGAGTTAAGTATACACACTACTAAGCCAATCGAAAATTCAGGTTAGGATTTTGACCTGTACCCAAGTCCGATCATTTTGATATTTACAAAAAGTTTTTGAGTCGTTAATAGACCATGCATGTCATTCTGCTTCAAGTGTAAAAGAAATATGCTTTTAACATAATTCTATCCAATTCTGAATATGATATATTTGGAGTTTTCTATCAACCAATTTTATAGAAATACATAAAATTCAATTTAATTTTCTCTATTTTGGTCATTCTTTCTATTTTTTGTCACATATGCATTAAGCACGATCCATTTAACTAGTAAGTCATAGGATGAAAAAAAGACAATGAATTAATCATGAACTAAAGAGGTGCTCCATCATGCCCATGGAACTACTTTAAGAACAATTGATGTCAAGTTCCTTGATAAATTCTATGATTACTCGGGAAAGTCAAATGATTAAAAATCCACTTTGTCAAAATGGGGCTAATAACTTCCTCACTCACCCGGATAATAAATTGTAGACTATGAAAAAAACATACATCAGTAAATGGAGCCTCCAGCTTTCAAATTAAGCAATGAGATTATCCATGAGATGTCACAGATATCGAGTTCTAGACCTAATAGCAGAATGTACACAACAATCAAAACAGAAACAAACAACTAAGGATGGGATTTAAAGAGAAAAAAATAAACGTAATTCGATGAACGTGCAATACATGTCAAAACTACAAGGGCCTTAGTCGGCTGGTTTAAATATTATCGGGGAATCCACACTGCATATTATCAGATAAAGACCACAGCCCTAACAGATTGCAATCTCACAAAAGTTATCAATAATGCCCAGATGCAGTTATTACTCTGCAGAATCCAAGCTACATCAGTGTTTTGATGACTCTTATCATTGAACCTAATTATTGCCAGATGCAATTATGTCGAAGCAAAAGAAGATCAATGTTGTGGGAAATTATGGTCACTATGCCCATCCATTATTTCTAACTCTATTCATATGACCAGAAATTGTTTCTTGCTTTCCATTTCAAACTATTCTATGACCATGTTACATTAGGCTTGATGTCAAGATGATTATTAGATGCATTATTAGATGCCTTTTATAAAATCAGAAAGGATAGAAAATTCCTCTCACCTCTAAATTGCCAGATATTGGAGAAGCATGCAAGTGGCTATGTAGCCATTTTCGAGTCCTCATATGTTGTAATCTTATAATAGTTCCGGTTGTTATAACATCACCTTGTTTTGCACCGGAATCTAGAGGAGGCCTCACAATCTGTAGAAATTTCCAATAAAAACAAATTTTCGAATCAAGGGGCAATGAAAGGAGCACACCCAGTAGAAGAAATAGCTATCAAAACATTGTTAATAGAAAACCAGCTAAGGCAAATGTTTTATTGGAACCAGAGCACGAATTCTTCCATGGTTGAACAGCATTGAGCTACACCAGAAATATATTATCTAGGAGGTTGTCGTTGCAATACATGACACTTCAAATAGAAGAATGGATGAGGATCATCTTTAAGCTATGCATCTAAGTACTAAACCCCATCGCTGCTGAAGATTTCAGATACTAAGATAATTAAGAAAGTGGCCGTGACGAGAAACCATTAATTAAATATACAATAGAAGTTCAAAAAACAACTTGGAAACAGCTTGTCATTTGTGTATCTTGGAATCCTTTCAGTCTTGATTTTTGGTATTTGGAGTTTCTTCATCCCTCTCTTGAATCAAGAATTCCAGTCTTGTATTTGTTTAACCTTTTTTTAGATGACTAGGTTTGTATAATAGATGTTGAAACCAAGCTGGTTCCTAGTCATATTTTGATGCCATGTAGGCCAAAGATTCAAACAAAGTCATCATTTGAATAATAGATGTTGCAAAGACACGGCCAAGCTTACGTGGATGCAACACAATGACATGCAGAATATTCTTAAAAATATACACTCAACATGCATGTCCAACATGGCAACTTCATGAAAGGAGTGTGCATGCTACATAGATGCTTTGTAAGCGGCTTTATCGTTTGAATATGGTTCTATGACTGCCAATGAGTAGCACTAGACCAAACGAAAAGCCTAGAGGAACCTTACTCAATTTGCTCAAGAGTAACGTTCCCATAGACCCTTGTCATTATTTACTCAATTTGCTATTTCTTTCAGTTGCATTCTAAACTTCTATATACTCTAAATGTCCCAAATGTCACCGTTCAATTGTTATTAAATACCAAATAACATCAAAGCTTTCTAATCTTTTGCCGACTAATTACGTTATATTATTTAAAAATTCCATTAAAAATACAAAATAAAGAACATACCCAGTAGCTATTAGAATCATCGACATTAGGAAACCCAGTAACCGACTGCTGCCCGCTCCCCGATCCATACGGAACCTCGTGTGAATGCAATCTGAACTTTGTCTTCTCGTGCATCAACTTAATCACACTCCCATACGTTATCTACAAAAAAAATTCCCAAATTAAAAGTAAACAAAAATAAAAACCCAAAACCGTATACAGATTGATTTAGGGTTTTTTTTTTAATGATTCTAACCTCGACGCCCTCCGCAGCGGCGGCGGGTGTAGGGGAGAGGTCCCGAAACCCTAGGCCGAAGTAGAGGAAGAAGGCGAGGGAGAAGCAAGAGAGGGACATGAGGAATAGAAGGATCAAGAACCAATTTTGCTGCCAAAACGGGGGATTATGGTTCGAATTTTCGAAATAACGGTGATTAGATTGGGGTCTAGAGGCGGCTAGGGCTTTTCCGGAGGGGGGCAGAGGTTCGGAGCTCGGGATCTTACGACGGTAGATGGGCTGCCAGCTGGGCGAAGCCAGAACGAAACAAGGGTGGATTACCAGCGGTGAGGGGAGCGGTCGAATTCTCTGGTTCTCAATTTGTTGTCGGTGCCCTTCCCGCTCTTTTTCTTTCTATTGCCGTGTACTGACGGTGCCACGTTCTACTGACCAACAGCACAGGGACGCGTGGCAATTAAGCTGACGTGCTGAGCGATGGGCTATGCTCGGTTGCTGTCATTAAAGAAGGTCTGGACTCTCTACACCTCATTTTGAGGTGTAGGGAGGTAACCTTTACCTAAAAATGGAAAAAAATTTGAATGTATGGGTCATTTCTGTCCTTCTCTCATTCATATTTTTGCTACTCTTAGCATATATCACATCCATGTACCTCAATATTGAGGTGCAGATAGTTCTGATCTTAAAGAAACGCGGACAGCTCCAGTGGGCTTTGAGACTCGTGTAAATGAAGTCGACCACAATTAGTGTTTGCAGAGGGTAGCGGGCTTCCAAATTTTTATTGGTTTTCTAATAAATTAAGAATTGCCGATCAAAAAATAAAAAGGACGATTTTAGTCAAAAATTAAAAATACTTACAAATATAGGCTAGTTATGAAAATATTTATCAAAATCGACTAACTTTTTTCAAGTCAGCGACATGGGTGTGATTCATCGTAGACTGGGCTGACTTGAAGACTAATAGTTTCTTGTTTTTGTCTTTTGTTTATCAAATGAAGAATAGCATGATTTGGAGACTAATAGCATGGTGCAAGGATGGACATCAAGGGGAGCATATCCAAATTTTGGATCTTGATGAAGGGAAGCTCATCAAGAGCTGTCAAAGCTTGAAAGATGATGAGGAGCATTAAGGTCGAAGATTAGCCTATAGGAGAAGCAATGTAAGCCATGTAACTTCATTTACTTGCTTTTCTTTTTTTTTTGAGTCTTGGATTATTATAATGCCTTGATAGATGGTCTACTCATTCTTGAATATGCATATAACCATCTTAGTGAGCATTATGATTATCATAGAATCCAACTCAATAGGTTCATCATGCCAAATGACTTAATTGGAGTCTCTGGCTCTCCAACAGTCGACTCCTGAAGTAAGGATAGGCGACTGGATGATTACAGGGGCCTGGCCAGCCTTCTACAGCCGACTGTTGTGCACAGCTCAAGTCGAATATTTATTGACTCTTTCTTGAGCTTTTGGAGCAAGCGACCGAAGTTCATTTGACAGGCACATGTCTTTCATCAAGCGCCTGGCTATTTGTCTTAAGTCGTCTATGTATCAAAGTGTGTAACTTGTCATTTCTGGTTTCCTCCGACTTGTGTGTCAATTGACTGATGTAAAGTGTACAATCGCATGTCATTTTTCAGGCACCTGGACTTTGCTTGTCAGTCGTCTGAATGCACAAGTGCGTAAGTTGATTTTTCTCAGCTCCAGTCCATCCCATGTGACAGTCGCCTGACGAAGTCTTTACATGCACCTGCACATTGTACAGGTCCATGTGTAGTCTTCTACAGTCGCATGTCCTGACTCAGATTATAGCCATTGAAAATAATATAGTCGTTGATCAGTCGACTGTCCATCCCTATGCAGTCGACTGGCTTTGCTATAAAATCCCAGATTCTAGCCGTTGCAGAATTATGTCCTTGGCCTCTAGCTTGGGATTTATGGGGTTATTGGGGTTTCTTATAAATAGGATTGGGCTTAGTTCATTTAGATACTATTGAAACTATTGAAGATCATTAAGGATCATTAAGCCACACTTCTAATCTCTCATTTCCCTTCTCATGAGCTCCTTCCTCTTCATGTTTTGAAGTAAGCTCAAGGAAAATCATCCAAGTACACTCAAGTTCATCTCATCACTTGTAGATCCTCTTCCATGCATTCTTCTTCATATTGAGTAAGTTCATCTTAAGGCATACGTAAGAGTATTTATTTAATTTTTTATAAGTTGAAACTTGAGCGCTCCAAAATTTAACTACAGAAATATACCGCAAGTGCACAGTGTCAAAGCTTTGTAATATAGAAAGATATCGATCCCACAGGGAGGCAATTGGTTTAAGGTCTTGGGTCTATTCAAAGTCGTGAAACAATGTCGGTTATGGGCGTGTTCTGAATGTTGTCACGGGTATTCCTTATATCAGATTAATAATATAATGAAAGCTAAGGCAATAGGAGTATCCACTAGAATCGTGGATGTCGATTCTAGGTTATAATTTCTATGTTGAATTGGGTTTATAAGGAGAGATTGTCGCATCTAAAATTTGGAATTCATGGCCAACTATTGTTATACCACTTATCTAACGTATCTCGTACTTAGCCCCACCATCGTGGATGTCCTTACACGCGATCCATACATTACAAACGACAACTATTCTCAATCTCTACTCATGCCACCACCATCGTGGGTTAGAGCTTTGATCTGTGATTTGATGGCTCTTGTTGCTGCTGCTATCGTAGATCACCAATTAGTAGTATAGGCCGTCGGTGGAAACTGTCAAAGTGCATGCCACTATCATGGATCATGAACTCCATTTGAATTCACTAACAAGCCTAATCAAGTTCAGAGGATAATATAACTAGGATATGTGTTGGAAACAACGTGGTTAGATACAATGATCTTTGATTTCTTTTTTGATGATAAGAAACCTTCATGAATTTTTTTGATGTGTTTGTTAAGTGTTTTGAGGTGCAAATATACATGGAGCACATAGTGACAAACTCGTGAATATTGATCAATGGCAATCTTGCAAATTGTGTACAATGGAAATGTTGAAATTATGTGCAAGAGATGGGAAGATGGCAATCTTGTGATTAAGAGAATTTGACTTGGTCAACATGGCATGGATGGATAGTGAGCTAAATTTAAATAAGAGAATCAAATCAAAATCAGGTTCAAACCAATTTGGCTTAAGAGAATTTGACTTGGTCAAATTTGGTTCAAATTTGGATTCAAATTAGATTTAATTTGGATACAAAAGAGTTCTACTTATCATATGAGATTGACCAAGTTCATTGCACCAAGGAAATATGATGAGAATAAATCAATTTCAAATCAAATCAAATCAATTTGAACTGTGGTTCAAAGGAGTTTGGATTGGGCTACAACTCTTGGATTCATATCTTATATATATGACTCCTATTTCTACAAGGAAACCCCCCCCCCCCAACGCCCACAGGAAGAAAAAGCAAGCACAATACCGGCCCTAGGCTTTAATTTCTTCATCTTGGCCGAATTCATCTCCTCCAAGCTTCAAAGAGATCATCAAATTCGCAGGAAGAAAGAGCTCGACTAACGACGCTAAAAAGTGCATAACTTTCTCCACAGAGCTCGGATTGACGAATAGTTTGTGCCAAGACAATCACAACTCAGTGCTCTACAATATGGTGATATTTTTTGATTTGAATCTATGTATTAAATTTGTGTTATTTATTTTAGCATGATTTGTATTCTGAATATCTTCATAGTTTTCATCATCTTCTAGGCCAAAGTTCTCCATCATCTTCTAGCCTTGCTGCAAGCACAAGGAACCATCCATCATCAAGCTACATCTCCAAGTATAAGCCATCTTCAAGCTAGAGGAGCAAGTCACCAAAGTCACCATCTTTGAAGAAGCAAAGTCCAAGAGATCAAATTCCAAGCACTAAGATGCACTTCAAAGATCTGAGAATTCCTCTTCATAAAAGCTTCCAAATTTGTACTTTCTTATTTTTAGTCGAAGAGGACGAGCTCACAATTTCAATGAGTATTTATTCGGATTTTTCTAAGCTTGGGACGATTTACTACAATTTCTGGAAGACGAACTGCTTTACGCACAGACTTGTGCAGCGAACTTCGAAGAGCTATATCTTTTGATTCAGAGATCAGATTGAGACACCGTTTACACCACCACGAAGCTGACGACGTGGTTAACGACAAGGACTATCCAAACATCACAAACTACGCACTCTAAACTCTTCATCTTATTTATATTTGTGATAGTGTTGGTAGATCTTTGTGTTGGATATGGACGACATAAATACATCCATGAGGGGATGTATGAGGGTATACGGACCTCAGATATCGCGTGCACAAAGGCGTGCGCGAAGGGAACCCTTTCTCGTGTGAAAAGGACCACTCGATAAGTGGAAAAAGCCACTCGATAAGTGGAAAAAGCCACTTTATAAGTGCAAAATGGCACTTGATAAGTGGATAAAGAAGAAGATAAATGAATGTGCTAATATAGGCTAATAAGCTTATAATTGGTTATTTCCTACAATAACCACCCATAAAGCCTATAAATAGGACCCAAGGGTAAGGCGTTCATTCACACTTTCCATGCCATAAGTTTGCATAAGGAATCTTATGTTCTTCTTCTCCCTTCCATTAAAATCCTCTTCTAGTTAGAGATTTAGGCGGTGAAACTCTGCTTCGATCCTCCGTGACGAAGTATCGACCGTTGTGGCGAATCCGAGGGCGAAGTTCCGAGATTACCGAGCCGCGTACGCAAGCGTAAGTCTCAACTTCATTTATCGATCCTAACGTTGTTTTGACAGGATCCATCATTGGTATCAGAGCCATACGGGTTCGCCCCGGTCAAAACCACCGCCACGTCGAACCGATGAACGAGGCGTTGCTTTTTTCACGAATGGGTATCCTACCATTACGGATATGGTAGGAACGCTTCGTGACGGAGAGAACGCAGCGGTTGTTCTTTTCACGTTACGGTCTCCTATCATTACGGATATGGTAGGAACTCTCCGTGATGGGAAGAACCGACCGTTCATATCGTCAAGCTCGCTCTCTTCATGGATGCTGAGTCTCCTTTCATAGGGAATGTGAACTCTCTTCATGTGTAGCGCGTAGTTTACGAACTTTAAAGTGTGTTATTTTTCATTTTTGGCACACGGCCATTAGAGAATAACTACTTTCTCGACGAACGGGTGCTTCATCGACGAACGAGTGCTTCATCGAGGAAGATGATGGTAGTTATCTACATCGGAGAAGATGACTTTTGGTGCATGATCACCATGGCCAAATGGGCTATGAAGGCAACACACCCCCCCTTTCCATGCGGAGGGGGTTGGCTACGGCCAATAACCACCACGGCCACCGCTCCGGCGTGGATGTGCGGCAACCCCATATAAGGGGGTGGCCGGCCGTGGCCAAATGGCCATGGCCCGGCAATGGCCGGCCATGGCCGGACCTGGCCGGCCCCGGCCAGGGCCAGGGGGCCCTGGCCGTGGCCAAGGCCAGGCCAGGGCCAAGGGGCCCTGGCCGGCCTCGGCCAAGGCCAGGGGCCGGCCTGGCCGGCCCTGGCAGAGGCCAGGGCCGGCGCCCTGGCCACTGCCGGGGCCTGGTCGGCCCTGGCAGAGGCCAGGGCCCGCGCCCCGGCCTCGGCCAGGGCAGAGGCCCTGGCCAGGGGTGGAGGGTGCCAGAACTCTTGGTCGGCATTGGTCGACCAATTCGGTTTTGTTGGTCGACCAATTCAGCCGGAGGCATTGCCAGTAATTTCGGCCCCGGACATCTGCAAGGCTAGCCCATACAGGGCCGACGGCAGTCATTTGCGGCAAAATTCTCCTATAAGGGGGGAAGCGCCTGGATCCATACGGGAGCCGGCGACAATTGCTTGCAGAAAAATCTCCTCAAAGGGGGGACCCGACCTTGGCACGACAACGGCTTAAATCTGACAATGGCCATGGATTGTCGAATATTTCACTAGTATCATAAGGGTACTATGTTGAAATATATTTTTGAAAAATACGTTTTCATACGTTTTGAAAAATACGTTTTCAAAAACGCTTTTCCGCTGCGAAGTACTATAAGAGTACGATTATTTGATAAAGTGATGGGAAAATATTGAAAGTTGCTCTAGATGGTGATTGGAAACATAGTGACTTTTCCGATTCTAGAGTAACATCTTCAATATTTTTCGAAAGTAACTTATCAAATTATGAATATCATTCCAAGTGGGAGTTGATTTTAGAACTATCCATATGGGATATTCTATTATCATTTCAAGTGGGAATTATATCTGAAAAATACGTTTTCAAACTCGTTTTTCCGCTGCTAGTACTATAAAAGGACTATTGTTTGATAAGTGATGGGGGAATATTGAAGGTTGTTCTAGATGGTGATTGGAATCATAGAGACCTTTTCGATTCTAGAACAACATCTTCAATATTTTTCAAAAGTAACTTATCAAATATAATATAATTCCAAGTGGGATTTGAATTTTTAGAACTATCCAAATGGGATATTCTATTATCATTTCAAGTGGGAGTTATATTTTAAGAATTTTTATGCAATGTTTTGATCAAACCTTCAGTTTTGTGTCTTTTGCAGCATTTTAAAAGTAAAATGTCTTCCGCTTCAAAGAATATCGTCGCTGAGTTAAACAGAGGTGAAAAACTCAACGGCGATAATTACAAACTTTGGTCCATCAAGATACAATACGTTTTAGAGGAGCAAGAAGTGCTCGAAACTCTAAAGAACATAATGATTGAACCCGAGTTGGGCACTACGGCCCAATACAGACGAGACAAGGAAGCTTTTGATGCTTGGTTTCGGAAGAATAAGATAGCTCGCATTACGTTATTGAGCAGTATGGCCGATGACATAATGCACATCTTCCGAGAGCATGACCTAGCCATGGACATATGGTTCAAGCTAGAGGAGAAGTTTGGTGGCACATCGGTGTCAATACTTCGTGCCTTAACTATAAGATTTGATTCATATAAGAAACGTCCAGATCATTCCATGGGGAAACATCTGCGACACATGGCAAATCAAATCTCAGAGTTAAAGGACGCAGGTCATGTGCTCACTGATGAGCAACAAATCCAAGCAGTCATACGTTCCCTACCAAATGGGTGGGACCAAATGAAGATGCATCTCACTCACAATGAGAGCATCAAGACCTCCAGCGATGTTTCCAAGCACCTCGAATTAGAGGAAGAGCGGCTTGCAGCTGCCAAGCCTAGTGCAGAAGTGCACATGGTTGCTAGTTCCTCACACGGGGGAAAGAAACGGAAAGATCGTTCGAAGTCTACTAATGAACGTAATAAGAAACCTGAGTCTACCAAGAAACCCAAACATAAGAGTGGGCACAAGAAATGGCACAAGAAGAAAGACTTGAAGAGGATCAAGTGCTTCAAGTGCTTCAAGTTCGGTCACTATGCTCGTTTGTGTACGAGTGGAAGTGACGAGGTAACTTGTAATACTAGTTACATATGTGTTTCTAGTTCAATATTTCTTGTGGAATCTAATCCATTTTGGATAATTGATTCAGGTTCCACCGACCACATAGCAAGGGACAGACGGTCCTTCGTGGAGTATCACCGGATACCCCAAGGAACGAAGTGGATCTATGTAGGAAACAACACACGTGTTGAAGTGAAAGGCGTTGGGACTTGCAAGCTAGTCTTGGACAACGGCCGCACTCTCCTACTTCATGATGTCCTCTTCGCCCCAAATATTCGAAGGAATATTATATCTGTGGTCGTGTTGATGGGTCTTGGTTATAGCTGGTTCTTTCAAAATTGTAAAGTGGACTTGTTTTGTAATAATTCCTTTATTGGTACTGGGTTTGTATTTAAAGGATTTATTGTAATAAGTACAATGTATGATTCCTCGTGTAATGAAAATTTCCTTATTACAAATTCTAAGACTTGTGAGTCTGATGTGATTTGTTGGCACGCAAAGCTTGGTCATATTGGACCAACGCGTATGGATAGACTTGCCAAACGTGGCCTTCTATCCAATGTTTCAAAGGTTGAAATGTCGACCCGCGAACATTGCCTAGTGGGGAAATCTTGTCGCAAGCCGTTTGGAACCGGCACAAAGGCCGAGGTTCCATTACAGCTTATCCATTCGGACATATGTGGTCCGATGAATGTCAAGACAAGACGCGGGAAGTCCTATTTCATCACTTTTATTGATGATTTCACCCGATTCGGACATATCTATTTGATATCCCACAAAAGTGAAGCATTGGCTTGCTTTAAAAACTATATGAGTTTAGTGGAGAATCAATTAGATCGCAAGATTAAGGTCTTGCGAACCGATAGGGGCGGTGAATATCAATCAACAAGTTTTAAGGAACTTTGTGATGAAAAAGGCATAGTACATCAGGTAACTATGCCTTATACTCCTCAACAAAACGGTGTTGCAGAAAGGAGAAATAGGACTTTAATGGAAATGGTCCGTTCAATGATGGCACAAGCTAACTTGCCAATCACCTTTTGGGGTGATGCATTATTGACGGCCGCTTTCATTTTAAACCGCGTACCCTCGAAATCAGTTAGCTCCACTCCTTATGAGTGGTGGAACCAAAGGTCTCCTGACTTAAACATTTTGAAACATTGGGGTTGTGCATCCTACGCACATATTTCCTCCCATAAGTATGGCAAACTTGGGCCAAGGGGAAGGAAATGTATCTTTATACGATACGCAGAAAACTCCAAAGGTTATGTTTTTGTTATTCAAGAAGACAATGGTGGGCTAATTGAGTTTGAGTCGAGGGATGTCACTTTCTTGGAAAACGAGTTTCCAAGACAGGGCAAGATAAGTCAGGACTTATCTCTATTTGAGATTTATGATTAAGAAGGATTACCTCATTCGAGTGGGAGAATTCTTGTTGAAAACGAAAATACGTTTCAACCTTCACCAATGGATTATACGAATGACGATTATCCTACGGGAATAATGATCCAAGTGGGAGCAATTCTAACGACATTCCAAGTGGGAGTGATATTAGAATTGATCTAAATTCGAGTCAACAAGGACTTGAAGAATCTCAAATACGACGTAGTAGTCATACAAGGTTGGCTCCTCTAAGATTTGAGGATGAATTTCCGCAAACCTTTATGACTTTACTACAAGAAGATGACGAGCCTGCTGCTTTCAAACAGGCCGTATCTTGCCCTGCAAAAGACAAATGGATGGAAGCGATGCAAGAGGAATTAAAATCCATGAAGGTTAACCAAGTCTGTGACTTAGTTGAATTACCCAGAGGACGTAGAGCTATTGGGAACAAATGGGTTCTCAAGATCAAGCATAAGGCTGATGGCTCTATTGACAGATATATAGCTCGCCTTGTCGCGAAAGGTTTTACGCAACAGGAAGGGATAGACTACGAAGAGACCTTCTCACCTGTTGTTCGTTTTACCTCGATTCGCCTGATTCTGGCAATGGTGGCTTGCTTAGACCTCGAATTACATCAAATGGATGCAAAGATTGCATTTCTCAATGGAGAATTGGACGATGAGATTTATATGGAACAACCAACAGGGTTTGTAAAAGAAGGAAACGAACATAAGGTTTGTAAACTTCATAAGTCCATATATGGTCTTAAACAATCATCGAGGCAATGGTATATACGATTTCATAAAGTTATCAAATGGTTTTACCATGCTTGATGAAGATAACTGAGTATATATCAAGAGGATTAAAAGCAAGTATATTATCATGTCTCTATATGTAGATGACATTTTAATAGCCGGAAATGACAAAGGCTTTGTGATGAGTATCAAGGCTTGGCTTTCATCAGTATTTGAGATGAAAGGCATAGGAAAAGCCGCATATATCCTTGGAGTTAATATTTCAAGGAATCGTTCGAAGAAACTTCTTTCTCTCTCAGGAGACTTATATAAAGAAGGTTCTAGAACGCTTTGATATGCAGGACTGCAAGTCCATTGATATTCATATAAGCATATGCGATAATTTATATCTGGAATCGTGTCCAAAGAACCAAAAGGATAAGGAAATTATGGAAAAAGTTCCATATTCCAGTGCAATTGATAGTCTTATGTACGCTATGGTGTATATGAGACCGGACATCTGTTTTGCCGTTGGAAATGGTAAGCTGTTACCAATCCAATCCAGGGCAAGTACACTGGAAAGCGTTTAAGAGGATAATGTGTCTTGTAAGATCAAACACATTGATATCCGATACGAATTTGCAAAAGACTATGATAAAACCAAGAAGGTAGACATAAGGTACATATCTACGCATGAGATGATAGAGGATCCGCTTACGAAAGCGATCCCCAGAAATGTGTTTTATAAACACTTATCATCCCAAGGATTGCGTAAGAGCTGAGTTGTACCAATATATATTCCCATGTCTGAGAAAGATCAAATTTAATAAAAGAATAAGTTCTTTTTCAAACATTGCATATGAATCTCTTGAGAAATGTTTGTGTACATTTTTGAAATCTCAGCTGAATTCTAGTATGTCGGACAGATTGAGGTTGGCTCTCTCACATGAGCAACCGCCTTATTCTATCAGACGGATAGAATAGAGATGAGACCTGTTTAAAGTCAAAATCAGCAGACGGATGATTTAGAGTCATGACTTAAACAAAATGGTGGCATGAAAGATCTGCATCATATGGATGCTTATAGAAGATCTAAGAGGATTTTGAAATCCTATCTGTCTAAATGCGGGATGTGAGTCCAAAGGATTATTTGAGTAGAAAAAGGGACTCAAAGTCAGACATTGTGGTGTCTGATCATCAACCTTACAACATCATTGAGACATACACTCCCTGGGAAATGAGCAATGTTGTAATACGTATTCATACTACGTATGCATTTTGACCATTGGGTTAGAATAGTAAATAAGTTTACTATTATGTGAGACCCAAAGACCACATGGGTCTTAACTCGTTACCCTTATAGACTCTAATTGGTTCCTTAAGATTTGACTGGGTGATTGCTATCGTAGCATGTTGCTTATGGACTATGGTTAATTCGGTCCGGCGGGGCATGTTAGAAAAGCGAGTCAAGTCAAGATCGAAAGGATCGCAAGAAGAGGAAGATTAATTTCGCATTCACATTTGGACTTTAAAGATTCAAAGCTGGCCAGCCAATTGCAATCCAGTTGGGATTCAATTGTTGAATATAAAGTATAAGAAATGTGAAGAAATAATCTAGGGTAAAGCATGCGTTGATCTACTCAACTTTGCACCTCGAGGAGTGTTGTGTATCTCTAACAAGTGCACAACAGCGGACTCTATGCGCATGACGGTCACACGGCCTATTTCTCTGTATGATAAACAGAAGAGTTAGAGGAAAATAAGTTTCCTTACAATCCCCTCAAGTGTGAGTGGGAGATGTTGGATATGGACGACATAAATACACCCATGAGGGGATGTATGAGGGTATACGGACCTCAGATGTCGTGTGCACAAAGGCGTGCGCGAAGGGAACCTTTTCTCGTGTGAAAAGGACCACTCGATAAGTGGAAAAAGCCACTCGATAAGTGGAAAAAGCCACTTTATAAGTGCAAAATGGCACTTGATAAGTGGATAAAGAAGAAGATAAATGAATGTGCTAATATAGGCTAATAAGCTTATAATTGGTTATTTCCTACAATAACCACCCCCTAAAGCCTATAAATAGGACCCAAGGGTAAGACATTCATTCACACTTTCCATGCCATAAGTTTGCATAAGGAATCTTATGTTCTTCTTCTCCCTTCTATTAAAATCCTCTTCTAGTTAGAGATTTAGGCGGTGAAACTCTGCTTCGATCCTCCATGACGAAGTATCGATCGTTGTGGCGAATCCGAGGGCGAAGTTCCGAGATTACCGTGCCGCGTACGCAAGCGTAAGTCTCAACTTAATTTATCGATCCTAACGTTGTTTTGACAGGATCCATCACTTTGTATTTGGTTGTGTTTTCGTTTTTGGGGGATTTTGGGCTCTTGGCTGGTTGGGGCTAGCCAAGGGAAAGCTTATACTAGATTTGTAGTGTTTGACACTTTGGTGAATGGGGTGCAATACTTGTGAGCGTAGAGCTGGGGCTTGTAGCTCTTTATAGTTTGTATCTTGATACTATTAAATCTAGTATTTGCTTTGGGGCTGGAGTAGGTCGTTGGGGTGATCGAACCAGGGTAAATCTCACGTGCACTCTGTGATTACTCTGTGATATCTTTACTTGCACATTATTTACTCTGTGATTGATTGGTTAAGTAGGAACATTTTATTTGCATCTGAAAAATATTTTATAAGATTATTCACCCCTCTCTAGGCTTAGATCACGATCCAACAATATGTGCCACCATTGTGGATCACAAACCCTAATTAGGACCGCCTACAAACTTGGCTGGATCAACCAAATCACATCCCTTTTATACCAAAACAACATAAAAATTATACCTTTACATCTAAATCCTAAGATCATAGGGCTCATCCATTAGCTCTAGAAAAGACTACTCGCGATTCATGATATATCAATAAAAGCGATAATAATAGCAATAGTAGTTGTTAAGGTCAAAATTGACCGAGACAGTTGTCAAGCTGACGTAGACTCTGGATGCTGAGTCGGGGTTACGTCAGTAGATGAAGTGGGACCCTAGGTTGGAAGAACAGGGGTCGAGTAATGATAGTTGATGATGGTGCGGTGATCGATCAATCTTCGAGCAGTTGATGCATCGACCGTTCGAGGCTAAGAAGCTTGATGACGACCTTTGACGATGGATGATGACAGTCGATCTGCACCATTGGGATACGTTACGGGGTCGGATTTAGGTTTCGACCCAAATCCCCTCCGATGCTTTAGTATGGGAACTTAAGGAAGAGAGGGAGCTTAGTGCAGCTGAGATCGACCCAAGGAGGTTCGTCTCAGAACTGGCGGTGCAAGCTCGAAAGTATTAGAAAATATCAGCTGAGAGGGTAGAGTTCTATGTCTTAGACCTCGTACCTTGAACTTGGAACCCATTTACCTTTGCCCTTTTGTCCATTTATAGGCGGTTCCTCTCTGATTGCGTATAACCATCCCTCATTGATTCGACATGATCTCCTTCGAGATTCGGGGTAACGACTGTCCATTTACTCGGCCCCATTAATCTCCCCCCGAATATTGGCGCATGCCTAACGGTCGAACGACCCGTTCGTCTAACTCAGCAACGCCCCGCTCTGAGCGACGGGTATGGGGTTGCAGGCGCCAAATGGGTCGGGTGAACGGATACTCCAATAGGATCTGTACCCGTTCACTAACAATGGCCCCATCATTCGTGCCTCAAAAGCTGCGCCGATTGAGACCGCATGATGTGTAATCTTCTTAAATGTGTACGGTTCTCCAAACATTTGATTAGATTTGTGCCGCCATAACCCTTTCATCTTTGGATTGATCTCCGTCGCTTTTTGTGGCTGTCTTCAGACACATGTCGTCCATCGGCCGTTAGTCGGTTGAATTTCTTCATATAAGAAGAAAAGCGAGGAAGAAGAAGATATCTTTCCGGTTCGCCTTCCCTCTCGCCTCAAAAGCTTGCTTTTAGCATTACCTTCCTGGAGATCGCTTGATTTTCTTAAGGTATCCCCCTGACCGATTTTTGACTTTCTTTAGATCTATCGGGTATGTTTGCCCTAGTCGTAATGAAGGAGCCAACCTACGAGGAGCTCATGGCGCATCTTCGACCCCCTCAATGCGAGGAAGTTCATGTGAAAGGAAAAAGAGTTTGGATTAAACCAGACCTTCCTATTCGTCAGAGGGATCGGAGCTTGAAAGCTCCTGAAGTCATCTTAGATATGTCCCCTAGGTTTTCCCTCGATTTGACTGCTGAGGTCTAGCGTGGTTGTTTCTGTCATCCTTTTAGGCTTAGAGTGCCTAATTCGGATGAGAGAGTGTGTTTTCCACGGAAGAATGAGGTTGGGGTGTATCTTAGGGCTTTTCATCTAGGACTTCGGTTTCTTCTTCATCCTTTCATTGTAGATGTTCTGTGCTCTGTGGAGCTTTCAATTTGTAGACTCGCTCCCCAAGCTTCCCCCTTAGTTGGTTTCATTGTGCTGTGTGAGCTCTGTGGCGTTCGGCTAACCCTTGGACTATTCAGGTGCTTCTTCTAGATAATACCTGACCCTCACCGAGTGTGGTATCATATCGCTGCTCGCCCAGGAGTGAGACTCATATACGACCTTCCGATTTCTGACCATGGGTGGAAGGATACCTTTGTGTTTGTCGTCCTTCCTGACCTGGGACCGTTGCTTAATAGTTGGAGTTCTCCGAATCCTGAGCTTGCGGAAGAGTCTCGGTAATCATCGGAGGAGGTCAGAGCCAGGATGTCGATGGGCGAGGCTGAGGCGGTGAAGCTTCTTCTGGGTCGATCGAGGTGAGAGAGGTCGACTCAGTATTTGTTGGATAATCATACGTTGAAGGCCCTTTTGTGGAACCTGGGTAATGTGTTTTGACTCTATGCCTTTATCTTCGCCACTGACGATAATTATATCAGTTGTCTATAGATATGACTAATGGGAGTCGACAAATTGGTGATTCCAGTTTGGACCAAGTCCGGAGGGAGTAGCGGAAGAAAAAGAGAAGCATCGAAAGGTCGAGCACTCGTGATGAAAAGGTCGAGCGCCCGTGTTGAGGGGTCGAGCTCTCGATCTCCCCTCCCAATCAACCAAAGCTCTTCTTCCAAGGGTAAGGTTAGGCAGGTCTCGAGGCCTTCTTCTCGAGCCTCCTTAAGAGAGGCCTCGAGTCAGGCCCACATGCGGTCTGCTGTGCCCCTCCGTTGTGGTTTCGGAGCTGGTGGTGGTGGTCATTGATACTGCCGACGTTGCTAAGCCGGCTGAAGCTGCTGACGACGTTGCTGAGCCGACGGAAGCCGTTGTCAAGAAGAGGGAGATGCCCTCCCATGAGGAGGAGGAGTCAGGAAAGAGGTGGCACATGGAGGAAGATGGTGTCAATAAGAGGGAGATGCCCTCCCATGGGGAGGAGGAGTCAGGAAAGAGGTGGCGCATGAAGGAAGATGATCCCTTGGAGAAAGGCATGGGGTCGCCCCTCTCGAACTTCAGGGGGGGTGGAGACTCCTTCGGCGTGTCAGGCTCCCGCGATGCCCTATCTGAATCAGTGGCCCTAGGGCGGCATTGTGTCGCCCGTTCCTTTGGTCGGCCCGATCCCTGCGAAGTTCGATCGAGCGTTACTGCTCAATCAGCTTTCATATCGATCCTCTGGACCGGTTAGGGTGACTTTCACCTACCTCCTTTCGCCATTGGAAAGGAGGAATCTGCCTTGCTGGACTTTGGAACGACTGCTCGGTTGGTGTAGAACTCGATTCTCCCCAGAGATCTGGAGCTTCTTTAGAGGTTGGACCTCGAAAGGGTGGCAATTTCTTTGTGGGTAGCGGATACCAGGTATGTCGTCTGATTTCCGTTTATTGACGCCCGAGTTTGTCGCTTCTGACTAACCTTTTCTATAGATGTCTGTTCTCGGTGCCGTGTTGCATCGTCAGGCCGTCGACTTGATCGAAGGAGGTCGGCTGGTGGCGGATGCAGAGCGCAAGGCGTTCGAGCTCGAGGCTTGGACGAAAGAGGCAGAGGAGGGCCTGAAGAAATCCCTTGAGGCTAAGGTGGCGGTTGAGTGGGTGGATGTGGAGGTCAAGAATAGTCTCTCTTCCATGTCGGTCCTCCGCAAGTCTGTCGAGCTCTAGTGGAGGACGGAGAAGGCTCAGCTTGAGTCAGAGCTTGACGCTTTCAAGAAGGAAGCATTCGAGCTCCGAACCAAAGCTTCCGACTCCGAGAGGTGGGCGGTGGCTTACAAGGCGGAGGCCGCTGAATCTCGAGCCAAAGTCGTCGAGCTCGAGGAGGCCGCTGCGAAGGAGAAGGCGGAGCTCACAGCCAGGCTTACGAAAGCAATGGAAGCTTTCACCAGCATCTTTGCTTCCGGGGTGCTCCTCCTCCTTCTTAGGCTGGCAGGCCTTAGTTTAGGTTTCTTGTAATCTTTTTTCAGTTCTGTTTCTTTAGAAATGAAAAATTGTTTCTTGTGATTTTTGCGCTCTTACTCTTATCTACTATCTGAATATGTGCGTGTGTATGGCCCCCTTAACGACTTAACTTTAGATAGATTAGATATTGATGATAAGTTTAGTCGTTGGTAAGTTAGGTGTATTCAACAGATTGAACACAACCTTTTAAACCATAAATCATATTTCGTTTAGTAGCAAGGGGTAATGCCCCTTAGAGTCGACGAAAATAGGGGTTCGTTTGGTGGTGAGGGGCGAAGCCCCTTCGACCAGGGTCGTTCAGTGGCGAGGGGCAATCCCTTGGCTTACGGCTGACGACTAGGGTCGTTCGATGGAATCGCTGAGTAGTTGGACCACTTTTGCTCTTAAGGCTCGAGCCAATCGGAGTCCGTTAATGGTCTCTTCGTACTTAGCTCCATTATTTGTGGTCTTGAAGTCGAAGCGGAGAGCGTACTCGAATATGTTGCCCGCTAACATTTGGACAATTATCCCAGATCCGCTTCCGACTTGAGTGGTCGAACCGTCAACTTGTACGACCCATGTTCCATTGTCTTCCATTGTATCATTTGGTGAATTGTTACCTGTCGAGGATGAGGGGCTTGCCTCAAGTAGCATGTTAGTAGTACATACCTCCTCTTTTGGGCCTTCGTCGTAAGTGAGTTCGACAATGAAGTCGGCGAGAGCATGCCCCTTGATGGCGGTCCTCGACTTGAACTGGATGTCGAATTCGCTTAGCTTGACCCCCCACTTGGTCATTCTCCCAGAACGATCGAGCCTCTTTAGGGTCTGTTCTAGGGGAGTGTCGGTGAGAACCAAGATGGTGTGTGCTTGGAAGTACGGCTGTAGCCTCCTCGCAGATTGGATCAGCACGAAAGCCATCTTCTCTATCCTCGAATAGTTGATCTCTGCGCCTTGGAGAACCTGACTGACATAGTAGATGGGTCATTGTATCCCCGAGTCCTCTTTGACGAGTGCGGAGCTCATGGCCTCCATGTTGACGGCCAGATAGATGATGAGTTGGTCACCTTTATCTGGCTTGATCAGGAGTGGTGGATACGGAGGTACTCCTTTAACTCGGAGAAAGAATTCTTGCAGTCCGCATCCCACTTGATGACTCTTTTACCGCTCGATTCGGAGACTATCACCTTCCTCAGCACTCTGAAGAAGGGCAACGACCTCTCGGTTGATTTAGATAAGAATCGACCCAAATCAGCTATCCTTTCGTTCAGCCTTTGGAGTTCTCTGATGGTTGAAGGCTCCTTCATCGTAATGATCGCAACGATCTTGTTGGGGTTGGCCTCAATCCCTCAGTTCGTCAGCATGAAACTGAGGAACTTCCCCGACCGAACCCCGAAGGTACATTTGGCATGGTTCAGTCGAAGGTTGTATCGCCAGATCTGTGCGAATATCTCTCGAAGATCTGCAATATGATCCGTTGGTTTTTTCGACTTGACCAGCATGTCGTCGACATAGACTTCTAGGGTTCATCCGATTTGAGCCTCGAAGACACCGTTCATCATGTGTTGGTAAGTATCCCCTACATTCTTCAAACCAAATGGTATTTTGGTGTAACAAAAATACCTCGATTAGTGATGAAAGAAGTTTTCTCTTCGTCCTCTGGTGCCATCTGGATCTGGTTATATCATGAGAATGCATCCAAGAAGCTGAGGAGCTCGTAGCCCGAAGCGCTGTCGACCAGATGGTCGATTTGTGGCATGGGGTAACTATCCTTCGGGCACACTTTATTGAGGTCAGTGAAGTCGATGCACATCCGTCATTTGCCGTTCGCCTTCTTCACCATCACGACATTCGAAAGCCATTCAGGATATTTGACTTTTCGAATGAAGCCTGCTTCTAGAAGCTGATCCACCTCTTCGATTGCAGCCTTCATTTTTTCACTCACCCCCATATTTTTCTTCTTTTACTTCATGGGTTGGGAAGTCGGGTCGACCTCCATCTTGTGGGATATTACCTCAGGGTCGATTCTGGGTATATCTCTTGGCGATCAGGCAAAAATGTCTGCATGCTCCCTCAAGAGAGCGATCAGATGTTCCCTTAGGTCGAAAGGGAGCAGCGATCCAATGGAGTCAGTTTTTCCTTCTTCTTCGGAGATTTGGACGTTCTTCGTTTCTTCGGCTAATGTGGGTCACTGATATTTGCCTTGGGGATCAATCGGGTCTGCCTGCTCGATCCTCCTCAAAGCGATGGACAACGTGTAGCACGACCGTGCCTATTTCTGATTCCCTCTTGTCTTTCCAACTCCCTCGGGGGTCTGGAATTTGATCATCTGATAGAAGTTTGAGACCACCGCTTATATAGCATTTAGTAGTGGCCTCCCAATGATCCCGTTGTATTCCGAGTTGATCTTCACCACCATGAAATTGGTTACGTGAGTGATCTATCAAGGGTACGTGTCGAGGGTCATCAGTAGGGTGAGGATGCCTGCTATTGGGGTAGAATACCCAGTGAATCCCACCAAGGGCCCCGAATAAGGCGTCAACTCCACGGATGACAGCCCCATCCTCTCCAACGTAGTGAAGAAGAGTATGTCGCACGAGCTTCCGGTGTCGACAAGTAACCTTTTTACGGTGATCTCCTTGATGGTGGCCATGATGACGACGGAGTCATCATGCGGAAGTTCCACACCCTCTAGATCTTCATCCGAGAAGGAGATAGATGGCGTAGAATCTCTGGGGCGCTTTCGCCCCACAGACACTGTAACATTCCGGTGTAGGAGCTTTGGAGAGAGGTTGATAGATCCGGGTGCGGGGGACCTCCCATTATCATGTTGATGAGACCGGCGTTGGGAGGTCTCGTGGCAGCCTCGAAGGATGTTGATGGGTGAGTCGACATGGTCGAGCGGTTTGTCGATTGGGATGTCGACTCATGGTATCCCACAACGGTGCCAAACTGTTAAGGCCAAAATTGACCGAAACAGTTGTCAAGCTGACGTAGACTCTGGATGCTGAGTCGGGGCTATGTCAGCAGATGAAGTGGGACCCTAGGTTGGAAGAACCGGGGTCGAGTGATGGTAGTTGATGATGGTGCGATGATCGATCGACTTTCGAGCAGCTGATGCATCGACCGTTCGAGGCAAAGAAGCTCGATGACAACCTTCGACGCTAGATAATGACCGTCGATCTGCACCACATGGACACGTTAGGGGGTCGAATCTGGGTTCAGACCCAAATCCCTTCCGATGCTTAAGTTAGTATGGGAACTTAAGGAAGAGAGTGAGCTTGGTGCAGCTGAGATAGACCCACGGAGGTTTGTCTCAGGATTGGCGACGCAAGCTCGAAAGTATAGGAAAATATCAGCTGAGAGGGTAGAGTTCTAGGTCTTAGACCACCTATCTTGAAATTGGAACCCCTTTACCTTTATCCTTCTATCCATTTATAGGCGGTTCCTCTCTGATTGCGTGTAACCGTCCCTCATTGATTCGGGCACGATCTCCTCCGGGATTCAGTGTAACGGCTATCCATTTACTCGGCCTCATTAATCTCCACCCTGAATATTGGCACATGCCTAAAGGTCGAACAACCCGTTCGTCTGACTCGGCTATGCCCCGCTCTGAGCGATAGGTATCGGGTTGCGGACGCCAAATGGGTCGGGTGAACGGATACTCCAATAGGGTCCGTACCCATTCACTAACAGTAGTCAACATCATACCAAGAGACATCAAAAAGATAAGGAAAGAGATGAGGGATCGTTACCAAAACACTGAAGACGAAGAAATAAACTCAGAGAATTTAGATCCAAAGATTCCAAACAAACGCAATAATAAAATTCAAGTCTTTGTCTTCCAAACAATAACGACGGCTCAAAACTCTCTCTAAAACTAAAACTAGAATAATAAAGTTAGCTCCATAAACCTAAGAATTAAAATAGGCTTATATACAAGTGGGATGGGTCCCACAAAATTTCCGCAAAAAGGCCCAACCCTGCCCAATCTTTGGCTGCCTCGTCGCCCTACTCGACCGATTGGATGTCCCACTCGGTCGAGCGGCAGGGAGCCAATGCTAGGCTCTAAATCTTCGTTCTGTCCTCCATTAAGCTCGGTCCAGTCTAATCGGTCGAGCTGTCGCGTCTGCTCGGTCGAGTGGCCAGTGTTGCAGAGGGCCTTAGAATTGTCATTTTGTCTAATATTCAGCTCGACCGAGTAGCATCTTTGCTCGGTCGAGTATTGGAATCAATGTTGGCCTGAGAGATTTAGTGATGTCGTCGAGTTTGTCTGATCGAGTAGCGTGGCTACTCGGTCCGAGTGACACAATTCTTTGAGTGCTGGAGCTCCTTCTTTTGGGTGCAGCTGCACGGCCCGAGTGGACAAGGCTACTCGGTCACGTTGTCTGGGAAGGCTGATAAGCTATGTGAAGGCTCCATCTTCAAGCTCTCCTTCTACTTTCTCTCTCTCTTTTCCTCATCCAATCTTCTTCTCCACTTCGTCAAGCACCTAGTGGGCCTTGCCATTGATGCTCTCTGGCTAGCTCGTATGTGTCCATGTCTAAGATTTGCTCTGAATTGCTCCAAAGTTCCTGAAAATTCACAAATCTCCACGAGAATCAAATATATCATGAAAAGCGCGATAATGTATAGAAAAGTGAATTTTGAACGCTGAAAATGCTATGAAATCATGCAGTAAAAGTATAGAAAATATGGACACATCAAAATCCACCAAGCTTACCTCTTACTTGTCTTCGAGGATGATGGGTAGGAAGTTCACCAAGAGGTAAAAATATGAGAATGGAAAAGAACGCAAAGAGGAGGGGGCGCTAGATTATTCTCTCAGATCGTGTGACATTCACCACACATCACAACTGCTCCTAAAATGGATCACATGCTATGAAGAGATTTCATATCTTTAATAAATAAAGTACTTTAGAGTTTAAGATCAAATAAAATGGATCTCTCTAAAGTTCATGCAATCGGCTTAAATACACATCAAGTGTTCAATAATATCAAATATACATAACATTGGCGATGCACGTTTCAATCAAAAGCTATAACCGAAGCATAGAGAATTCACACCAAGCATGCAATAAAGAATAGGACGGGAGTCAAGACAAGCGTATACTCGTATCAAATCATAGGAAATCTATATAACTAAATTATTTCACTAAGTTTCAGCATTATCAAACCTTTTTGTTCGTGCACAACTCCATTCTAATGTCATACTCACTCATATGGTCAAAAGATTTTCCCCCCATGCTTGAATTGAGGCGTCACATCCAAGGAAATAATTGTGGATTTGGAATTTTGTTTTGGTTTTCCCAAAGGTATATGTATTGCTCCAAGTAATGAAACTTCGAATTTTTTTCTTTTCATTTTTGAAACCTTTGTTTCTTCTTTTTCTTTTTGGAGTTTTATAGGAGCGATAGGATTTGTATTTTTGTTTTTGGCTCCTTTTTGGCTTTTTGTACTTTTGGAGCGAATTTCACAATTGTAGGGGATTTTTGAGAATGGATGCGGTAGAATTAGTTTCGGGGAGTAAAATCAAGTGACATGTAGAGAATATAAGATATATGTGAAGAAAAAATTAATATAACGCTCGGTTCACTCAAAAGCATGCACAAACAGTTCAATAAGATAATACATCAACTAAACTCATATCTAAGTATGGGTATTCATAAGCATCTCAATAAGTAGTGAAGTCGAGTAGTAAAGTTTTTCAAACATATCAAGCATGCAACAAGAATGCGAATAAAATATGAAAGCAAGGCTTCAGATATGCTAATGCTGTGTGAATCTTGGTGCATTTCCAACGAAAGCATACTAAACACTACTCTACATATTTAGTTTCAATAAGCTTCATGCATTTACTTAGGGAGATCATCAAAAGGAATATAAGTGCAAGTACTTGTAGAGGATATGATTATGAAATAACTCTAAGAAGCATGGTATGGAAAATAAGCATCGTGATGGCTGTGAAAGCATTAGAGATAACATCACAGAGAATTCATCTTAGCAAAAGAAAGGAAAGAAAATAGAGAAAATAAAATATAAACAGGCATGCATGCACACGAAAAGAAAGAAAAATATGATGCTGAAAGAAAAATGGGGTGTAAAAGGATGAAAAATTAAGGCGAAAAAGTGCAAAATAAGAGGAAAGTAAATAAAAAATGATAGCGTTCATCCCCCAAGATAAACACAACAATGTCCTCACTGCTTAAGACACGTGTGAAAGACAGAAAATGATGTTAGGGATGGGTGGGTGGGATAAAAGAAAAATCCTAGATTAAACAAATAAAAGGAAAATCTAATGTATGCAAATGCATGGTCCTAATGTCTAATACGAAAACAAGCATGCAAATGATGATATGAATGCAGTGGATGAAATGGGTTCTCCCCCAAGCTATGCAATACTAGATCCTGTGTGGACAGATGGGCACTAAAAATGAGATGGGATAACAGTAGCAAAAGGATGAATCAGGCAGCGGTACAACCCTCTGGAGGGGGTGTTGGGTCCCGCTACTGTGGACCAGAGATAGCATCATATGGCTGTGCAGAGAAGTCAGGATATGCTACAACAGGTGGTGCGGAAGGAGCAGCTGGAGCAGCTGGGTCAAGTATGGCTGGTGGTGCATCTCATGATGGGAGGATATCAAGAATCTCCCTAATGTCCTGCTGCACTGACTGGTGGTGGGTAGTCACTGTCTGGTGAAGGCAACGAAATCACATCTCAGCCTAGCAACCTCAGACTCAATCGCTGTCAGGAGTGCATCAATACTACGGGAACGGCCAGGCTGTCGTGCATTACTAGACTCACCACTCTCTACATGTGCTCGTGCATGTGATGCACGAGGTCGGAAAACATAATCGGGAGAGGGTGACCTACGTGGGATCTCAGCAGAGGTAGAAGCAAGAACTGATGTGAGATCAGGTGCAGAGGTAAAGATATGAAAATCAGTAAGTAGAGACGTCATGTCAACAGACATGGTGACAGATACCATGATGGTCTCAGTGAAGATGGCAGTAGTGGGGACAGAAATGCTGCCAGGAGGGAGTGTAGACAAATAGGTGTGGACTCGGAGATGATATGAGTGGTAGGGATAGAGATGGAGTGGGAAATGGTCGACGAGCACGTATCCAACGAGAAGATTGAGATTGTATCCTATACATGTATGAACTCTCCCATCACCTATAAATAAAGGCAGGGGGTCTCACCTGAAGATGATGTTCACAACAAGTAATAATAATAAATAATAATAAAGGAGAGAAGTGGAGGGATGAGCTAGGGGGGGAGAAAGTGGGCAGATGGCATGAAGTGTAAATAAAATTAACAAGTGTTCAAAGCTTGAGACACTTGTACACTCTCTTCTCTAACCTCTTCCTCTCCCATACATCTTCATGAAATATCAAAGAACCCAACTCCTCTCTTCTCATCTCCTACAATAATCCCTTCCATTCAAAAACAAAACAAAACAAGAAGAAGAAGAGAAAGGAAAACAATTGATACAGATAAAAAATAAGACGGAAGAGTTGAGTGGAGGGTCACACTACATCAATTAATCAAGGTATAAACCCAAACTAAAGATTTAGGATTTAATGAAATGGTGAGATCGTAGAGATTATTTCCTTTCGTTTACCTATAATTTAAATGGATGGCGAAAAAAAATTGAAATTGTGTTTCCGATTGGTTCGCCACCGGACACCCCGGTCGATGACCGGGCCTGGGTGGCCGCCCCCTGAACCCAAGTAGATGGGTTCCAGTGATTAGTAGGACAAAGAAGAAAGAAAAGAGAAGAAAAGCAAAAAAACTTTAGTTTGTACCCTAGAATTTCATTAAATTGCTTTTTGGTCCAAAATTTTCACTTAAAGACCCAAAATATGGTTCAGTTGGCAAATGTAAATGGCAATTTGATAACAATGTTGAATATTATCTACATATAAGCTGAATCATGCAAATTTTACAGAAAGACTCTTGGACTCCCTAAAATTTTGCAGAATGGAACTTCAATACAAATATTATGAACCTTGATGAAACAAATATGAGTAACTTTTTAAGATTTAAGAATCATTGACATTGATCGTCATATAACAACCTGAAACTAATACTAAGGTTCATTTTTATTTTATTTTATTATTTTAGGAAAACACATACGTTGTGGGTGACTGAAAATGTGTTATAGTTGACCATTACGAGGTGCGTACAACTTTTCTCACTAAAATTTTAGTTTTTGTACAAAATATATGATTGAAATGTAATGTTTCATTGATTATTTTTGCATAGAAAGAAAAAGAGAGATTTGTGCAAGTTGAAATGTTTGCCCTAGTTAGAATAGTTTACTCCAGAGCTATTTTAAAAGAAAGCGTTACAAAAATGTGATTATCATGAGCATACTAATTCGATTTTGATAATTTTGTGAAATGTTGAGAAAACTATGCATTTCATCTGTCCATATAGGCATTACCATTTTATGCTCATCAAATGATTTGATATTGTAAAAAACATGAAGAATGAAAAGTAACTAATATACGCATAGGGATTCATGTAGATCAGGTGGCACCTGATCTAATAGATCAGGTGCCAAGATACATAAAGGTGGGCCCCACAGCAAGTACAAGCCCATGTGGGACTTGTACTTTCCACTTTTTAGTGTCTTGGCACCTGATCTATTAGATTAGGTGCCACCTTTCTACATTAAATCCTATACGCATATTGCATGCATATGTTTGAAAAAATGCAGTAGGATGCGAAACGATTTATGTACTTTCAAACCATCAAAATCTGTTATGGAATGAATTATCTAAATATAAGCCTACCATATGGTATTGAGAGAGAGAGAGAGAGAGAGAGAGAGAGAGAGAGAGTGTGTGTGTATGTGTATGTGTGTGTAATGGCCTTCTGGCGGGTGTTAAGAGTTAAGTGCCACACTATGCTATTGGTGGGGCCACCTTTAGAATATTACATCTATGCATGTGAATTGGCCTTCATGCAACCCATAACAAGGATTTGTACACTATCCCTGTGTGACTATCAATTGATTTATTTATGTATTGATGTGTTAGAGCATTCCCATGTTATTGGGCCATAATCCGTATCCTTTGTTGGATATTTAAGAGGGTTTGAAAAAAAAGAAATTTTATTATTTCTCTGGTCATGTTTTGTGTATATCTTGCCACGACATAATGTCCATCCCATATTTTGTTTTTTTATACATCTGATACAATTCAAGGTAGTATTGTCATTAAGTTGCATATTTCATTAAACATGTATGTGCATGTGCGCGTGCCTGATTTACTAGTGAGAGATTTTTTACTCACGAGCCGTTTAGCTCACCTCGTGGTTTTTGTTGAAAACCATTTCAAATGCAACTTAACCTACAAATTGGCAATGGGAAAAGCAACAAAAGTTGATGCCAAACCGAGTCTTAAATTTTGTGACAAGCACACTAGGTTACCAGAGAGAGATGTTTTGTTTTTAAGAACTCGTTATTGTATGATATATTTTAGCTAGACATCTGTGATGTATTATATTATATCTTTCTCTGACACTTCTTAGATGAAGAGCTTGGTTTATTGGATGTTGGTTTAGATGAAGAGATTAGTTTAGATGCCACAGTTGGCTCAAAAACCAAACCCCCTCCATGATTTACCGGATGTTATTTTCCAAGAAAATCATGGAGTGAATCACTAGAACTAATTAAGCTTTTGAGCTTACAGATTCCTCTTTCCATTTCAATAAAAGTTATTGATTACGAGCTTCTAGGCTAAGGTTTTGAACTTTCAAATCATCGTTTAATTTGTTCAATTCCTTAACTTGAGAGAGTAGTGTGTCTGTTAGTGTCACATATATGCAAGCCATTATCATTTACACTAATAGAAGTAGAAGCAATAACACTAGATGCCTCCAAATCATCCAATTTAATCATAGTATCATCGAATTTGGATTGCAACGAAGAGTAAGCTAGCATGAGTTTATTTATACATTTGGCTAACTCGACATTGTGAAAATTTAGCTCCTCATCAGATAGCTCGGGATCATCCTCTTCTTCATCTTCGCTTGAGCTAGAGCTAGAGATTGAAGATGCATCATTGTCCTCAAACTCCATGAAAGCCACATGTCCAATGGGTGCTTCGGAGTTCAATCATGCTTTCATGCCACCATCATCGATCGTAGGAGTGGAGACATTCTTCGAGGTGACCCACTCTTCCACTTCATCCTCGGTTGAGCACGCGCAAATTGCTCTGTCATCGCCATGCGGTAAAGATTGACTTCCTCATTCTTCTTTCCACACTCATCTTCTTCGTCACTTGAGCTATTAGACGACGAAGAATCATCCAAGTTCAAATCATGGCCGGATTCTTCTTTGGCTTATACTTGGCCTTGTAATACTTCTTCCCTTTTGCCCTGTAATACCCAATATTCACATTTATGAGTATTATATACGTATTCTTAATCATATTTATACGAGTATTATTGTTGTGTATTTTCAAGAATTTTCTTTAAATTTTAAAATGATAAAATTATTTTTAGTAATTTTTAAACATCATTTGAATATAATGGGGTGATGTATCTGGATGAAAGTACATTGTATATGGAGGGTATGTGGTATTAATTGAGTATTCCTATTTTTCTACAAAATTATTTTTGGTAAAAATCTCCATGGTGACACATTAGTATCTAATGTGTCACTATCTCCTTAATCTTCACCAACCTTTTGACACATGTGTTAGTTCATGGGTTCATGACCAATGTTGTTTTGATGATGATCAACATTATGCTGTGTGCTAATCATCTCATTTGTTTTAGTCTCAGATTAACAATTGCTTATCTTGATGAGGAGATAAAACAATAGGTGATGTGATGATGATGGATGATGGTTCAAGGCTATAGTGCCAAGCATTGCATGAAGCTTGAAGATTCAAGAGTATTTTTACTTTATTCTTCATGTAATTTTGCCTTTGTTATATAATTGAATAGATGCACATACACTCACATTTGCATCATATCCATCTTAGGGTTCATTAGAAATCTTGAAGAACCCATCCCATATGGTCCTTTGCTCAATACACTCTTTGATGTGTATTTTGGAGCAGGACAGGCATCTGGTGAAGGGTCACCAGATGCCTGGCGTGTCTACTTTCTGATCTGTAGAACATAGCCTTGGGTCAGTCGCCTGATGCTTTATGACCATGCATCTGAACAGTGGGTCAGACGTCTAGGTCAAGTGCTCCAGGTGCCTGAACAGTGCAAGCAAACTTTCTTGTGCTATCTATTTATTTGGACCCATATTTGTCAGCTGTCTGAAGAAGGATTATCAGACGCCGACACAGTTTCTCAGACGCCTGAGTGGTGTACTCCAGACGTCTGGTTGCCTTGCGGTAGATATTTTGCAATTTGTATCTGACTTAAAACCTGTTTCAGTTTCTCTAAAATTGGAATTTCTTATCCATTCCAAGCCCATTTGATTGCATTCTTTGCTAGCTTTCCAACGTAGCTTAGATCACCTCAATCAGAGTTCATTTGTGTCAGTTATGACCATTTTGGTGATCTAGTGTTTTCTCGGTTGAGTCTATTGGAAATTCTGCAATTTGTTTCTGACTTCAATCGACTGTCAATTTTTCTGTGCTTGGAATTTTTCATTCATTCCAAATCCATTTGATTGCAAATCTTGTTAGCTTTCCAACGCATCTTAGATCACCTCAATCGGAGTCCATATGAGGAGTTATGAACGTTTTGGTGAACAATTATTTTTTTGTGAAGAGTCTGTCAGACCAGACGCAGCACAACGTTGGACCAGACGTATGGCCACTCTTCATTAGACGTCTGGTCCTTGTACTCTAGACGTCTGGTCGACCCCAAATTATAGCCGTTAGGACTTTCGAGCTAGCCGTTTCTAGCCGTTATTTTGTCCGTTTGTGGGCTGTTTTGAGAGCTAGTTTGAGGGGCTGTTTTTGGGATCTCTCCACACATATAGGAATCATTTGAGAGAGCCAAATTTGAGTGTTTCACTTAAAGAGAATCATTTTCCCTCATTCTCTCTTTCTCTCATCTTCACTTGGTTAAAGTATTATTGCATTGAGCTTGCATCAAAAGAGAGAGAGAGTTTTTCCAAGTGCATCAACTTCTTCATCAAGAACTTGGTGATTTCAATCTTCCATGCCTTCACATACACATTGGTAAGATCTATTCAAGGCATATGTAAGATTGTTCTTTTTCGTTTCTTTTGGTTACGAAGCCTAGTACTCTGGTTGTGAGTATATTGTTTGGGTTACTCCACTTGGAGAGTTTCTCTCTATATCCCTGTGTAGGGATTGATCCTGGTTTAGGGATTGTGGCTCGAAAGAATGTGCTTTTGTGTCCCGGTTTAGGGAGTATTAGTGGAAAGCCATCGCTCCGGATTTAGGAGGATGAGTCTTGAGTAAGATCGCTGGAAAGGGATCTGAACCAGGATATGTCTCTTTGTTTGCGTATGCATTGACGTATCTATTTGTGTGGTTGTTGTTGAGCATATCTCTTTACATTTTTGCTATGTTGTGCGTTGAATTTTAGTAACTTTTAATTACGCACTTTTGCTTGCCTTAACAGTATTCACCCCCTAGTGTATTGTGTAGCCACAGGTCCCCAATAAGTGGTATCAAAGCTGTGGTTTGATGGATTTTTCAAGCATAACATCTTTGTCTCAACAACCTCAACCATATTTTGATGGGGATAACTATGCTCAATGGAGGACCAAAATGGTTGATCACCTCAAGAGCAACAAACCTTGGGATGTGGTGTCTTTGGCTACTTCAAATTTCGTGATGGACGCCGAGGCCAAGAGGATTTTGTGCATCTCCACCTTCAATTATGAGTTTGATGAGATTTCATGGTTGGAGACGACACATGAGGTTTGGAGCTACCTAGAAGCCAAGTACATCGGGGGCAAAGTTTTCGAGGATGAGTAAAGAGATAATGATGTATCTCATACTCAATCCTCTTATGAGCATGATAGTGTAAGTTCTAAAACGTTATTAGATGCTCATAAGTGTAGTGCATATTCTCTTCATGATGACATACATGAATGCACTACTTTGCATGCTACTTATATGTCTTTAAATGAATTTTTGCATGCTGAGAAAGAAGAATTTCTTTCTCTAATTCGTAAGTTACGAGAAGAAAATTCTTCTCTCAATCGTCGGTTAGATGATGCTCACATTTCGGAAATTCTCAAATTGACGCTGTGAGAAATGGGACATTGGCTCTCAAATCTCAATGTCTTGATCTTAGCTCACGTCTATCTAAGAGGGATGACGACATCTTTTCACTTTTGAAGAAATGTGAGCTATTGTCTTCTCAACTTTTGAGTAAAGACAAGATTGTGGGATCCTTTACTTTGAGAGTGACCAAACCAAGTTCTTCCTCTAGAAGCACCCAAAACAAATTTGCAGGGGAGCCTTCTAAGGGGTTAGTCACATCTAAGTCTTCTTTTGGCCAAAAATCAAATTTGACTATTATGCCAAAGAAGAATCATGCATATATGTACACTTCATTGCGTAAGAAGTATGTTCAAAAACATTTTTTTGTGAACGCTTCTTTATTTGATGCTATGCATGATGTTTCTACACATAGGAATAATTTACATTGCATGCATGCTATAATTGAACCCGCTCATTCTTTGCATGATACTCACGTTCCTATGCATGGTAGAAAATTTTCTTGTGTGACTGCTCTAAATGCTACATCGCATGTTTCACACATGAGGCACACCAATGTTTATGTTCCATCTCACAAGCGTGCAACCACACTTCCTATTCATGCCCATACTCGACCACTCCTTAAGAAACCGAAATCTATTTCTTTGTGGATTCTTAAGAATGTATCTCGGGATAATATGAACACGTATACAGACTCGTATGTTAGAAATGTAATAATTTCATGCAACTATATACGGAAATCAGACTCTATGTTTGTTTGGTTTCCACCTTGCTAGAACTCACACACTTTATTCATTGTTTGGGTACCATACTTGATATGCTTAAAGTGTATGATGCTAGCAAGCAAGTATTCCATAGCTCCCATGTTTGCATGTTTCATATGATTTTGGGGGAGTATGGAATACTTGCTTGATAGCATGCTATTTTCCTTTCATATGATATGCTTTATGTTTTTACATTACACTTTGTATATGAGTAGGATTTATTTCAAAGCCTTGGATTTTATCGATTTGGCACTTTCCCATCTTTTTGATATGCCAAAGGGGGAGAAATTATGGTTATGTAAAAATGTATACCATATGCTTTTATCATTCTTTTGTTGGTATTGTTTTTACATAAACACACCCATAAATATTCCGTATGCTTTATCGTTCACTTTGTGCACATATGCATATTGACTGGGGGAGCTTGTTAGCACACACATTGTATTTCAATGTTTATGTTATATTTTTACATAATGTTTTGTTATCATCAAAAAGGGGGAGAAATGTTGGTTCATGGGTTCATGACCACTACTGTTTTGATGATAATCAACATAATGTTGTGTGCTAATCATCTCTATTTTAGTCTCAGGTTAACAATTACTTATCTTGATGAGGAGACAAAACAATAGGTGATGGGATGATGATGGATAATGGTTCAAGGCTATGGAGCAAAGTGTTGCATAAAGCTTGAAGATTTAAGAGTATTTTTACTTTATTCTTCATGTAATTTTGCCTTTGTTACATAAATTATTTGTAACCTTGAATAGATGCACATACACTCACATTTGCATTATATCCATCTTAGGGTTCATTAGAAATCTTAAGGAAACCATTCATATGGTCATTTGCTCAATACACTCTTTGATGTGTATTTTGGAGCAGGACAAGCGCTTGGTGAAGGGTCACCAAATGCCTGGCATCTCTGCTTTCTGATCTGCAGAACACAACCTTGAGTCGGTCGCCTGATGCTTTATGAAAAGGCGTCTGAACAGTGGGTCAGATGTCTGGGTCATGTGCTCCAAGCGCCTGGACAGTGTGAGCAAACTTTCTTGTTCTCTCTGTCTGTTTGGAGCCATATTTGTCAACCATCTAAAGAAGAATTATCAGACGCCTAGGTGGTGTACTCCAGACGTTTGGTTGCCTTGCGGTGGATATTTTAAAATCTGTCTCTGACTTCAAACCACTCTTTGCTCAATTTCACCACACGGCCGTGTGGCTAGGACTATATGGCAGTGTACCCTTCCTGCTACCCTTTAGCCACCCCAGACCACACGATCGTATGGAATTTTCCACACAATCGTTTGGGTCGTTCTAATTAACTCTGCCTGAGCTACTCCACACGACTGTGTGGAGAGACCACACTGTCGTGTGGCCTTGTTTTTCCCCAATATTGTCAGGGCTTTGAACTATTATCCCTGCTGCTATTTTTGTCAAACAATTACCATACTTTGGATGCCAATCACATGATAATTAAAGAATCCATGTTGAAATGATGAATCACTTGATTACCATATTATGTCCATGTTGAATTGTGAAAGAGAAACCATATGATGTTGTTCATGTTACAAGTACATTTATGTTATGCAAGTTTCCATATGAATCTGAAAATGGCAATAAGACATGGTAATGAAGAACTGTGATATATGGTATCGAGATCACCAATGCAAAGTAAATGATGCTAATGAATGGATATGAAAGGTTATCCACGTGTGATGTGAAAACCATTACAGTTGAGAAGCACATGGAATGATGAAACAAGAGCAAGACGAGAGAAAGAATCTGGAGCCTTCAGTCCATTCTATAATGGGTGAAACTCTAAATGTGGGGTTTGGGGGAGGGGGACAAGTGTAAACAGTAGGTCTTAAGTAGCACACACAGATTGGCTCCCATTTGTACTCCTGAACAAGGGAGTTGGCTAAGTGTGGATGTAGCTTGATTCTCACTCGCACTCTTGTAAGGGGGAGTTGGCTAAAGTTAGAGAGGCCGATGGTGTACTCGTGTTGCACCATTATATAAGTGAAGGTTTTATCCGTTTGTCCTGATAAAGACCAAGAATGGTCTCTGATTCGGGTTGAATATTGCATATTAAACACCCCATTTAGCCCTATTTTGTCCTTATATGATGCTTAATTGGTCTCTCGTTCGTATTTTGTATATCATCATTTATTAGGGCAAACCATTGATTTGTGCACAAAATATGAATTTTATTAAGTATTTCTACCTTTTTATATTTTTATTGGCTAGATCTCGATCTCACGATTCCAACGAATATTTATTTGTATTTTTCTGAGATCTATGCTAATTACTATGTATTTTTGAATGCAGAATACCAATTAAATTGAGGAAATACGGCCGAAATATGCCGTAAATACGAAGTAAATAAGACGCTTTCCCGCTCCGTCTGTGCCACGTGGCATCAATCCTTGCACTCCCGCCCAAATCCAACGAACACAGAGCGGAGGGCGACGGGTCGTTGTCTGGACCGCACGCTCGTAAATCTGACGGCTTCGAATCACTCCGCTTGAGCTGGATTCGAACGGAGATCGTATGTGTAATATCCCGTTCTGTATATACGAGTATAGTTTACGTATTTTTTTGATGTATTTGTACGTATGAGATTTTTGGGTATTTTCATGAATTTTCCATAATTTTCTAATAAGTAAATTATTTTTAAAATAATTTTAGAACATCATTTGAATTATATAAATGAAGTATTTGGATGAAATACTATGTATTAGGATGGTATGATGTATTAATTCATGTATTCTCATTTATTTAGAAATTAAATTCCTAATTTGCCATGCCATGCCACCTCTTCCTTGCTAGGTGTCATTTGGAGACTAATTCTCACCTAACCTACCCTTATGTGTCATTAGGAGGATGACTCTCACCTAACCCTAAGCTACATGGCATGTGGAGAGGATTTTAGGGAATGACTAAGCTTGTGCATAGTTTTAAAAGGAGAAAATTTTAAGGAAAAATGAAAGAAAAGATAAAAAAATCAAGCTTTCATCATCTCTCTCCCTCTCCTCCCTTTTGCTCCACCTCTCCCACCACCTACTCCACCACCCCCTCCTCCTCCTCCACCAATCCATCCAACCACCACTTCAACCTCTTCCACTACTTTCCATCCAACATAAACTTTCCACTCCAAGGCCAAAATTATTTCACCATGATTCAATACATTGTAGAAGAAAGAGCTTAAGGAAAGCTTCAAGTCCATCAAGGAGAAGAAGTGCCAAAGAATAGAAAGAAAGACATTTTGAGGTAGGAGTTTCTACCATTCTAATTAGGATGTAGCGTTAGGATTGTGTTAGTAAAAACTCTTGTGTAGAATAATTAGCAGCATGTTAGTTAGGTTAATTATTGTACCATGGTTTTGCCATAATGATTATTAGAGCTTTTATGAAATTGGTATTTATTAGTATACTATGTTTTGTTATGATTCCTTCTTGTTTATTGATAGCATATAAAAGAATTAGATTTGGTTGGAAAATCATATGCTGAAATTTTTCTTAGCACATGATAGAAACTTGTAAAAATCATATAAAATAGTAGAAAAATCGAAAAAATACAATCGAGGATACTACGGAAAACTGCAGAAAATTTCCTACAACTTTGAAGGGGGCCGAGAGCCAATTCTGAATGTAGATAGGGTAACAGAGCCATTCTTTCTGGAATGAAAATTTTAGACAGATTCATATATCATGCTACGAATATGATATGATGTTGATGTTCTAAGTTATGTTTAAGTTCTGTTCTCAAGTTTCATTATGATATGCCCCATGTGATATTGGTGATGATGTTTTGCATAATGAAGATGTGAAAGCGGTAGTCGAGACCGCATGAATTAAAAAGTTAGCGTACAAGTTAAAATAAATATGTTCATGTTGAACTATGCTTCATGCCATTTAATTATGTTAGTATGCCATATTTCATTTAGCATGTTAATATGTCATTAATTTTGCCATGTTTCATTAGTATGCTAATATGCAATTGCTTCACTAGTATGTCCATATGCCAAACTAAAATCCTTATGCTAATGTTAGCTTATTCATTGTAGCCATGTTTATATTATGCTAGTATAGGTGTCATGTTCATATGTTCTTAAATCTTTTGTCATATTCATAGTTCGTATGCTCAATGTTGATACCAATATGCATGTGAATATATGTTTATTTCATTTAAAGCTTCATGTTAATGGTAAGCATATTCAATGTTGATATGTCTGGTTCTATACTAGCAATTAAAGTTTATGTTTCATAAAATTATTATGTTAAATGGAGCATTGAGATAATCTTGGTATGAAATGGAAATGCGAAGGTCGTTGTTGAGACACGACATCGGTGAAGATTATGAAAAAAATGAAAAGAAATGAATATGGTAATGAGACCGCTGAAATGAATAAATGATGAATATTCCATAAACTGAAAGTGAGGTAGAAAGATAGAATCTGGAGTCTTCAGTCCATACCAAAAATGGGTGAAGCTCTAGACGTGGGTTTGGGGAAAAACGGGTAAACTTTAGGTGTTGAGGAGCGGACCGTAGTACTATTTTTCTCACTCTCCACGTCACTCCCGTAAGGGGGAGTTGACTAGAGTTGGAGAGGCCGCTGGTGTGCTCGTGACACACCATGACGGTAAATGATGGTTTTCTCTGTTTGTCCGACAGAAAAACCGAGATATGTCTCACTCCTGTACCTTGCCCCGTTCGGGTACGGAGTTACGAGAGGCCCCTCCAGTGCACGTGTCGCTGGCCGTGGTACCATTTTTCACCCACCTTGGGTGAAGTCTGACTCCTTAGCGTCCTACGGTTTACACGGGCTTCCAAACATACGAGCCAATAACTTTAATTATAAATGCTTTAATTATAAATGCTGTTATCCCATGTTACTTGTTTCTATGTCACTTTAATGCGGTTAACTCATGTCTATTCATTCTATTGTTCACTTTAATATTACAAGTGCATGTTCATATGTTCTCTTGCTTACCTCCAGTACTTGCATGTTATAATATAGTTCCTTATGCATGTTTACAAGTTCTTCTTTAATGCTTGTATGTCATGTTGTGAACATTTTTTGTAAATTACTATGAACCTTACTTGTTAGACCACACCCCCTAGATAGGTAGACCAGTTCTAAAACTGGGTCTTACTAGAGTGTTAGGAGTTCCTACCTTGTGGTTTTCAGGAGCAGGACCAAAGCAGCTTGTGCGGTCCCGACACCAGAGGTTGTTCTCAATTCTGTGATAGATCATGCGGGTGACTTCGTCCAGTTGGACTCCCCAGGGGTAGGTTAGAGTGTGCGTTGTACTAGATGTGGGTACCTGTTGTACCTTTGGGTTGGAGTTTCTCTTTTTGTTGTACCCCTCTTTTGTACCCCCCTTGTTTAGCTGGTGTATATAAAAGAAGTATCATTGTATTAATAAAATGAAATATTGTACTTTTGTTTATTTCTCAGTGTTTTATCTGTGATGGAGCTTTACTTGTACTTTCCAGCACGTGCGTGGTTACCTGCAGTGTTCTTTTACTCTCTTCCTTCTCTCTTTCTACGTAATACTCGTTGATCTGGGAATACTTGGGATGGATTCGTACTTCCCGGGTATCCTGGAGAGCGGGTCGTTACAGTATGGGTGACGCGGCTTCATCTATACCGTCGAGCGCAAATCATGCGACGGAGGAAAAAAGCGAAGATGGTTCGGATTTGAGCGGACGCGGGCGGATCCTTGGGACACACGGCAGCACGCCAGTCAATCCCGTGCTGTAATGGATGGCCCAGATTCGATCTGAGAAGCGGGTGCCAGCGAAAAATTGTGGGCGACGTGGATGATCTCCGGCCATTGGATGATGATCCAACGGCCCAATTCCAGAACGAAGCAGGCGAAGCTTCGAACCCGTAGGACACGTTCACGTGCGCGCGATAGATCCCGCCTGAGATGGACGACAATCGTTTGAAGCGGCTGTGTGTTTGGATTTTAGTCGATTGTGGGTCGGGTTTGAACCCGATAAGCGACTTAAAACCCGCAATGACTTGTATTTAAGGTATTCTAGGGGTTTTGTTGCATATTCTGGCGTATTGAGGGCTCTAGGAGCCGTATTTCGCCATGAAATTTGGAGGCCCTGGGGACAGAGGCTAGTTCTATCATCTGAAGGAGTTTGGGTTTCAATTGTAGAGATTTGGTGATAAAATTCTAAACTTTACCCTTGTATTTGGTGTATTTAGCTCGTATTTTGATGTATTGATGATGTATTTGGCTATGAATATTGATTCTCTTCTCTCCATGCATGGCCAATACCCTCAAGCACTGGTTGTGATGTAGTTAGATCTCTGAAATCTCTGATTTTAATATCTTTTCGCCCTAATTTGCATATTATATCGCGTATTTTGCTAATTTCTACATGTATTATTCAAGTATATTCGTTGTTGGTGTACTTGGATCGAATACGATCTTTGCGGACTTATTCGTGGCGTGATCCTTGCGGACATCGCCGTGACCCTTGCGGGCACATAAGCTTATTTTCCTCATGAAACTAGTATTGTATGTGATACTTAAGGCACTTTCGATGTTCGTTTATCGTTATATTTTCCAACGTTCTCGTGCACTAACCGGACGAAACGTTGAGTTATAGAAAAGGTATTGATAACCATTGATTGCATAGATCCTAACTAAATCACAACCAACACATAGTCTTCATATTGATACCCCAATATTGCTTTCCCCGTAGTTATCGTAGGATTTCTTTTATTATTTTAAACTCTTGATTTCATATCCTTATACCTGAAAGGTGGTTGGTTATTATCGTTTTAGTACTCTTTACAAACTGAAGTTCATGGTTTTGCAGGTCAGTTGTCCCATAGATACGAAACCTGGACTCACTAGGATTATTACTTGTTCGATCTCCTGCACTTGGGAGTAGCGCTCACACATTTTGAGACGAGTCAAGTTCTTGGCGCCGTTGCCGGGGATAACAGTACTTGTGATCTACGATTTCAGTTCGTTTGGAAGAACATTCGGTGAGATCCTTCCATCTTATAGTTTAGGATTTTTATTAGTTTTTTGTTTTGTTTTCTCTTTATAAAAAAATTCAAAAAAATGGAATACATGAATTTCTATCGCACAAACAATTGTTATGATGCAGAGTATGATATTGCACACAAACATAGGATGGAGAAGCTCAAAATCGTTAGTTTTAATCAGACTGATGGTGAAACTTTCTTTCAGGCCTAAAGGAGGTTCACAAACATAGTATCGAGCTATCCGTAGCATGGGTACACAAAGAAAAAGCTTATGGATTCCTTCTTATTTGGACTACGACCACATCTGCAGGAATTTTTGGGAGTCATGACGCCGACGGAGGCGTGTAAATACATGGAGTCCTTACAAAAAAATGATCAGACCATTAAAGAGACTTCAGAGGGTGATTCAACGAAGCCTTCATGCCTCGATCAAGGAGAGCAAAGCATAGACGTACCATTGCACCCCTTGAAAGAGGAAGTTTATTTGCTCATTCAAACACAGAAGGCTACATCCCATCAATTCCAAGAAAACTTCCTTGCTCGGAGTCGACAAATTCAGCAATCCATTGAAAATATTACTTTGATTGCAACTTGCTTAGAAGAAAATAATCCTTTTGAGATTCAATTTCAAGAATCTAATATGAGTTCATCTTCGATTGCAGGTATATCGAGCGATCCATGTCATGATGAAAGCACTAATCAGAGCATTAACATGGCAGGAAGTGTGTGCAACGTAGAGGACGAGCGAGCAATTTTGGATGAACAGGAGTAGGAGACGACTAGGGACATTGGTTTAAAGAGTATCGCTATGGAGCCCGAAGTACTCTTTCCCCCAGTTTTTTCCCAAAATCATTCATCCCTCTCCATAATGACTGAGCATCATACCGAGAGCAGTGCATACCTTTCAGGGAGTAGTCATCAACATGCCTTACTTTATTTTACGTACTTTGATGACTACATTTAGAATATGATTGTGGCGAAGAATTTTAGACTAATTTTGACTGACATAACTCATCTCTTGCAGGACATTGGTAAACAAGTTATAGAGATGTTTGGAGTTGTGTTTCTGCGGTCCAATTTATCTTTTGGAGGAAGGATACTTGCCGAGGAGTGCAAGGAGCAAATAGAACAACTTCCTCCACCAGTAAAGATTCGGGATCCGTCATTTGACCACGGTGTGTTCTTTCCATTAGCGTAGATTTTATATGCTTTCTAGGATGCTTGATTTTGAATAAACTCGTACCCTTTTTGACATTGAGGACAATGTCCATCTTTAGTTGGGGGGAGTGTATGAGACCTTAGAATTTTTTTAACTAAAAACAAGGCTAAAGAAATGAATAATTCACCAATCTCATCATTTAAAACTCCTTCACATTCCACAAATGCGGATGATTATGCATTGATTGAGTTCTAAAAATCGTTTATGGCGTGAATTAATTTTTATTTCTTCATGGAAGTACTATTAATATGCTATTCATGAAAACTTTTAATTGCCATGATTAATATCTCGAAATAGCTTGAATTTATTTCATGCAAGCTACGGTGATGAAAAAGCTTAAGTATACACGATTTATTAGAACAGTTTTCAAGTTGAAGAGGAATTTGGCCATTGTTAATAATGATTATGTTCATATTTATGGGTGTTGAGTAGCTTATGAAAAAAAGAAAATTTTGCAAAAAGAAAAAATGCATCGTTCCCTTGAGTTTATTGATTAGCCGGGTCTTCGTGCCTCAGGAAGCATTGGAGATTCACATCGAAAGATGGATGAATGTGGAGTGCATTCAAAAAAAGAGAAAATAAAACTTAGATGATTCGAGTATTAAGTTCGAGGGGCTCTTCTAAGCCTAATGTCCGAAGGTCGTCTGGCCTAGGAATCATTAACTGAAGGCTCGCTACATGTATCATTCTAAGTCGTCAAAAGAAAAGAAAAAAGGAAAAAAGAGAAAGAAATGGTGAATAAACTAAGCAGCTTCAATACCCTTGATTTGAGTGATCTTTTTGAGATGCCAATTCCTTGGAAATGAGAAAACTAGAATATAACGACGTGTTATACTTTCGCTTGCGCAAAACGATGCATGCATGTTATTTATTTAAATTAAACTAGAGAAAATATCATGTGATTGATCTTATTCATGGATTGTGTATATTGATGGTCTAAATCATGTTGGAAGGCGTATTATTAGCCATGCCATAAGTGATTGATAGAATTTATTGTTTTACTAATCACCCGACTTAATCGCTCTTTTTGGTAGGGACTAGCAAATCGCTAGTTGGGGGGTGTGATTCAGGTTGAATATTGCATATTAAACACCATATTTAGCCCTATTTTGTGCTTATATGATGTTTAGTTGGTCTCTAATACGTTCGTATTTTGTATATCATCATTTATTAGGGCAAACCATTGATTTGTGCATAAAATATGAATTTTATTGAGTATTTCTGCCTTTTTATATTTTTTCATGGCTAGATCTCGATATCACGATTCCAACGAATATTTATTTGTATTGTTCTGATATCTATGCTAATTACTATGTATTTTTGAATGCAGAATACCAATTAAATTGAGGAAACACGACTGAAATACGCCGTAAATACGGAGTAAATATGACGATGTATCGTACCCCACTCCGTCCGTGCCACATGTCATCAATCCATGCACTCCCGCCCAAATCCAAGGAAAGCCGAGCGAAGGGCGACAGGGCATTGTCTGGACCGCACGATCGTAAATCTGACGGCTCCGAATCACTCCGCTTGAGCTGGATTCGAACGGAGATCGCGCGGGTGACACGGCTTCATCTATACCGTCGAGCGCAAATCGTGCGACGGAGAAAAAAGCGAAGATGGTTCGGATTCGAGCGGACGCATGCAGATACTTGGGACACGCGGCAGCACGTCAGTCAATCCCGTACTTTAATGGATGGCCCAGATTCGTTCTGATAAGCAGGTGCCAGCGAAAAATTGCGGGCGACGTAGATGATATCTGGCCGTTGGATGATGATCCAACGGCCCAATTGCAGAACGAAGCGGGCGAAGCTTCGAACCCGTAGGACACGTGTCACGCGTGCGATAGATCCCGCCTGAGATGGACGGCGATCATTTGAAGCGGCTGTGGGTTTGGATTTTAGTCGATTGTGGGTCGGGTTTGAAACCGATAAGCGACTTAAAACCTGCAATGGCTTGTATTTAAGGTATTCTAGGGTTTTTGTTGCGTATTCTGGCGTATTGGGGGCTCTATGAGCCGTATTTCGCCATGAAATTTGGAGGCCCTGGGGACAGAGGCTAGTTCTATCATCTGAAGGAGTTTGGGTTCAATTGTAGAGATTTGGTGATAAAATTCTAAACTTTACCCTTGTATTTGGCGTGTTTAGCTCGTATTTTGATGTATTGATGATGTATTTGGCTATGAATATTGATTCTCTTCTCTCCATGCGTGGCTGATACCCTCAAGTGCTGGTTGTGATGTAGTTAGATCTCTGAAATCTCTGATTTTAATATCTTTTCGCCCTAATTTGCATGTTATATCGCATATTTTGCTAGTTTCTACATGTATTATTCAAGAATATTCGTTGTTGGTGTACTTGGATCGAATACGATCTTTGCAGACTTATTCGTGGCGTGATCCTTGCAGACATCGCCGTGACCCTTGCGGGCACAGAAGCTTATTTTCCTTATGAAACTAGTATTGTATGCGATACTTAAGGTACTTTTTCGATGTTCTTTTATCGTTATATTTTCCAACGTTCTCGTGCCCTAACCGGACGAAACGTTGAGTTATAGAAAAAGGTATTGATTATCATTGATTGCTTAGATCCTAACGAAAATCACAACCAACACATACTCGTCATATTGATACCCCAATATTGCCTTCCCCGTAGTTATCGTAGGATTTCTTTTATTATTTTAAACTCTTGATTTCATATCCTTATACCTGAAAGGTGGTTGGTTATTATCGCTTTAGTACTCTTTACAAACTGAAGTTCGTGGTTTTGCAGGTCAGTTGTCCCATGGATACGATATCTGGACTCACCAGGATTATTACTTGTTCGATCTCCTGCACTTGGGAGTAGCGCTCACGCATTTTGAGACGAGTCAGTCTCACTCCCATAAGGAGGAGTTACGAGAGGCCCCTCTAGTGCTCGTGTCGCTGGTTGATGTACAACTTTTCACCCACCCTGAGTGAAGTCCAGCTCCTTAAGTGCCCTATCATTTACACGGGTTCCAAATGTATAACTAATAACTTAATGTAATTGTCTTCAATTCATAAATCATGTTATCTCATGTAAATTGTGTTTCACAAGTTTTACTTTCAGCTCTTGATTATCTGAAACTTAATTGTCAATATTTCTTAAATGCTTCTAACTTATATTAACATGCTTCCATGTTTACTTTCAGCAGTTGCATATTATAGTCATTCATGCATGGAACCTTTAACTTTTGTTGACCTCCTTTCTTAGATAGGTAGTACGGTTCTAAAACTGGGTCCTACCTAATTTAGTTAGGTATCCTACATGGCCACGCATTGACGTGCCCCATTTACTTTTCAAGGTCTAGAAGCAAGATTGTCGGAGCAGAGCTAGACTCAGGAGACTACTCAGAGATGGAGCCCACAGAGGGCAGTCTTGTACAAATAATTCCCATGGATAGTTAGGGAGTGAGTAGTACCTTTGTACAGTATGAGTGAATACTTTTCCTTTTGGGTTCTTTAGGGGATTTTCTTGTTTACTACTTTTGTACTCAGTTCAGAGATGGTTTATGTAAATGATGTTTCGTTGTATACATAAAGTGGAATGTTTGGATTTTTATTTGTATTCACTTTCTATGTTAACTTTAGAGATGGAACTTTACTTGTACTTCCCAGCACGTGCATGGTGACCTGCAGATTCTTTTAGTCTCTTCTTTTCTCTCTTTCTACGTAACACTCGTTGGTTTGGAAATACCTGAGACGGATTCGTACTTTCCGGGTATCCTGAAAAACGAGGTATTACATTTGATGGCCCAAGCAGGTTTTGAACCTGCGACCTTCGCGTTATCAGCACGATGCTCTAACCAACTGAGCCATAAATATATACATATATATAACTATGTAAAATAAGTGTTTTTCTTCGTAAGGATACATGAAGCTTAGTTATAAACATATGTAGGGATAATTGTGTGTAACACTCATTATGTTGTGGGAATGGTTATAGTTAGTGTTTTGATAGTTGCATGTATCTTTAATGGATTATAATGATCTATAAATATGTGTAGTTGTGTACATCTTGGGTATATCTGAATATAATTCCATTTAGATAATTGTATATATGTTTGATCTAGGATCTATGTGTGTAATTGGATGAATAAAGTAAAGTATGTATATATATGAGTATTGTGTGTGTATTTATATTGGTGTTTGCAACTACAAAAATAAGTGCATCTATCTATGCTAAGTATGTAATAAGTTATATTCGGCTACTATATGTGTATGGTATAATAGGATATTTGAAGTAATATGAATACAGTATGTGAGTGCATTAGTGTATATGTTTACGTTTATATATTGGATATAGCTACATCACGTATACACTGTATGATATTGGATTGATAATATCATATTACCTACATGCTATAAAATTGGGTGAATATTTAATATGTATAATTATCTTAGTGTAATGATGTATGCAATAGAGAAAGGTAGATGGATAGAATTAGAGTATGAATGATATATCTTTGCATAGCCAGATATAGATGTGTGGTATTTGTATTCACATGTGTGGAGTCTCTATTATAATAAATGTATAACTGTGAATAACATTGCATATTCTATATGTAGATATATCACGTGAATATGATCTATATGCATATATTTGTATGGCTGAGTTGAGATGCATGGATACTAGGTATACACACACACACACACACACACACTAGAAATTGCCCATGACCTTGGTGCATGGAGCAAAAATAACCGCTAACGAACACGACCGCAATGCATGCACGGAACCGTGAAGGAGCGAAAAGCGTGGGTGTGCATGTCGGTAGCGTTGGATGGTAAAAGGGGAGCGAATGCACGGACACCCCCAAAAACCAACCCACACAATCAGGATTCGGGACCCACAATGGATTTTTCGATAAGTGCAAAAACGGGCGAAAATGAGAAGAGTGGTTATGTGTGAGTGTATAGTCATGGGGTTTTTGGTTTTTTTTATTGGGGGTGTGATTTTGGGTGTTTTGGGTTTGAGTGTGTTTTGGTGGATTGGGTGTTGTTTTGGGTTTTTTGAGTTTTGGTTTTAAGGAGGTTGTCTCATGTGGCGATGTGACATTGCCACATAGGAAAAATTCAAAAACATCCCTCAATTGTAATAAGGATTGGGGATGTGATTTTGGGTGTTTTAGGTTTGAGTGTGATTTGGTGGGTTGGGTGTGGTTTTGGGGTTTTTGGCTTTTGGTTTTAAGGAGGTTGTCCCATGTGGCGATGTGACAATGCCACATGGGACAAATTCAAAAACATCCCTCAATTGTAATAAGGATATATATATATATATGTGTATGTATGTATGTATGTATGTATATGTATGTATGTATGTATGTATGTATGTGTGTAAATATATGAATTTTGAGGGTAGTATACGTGTAGTGTATGTATCTATATAAGATACTTATAGTAATGTGTGTTTATATTAGAACTATATGGTAGGAAGACCCTTAGATATATCATTAGACTCCTAACCTAAGAAAGTCCGACGGCGGGCTTTATTTGAAGGTGTGTAGAATGTAATGATCCCAAAAATCATATACGGGTATTAATATGTTTTCTTGGTACGTATAAACCTGCATATAAATATTTGGGAGACTTTGTATATTTCCTTTAATTTTTGTAATCTTAAAATTATTTTTAATGAATTTTATGACATTTTTTGGAATTATTAAACGAGGTGTATATATGTAAATACTTGTATATATGAGTGTATTTGGTATATTAAAGAGTATAACTATTTTTTTCTAAAAACTTAAATTTTAAAAAAATTCCATAAGGGCCACCTCCACGTTTTGATGTGTCACTAACCTACTTAATCTCACATACCCTCTAGCCATGTGGCAATGTGAGAGGATTTTAGAGTTGAAGATGAGGATTAATGGGAGATTAAAAGGAAAATATTTTGAAGAAAAATCATAAAAAGAAAAGAAATTAGAAAGAAAGAAAAGAACCCATTTTCTCCCCTCTCACGCACAGCCTGAACCCCTCTCCTTCCATTGCTTCCATTCTTCAAGCCAAGGCCAAAGCATCACAACCGAACTAAAAGCCCTAGTGAACCACCATTAGCGCTCTTAGAAGCTTGAGGGGGAGTTAAGATTTCAGATGGTCTTCAAGGAGAAGAAGGGCCCCATAGATTGTAGAAGGACCAACTCAGGTAGGAACCTGACTGGATTAGATAGGAGTAGTGTTAGAATCGCGTAAGGTTTGCATTACTGTCACTGTCGAAATTGACAGCTGAAGAAACCACAGCCACGTGACCCATCACATAACCATGTGGTAGTTGTGTTGAGACCACATGACTAAATGAAGGTCGTGTGGTGGTCGTATGGCTGCTAGGAGAACCAAACGGTCGTCAAACGATCGTGTCTAGGAATTCTGGCCAATACGGCCATGTCGAGCCACGACACGATCGTGTCGTTCCCTGAAGTTCCACCCGCACCGTCTTAGATGTTGGCTTAAGTTCTAGACACGACACGGTCGTTTTGATTTGCACAACACGATCGTGTTGACCCTTTTACGCGTCGACATTGGCGTAGGAAGCATAATTGAGCGCTTCTCGATCCACACGGTCGTGTGGAACCCCCAAACGACCGCGTGATCGAGTTGGTTGAACCCGGGAGTCTTTCATGGCTGGTTGGAAGGTGAAATGGTCGTGTGGAAGGGTGACATGGTCGTGTGGAATTTTGACACGGCCGTGTGCCCACAAATGCTGCTGTATTTTATTTTTGCATTGTCCTGAAATATTCAAAAATTAACAAATCCTAGTAGATAACTCCAAATTTAATGATTCAAGATGTTTTGGAAAGGTCATGAAGTTAGATAAAACTATATAGAAGAAAGTAAAGCCTAATTTTGACTATTGATAGGTGTAAACCGATGATTTGTATCATAGTGTTAGTTTTATACTGATTTTACCACACCATGGTAAAAATGCCATAACTCTTACTACAAATCTCCAAATCCTATGATCTTGGACAATCTGGAAAGCCAACTAATTATCTACAACTTTAATGTTTAATTGAAAGATAAATAGAAGTTCCTTCACTCGAATGCATCGACTTGGACGCGTACGAGTCTACTAAGAACCTCGATCCCACACGGTCGTGTCAAGTAGTGAAACGATCGTGTGGTCGTGATGATTACTCTTTGCTCAATTAGCACCACACGGCCAAGTGGCTAGGACCACATGGCCGTGTACCCTTCCTGCTACCCTTTAGCCACCCCAGACCACACTGCCGTGTGGTCTTTGCCACACGTCCGTGTGGGTCGTTGTAATTAACTCTGCCTGAGCTACTCCACACGACCGTGTGGAGAGACCACATGGTCGTGTGACTTATTTCCCCCAGTATTGTTTGAACTTTGAACTATTATACTTTCTGCTATTTTCGTCATACTATTACCATACTTTGGATGTCAATCACATGATAATTTAAGAATCCATGTTGAAATGATGAATCACTTGATTACCATGTTATGTCCATGTTGAATTATGAAAGAGAAATCATATGATGTTGTTCATGTTACAAGTACATTTATGTTATGCAAGTTTCCATATGAATCTGAAAATGGCAATAAGACATGGTAATAAAGAACTATGATATATGGTATCGAGATCACCAATGTAAAGTAAATAATGATAATGAATGTATATGAAAGGATATCCACGTGTGATGTGAAAACCATAAAAATATAGAAGTACATGAAATGATGAAACGAGAGTAAGACGGTAGAAAGATTCTGTAGTCTTCAGTCCATTCTATAATGGGCGAAACTCTAGATGTGGGTTTTGGGGGACACGCGTAAAGAGTAGGTCTTAAGAAGCAGGCACAGATTGGCTTCCACTTGTACTCCTGAGCGAGGGAGTTGGCTAAGTGTGGATGCGACGTGATTCTCACTAGCGCTTCCGTAAGGGGGAGTTAGCTAGAGTTAGAGAGGCCGGTGGTATACTCGTGTTGCACCATTAGATAATTGATGGTTTTCTCCGTTTGTCCTGATAAAACCCGAGAATTGTCTCACTCCCTTAAGGGGGAGTTATGAGATGTCCTTCCAGTGCTTGTGTCGCTGGTTGAGGTATCACTTTTCATCCACCCTGGATGAAGTTCAGCTCCTTAAGTGTCCTATCATTTACACGGGTTCCCAAATGTATAACTAATAACTTAATGTAACTGTCTTCATTTCATAAATAATGTCAACTGATGTAAATTGTGTTTCACCATCTTTACTTTCAGCTCTTGATTATCTAAAAACTTAATAGTCATTATTTCTTAAATGCTTCTAACTTATATTAACATGCTTCCATGTTTACTTTCAGCAGTTATGTATTATAGTCATTCATGCATGGAACCTTTACTTTCGTTGACCACCTTTCTTAGATGGATAGACCGGTTCTAAAACTGAGTCCTACCTAGTTTAGTTAGGTATCCTACTGGGTTATGCGTTGACGTGCCCCATTTACTTTTCCAGGTCTAGAAGTAAGATTATCGGAGCAGAGCTAGACTCAGGAGACTACTCAGAGATGTAGCCCACAGAGGGTAGTCTTGTACAGATAATTCCCAGGGGTAGTTAAGGAGTGAGTAGTACCATTGTACAGTATGAGTGAATACATTTCGTTTTGGGTTCTTTGGGGGATTTTCTTGTTCACTACTTTTGTACTCAGTTCAGAGATGGTTAATGTTAATGATGTTTCATTGTATAAATAAAATGGAATGTTTGGTTTTGTATTTCTGTTTACTTCTCTATGTTAACTTTAGATATGGATCTTTACTTGTACTTTCCAGCACATGCGTGGTGACCTGCATATTCTTTTACTCTCTTCTTTTCTCTCTTTCTACGTAACACTCGTTGGTCTGGGAATACCTGAGATGGATTCGTACTTTTCGGGTATCCTGGAAAACGTAGCGTTACAATATAACTCTACGGACTTATCAATTTCTAACTACGTAGTTGCGGTGCCAATATTTTGTATCACCACGCTAGAATCTAGATCTGGTGCCAATATCTTGGATCACCGTACTAAACCAAGATTCGACGCCAATACCTTGGATCGCCTCCTCTAGCAATGATAAAGCCCTAGGAAATAGGGTTCAACCTAGCCTTAGCATGCAAATCTACTCAAGCATGGAGATAATCTGGCGAAAACAATACTAATCATCACAATCATAGAAAGATATACAATGGAATTAAAGAACAAAAATCAAATAGAAATACTTTGCTTAATGGAAGAAATCTGATACAAATCTCCAAGGAGGGGGCCTAGGGCATGACTCAATCTCTAAAACAATCTCCAAGAACCCTAAAAACTAACACTAGAACTAACCTAATCGCTTATTAGAATGAAAGAGGGGGGAACCCCCAAATGATGGCTGCCACTTCCCTTAAATCTTCCCACAAAACCTAGCCAAAAGCCCAAAAAATCCTAAGGAACCCCATCAAATTTGGGTTGAAACACAATATCAGTCGCAAACTTAAGTTATGGGACCAGACAGCTCAGATCGAGTAACTGATTTGGGGTAAATATTGCATATTTAACCCCCATTAGTGCCATTTTGTGTGTATATGATGCTTATTTGATCTCTAATATGATCGTATTTAGAATACTCTTAAATATTAGAGCAAACTCTTACTCTAGGCATAAAACAGCAATATATTGAGTAGTTCTGCCCATTTTGTGCTTTTCATACGAAGATCTCAGTCTCACGATTCCAACGACTATTTATTCATATTTTTCTGAGATCTATGCTAATTTCTATGATTTTTTGAATACAGAATACCATTTAAAGGAAGAAATACGGCCGAAATACGGCCTATAATATGAAATATGTCGCCGCCTTATGTATCCCGTGCCAGCGCCTGGACACATGGAATCATCTCCGAGCGTTCCCACTCAAGCCAACCGCCAGCAGAAGCGGCGACGCGGTGCGATCTCCCCCGTGAATCTTCCATCCAACGGCCCAGAAGAATTCGAGTTCGATCCGAACTCAACTGTGAATCAGATGCGGACTCATAAGAAGCAGGTGCATATCCGCTGTTCAGCAGACACATGCCAATCCCACATTAGGTCCTGCCTGAGATGGACGACGAAGGTTTGCAGCGGCCAGATGAAGCGGGTTTGAGTGAATTTGGATTCGTGTTTGGACCCATTAGCACTTGGAAACCCGCAATGCCAATATAAAAGTGTATTTTAGGGGTTTTGAGGGTATTCTTGGCGTATTGGAGGCTCTCTTGTGCGTATTTTTGCGTGAGTTTCTGGGGTTTGGAGACAGAGGCTATGGGCTCTTGCTGAAGGAGATCTAAGGCTTTTTGAGGAGTTTTGGTGATAGAATTCTAAATTTATAAATTGTATTTTGCCTATTTAACACGTATTTTGAGCTTTTGAACATGTATTTGCTTATGAATATGAGTTCTTTTCTCTCCATGCATGGCTAGTACCCTTATGTGTTGGTTGTGAAGTAGTTAGGGCTATGTGATCTATGAATTTAATGTCTTCTCGCCGTATTATCACGATATGTCAAGTATTTCATTGATTTCTATGCATAGAAATACCACAACCCTAGCGGGAATTCATGCTTAAATTCTTTATGAAATTACTAAATTGTTTGGTTACATATGGCGCTAATTGATACTCTTCATTGATATATCATCCGACGTTTTTATACCTTTTGCAGATAAAACGTCGTGTATCGATTTAGGTTAAATAATTGTTTCTAACCTTTTAGATCTAGATTCACACTCATACCGTGAGGATTCCGAGAGGATGATGTACCGCGAGGATACATCTATGTGCGCAAACTCGGAGGGACCCGAGAGGGCAATGATCTGCGTGGCTCATATATGAATCTTGATTGCAAACGTTATGAAACAATTGATTAACTTATAAAAGACATTAATATTCATTGATTGCAGACTTCTAACGAAATCACAACCGACACAAACTCCTCATTGCTTTCTTAGATCGACTTGCTTTCTTAGATCTACTTTCCCGTACTTGTTTTAGTATTACTTTTACGTTTGCCTTAAACCATCATCACGATTACTTCACTTTCGAAAGGTGATGGTTTCTCGTTGTTTTATTACTCTTTAGAGACTGATTCTTTTGGTTTGCAGATCGAATGTCCCGTGGGTTCGACACCTGAATCTCCAGGTTTACTACTTGATAGATCTCCTACACTTGGGAGTAGCACTCACATATTTCAAGACGAGTCAAGTTTTTGGCGCCGTTGCCAGGGACAGCTGTATCTTCAATCCATAATCTCAGTTTCTTTGGAGGAAAACTCGGTGAGATCTTTCCATCTTTTAGTTTAGGATTTTTACTTGCTTTTTATTGCATAAAAAGCACATAAAAACATAAAACATAAAACATAAAACATAAAACATAAAACATAAAAACATCTTTTTATGCTAGTTCATGTGGCATAGATCACCTACTTCACATAGATTAGTACGAACTGAAAATATGGTGAATAACGATGATGAGACACATATCACACCACCTGCACAAGAAAGGCATTTATTGGAAATTTATATGCCATCTAGGGTGGTGTCTGATTCATGAATAATTCTACCTGCTGATGCTCATAATGTTAATCTGAAGCCAGGTGTAATTTAACTCTTACCATCTTATCATGTCATTGAAAATGATAATCCTTATTTTCATATTAGAATTTTTGAAGAAGTATGCTCGACACAGTTGGATGAAAAAATTAGCTCTTATTCAGTTTATCTAAAATTATTTCCATTCTCTTTGAAAGATAAAGCAAAACATTGGTTAAATTCTTTGCCACATAGATCTATCTCTACTTGGTTACAATTGCAAACTGAGTTTCAAAAAAAATTCTTTTCTTTGCAGAGGACCCACGCCTTGAAGCGACAAATCATGTCCTTTTCGCAGAGGGAGAAGGAGTCGTACGACCAAGCATGGGAGAGATTCATGGACCCTTTGATCGCTTGTCCATACCATGGATACGAAAAAGGCCGTGATAGTGGATTCTTTTATAATGGCCTGCAGCCGCAAACTAGGCAATACATAGAGATGATGTGCAACGGCGAACTCTTTCAGAAAACTCATATGGAGGCATGGAATTACATGGAACCCATAGCGGAGCATGCAAAGAGATGAGAGTCTACTTCAGAGTTTGACAGATCAAAGCCAGTTCCACCATCTAGAGGAGGCATGCACTCCTCGAAGCCAAATGATGCAATAAGAGCACATGTGGATGCAGTACAGACACATCGGCTACAAGGCCTAGATTTGAGAGTGATGAAAGCAGTCAAAGCTGAACCTTTTTGCACCATTTTTACGCAGCCCACTCATGACACATCTGTTTTCCCTACGATCCCTGCTATGAAAGAGACTATAAGGAACCCACAAACTGAAGTGAATCGGGTGTCAAATCAAGGAGTAAATTCGAATACTTTCAACTCTCCTTGGAAGAATCACCTAAATTTGAGATGAAGACCACAGCAACCGGTGCAACAGACGACCACTCCTTACTTCCATCCGAATCATGCAAGCAATCAAGAGAAGGAGCAGAGCACTGATATCACTGTCATACTTCAACAAATGATGCAAATGCAAACTCAACAGCAACAACCGCTTCAACAACAATTTCTGTAGCAGTTTCAGCAGCTTCACGAAAACTTTTCTAAAAACTCTGCATCCTTAGAAAAAGGTAATTTACCAGCTTAATCTGTTGCGAATCCTAACATAAATCCCTCTTCTTTTTCAGGTGATAACATTAAACCATGCCAAGCGGTGACCACATTGCGTAGCGGGAGAGAAATCGAAAAGCCAGACCACCAAGGCATAAACAAGAAGCTGTGGAAACAGAAGAAGAACAAGTGCCACAAATTTTGCAAGATGAGGAGAAAGGTGCAGAAAAGGAGGAGGAAGCCAAAGAAAAAGAGGCAGAATCTTATTCACCTTCAGCTCCATTCCTACAGAGATTCCTTCCACCAACAAGAGATAAGTATCAAGTAGACATTATGGACATCTTCCAACAAGTAAAAATTAACATCCCTTTATTTGACGCGATAAATCAAATACCTGCTTATGCTAAGTTCTTGAAGGAGTTATGTACGGTTAAAAGGAAATGTAACGTTAAAAAGAAAGCCTTTCTCACAGAACAAGTAAGCTCTATTATTCAACATAATACCCCACCCAAATTCAAAGATCCAGGTAAGCCTACTATTACTTGTACTATTGGCACTAAAAGGATAGGGCAAGCTTCACTTGATTTGGGTTCGAGCGTTAACATATTGCCTTATACCATTTTCTTGCAGCTAGGTTTGGGGGAGTTGAAGAAAACACCAATTATACTTCAGTTGGCAGACAGATCGGTGAAGATACCAAGAGGGTGTGTTGAGGTTGTTCTGGTTTAAGTGGATAAGTTCTTTTACCCCGTCGATTTCATTGTGCTTGACTGTCAAGGGTCTTAAACCGGTAACTCTACTCCAATTATTTTAGGACGACCTTTCCTTAAGACTAGAAACGCTATAATAAATTGTAGGAGTAGAAATTTGCAAATCACATTTGGAAACATGACATTAGACCTGAATATTTTCAATGCTTATAAGTTTCCGTCATCAATAGTGGAGGAGCCAGAAGAGGTAAATTTAATTGACACTATGATTGATGCGCACTTTGAAAAATAGCATGAACACATGCCTATGATTGATTATGATTATGATTTGGATTGGTGCGACAAAGAGGTCAACTCGTTCTTTATTTTACATTTTTTGGATCGTATCTCTAGTACGCTCTTTTCAACATTGAGGACAATGTTTGTCTTTAAGGTGATCATATTATACTTTTTGTTAGGATTTCCTGATTTTTTATCTTAGTTTTTTAAATAATAAAATAAATAAAATGATAGAAGAATAAATCACCATCACCCATCATCTAACCTTCATCTGCGCCCTTTTTAAAAAAAGTGTCACTTTATCGGATGGTTATGCATTAATGACATTCTAAAAATTATTTATGGCTTGAATTAATTATTTTTTTTCTTCATGGAATTAATCATTAATATGCATCTTATGAAAAGTTTCAATTTTTATGGCTAATATCTCGAAATGGTTTGAATTAATTTCATGCAAGCCGTTGTGATGCATAAGTTTAAGGTATACATGATTAATATGATTAATTTTCTTTTTGAAGAGGAATTTGGCCATAAATATATCCTGAAATTTGAGTCTAATGAATGTGTGTTGAGTTGCTAAAAATGAGAAAAAGAATAAAGTGTACCTTTCCCTTGAGTTTATCAAGTAGCCGGGTCTTCGTGCCTCAGGAAGTGTTGGAGATTCACGTCGAAAGATGGATGAATGGGAAGAGCATTAAAAAGAGATAATAAAAACTTAGATGTTTCGGGTTATTAAGTTCGAGGGGTTCTTCTAAGCCTAATACCCGAAGGTCCTCTGGCCTAGGAGTCACTAACTGAAAACTCGTTACGTGGATCATTCTAATTCATGAAAAGAAAAAAAAGAGAAAAAAATATGGCAAACTCAACACCCATGAATCAGATGATTTTTAAATAGTGCTGATTCCTTGGAAATTAGAAAATTATGAATTGATGTCGTGTTATACTTTAGCCTATGCAAAACGATGCTTGTATGATATGTATTTAAACTAGATTAGAGAAAATGTCATGGATTTGATCTCATTCATAATTGTGTATATTCGTGGTAAATATTATGATGGAAAGTGCGTTATTGAGCCAAGCCTTAGAAAATTGGAAGGATTTAATATTTTTCTAAATATCTGATTTAGTCGCTCTTTTTGCTAGAGACTAGCAAAATGCTAGTTGGGGGTGTGATTTAGGGTAAATATTACATATTTAACCCCCCAATTAGTGCCTTTTTGTGTGTATATGATGCTTATTTGATCTTTAATATGATCGTATTCAGAATACTCTTAACTTAGAGCAAACTCTTACTCTGCGCATAAAATAGTAATATATTGAGTATTTCTGCCCTTTTAGTATTTTTCATACGTATCTGAGTCTCACGATTCCAACAACTATTTATTCATATTTTTTTAGATCTGTGCTAATTTCTATGATTTTTTGAATGCAGAATACCATTTAAAGGGAGAAATACGGCCGAAATACGGCCTAAAAACGAAATACGTCGCCTATCCCGCTCCAGCGCATAGACACGTGGCATCATCTCCGAGCGTTCCTGCTCAATCCAATGCGCCAGTGGAAGTGGCGACACGGCGCAATCTCCCCCGTCAATCTTCCATCTGACGGCCCAGACGAATCCGAGTTCGATCCGAACTCAATTGTGAAGCGGATGCAGACTCCGGGAAGAAACGTGCGCGGATCCACTGTTCAGCAGACACGTGTCAATCCCACATTAGATCCTTCCTGAGATGGACGACAGAGGTTTGCAGCGGCCAGATGAAGCGGGTTTGAGAGCATTTGGATTTGGGTTTGGACCCGTTAGCACTTGGAAACCCGCAATGCCAATATAAAAGCACATTTTAGGGGTGTTAGGGTATCTTGGCGTATTGGAGGCTCTCTTGTGCGTATTTTTGCGTGAGTTTCTCGGGCTTTGGAGACAGAGGCTAGGGGCTCATGCTGACGTAGGGATGGCAGTAATGGCCTGACCCAACTGGCCCGATCCGCCCCGACCCGGGTTTGACCCGTCCCGCCCCAGCCCGCAGACGGGTCAGGGCAAGCTTGGGCTTCGTACGCGGCCGCCCCGGCCCGGCCCGTCCCGATAAACTATAGAAGTTCTAAAAACCTTACTATTTTGATGCGGACCATGCGGCCAGTCCATAACCCATAACTCATACTCTGTTCCTCTATTCTTCCAATTGAGCCAATTCCCAATTCCAAATTAGCAAATATATCAATAATTCTCCCAATTTTGAAATACAAATTTTGTTTTGGATTCATAGGGATGGTAGTAATGACCTAACCCGACCGGCCCGACCCGGCCCGACCCAGTTTTGGTAAGAAGTTACCCGCCCCACCTCGGACCGAGACCCGACCCGACCCGACCCATAGACGGGACGGGGCAAGCTTGGGTAGTTAAATACCCGCCACACCCCGCAATATTGCCATTCCTATGCTGACGGAGATCTAAGGCTTTTTGAGGAGTTTTGGTGATAGAAATCTAAACTTATACCTTGTATTTTGCGTATTTAACACGTATTTTGAGCTTTTGAACATGTATTTGCTTATGAATATGAGTTCTTTTCTCTCCATGCGTGGCTAGTACCCTTATATGTTGGTTTTGAAGTAGTTAGGGCTATGTGATCTCTGAATTTATTGTCTTCTCGCCGTATTGTCACGATATGTCAAGTATTTCATTGATTTCTATGCGTATTCTTTGTGATATGATCTTTACAGACATACCACAACCCTAGCGGGAATTCATGGTTAAATTCATTATGAAATTAATGAATTGCTTGGTTACATATGGTGCTAATTGATACTCTTCATTGCTATATCCTCCGATGTTTTTATACCTTTGCCGGATAAAATGTCGTGTATTGATTTAGGTTAAATAATTGTTTCTAATGTTATAGATCTAGATTCACACACCTACCGTGAGGATTTCGAGAGGATGATGTACAGTGAGGATACATCTATGTGTGCAAACCCGAGAGGGACCCGAGAGGGCGACGATCTGCGAGGCTCATCTATGAATCTTAATTGCAAACATTACGAAACAATTGATTAACCCCTAAAAGACATTAATATTCATTGATTGCAGACTCCTAACGAAATCTTGATTGCAAACGTTGTTTTATTACTCTTTATAGACTGATTCTTTTGCTTTGCAGATCGACTGTATCGTGGATTCGATACCTGACTCTCTAGGTTTACTACTTGATCGATCTCCTACACTTGGGAGTAGCGCTTGCATATTTCGAGACGAGTCAGTAACTTGGTACTCGGTCCGAGTAGCTACAGTTGAAAATTTCGATGTTTTGGAAATTTGGCCACTCGGTCATAGTACGGTTGCACTCGGTCCGAGTGGCCATCAGTTCTGTCCGTGTGTAAATTTCAGCACTACACTGCCATCTTGTAAAAATTCCAAAAATTTCATCCTACCTCCGTTTCGCATGTTCTTTACAGCGTTGGAACCGTAATGAAGTCTGCTATCCATGACAAATATCAGAAAAATACTTTGCCCACTTGCATGATAGCAGAACTTAAAAGAGTGAGAGGATGTCTTGAAATCTGTCCGCTTTACCTCACTCGACCGAGTGGCCTTCGCGCTCGGTCCGAGCGGCCTAGGTGGCACATGAAGTGTGATGCAGCTGCAACTCTTTCTCTTCTTCTTCTTTCCTCTTCAATCTCCTTCCATGTCCTTCTTCTCTAGTACCTCAAACATGCCTTCACGAGTCTTCATGGTGCTTCTGCATCACCGATTATCCCCTTGACTCCAAATTGCTCCAATATTGCTCCAAATCTCTGAAATACAACAAAACGCTCTCAAAGCCAAATAATCCCAAATAGTTGTATAAAAGCGTATAAATTGAGGAATTGGAGGGTGAAATACGTCATGGAAATATGCAATTAATCATGCAAAATAGGAGCATATCAAAATCCCCCAAGCTTACCTCTTGCTTAAAAGTTCACCGGGAGACAAAAATAATAAAATAAATGAAACCAACGAATAGAATTGACAAGATCATTTTCTTATCTCATGTAGCATACACAATATCAATTGAGCAATAAATAAGCATGCATATACACACTTATCATACTAGTCTAACATCATGTATATATCATGGATTTTCAAGGAAGTGTAGAGAACTTAACAACATGAAATTAGAGAAGAAATCCTATCATAGCCTACCAGACAATATACTCCATCCATAGAATTTAAATTTCGCGATTTTCTTTCTAAAAGAAAGACGCGGTATCATTTTTTAGAGCGGATTTCTCCCTTGACTCTCTCAATTTCTTTGTTCACAAGTATGGAATTTTCTCCCAGAGTTGTGGAACTGACGACTCTATTAGAAAGTATAATGACCAACTTTTACATGAATTTTCAAGTGGATGAGATCGATCGAGTGGTCTCAGTTGGAGATGTGATTGCACGTGTTTATGGATTGAACGAGATTCAACCTGGAGAAATGGTTGAATTTGCCAGCAGTGTGAAAGGAATAGCCTTGAATCTTGAGAATGAGAATGTAGGTATTGTTGTCTTTGGTAGTGATACTGCTATTAAAGAAGGAGATCTTGTCAAGCGCACTGGATCTATTGTGGATGTTCCAACAATGGATTCTCTATCTAGCGTAAATGTATCATGCCAAGCATGCAAGATATAAATTTGTTGATCATGAAATGAAATAGTGAAATCAATTGAAGTTAGGAAGTTACCACACTAGACTTTTTCTCGAATCCTAGAAAAGCTTCAACTTTGCCATGTCTTCATTCTAAATAGAAATTGGGGTGAAGATATGGGATATTCCTATTTTTGGCTTTCTTTTTTTTTCTTTATATACACGAGATGAACTCAATATATACAAAAGGCAGCCTACGCATCCCAGACCAGACGATCTTAGGGTTTCGTGTTACGAAGAACCCATCAGACTTTTATTTAGGAATTTTTGAATCTTTGAATTTTTGGGGTTTTTGCAAACTCACATAAACGTGATGGAATGCAAAGCATGAACAAAGATCATTATTAGCAATATACAAAAGAAAAAAAGAAAAAAAGAAAAAGATAGAATTCAGGACATGACTTAGTATCAGAATTTCTAATCAACGCTACTCAAGTGTCGTGGGTTATCCAAATTCTTTTGAATTACTATTCATTCATGAAACATACTTAGTTATCACTCAAATCAGTGAAATAATTCATTCATTTTCATATTTAATTCATGTAAATCTTTTTAACTGTTTCGAGAATATACATTGTGGAAAATGAAATCAACTATGGAAAAGCATATTGAACGAGCAATCTAATCAAGGAAATAGCTCTAAATCAATCAGCTTAAGTTCAAAATAAAATCCATCATACAAATATTAAAACGAAGCATATAAGACCATGAAAAATGCCACGTGTGTGGGGGAAGAAAATCAGTCAAGTGTGCGTGGCCAAATAGTGCAACCATTGGAAAATCCTTTCTAGTCTAGAAGAGAAAAGAAAAAGAGAAAATAAAAACAAGCACACAATATGATGCATGAACACACACAAAAGGAAAATAAGATGAAAATTGAAAAATTGAATTGTTTTTTGAAAAAATCCTTAAAAAATCCTAAAAATAAAGTAAAAATGCAACTAATGCAACTAGATGGCATGGAAATGCACTCCCCCAAGCTTAAACTACACATTGTCCTCAATGTGATCATAATAAAGAATAATGAAGGACAACGATGAAAATATATAGGGGGTGAATGAAAAATGATGACATGAAATCCTAATGCAACTACATACGCATGCAATGATGCATGAGAGCGGCTTCTCCCAAGCTAAAACCAAACAATCTTGTTCAAAAGACTCGATCAATAAATAATCAAGTCGATTGAATGAGCAAGTAAGTTTTCACTTAGAAAGAAGTGCTCTATGGGTGATGAGCAAAATAGTGAGGCATAAATAATGTGGGGAAGGCAATCAATATATCATAGAAAGGGTTGGGGTGAATAAAAATATAACCGACACATCATAAGGGTGAATTATTCAAATTAACTAAGAAAGCAGTAAATCTATACGGTCCTCTCGCTGTCGAGAGGATTCGAAATTATTGAAAGCAATAAAAAAACTACACTACTGGATTGATGTCAACCATTCAAATGGTGGATCCAGAATGTACAACGGTGAATCCAGCTGTCCTACTAGCACCTTCCATGGCTCTGCTAGCTGCGTGTCTCCATGGACTCCAACGAACTCCAACGATGCATCCCCAAGCATTCCTCCAAGGATGCCACATGTACCCTGAAAGGAACGGAATGCATTTGTCCGTTGTGAAAGATTTGTCCCCTGAACAGATGTTTCCTAAAGAGGTCATCAATATAAATATTTAAAATTAAGGATGGTTGACAACACTTCCCTGGAAATAAATATCTACTCTCAAGATCCATGTCTGCTCTCTCCCCGCTGTCCTCTCCAAGCTCATCAGTAGCTCCTGATCAAATGTATACGTCACATCATCATGCGACTCCTCGCCGTCCTCGTCAGGTTCTTCAAGCAGGATCACGCCCAAGCATACCTCCGGTCCATAATTGTAAGTGTGCTGCAATAGGTATGATGTGTCAAAAAGATCTGAATCAAAATAAATATCAAATGGAATACATGATTCAGAAATGCAGTGGGTAAAGAGGTCTCCCTGAGTGGGAGCAATAAGCTTGGGTGGGTGGTGCTCGGTCACATTGAATGGTGGAGGTGGCTGCGAAAGCTTAACTAGATATGGGCAATGCTCGTGCTCCATGTGAATATCTGTAGCCTTGTCCCGAATAATGTCCTCCTCAATGGTCTGCTTCGGCTCCGCTAACACGGCCTCCTCAACAATGTACACTGGTGCTACAGGCTGCCCTAACTCATGTGGCTAGCAGGGGGAGCGATGACAGTACATACTATCTGCAGTGATACTTCCCAAGTGTCTCATCGTGGTTGTCTCATCAGAGGTAGCTGCATTAGTGCCAGGTGCCGTTGTCTCATCAGAAGTGTCAATATCGAAATGTAGAGTATCTCCCCCATGCTGAACGTGAACGTCCTCCTCAATTGTACCTATAGCTGAGACACGATTCATGATGAAATTTAAAAGCTCGGACTCATCTGCAGTAGCGTAACTTGCCTTGAGGGCCAATGAACCGGTAGTGCGAGTTGCTTCTAACATGCGCTCCAAAGCTGTTGTGTAAAATAGATCATCGAAGGTTGAAACTTGCATCCTTCTCAAGAACTCCAATGAAGGTCCATGTAGTCCACTAGTGAAGTAGCCAAAGATCCTTGGATTGTCATACCCATGGTCGGTCACTTTTTGCAATAAGCTATCGAACCTGTCCAAGGCCCTACAGAAGCATTCTCCTTTGGCCTACTTGAATGTGGCAATCTTAGCTTGGTGCAAATAGTATTGTATATTGGACATCTTCAATCTAATTGGGGTGCTATTGTTGCACTGAAAATGTACCTGATCACTCAAGGATAAATAACCTGGAGAAGAATGTCAGTGGCACAAGAGAGGTAAAGATAATCAATCTAATTTATACGCAGTGTAATCAACCTAATTGTGATAAACTGGTACTCAAATAAAAACCTCCTCGGCAATGGTGCCAATTTGATTGACATGAGGATATGCACCCCCAACAAGGTATGCACACCCTCACCCCCAAGTGCAAGGGTGTCAATGCAGAATAATCTCGGTGCGTACGGGGTCGAATCCACAGGGAGGTGATTTCTGAATATCAGTCAATTCCTAGGTCGGTTTGACCGCGGGTTAATTGGGTGGAGATGGATTGCAGAATGTCGTAATGGCGATGGATATGAATGTCAAGAGCGTTACAATCGGCTAAGTACAACCTATCTACTCCACAATGATAACAATGATGATGAAGATACTAGGTGTCAGCATCCCCACTACAGCTTTGGGCTAAGAAATTAAATCATACATATCTAGACATTGATTCGTCCGACGAGTCGACCATATGTTGTGTGGGATCTTTACTGGTGCCATTGTAGATCACCGCATAAGCGATATAAAGGTGTAACCGAGACTAAGGTTTGTGCCACGATCGTGGATCGCCGCACCTAGAGGACGACGTTACAACTCTATTTGGATGTGTGAGGACTTCTTAGGACTAGTGCCACTATCGTGGATCACAGTGTCCATCGAATTCCAACACCCCTGTGGGTAATCGATCACAATATAACTCTACAGACTTTTCAATTTCTAGCTACGTAGTATCGGTGCTAATATCTTAGATCACCATGCTACATCTAGATCCGGTGCCAATATCTTGGATCACCATCACTAAACCAAGATTCGACGCCAATACCATGGAATCACCTCGTCTAGCAAAGATAAAGCCCTAGGCAATAGGGTTCAACCTAGCCTTAGCATGCAAATCTACTCAAGCATGGAGATAATCATAGCAAAAACAATATTAATCATCACAATCATGAAATATATACAATGGAATCAAAGAACAAAAATCAAATAGAAATACTTAGCTTAATGGAAGAAATCTGATACAAATCTCCAAGGATGGGGGCCTAGGGCATGTCCCAATCTCCAAAACAATATCCAAGAGCCCTAAAAACTAACCCTAGAACTAACCAAATCCCTTATTAGAATGAAAGAGGGGGGAAACCCCCAAATGGTGGTTGCCACTTCCCTTAAATATATCCCACGAACCCTAGCCAAAAAGCCTATAAAATCCCAAGGAAACCCATTAAATTTGGGTTGAAACCCAATATCAGCCGCAAACTTAAGTTGTGGGACCAGACAGCTCGGACCGAGTAGCCTGGCACTTGGTCCGAATAGCTACAGTCGAAAATTTCGATGTTATGGAAAGTTGGCCACTCGATCCGAGTACGATTGCACTTGGTCCGAGTGGCCATCAGTTCTGTTCGAGTGCAAATTCCAGCATTGCACTACCATCTTGTAAAAATTCCATAGACTTCACCAGACCACCGTTTTGCACGTTCTTGGCGACGTTGGAACCGTCATGAAGTATACTATCCATGAAAAATATCAGAAAAATACTTTGCACATTTTCATGATAGCAGAACTTAAAAGAGAGAGGATGTCCTGAAATCTTGCCGCTTTACCTCACTCGACCGAGTGGCCTTCGCGCTCGGTGTGGGCGACCTGGGTGGCACATGAAGTGTGCTACAGCGGCAACTTTTTATCTTCTTCTTATTTCCTCTTCAATCTCCTTCCATGGCTTTCTTCTCTAGCACCTCAACCATGCCTTCATGAGTCTTCATGGTGTTCCCGCATCGTCGATCATCCACTTGACTCCAAATTGCTCCAATATCGCTCCAAATCCCTGAAATACAACAAAACGATCTTAAAGCCAAATAGTCTTAAATAGTTGTATAAAAGCATATAAAATGAGGAATTGGAGGGTGAAGTGCGTCATGGAAATATGCGACTAATCATGCAAGATAGGAGCATATCAGGTACTAACATATTCATTTCAAGTTTGTATAGGATTATTTTATAGCCATGAAGATAGAATGCATCGAATTGCTAATATGAAGTACTTAGAAGCCATGTTTCAGGAATCTATTTTAGAGTCAAGGAATGGAGCAAATGATGGCTCAACCAAGGACTCAAGATCAAGACTTTGATGGCTCAAGTCAATGAAAAAAGATCAAGAGCTTGAGATGCGTGTTCGTGTAAGTTATGAACTTAGAATGTCAAATACCATGTATATTCATTACACACACAAAAATTCTCGAAAAATAGTTTTTAAATGTAGTTAAATATATAATAGGTTAATATAATTTTTATAAAATATTTTAAAGTATTTTCTAGTAGAAAAACTCCAGTATCCAGAAATAGCCGACTGTCTGAAACAGATAACCGACTACTGTCAGGAAAATTTTACTCAGAACTCTTGGGGTTTTAAATAGCCGACTATTATTTTTGATTAGCCGACTATCTGGATAGATAGCCATTAACCAAAATAGCCAACTATCTGGGTAAACTTTCAGCATTTTTGGAAACTCGATTTCAAATTTTGAGAGCAGTTAATTAGCCGTTTGAGGAGATTTTTGAGTTGATTTTGTGCTATTCTTTGCTATATAAATAGCCAAGCCTTCAGAGGTTTTTACACATCAATATTATTCATTTTAAAACCATTCTATTGCTCAAAAGTTCTCAAAGCTTTCTAATTTTTTGAAAGTCTTCTTAGGCCTTTGACTTAAATTCTTTTGTGCTCAATTTTCAGATATTCTTCTTTGCTATTTCTGGTCTTATCAAAACTTGATTTAATGTCCAATGTTTATAGCTTTTTATTTTTGAGATTCAAACATCAAGTTTCTTATTTTTTTGATCTTTGTATTCTTCACTTATAAGTTTTCAAAGACCAAGTCTTGATTATTGATCCTAAAGCCCAAGTGCAATTATTTTTGAGATTCAATTTGAAGTTATTTCTTTTGATCAATTTTGTGCTTACATATATCTTCTAATTTGATCAAAAGAATTTTTCGATTTCTCTTTGCCATGATATTCACTTATATATTAATTGGCTATAGGAATCTTGTATTCTCATTTTTCATATATTTTATAAAGTCTTTGAAGAAGACTTGGAAGTTGTAATTTCTGCGTGTAAGGCAAGGTGTTGTGTTGTAATTGGAAAATCATAGTTAGGTTGTAACTAGGCGTTGGAAATTCCTAGCAGGTGGAGATAGGTGGTTGTACGAGGTCCTCTTCGTTGAGTTGAGGCAAGGTTGCTCTCGGTTGAGAGCTAGTGGATCGATTACTGGATGTAGACCAAGATTGGACCGAACCAGGGTAAAAGCTGTTGCTCTCATTTTATACTTGCTTGCAACTTTTTATTTCTGATGTAACAAATTCTTTACAAGCATGTAAGATTGTGTTGATTAAGTACAAATTGAGGTAACTCTCATTTGAGACTTAGGTAACGAATAGAAGGGTTTAATTTACACAAAGAATTTTATTAATTTACTCACAACACTATTCAAGCCCCTTCTAGTGTTATCTGTCATCCACAGGATCCCACAAGTAGGAGCGAGGTGAAAGCATGTAAACGGATAGGCCCAGTAAAAATCCTAAGTCATCCTTGTACTATACGCGGATGATATTCTTTTAATAAGGATCAACATAGAGATGTTGAACTCTGTCAAAAGGATGGCTGTCGAATAAATTCTCTATGAAAGACTTGGGAGAAGCGTCATTTATACTTTGTGTGAAGATCTATAGAGATAGATTTAAAATGATGCTATGTCTCTCTCAGTCCAGGTACATTGATATCGTGCTAAAATGGTTTAGCATGGTAAGGGTGGTTTCGAACCCGCCAATCATGGTCTAACTCTTTCTAAGAAGATGTTTTCAATGGATGACTTGGAGAGAGATAACATGAGATGATCACATATGTTTCGACAGTTGGATCTTTCACGAGATGTACTAGACTAGATGTCTCTTTTGCACTTATTGCAATGAAACGATATCTATCTGACCCTGGAGAAGGACACTAGAAAGCGATCATGACAAATCTCAAGTACTTGCGAAGAACTAGAGATTTGGTCAAGGAACCGAGGCTGTAAAGACATTCTTCGTTGATATCACTTCATATTGTTGGAACTTGGTATTTTCCATCCTCTCTTCCATAAAGTTTTGATGTGACAAATCAATATATTTCATGTTACTAACTTTATCTATGCAGATGTGCAGCTACAACGCAAATTCATTCACATCACGCATTTGATCAAAGTACAAGGATCCTCTGCAAAAACAACATTGCTACTCAAATTACGTGTGAAACACGTATCTACGGAATGATGTAATTTTTACTTTTTAGATAGCTTCAGGGCCTTGGATATATCTTATCATATATCCCTAAAGCTCAAATCTACATCATCTCCTAACTCATTTCGATCCTAAGTCAAAATTCGTATTTTTAAGTATTAGCCTACTAGGATTTTTCCTAGCCTACCAAAACAGTTATATTTTGACTTGATACTTTCAGAAAAGGATCTATCCGTTGTCTATTTCACGTCACCAAAATTTTGTGACCGTTTGTTACCATTTCACATATCGCATGCTACGAATTTTCCTAGCATGCCAAAATGCTTTTGGGACTGAAATTTTCCAGAACAGTTTCTGACCGTTCTCCAACGTTCCTCTCAGTTTCTGAACGTTGTACAACGTCTCTTTTAGAGACGTTCACAACCGTTTCTAAAACATTTAAAAGGAGGGGTACACCCTCTCATTTTCCACACACTTTCCTCTTCTTTATTCTGATTTTGTTGAAAGCAAGTCATTAATTTTCTTAAGTCATTCTGCCATTAGTTGTTCTTTTCTTATTTGTAAGAAGAAATCATTAGATTTCTCTCTTCATTTAAGAACGGAAGAACTTGGATTTTCAACATCACTTTTGGAAAGTTGTTAGTGTTCATAATTGCAAGAAGATATCAATAGATCTCTTTCTTCTTTTATGAACCAGAGAACTTCAAGTGTTGCGCTTCATTACATATCTTTTACATCTTGAAGTTCATCTTCTAAACACCATCCTTGAATTCATTCTCTGAAATTTATAACAAGGCTATAGGTGTTTTCTATTTCTTATTTAACAGGTTGGAATCTCTGTTTAGAGATTGTACAAAGTTTGGGACACGGGGAGTGTCGCCATTTTTGTAAGTTCGTGCTTGCGGGGCAAGTGATTATAGTGAATTGAAAATCTCTACGGGGTAGAGGACTGGAGTAGGATCACAAGGATCTGAACCAGGATAAATCTCTGTGTTTGCGATTGGTTTAATTTTCAGCACTTGTCATTTTATTTCTGTGCCATCTTTGCAAATATTACTAACATTTTATTTGCGACAAATTTTTTAATATACACTATTCACCACCCCTCTAGTGTATTGATCCTTACAGGCTAAAATTACATTTGGTATCAGAGCAAGGTTAAGATGGCAGCAAGTTCCTCAAACATGAACGCAGTTCCACACAACTACAATCAGCATCCTGAAGGGCACTCTCAAATTCGTCCTCCTCTATTTGATGGTTCAAATTACTCATATTGGAAAATACGAATGGAGATTCATCTCCAAAGTATGAATTATGAGATTTGGGACATCGTAGAGTCAGGATACGAAAAGCCAACAATTCCTGTTGCTGATTGGACCACCAACGACAAAGCTGCAAAAACCAACATCTCAAAGGCCATGAATGCTTTATTTTTTGCTATGGATAAACATGAGTTTAATCGAGTATCTCAGGCCAAAAGTGCTAAGGAAATTTGGCATATACTTGAGGTAACTCATGAAGGAACCAGTAAAGTGAAGGAAACCAAGATTTCCGTTTTGGTTCACAAATTCGAGTTGTTCAAGATAAAGGACCAAGAGACAATTGGAGAAATGAACACCAGGTTTACTAATATTATAAATTCTTTAAATGCTCTTGGAAAAACTTACACTTCTCTTGAACAGGTTCGCAAAATTCTTAAAGCTTTATGACGTGCGTTTATATTTCATATATTCACGCACGTTTTCTTTTGTGTTTCTCCGTGTTTTTCCGCCGTCTTTTATTCGTTTTCTTGTATTTTCTCGTTTTCTTTCACTTTGCTTTGTTTATCCATGTTTGCAGGAGATTGACCGTGTAGGGGACGTTTAACGACGATATCTCAAGTCCCCGGAGCAACGGGAGGAGTCGCGCGTGATCCAGGGGGTCATACGCCAAAGAATACATCTTTCAGCCCCTCACCCGGTCGGTTGGTTATCTCCAACAGATCGGGTGATGCACGCGTGCACCACCCGGTCTCAGTCGGAGCTCACATGGAAGTCACCCGACCGGTTCACAGACCGGTTCAGCGGGGGCCTGTTCTCTGTCTTTTCGAGCAAAATGCCAACCGATCGGGTGAGTCTCACCCGATCGGTTCATCTGTAGCTGAAGATGAGGAGCTGATGACACGGGCACCAAACCGATCGCTTCACCCGACGGCGCCAAGATCCAACCGGTCACTCAAGAACTCACCCGACCGGTTCATATGACCGGGTGAAAGCTCGCCGTTTTCTGTTATTATTTTGTAACTGATCAACCGATCAGTTGACATGTCAACCGATCAGGTGATGCGAGAGTCTATAAATAGAACCCCTAGGGTTCCAGAAACGGAGAGCTGCTAGTTTTTTACTGTTTTCTCCTATTGTGACGGCTGTAATTGTTACTCTTTTGTAAGTTTTCAGATCTTTCTCAAATTTTAGTATTGTCTTATCTACTCTATTACTTCCGCATTCCAATTGTCCGATTATGATTCCAACGGTTAATTTTTATTTAGATCGCTTTTTAATGGATTTTTGTGAGTAGTTTCCAAATCTGGGATTTTGGTGGAAACCCCTTCGGGGGCTCTTCCCGATGCGTCCATAGGGTTAGGAAATCGATAGGGATTAGGAATCTAACGGTCACGCGGGGTGTTTCATTGTCATCGGCGGGAAAAAGACCGCCTTTGACCGTTGGGCCAAGGGGGAATAAACTTGGCGGTTGACTCCCTAGCCATAGCTCACGCCCATAGCGTAGACGTCGAATCCTAGCACGCGGGAGCGACAGGATGAGACGTTGGGAGTTATCGCTGCGAGCTTAGTGCTCCCGGGATCGATCAGTGTTAATGGACACGGGAGTGCCCACTGATCGAATCCAGGAAGTCCGGTGTATCATCCTGGGCACCGACCGGAATATCGGGCCCATGGGATGCCGGTACCACTTTCAGAGGCAACGTCCCACCATTAGACCCTAATTCCGATCGCTATCCATACCCGTAGGCCGTATCGGCGAGAGTCACTCATCGGAGTGGAAACCAAAGTCCCGGGTTTATTTTCTTGTTGTTCATACCCTTTATTTCCTTCCGTGACAACCATCTACCGATTCGGGCTAGCTCGCCCTCGGGGTGATTTTGGTCCTACTTGACCCAAGCATAACCTCGCCTCCCTGTGTTTGACCCCCAAGCCACACTACAACACCGTGCGCTTGCGGTTACAAATTTCTAAACCCCAACGCAGGTCCCCCGGCCATTTGCGGATAGCAAGCCGGGGTGCACGTCACTTTAACTCCAGTATGGCGTCCAAAGATCACCGCTATTGAGGAAGCCAATGATCTTTCCACATTAACTATGGAAGATCTTATTGGTAACTTAATGGCCCATGAAGTTACATTACAAGATGAGAAAGAAGAATCAGATCAGAAGAAGAAAGTACTTGCCTTCAATGCAACATCAGATAATGAAGATTCAGATGATGATATGGCATTTTTTGCCAAAAACTTCAGAAAATTCTTTCAGAAAGATAAGTATAATAATTTTAAATCTAAGAATACTGATTCTTCTCTTTGCTTTAATTGCAATAAGCCAGGACATATGAAGAAAGACTGTCCACTTCTCAAAGCAAAGTTCAAAACTTCTAACAATGATCAATCCAGAAGAGAAAGGAGGTTTGACAAAATGAAAAAGGCATTTGCAGCAACATGGGATGATTCTTCAGATGATGAAGATGATGATCTAAATAAAAATGCCAACATGTGCTTTATGGCACAAGATGATGAAGATGAGGTAAGTTCTTTTAATAACGAAGAATTACTTGATGCATTAAAAGATCTCTATTCTCGTTTCAAAAAATTGAATAATCAACATAAATCATTGAAACAGAATAATGATGATCTCCTTTCTAAATATCAAGAATTATCATCTTCTAAAAACATTGAAAATACTTCTTCTCAAGTTTTGGATCTTAGTAAAGAGAATGATATTCTCAAAACTAAGAATTTTGAATTACATACACAAATATCCGAAATGGATAAACGTATTTCATCACTAAAGATGAAATACGACGAGATGTCATCCAATGTTAATAAATTTAACAAAGGAAAGACTAATCTCGATGATTTGCTTAAAATTCAATATCCAGCAAATCAAAGACAAGGACTGGGATATTCCAAAAAGGATATACCCAAGACTTATAACACTTCTTTCTCGTGTGGTAAAACAACTTTTGTTAAACCACAAAAGAAGAATCATGCATTTATTTACACGAAGAAAGTAAACATTCCTACTTCTTCTTCACAAAGAAATGTTACTAACATTTCAAAAACATTTCCTAGGAAACCTACTACAATTAGTATATGGGTTCCTAAGAATTCATGTTTAAAAGTTAGAAATAGTTATATTTCTCATTATATGCATTCTATCGTTTATTCTAGTGATTACATTAGAAAGCCAAATTCCACTTGGGTTTGGCTTCCAAAAAATCTAATCCCAAGGACCCTCAAAAAGGGGTACCAATGCTTAATGTTTTATCTTTCAGGTACCTAAAAAGGAAAGATGGATTTTGGATAGTGGATGTTCGAAACATATGACAGGAAATGTCAAACTACTTTCAACCGTCAAGTACAAACAAGGAGGCACAGTTACCTTTGGTGACAACAACAAAGGCAAAATCATAGGCACTGGAACAGTTGGTAATACAAATCAGCCTATCATCGAAAATGTTCTCTTGGTTGATGGTTTGAAACACAACTTACTTTCCATTAGTCAGTTATGCGATAAAAATTACAAAATAGTTTTTGAACAAAATGATTGCATCATTTATGATTCTGATATGTCATCTATTTTATTTCGTGGTAAGCGTAAGAATAATATTTATATCTTATGCATGTCTATTTCCACTAATAATCATTGTTTAATTATTACATTAGATGATACACTTTTATGGCATAAACGTTTTGGACACACAAACTTCAAAAATCTAGCACGTATTTCAAAACACAAGTTAGTTAATGGAATGCCAAATATTTCTTTCAAACACAAACATTTTTGTGATGCTTGTCAACAAGGAAAAATGCACAAATCTTCTTTTAAATCAAAAGACGTTATCTCAACAAAGAGACCATTAGAACTCCTACACCTAGATTTGTTTGGTCCTTCAAGAGTAGCTTCTTTGAATAGAAGTAGATATGCATTTGTCATTATTGATGATTATTCTAGATACACTTGGGTTATATTTTTGCAAAACAAAAATGATGCTTTTGAAGAATTTTCTGTATTTTGTAAAAAGATACAAAAAATCAAATCCTCTAACATTATCACTATTCGTAGTGATCATGGGGGAGAATTTGAAAATGAATCATTTACTAAGTTTTGTAATGAAAATGGCATTACACACAATTTTTCTTTTCCTCGTGCTCCTCCTCAGAATGGCGTAGTAGAAAGGAAAAATAGAATTTTACAAGAATGTGCTAGAACAATGCTTTGTGATAGTAATCTACCAAAATATTTTTGGGCAGAAGAAGTCGCAACTGCTTGCTACATTATGAATAAAGTTCTTATTAGGCCATTACTTAATAAAACTTGTTTTGAATTATTTTTTAATCTCATTCCTCGTGTATCATATTTTAAAGTGTTTGGATGTAAATGTTTCATTCTAAATACTAAAGATGCACTCGACAAATTTGATTCTAAATCTGATGAAGGTATTTTTGTTGGATACTCAACACGTAGTAAAGCCTACAGAGTATACAACAAAAGAACTTCAACAGTTGAAGAATCACTTCATGTCACATTTGATGAGAATCTTTCATCTAATTCTCCCATCATTGATGATGAAGAGAATATATTACCTCTTTCTAATTCTTTAGATAATATGAAACTTGATGAAATTGATGCTACTAAACATTCTGTTGAGTCTATTTCAGATAATGCAGATCTTTCTAAGGCATTTGCACAAGTTCCAAATCATCCATCAGAGTTAATTATTGGAGATATTACAGATGGAGTGAGAACTCGTCGCCAAATAGAGCAAATGGTACATTGTGCATTTCTCTTAACCATTGAACCAAAGAACATCAAAGATGCATGTGAAGACAGTTCATGGATTATGGCTATGCAGGAAGAACTTAACCAATTTCAACGAAATGATGTTTGGGAATTAGTCCCCAGACCATCAGATCATTCAATTATTGGTACCAAGCGCGCATTCAAAAATAAATTGGATGAATCTGGTCAGGTAATTAGAAACAAGGCACGATTGGTTGCACAAGGTTATAATCAAGAAGAAGGTATTGATTATGATGAAACCTATGCACCAGTTGCTCGTCTTGAATCTATTAGAATGTTATTATCATTCGCTTGTTTTAAAGATTTTAAACTTTTTCAAATGGATGTGAAAAGTGCTTTTCTAAATGGTTTTCTTAAAGAAGAAGTTTATGTAGAACAACCTCCGGGTTTTATTCATGAAAATTTTGAAAATCATGTTTTAAATTGAAAAAGGCTTTATATGGTCTCAAACAAGCACCTCGTGCTTGGTATGAAAGACTTAAAAGTTATCTTTTAAATTCAGGATATTCTATTGGTAAAATAGATTCTACTTTACTTATTAAAAACATAAATTCTGATATTATCATTATTCAAATATATGTTGATGATATTATTTTTGGTTCTACTAACGAATCTCTTTGTCAAGATTTCTCTAAAATTATGCAGAAAGAATTTGAGATGAGTCACATGGGTGAACTAAACTACTTCCTCGGTCTTCAAATCAAACAAATGAAGGAAGGAATATTCATCCACCAAAGCAAGTACTCTAAAGAACTCATCAAACGCTTTGGTTTAGAAAGTTCTGCAGAAAAACGTACTCCGATGAGTACATCTACTTCCCTCGACAAAGATTTAAATGGTAAGAGTGTTGATCAACGTCTATACAGAGGTATGATTGGCTCCTTACTTTATCTAACTGCAAGTAGAACAGATATTATGTTTTCAGTATGTTTATGTGCACGATTTCAGGCAAATCCTAAAGTTTCACATTTAACTGCCGTAAAACGGATTATTAGATATGTTAAGTATACCTCTGATTTTGGTTTATTTTATCCTAAAACAAACACATTTGATTTATTATCATATAGTGATGCAGATTTTGCTGGTTGCAAATCAGACCGTAAAAGTACTAGTGGTACATGTCACTTTTTAGGACATGCCTTAGTTTCTTGGTTTAGCAAAAAGCAAAACTCTGTTTCATTATCTATAACCGAGGCAGAATATATTGCCGCTGGTTTAGCATGTGCTCAAATTTTATGGATGAAACAAACTATTTCAGACTATGGTATTAATTGTTCCACATGTCCTATAATGTGTGATAATACTAGTGCTATTAATTTGTCTAAAAATCCAGTTCATCATTCACGCACTAAACATATGTAAGTACGTCATCATTTTTTAGATGATCATGTTCAGAAAGGTCATATTATTTTAAAATTTATTTCTACCGAACATCAAGTTGCCGATATTTTGACTAAGCCTTTGAAGGAAGAAACTTTTCTCAAGCTTAGAAGAAATCTAGGCATTCTTAGTGCATCATAATTTGATTTATGAGTATATTCATTTATTTTTGATTTTTGTGAATTTTTCTATAATTTTTTGGTAACTATTTATTTTTGGCAGGCTACCAAATTTCGTAGCATGCCAATTGTAAACAATTTTTTTTCTGTTCTCCGTTTTGTACCTACTTTGATCCCTGGAATTTTGATTTTTTAAATACTTCTCCTATATTTTATTTTCAAAATCAAATTTCATATCGAAATTCTTACCCGTTCTCTTCCACTTTGTCTTTATCTTTTGATTCCTGTTGCTATCTGTGTTCTCTCTACTGCCACATGGATACTTTTTTTCAGATATCCTCTGCCTTTCATGTTGAACGCAGCACTGACATTCTCATTCTTCGAACTTTCCACTGTACTTTAGTTTCTTTGTTGTTTTGGACTTCACAAGAAGACAAACATTTAATTCTTCTGACCCTTTTCACGGACAAAACCGCAACCCAATGGTACTTCCTCACCAACCATCACTTCCTCCCGTTGGAAATTTTTTTTATTTATTTTTTTTCATTTAACCTATTCAATTCGGCCTTCTCTTTATTCTCTTTCACTTGGGTGTTTCTTATTGGTCCAAGCCACCAACCCATTTTATCTTTATCTATTTGGGTTGATATCTTTGGCATCACATGAGACACTCCCAATTTGTTTAATATTCTTTAACATGCTTCACTTCTTGACATGGCTTCCACCTAACCCTGACATGGCTTTCATTCGGCATGACACTTTCTTTTTCTTTCAAATTTTGTTTTGCTTTGACCAACTCTTTTCTCTTTTTCCCATACACCTAGGAACTTCCCCCTCTTTATTTCTTTTCCTTCTCACAATTAATTTGGCTTGCTTTGTACGGCATAACATGGGTACTTCAACCCTATTTTTTATTTTTTTAATTTTTTAATATATTTTTTATTATTTAATATTTTTTTTCACAAGAGCACTCACTGACATTTGTCTAGGAACTCTCATTTGATTTTTTTTCGGCAGCACATCTATTGTGGCCTTCAATTTTTTTTCAACTTCCAATGTTTTCACCTACCCTATTAATTTCGGCCTGACATACATTAATTTTTTTTATCTTCCAAATGTACCTCGGGCTTGACATACATTAATCTCTTTATGTTTTGGGTCTCCACATTTTTCAAATGTAACTTGGGTCTCTTCCCTGCTTATTTTTTATATGTATCATTCTATCTCCCAACGGGTCTTCTATTTTTGCAACCGACGGGTACACGTCTCCTCCAACCGCCGCTTCTTCTTCTTCCCATCTGTTCGGTTTTCTGTATTTTGAATTTTTCCGTTGTTCAAACTTCTTTCAGTTTTTAGCAACTGCTTCCACTTCCTATCATGGCAACCGAATGGGTTTCTTTTTCTCTCTATTTAGTTCGTACTCTTTTCATTTCTTTCACCATCTCTGTTTTTCTCTTCTATCTCTCTTTGTTTTCTCTTCTTCTCATTCGATCTCCATGGCCGACCCAACCTTCCCTTCACCCTCCGACCATTTCCATTCAGCCGCCGCCCAAGCTCGTTATCTTCGCTCCAAAGCAACCCGCTTTCATCCGGAACGCTTCCTCGACTACGGCACGCCAATGATGATGCATGTCAAGTAACTTCTCGTGGTTGTTGGGCTACATCAACTGTGGTCGATCGCCAACAAAACCCCCTATTATCCTACCCTTGTGCGGGAATTCTATGCAAATCTTGAGACTACGGTTCATCGTGGTCAAAAGTACTTCTCCACCCAGGTTCGGGGCGTTTGCTTCACGGTCTATAGCACCAAGCTTGCCGCCATCATCAATCAGCCGCCCAATAATCTCGGCCTCCTTTCCTTTCCGATGGACGACGCTGTTATCCTTTCTCGTCTCGCCCCAAAAATGACCCCCCATATGTCTGCTGCTAAACTTCGTCCAGAGGCCCGCATCCTCCACAAAATCGTCATTCACAATCTGATGCCGAAAGCTGGGTCTGTGAATTATTTAAGTAATGCCTATCTTCATTGTCTCTATGCGATCATGGCCGGTTATCTTATTCACTGGGGCCATCTGCTTCTTCGCTATATCATGCGGCCGGTCACTACTCACTTCTATTTTCCGTGTCTCATCACACTGATACTTCGCGCATTTGGTGTTCCCACCGACGGCGAACTGCTGCTTCAGAATGATGTTCACATCGATGAGAACATCCTCCAGAGCATGGGACTACCCGGTGATGCTTCTACTTCTCCTGACGATGACGCCGATGACAACAACGCTTCTGACGATGACTCTTCGCATCCTCCTGCTCCGCCTGCTTCCTCTCGTGGCAAGGCCCCGTTTCCAGGCTCTTCCCTCTCTCGCTGCGGCAGGAAGATTCACACTTCTAAGGATGGTGTTAGCCCCTCTCGAGAGACCAATGCGGTTCTCTTTGATCGTCTTTCTACCCAGGTTGCTGACGGGTTTGCTGGTATTCAAATCCAGATGAGTAAATATGACGATGTTCTTCGTCATCACTCAACCGTCCTTGAACAGATTCAAGTGGAACAATCCTCTCTTTGCTCTTTGCTGGAATCCGCCGACATCCTTCCTACCCGTCGCACCCGCACCCGTCGCTCCTCCCCGGGTTCCTCGTCCTATCATCCTCATTAACTTCCCTGTTTTCCGTTCGTCGCCTCTACTCCATGCTTGTTCCGTTGTTTCCTATGACTTTCGGCTATCCTTGCCTCACCAACTGACGTTTGGTTGGTTTTCATGATTCCCGGTTGTTCTGTCGCTGGTTCTGGTCGAATTAGTAGGTTGGTCGTATCTGGCGTTAGTATGCTGTTTCTGTATGTTGGTCACTGGTTCTGTACTTTGAAGTTTCTATATGTTGTTTTAGTGGCTGTTTGTTTTATGTCTGTTGGTCTTTCAGATGCATGCTATGTACTGGGCTTGGCCTTTACTTAAGTTGTTTTTATCATGGTTGTTATATATTATGGTTATTTTGTGTACTTCGTCTCTCTGATCGCTGTTTACTTAAGTATTAGTTCCTTTTGTTCCTTATATGCTCCTTACATAATCTGTCTCTGTTCATTTTTTTTCATTTCCTCTGTTTTCTAATTTGGCCTGCTACAAAAAATCGTAGCTTGCCAATTTTTCTTTTCCACTTTTTGTGGATGACAAAGGGGGAGAAATATGCATATATTCAGGGGGAGTCTATATGACTATACTCAGGGGGAGTAACATCAGTAACATCACATTACATATCAACATCATGTTCATACACTCCTTAAAACTTTTTACTCACATGATTAATTCACATTTTTTACTTCATTATTTGTCATCATCAAAAAGGGGGAGAATGTTGGAACTTGGTATTTTCCATCCTCTCTTCCATAAAGTTTTGATGTGACAAATCAATATATTTCATGTTACTAACTTTATCTATGCAGATGTGCAGCTACAACGCAAATTCATTCACATCACGCATTTGATCAAAGTACAAGGATCCTCTGCAAAAACAACCTTGCTACTCAAATTACGTGTGAAACACGTATCTACGGAATGATGTAACTTTTACTTTTTAGATAGCTTCAGGGCCTTGGATATATCTTATCATATATCCCTAAAGCTCAAATCTACATCATCTCCTAACTCATTTCGATCCTAAGTCAAAATTCGTATTTTTAAGTATTAGCCTACTAGGATTTTTCCTAGCCTACCAAAACAGTTATATTTTGACTTGATACTTTCAGAAAAGGATCTATCCGCTGTCTATTTCACGTCACCAAAATTTTGTGACCGTTTGTTACCGTTTCACATTTGGCAGGCTACGAATTTTCCTAGCATGCCAAAATGCTTTTGGGACTGAAATTTTCCAGAACAGTTTCTGACCGTTCTCCAACGTTCCTCTCATTTTCTGAACGTTGTGCAACGTCTCTTTTAGAGCCGTTCACAACCGTTTCTAAAACATATAAAAGGAGGGGTACACCCTCTCATTTTCCACACACTTTCCTCTTCTTTATTCTGATTTTGTTGAAAGCAAGTCATTAATTTTCTTAAGTCATTCTGCCATTAGTTGTTCTTTTCTTATTTGTAAGAAGAAATCATTAGATTTCTCTCTTCATTTAAGAACGAAAGAACTTGGATTTTCAACATCACTTTTGGAAAGTTGTTTGTGTTCATAATTGCAAGAAGATATCAATAGATCTCTTTCTTCTTTTATGAACCAGAGAACTTCAAGTGTTGCGCTTCATTACATATCTTTTACATCTTGAAGTTCATCTTCTAAACACCATCCTTGAATTCATTCTCTGAAATTTATAACAAGGCTATAGGTGTTTTTCTATTTCTTATTTAACAGGTTGGAATCTCTGTTTAGAGATTGTACAAAGTTTGGGACACGGGGAGTGTCGCCATTTTTGTAAGTTCGTGCTTGCGGGGCAAGTGATTATAGTGGATTGAAAATCTCTACGGGTAGAGGACTGAAGTAGGATCACAAGGATCCGAACCAGGATAAATCTATGTGTTTGCGATTGGTTTAATTTTCAGCACTTGTCATTTTATTTCTGTGCCATTTTTGCAAATATTACTAACATTTTATTTGCGACAAATTTTTTAATATACACTATTCACCCCCCCTCTAGTGTATTGATCCTTACAGGCTAAAATTACACATATGTGATATAGAATCGAATAAGGACATAGAACTCCTATGGGAGACAAATTTAGCAGATCTATTCATGAAGGCTCTATCATGTGATCATTTGAAGAGACTCATGTTTAAAAGTGTCACGCCCCGCTTCCCAAAACGACGGAAGTAAGACGTGACTAAGGTCGGCATGGGCCGGAGATGTGAGGCTCGGACCCATTAAGCGTCTGTGAGAAACACCAAGAAAGAAACATGTTCTTGCATTTATAAAATTCGCAACAACAGAAAGTACTGAAAGAAAGATGCATTCATTTTATTCCATCAAGATATCCACAAGTACAAGAGTCTAACAAAGGAAAAAAATGCCTAGCATGGCAACAACTGCAGAAAGAAAACTAATGGTGCAAGCACCCAACCTAGGCAGAAAAGTAAAACGGTGCTACACACCCAAACTAGAAAGCGATAAAAACCTCCGAGGATCAGCAACAGGGAAGTAGCTCTAGGACTGGTCCTCGTCAGGAAAGTACTCCGGGTCAACGTCCTCTGGCTCTAAGTCCTCGGTTAACTCTGGCTCGTCCAAGTACTCTGGCCCAGTACATGACGTACAACACCCAAGAGAAAAGGAGCTGTACGTCAGGTAAAGTCTACAAGGAAGGGTTAGACTCTACTGCAAGTGTGAAACAATTTTTAACAACATTTTACTGGTTTATTACATGCAGTTGCAATGACATGACAATTATACAATTTTACAAAGGAAGTAAAAACTGAGCAGGAAAGTAACGTGACATGCAATAGCCGTAGCATGTGCCACTGGCTACGGGACTAGACTTGACAGGACAGGACAAGACAAGAAATACCGTGTGTCACGAAGGGTTCACGCCTTACGGTTTGAGGGCAGCCAGACCCTCTCCCCGTGCGACCGCTCAACCCTACCCCAAATCTGAGTGCTCAAGATAAGACAATACATGTATCACTCTTGCTTGGAGAGCATCCGAAACGCCTATAGGATTTTTGTAACAAGGATCACCCTCGCTTGGAGAGCATCCGAAACGCCCGGGGGCTTTTTGTAACAAGGATCACTCTCGCTTGGAGAGCATCCGAAACGTCCATAGGATTTTTGTGACATTTCATGATATGACAAGTAGTAAGGAGTTGTTCATTCTAGGGGGTCCACACGTACGCACACACAGATAGAACCTAGGGTGTCAGTTGTTGTTGTTTGTGCTTAGACTTTGTCGTCAAGTCTAAGTTGTCAAGGGGTCCCGGACGCTATCATTTCACGTCCAGTTCTCTTTAGTCGTACTTTTAGAGTTAAATGGTGATGGCCTAAACGTGGCCAAAAGTATGCAGGTGGAAACACTTACCTGCGACGGCAAGTGAGTCGTCGGTCTGGATTGTCTCATCGAAGTGGTGCGTTAGCGATGGTTCGTCTGAAACGAGCCAACAGCGGTGTCAGAACGCGTTTTCATCAATCCTATTATGGTAAGTTTCTAAGTTCAACGGGGCTACCTTTATAGTTCGAAGTCATGATTTTTGATTCGTTACGCCTAATCGACGACCATCATATGTGCACAGATAATCAAGTCCATTCGTCGATTTCGAGAGTTGAACATCGTTTTAAAGTGCGTAAAGTAAACTTTAGTTAAATTTGGCGATTTTTAGATTAAGGTCTGGTTTGCTACGATTTGGGTTCTCACTACGAGTTAGGGGACCAACTTGAATGATGGTCACACGTGGAACGACGGCGGTCTTGGAACGTCACGGCCTCGTCGGGGCACGTCGGGAGTGTCGCGGCACGGCACGAGAAGGCATGGTGACGTCGAGATCTGGGGCTAGCTATGTGGATGAGAGCAGCAGCGGCGGTGTTTGCGTGCTGCGGGTCTGCGTGTGGGGGCTGCGGTGACAGATCTGAGTGGCTGGGAGACGTGCGTACGGCCTGACGGAGTCGGATCTGTGTGTGGGGAAGAGAGGAACTATGGGTCTATGCTGGGCTAGGGGAAGGCTGTGCGGCACTTGGCGTGGATCTGGGAAGCGGCGTGCATGAGTTGTGAAGCTGGGGAGCTCGCATTGCGTGAAGAAGGGGGTTGCGGGCTTTGTGTTGGCGAGGGGGAGAGATTTGCAAGAGGGAGGAGTTGTGTTGCGTGGATGAGAGGATAAGGTTAGGAGTAGGTGGCTGCGTTAGGGGTTAGCCCTAGGTTCCTCTAGGGTTCTTATAATAAGAGTAGGGTGAGGGCAGGGACAGCACGTGAAGCCCTATCTTTGGGTTCTAAAGTTCTTATTCTATAAGTTTTTGTGTGTATGGGGTTTTGTTCAGGAGGGCAGCACGTGAATGGTTGCTAGCTTAGGTTTTTAAAAGTTTTAGTTTTCTAATGATTCTAGCCTCTCTCCTATTGTGTGATGTGTGTGCGTGAGCATTTAGGCTTAGGTTTCAAATGTTGTGCAAGTGTTACAAGGAAATGTTGTGAGTCTAGGGGCTAGCAAGGGTTCGGCCTATGGGTAGAAAAAGGCTTGGTTAAATTAGGAAAAGATTTGAATCTCATTTAATAGGATTGATAATCAATAGGTTTAATTAGGGGGATAAGAGCTCATCAATTAGATTTTAATAGGATTAAAAATGGAAAGCTTTTCAAACATTTAAAAAGTTTAAAAAGATTTCAAAATTTAAAACTAATTTTAAGAAGAGACATTTTAAAATAATTATTAGGGAGGATTATCTTAGTAGTTTAGAATAATGATAATAATAATTAATATGAAAAAAATTAGAAGTTGATACGAGTACGGGGGACAGATACGTCTAACTACGGATACAGAAAAAATAATACACGAGAGAAAACAGATATAACGTAATGATAAAAACTGGTCGTTACATCCTACCCACCTTAAGAAATGATTCTGCCCTCGGAATCAACATCAACTACTGCTCAGGGAAAAGATGCGTGTAGCGCTCTCTCATCTCATCCTCGCGCTTCCAAGTGGACTCTCCAGGTGATCCGTGATGCCACATCACTCTCACCAGATCGACTACCTTGTTCCTCAAATGCTTCTGTCGACGGTCCAAAATCTACATTGGCTGCTGATCATATGTCAGGTCAGGACTGACCGTGATCTCTGAAAAGTCAAAAGTGTGCGATGGATCACTGACATACAGACGTAGCTGAGATACGTGGAATACGTCGTGAACTCCCTCCAATGATGGTGGCAGAGCAAGGAGATATGCCACTGCTCCCACACGCACCAACACATCAGACGTTCCAATATACCTCGTACACCGCTTTCCCTTCTTCCCGAAACGAATGACTCCGTGGTTCGGAGAAATCTTCAAGAAGATGTGATCACCAGGTTGAAACTCCAGAGGTCGTTTCTTGGTGTCTATCCATCGCTTGTAGTGGTCCTGCGTAATCCTGAGCTTCTCCTGATGTCTCTCACGACATCCACAGCTTCCACAATCATCTCTGGACCCAATAGCTCTCGATCTCCAATGTCATCACAGCTCAGTGGCGATCGACATCTCCTTCCATATAAGGCAGCAAACGGCGCCATGCCAATGCTCGCCTGGTAGCTGTTGTTCTATGAAAATTCCACCAAGTGGAGATGATCTTTCCACGAACCCTTCAGATCGAGCGTACAAGCTCTCAGCATGTCTTCCAGGATCTGAATCGTCCTCTCTGACTGGCCATCGATCTATAGGTGGTACACCGTGCTGAAACTCAAACTCGTACCAAGATTCTCCTGCAGACTCTTCCAGAACTGAGATGTGAACCTCGAGTCTCTGTCAGACATGATGCTCACCGGGACTCCATATAAGCATACAATCTCCTGCATGTACACGGTTTACATCACGAACTAACTCAAAGAGGAACTATAATAGAGAAGTAAAATATAATTTACCTCTAGATATTTCATCGCCAAGACTTCCGTGTACTGTCCCACTCGGAATGGGATGAAGTGCGTAGACTTAGTCAATCGATCAACGATCACCCAGACTGCGTCATTCTACTTCGGGCTCCGAGGTAGGCATGTCACGAAATTCATCGTGATGTGCTGCCACTTCCACTCCAGAATAGGAAGTGGTTGTAGCAATCCAGCTGTCCGATGATGTTCTACTTTCACCTGCTGGCATACCAAACACTTGGCAACGCTCCGTGCCACACTCCTCTTCATGCCAATCCACCAATAATTCAGACGGAGGTACTTATACATCTTTGTGCCTCCAGGATGTATGGAATAAGGCGAGCTATGAGCCTCACTCAACAGCTCCTCACGAATATCACTGGCAGACACGCATGAGCCTACTGTCGTACATCATCGAACCGTCCTCATGAATAACGAACTCCGTCCGAAGTCCAGCTTCTACCTGTTTCCTGATCCTCTACAGCTTCGGATCTCCTGTCTGTGCTGCCTTGATACGATCCACGATCGTAGACTGAATCTGCAAACTCATCAGTGAAACGATCACTCCAGGTAGAACAAACTCGATGTCCATCCCTCTCAGCTCCTGCTGTATCCTCTTGTCGGCAGTATGCATCATCACTGCGGGGAGTCTGCTCAAAGCATCGGGCACTACATTCACCTTCCCTGGGTAATACTACAGATCTATCTCGTAGTCTGCCATCAGCTCCAACCGTCTCTGACGCATGTTGAGCTCCTTTTGCGTAAAGATATACTTCAAGCTTTTGTGATCGGTGAAAATCTTCACACTCTCACTCAGCAAGAAGTGCCTCCAAATCTTCAGCGCAAATATCACCGCTGCCAACTCCAGATCGTGCGTCAGGTAGTTCTTCTCATGAGTCTTCAACTGACAAGAAGCGTACGTGACCACGTGGCCATGCTGATGCAATACGCATCCAAGGCCCTTTCCTGATGCATCACAATATACCTCAAAGCCTCTGCTCCAATCTGGTACAGCCAATACCGGTGCTGTGGTCAACCTCGCCTTCAAGATACTGAAGGCCTCCTCACAATCTTCTGACCAATAGAACTCCACATCCTTCCTCGTCAGCTTCTTTATCGGCTCTGCAATCCTCGAGAAATCCTTGATGAACCGACGATAATAGCCGGCTAAACCAAGGAAGCTCCTCATATCTGACGCTGACTACAGAGTTGGCCAATCATTGACTGCTCTGACCTTCTCCGGATCCACCGATATGCCATTTCCAAACATTACGTGTCCCAGGAATGCGACTCTATCCAACCAGAACTCGCACTTACTATATTTGGCATACAGCTTATGACGCCTCAGTGTCTCCAACACTGTCCTCAGATGACAGCTGTGCTCCTCTTCCGACTTCGAGTAAATTAGGATGTCGTCTATAAAGATGACGCCAAAATTATCCAGGAAGTCATAGAAAATTAAGTTCATCAAATTCATGAACACAGCTGGAGCGTTGGTCAGACCGAATGGCATGACCACGAACTCATAATGTCCGTACTTTGTCCTGAATGCCGTCTTTTGAATATCATCCTTCTTCACCTTCAGCTGATGGTATCCGCTCCTCAAATCCAATTTCGAGAAAACTCTCGAACCTCCAAGCTAGTTGAAAATATAGTCGATATGCAGCAGCAGATATTTATTCTTCACGGTCACAGCATTCAGACCACGGTAATCCATGCACATCCGACATGATTCATCCTTCTTCTTCACGAGCAAGACCGGTGCACCCCATGGTAACACACTAGGGTGAATGAATCTCTTCTGCAGCAACTCATCCAATTGCTTCCACAGCTCTTCAAGCTCTGCAGGGGCCATACGATACGGCGCCTTTGATATAGGTTGTGCTCCTGGCATAAGATCTATACCGAACTCTAAAGCTTTGTCGGGTGGCAAACTTGAGATATCCTCCGTGAAGACATAGTCGAAATCTCGGACGACTGCTGGACGACTGATCTCCATCTGCATATCTGCAACAATCGGTACCTCCGGCTTGGCCCAGAATCTGGCGGTCCTAAGCGATTCATCTTTGCTATGGAACTCGAACTCTGGATGGCCTGGAATCCTGAATACCACCTTCTTACTGTGGCATTCAATCGAAGCGTGGAAGTCTCCCAGCCAATCGATGCCAAGAACGACATCGAAATGCGGCAGATCATAGACAATGAAATTTGTAAATAGTTCATGTCCACTGACCACCAACAGGATCGATTTACACCCCAAAATCACAGTCACCACTCTGTTCCCTGTAGTGATGTCCCAACACTTTGGAAGTGTATGGGTGGGAATGGAATGTCTTGTTACGAATCTCCGGGATATGATGCACATAGATTCACCGGAGTCGAACAAGGCCAAGGCCTGTTGGGACGACACTAAAATGGTGCCTAAGGTAATAAAAGAACTACGGTCAAACCACAACCAAACAACTAGCAAGGTCAACAAACAAATGCAAACAAATATAATCTAACTATAAAAGGAAAGACTAGATTCAAAGATATACTTGCAATGACACCATCCAATTCTTCAGCCTCCATGGTTGTCATGGTGTACGCTGGCCTCCGTGGTGGCACTGCTTGTCGAAACATCTGCTTCTGTGGTGCCAAGGGTGGTCCACGGACATAAGCTCCTCTCTGAACTGGGGCAGGCGCTCTACTCTGCAGTGGAACTGGCGCTCCGACTACGGCATGACGCGATCTCGGGAAATCTTTAGCAGTGTGTGAGGCATCCCCACACACTAAGCATAAACCCAACTTCTTTCTGCAATCGATCTGAACATGCCATGGCTTGCCGCAGTAGTGACACAGACCCTTGACCTGGCTCTGCGCAGGTGCTCCTAGCCTCTTGAAAGGCACTGACTAAACTGGTCTCATAGCTGGCCTAGCAGGAGGCCTGTACTGCTCCATCGGTCTCTTTCCTCCATCAGCATGAGGTCAGGGAGGCGTGCCACACTCTCATGATTCCTGGCTGCATTCAGTATAGCTCCCATAGTCGAAAAGTCTGCCGAGGATATGGAAGCATGAATCTTGGGGTGCAGCCCCTGACGGAACCGATCAGCTTGGTTCTCCTCCTTGTAAACCATATGCGAGGCAAATCGACTAAGCATCTCAAACTCTGCCTCGTACTCATCAACCGTCATATTCCCCTGCCTCAGATTCACAAATCGGCTCAAAAGATCTCTCTTTGCAGCATTGGGAAAAAACTTCTCTCTGAACATGGACTTGAAAGTCTTCCACTCGAATGGCTTCTTCAGGCGCCTCTCCTCAATGCGCTTCCAGTTCCTATCATTCTCGGTCAGTTGCATCTTGGCTATCTCAACTTTGGTCTCATCAGGAATCTTTGCAGCTACCAGCTTCTCTTCTGTGCTCTGAATCCTCTCATCAGCACCTAATGGTCCTTCCTTCCCAAAAAATGCCTTCGGCTGAATCTCATTGAACTGCTTCACTCAAGGAGCAGCTCGAGGTGCATGCGGGGGTGGTGGTGGTGCAATCGGAGCAGCTCGAGCAGCACGGTTGGACTGCTCAACCAAGTGGTGCTGAACATCCAACATCTCTCTCATCACGCCCAGAAATTGGTGAAACTCGCCACCTTGGCCATCCAGGGCCCTGTCAGCTGAAGATCCGGCTTGGGTATTGCGTCCTCCTGCCATCCTATTGACAGGGAAAACCCAAATTAGACTCGTACAAGATAAACTGGATATTAAAAATGAATGCGAGTATTACTATTGCTACGAAACCTGTCACGCCCAGCTTCCCAAAATGACGGAAGTGAGACGTGACTAAGGTCCGCATGAGCCGGAGCAGTGAGGCTCGGACCCATTAAGCGTCTGTGAGAAACACCAAGAAAGAAACAGGTTCTTGCATATATAAAATTCGTAACAACAGAAAGTATTGAAAGAAAGATGCATTCATTTTATTCCATCAAGATATCCAGAAGTACAAGAGTCTAACAAAGGAAAAAAAATGCCCAGTAGGGAAACAACTGCAGAAAGGAAACTAATGGTGCAAGCACCCAACCTAGGCAGAAAAGTAAAACAGTGCTACTCACCCAAACTAGAAAGCGATAAAAACCTCCGAGGATCCGCAACAGGGAAGTAGCTCTAGGATTGGTCCTCGTCAGAAAAGTACTCCGGGTCAACGTCCTCTGGCTCCAAGTCCTCGGGTAGCTCTGGCTCGTCCATGCACTCTGGCTCAGTGCCTAACGTACAACATCCAAGAGAAAAGGAGATGTACGTCAGGTAAAGTCTACAAGGAAGGGTTAGACTCTACTGCAAGTATGAAACAATTTTTAACAACATTTTACTGGTTGATTACATGCAGTTGCAATGACATAACAATTATACAATTTTACAAAGGAAGTAAAAACTGAGCAGGAAAGTAATGTGACATGCAATATCCGTAGCGTGTGCTGTTGGCTACGGGACTAGACTAGACGAGACAGGACAAGACAAGAAGTACAGTGTGTGTCACGAAGGGTTCACGCCTTACGGTTTGAGGGCAGCCAGACCCTCTCCCCGTGCGACCGCTCAACCCTACCCCAAACCCGAGTGCTCAAGACAAGACATTACAGGGATCACTTTCGCTTGGAGAGCATCCGAAACGTCTGTAGGCTTTTTGTAACAGGGATCACCCTCACTTGGAGAGCATCCGAAACGCCCGGAGGCTTTTTGTAACAGGGATCGGTCTCGCTTGGAGAGCATCCGAAACGCCCGTAGATTTTTTGTGACATTTTATGACATGACAAGTAGTAAGGAGTTGTTCATTCTAGGGGGTCCACACGCATGCACACACAGATAGAACCTATGGTGTCAGTTGTTGTTGTTGTTTGTGCTTAGACTTCGTCGTCAAGTCTAAGCTGTCAAGGGGGTTCCGGATGCTATCATTTCACGTCCGGTTATGTTTAGTCGTAATTTTACAGTTAAAGGGTGATGTCCTAAACGTGGCCAAAAGTACGCAGGTGGAAACACTTGCCTACGGCAGCGAGTGAGTCGTTGGTCTGGATCGTCTTGTCGAAGCGGTGCGTCAGTGATGGTTCGTCTGAAACGATCCAACGGCGGTGTCAGAATGCGTTTTCATCAATCCTATTATGGTAAGTTTCTAAGTTCAACGGGGCTACCCTATAGTTCGAAGTCACGATTTTTGATTCGTTACGCCTAATCGACGCCTATCCTATGTGCACAGATAATCAAGTCCATCCGTCGATTTCTAGAGTTGAACATCGTTTTAAAGTGCGTAAAGTAAACTTTTGTTAAATTTGGCAATTTTTAGATTAAGGTTTGGTTCGCTACGATTTGGGTTCTTACTACGAGTTAGGGGACAAACCTGAATGATGGTCACACGTGGAACGACGGCAGTCTTGGAACGGCACGGCCTCGTCGGGGCACGTCGGGAGTGTCGGGGCATGGCGCGAGAAGGCACTGCAACATCGAGATCTCGGGCTATCTGCATGGATGAGAGCAGCAGCGGCATCGTTCGCGTGCGTGGGGAAGAGAGGAACTATGGGTCTGTGTGTGGGGGCTGTGGCGACAGATCTGAGCGGCTGGGCGATGTGCACGCGGCCTGACGGCGTCGAATTTGTGTGTGGGGAAGAGAGGAACTGCGGGTCCGCGTTGGACGAGTGGGAGGCTGTGTGGCGGTTGGCGTGGAGCTGGGAAGCGGTGTGCGTGAGTTGTGAAGCTGGGGAGCTCGCGTTGCATTAAGAAGGGGGCTGCGGGCTTTGTGTTGGCGAGGGGGAGAGATTTGCGAGAGGGAGGAGTTGTGTTGCGTGGATGAGAGGAGAAGGGTAGGAGTAGGCGGCTGTGTTAGGGGTTAGCCCTAGGTTCCTCTAGTGTTCTTATAATTAGAGTATGGTGAGGGCATGGACATCACGTGAAGCCCTATCTTTGGGTTCCAAAGTTCTTACTCTATAAGTTTTTGTCTGTGTGGGGTTTTGTTCTGGATGGCAGCACGTGAATGGTTGATAGCTTGGGTTTTGAAAAGTTTTAGTTTTCTAATGATTCTAGCCTCTCTCCTATTGTGTGTTGTGTGTGTGCGTGAGCATTTAGGCTTAGGTTTCAAATGTTATGCAAGTGTTACAAGGAAATGTTGTGAGTCTATGGGCTAGCTTGGGTTCGGCCTAGGGGTAGAAAAGGCTAGGTTAAATTAGGAAAAGATTTGAATCTCATTTAATAGGGTTGATAATCGATAGGTTTAATTAGGGGAATAAGAGATAATCAATTATATTTTAATAGGATTAACAATGGAAAGCTTTTCAAACATTTAAAATTTTTAAAAAGATTTGAAATTTGAAAATTTAAAACTAATTTTAAGAAGAGCCATTTAAAAATAATTATTCGGGAGGATTATCTTAGTAGTTTAAAATAATGATAATAATAATTAATATGAAAAAAAATTAGAAGTTGATACGAGTACGGGGGACAGATACGTCTACTACGGATACGGGAACAATAATACACGAGAGAAAACAGATATAACGTAACGATAAAAACTGGTCGTTACAAAAAGTGGTATGATGATACCAGGATAATTGGGCCTGAGTGCAAGTGGGTAATGTTGGTAAATGTATGCACTCTAAGCCAATTATTTGTAATTGGGATATCTTGTTGAAAATGATAGTACGCTATTTGGTATTGTTTATCTTAGCATGATTATAAATGTTTGTCACATTTAATACTTAGATAAAATCCTGAGAATTAATGCGAGGTCGAACATGTATCGAGATGAGGATCACGATCATAGATAAGCGTTTCAACCGTTTGTAGCATAATTCTAAAACTGTTCGTAGTTGTAGATGCTTTGAGAAAGGACATCGATGCATCAGATAGACTATTGGGTGTTTTGTCTTCACCAAGTGTTAGTGTCGAAGATCTTATGATCATTCGATTTGGGAAACTCGAAGACGAGATACATGTGCTCATTGGAGAATGAGTTTACTAAATGACCCAACAAGAGCTGCTACATGGAATGTGCATACCAAACTGTCAATGGTAGCTCTCAAGTGATGATAGAAAAATTGATCCTTTTTCTTGAGGTCATTGTACGAGTCTGTGCGTGAACGGTGTCACTTAGATCTCTGACCTAGCTTCGATGCAGGGCATGTCGAAAGGTCTTTGGTTATGGTATACTTGAAGCATGCAAGGGGAGTCGTGGCCAAGAGAGGATTTGTCTCTCTCATATGTGGGGAGTAAATGTCATAGAATCAGTATAGTCATTAGCGAAAATCCTTGGCTAAGATGTGTTAGATATGATCCAACAAAGACAAGTTAAGACTGAACAATGCCGATCAATCATGAAGCTATTAGGAGTTGACATTCAACCATACCATAGGCTTCGTAGCAACATAGTATTGATGAAGGAATTAAAACTGCAGAATTCATCACTGACATAGCAAGGGAAGTCCCAACAATATTTATGTCAATGGACGACTACGTAATGATGATACCAAACTAGGGACGACAACTATTGCTTGCAATCACTGTCTTCGTGGGTTATGAATCCCACATATACTAGGGTCAGGCTGTAGGGCCTCACACAGGTTAAGATCCTCGTCTAAGTAATAAGAGGAATATGCATATGATGCATGGAAATTAAAATGGTCACAATTGATTGTGAAGAGGATTTTAGTCACATAGGATGTGACGCAAAAATCGAACCTTAAAAAGCACAGGAAAACCAAAGCGGGGTCCTGGACCAAGTTGCCTGAGCCCGAGCAAGGTGTAATGACCCCAAAATTCATATACGTGTATTAATACACATTCTTGGACGTATATATATGCGTATAAATTTTTGGGAGTCCTTATGTATTTTATTTAATTTGTCAAGCTAAAAATTATTTTTAAATAATTTGTATGACATGATTTTATTAAATGAAATATATGGGTGGAATACTAATGTCTTGATGTGTAAGTATTGCATGTGTATTAAGTGTGTATAATTATTTTTCTAAAAGACAAATCCTACTTTTACCTAAGTGACACCTCACCCTTTGATATGTCAATAGCTCCTTGATCCTTACCTAACCCAAGGCTTGGTGGCATGCTTAGAGGATTTTAGGGAGATGAGGTGGCTACTCTAGGAATTAGAGAGAATGTTTTATTCACTCACTCTCTTCCCAAAGATCAGACCGAATTCATCCCTTCCTGTTGCTCTCTCTTAGACATTAGGGGGACTGAGCACCCGTAGGGCTACGCCACCCTCACTCTGCACACTCCTGTAGCATCCCTGTCGTTGTTTGGGCACTGTTGCTCATTCTGGGAGCCTATGGAGGAGAAGAAGGAATTAGAAAAGGAGAAAGAGTTTGAAGAAGGAGGAGCCATAGGGATTTGGGCTACCCCCTTGTCTCTCATCACCTCTAAGGTAGGATTCCATCTCCAACTAGTATTAGAGTTGCATGCTTAGTTTCTTATTGTTATTATTGTGGTTTTACCTTTTCTTAAGTTAAATCCTGAGATTTGTATGGTTGTGCGCGGTGAGTAATCCTGAGATTTGTATGGTTGTGCGCGGTGAGTAATCCTGAGATTTGTATGGTTGTGCGCGGTGAGCATTCCTGAGTTTGTATGGTTGTGCACGGTGAGCAATCCTGAGTTTTGGGTGGTTTTGTGCGGTAAGCAATTTTGGACAGCTTTACATGCTGATTGTTTTACTTAGTCCTCCCAATCTAGAATTGCGTTTGCTCTGAAATTTTTATGGCTTAAAGATTGGACTGTTATTTATACCTTTCATGTTGTGAACTTTTACTAATTAGGCCTATAATTAGGATTAATAATTCCATCTTTACAACCAGTCGGAATTTCATCCAGTCTGGACATAGTTTAAAAATGTAGATCAGTCCATGTATACTCCATAGAAATTGATGATCTTGATCTCGTTGGAAAGATAACAACTTTTTCTACAACTTTGCTTGAGTGCATATTTTTGAGATTCTAACTGTAACATGTCTTAAACTAGTAATCTTTACAGCTCTTTGAATCTGTCTGAAAAACAGATTCGTCGGGTCTTACCAAACAATTCATCATAAATCACCCAGTTCATATTTCTGCATGAAAATTTATAGGTGAATCCAGAACAACTATATCTACAACTTTTATTTGTATTGTATATGCATGTTTGATACAAAATTATGGAGTAATGTGCTTCTTAATCTAACTATTCTGCTTTTCTAGCAAGCTGAAAGATTTGAATGTTGTTTTAAGCTCTTTTTGAGATTAAACTTGCCATCAATGTCCTTGATTATTTCTGCTACATGGTGATATTGGTTTATGTTCTTGGTACATGCAAAATGATGATGTGGACATGGTTATAAGTTTTATGAGAAATGAGAAAGGGAATGCACAAGGCGATGCATGTTCCAAATATGTGATGAACGGTGGAAAGAAAAGAAATGGAAAGTGGTATGTTTCATGAAAATGACTAAGTCCTCTTAAAGGAGGGTGACATGGGGTTTGGGGGAAACACGGGTAAATTATAGGAGTTAAGGAGCGGACAGATGATATGAATTCTCATCCGCTGTATCACTCCCGGAAGGGCGAGTTGAAAAGGGTTGGAGAGGCCGCTGGTGTACTCGTGATGCATCATGACGGTAATTGATGGTTTGCTCCGTTTGTCCGACAGAAAAACCGATATTGTCTCACTCCCATACCTTGTTCCGTTCGGGTACGGAGAGTTACGAGAGGCCCCTCCAGTGCTTGTGTCGCTGGTTGCGATACCACTTTTCACCCACCCTGGGTGAAGTCCGGCTCCTTAGCGTTCTACGATTTACCCGGGTTCCAAAATGATAACCAATGAATTAATTGTTAATCCTTATTACTCTTGTAGCAATGGTAAAGGTACGCGTTGTTTACTTGTGTTTCCTTACTATGGTTCTTTTATGTTGTATATCATTGTTGTACACCTTACCTGTTGCACGTGCACGCTTTCAAATGTTCATAAGTATAGTTGTTACTTTCTTTACTACAGTAGATGTTTAAGCCATGACATACACCCTGCCTGTTCACGTGCACCCTTTCCACACTTCATGTAAGGACTAGTTGAGATATGGAATTCCTACTGGGTCACACGTTGACGTGCCCTACCGTTGACTTTTCAGGTTGGTTCTTTGAGTTGGAGGCCCCTTGACTCAGTTGGTTGGAGTTGCGGGTTGTGAGAAGTGTGGATGACTTGGGAGTGGTGTTGTACTTGGGTGAGATGTGAGTTTTTGTACATTATTGAGATGTGGGTAATATTGTATATGGATTTGTATAAGGAAGTTGTCTATAACAGTTTTATTTATATACATCAGTGCTTGAGTTGTTGGTTCTCTTGTGTTTTGGGTTGACTGGAACGCTATATGTACTATCCCAGCAGTGCGCAGTGGACCTGCTTATGTTTGTACTTTCGTATTTTCTTCGTAGCACCCGTCTCTTTGGGAATACCTGATACGGATTCGTACTTATCGGGTATCACGGGGAGTGGGGCGTCACAGGTGGTGGCCCATGCAGGTCTCCACACTGCGGCTGTGTAAGGGTAGTGCGTGTAGTGTTCCAGAGGTAGTTAGTCTTAAGGTGGTAGGAGTTCTGCCTTCAGATAGAGCCAAGATATCAGAAGTATGAGGTATAGAGCCCTGAGGGTAGCCACTAGAGTGTTGACTGAGTAAGAATGTGTGTATATATCTATGTGTGTATGTATGTGTACCTATACATTTGTAGCTCTATATGTGTTGAATATGGCTTGTCGAGTATATTGAGATGATATACTCATGTACATATGACTATGGTATATGTATGAATGATTATATGACTATGTGATTGTATTTGAAGTATATGTGTTAATATATGGTTGACTTATGAGTATTGTGTATAATTGTGTTATATACTTGATTGAGGTGCAGGTAGTGTATAGTTGTATTATGTAGTGGCTATATACTATATGTGATGTATGCACATGTAGAGTGTGCAGAAGCATGTGTGGATCTTTGAGTTCCACCCATGTATGTGTGGCTATGTCTTAAGAATATTAGTTCTATGTATTGATACTAGTCATAACCCGTGCCCATGGGCACGGTTCACTTAAGATTTTTTCCCCGCGAATAATAATAATTAAAACGTAATAATTAATATTTAGTTCCCCAAAAAATTTAGTCATCCCAAAATTTAGTTCCCTGTCACTTGAAATATTCTCCCATCAGAATCTTGGATCCCTTAATTTTAAAACAACAACAATAATTGAAGTGCAATAATTGTTATATAGTTTAGCCCAAAATTTTTAGTTTTCCCTCAAAATTTTATTCCCTCTAGATTCAGTTCTCCGACAAAATTTAATTTCCACAGAGAATTTATTTCTAGTTTAAAATTTTAGCTCCCCCTAAAATTTAGTTCTCTCCAGATTTAGTTACACCAATTTTTTTAGGTTTTCTTCCCAAGATTTTCGCTCAAAATTTTAAGGAAAGTTAAATTTGGAATGAACAAAGTTTTGGGAAAGCTAAAATTTTAAATTCTAAAAGGAACTAAATTTTGAAGTTAACTAACTTTTTGGGAAGACTAAATTTTTTGCAGGAGACTAAATTTTAATTTTTAAATTTAGGGAGGAAATAAATCTGAAGGTGTTTTAACTTTGGGGGAAAATAAAATTTTTGGAATGAATTAAATTCTCTGGGGAAAGTTAATTTTAGTTTGAATATAGTTAAAAAAATTTGTTGCTGAATAATATTTTAAAGGAGGCTGCAACATTTTTTAGGATGATTTTGAAAAGGATGTAAATATTTTTTGGGGGGTGGGAGATTTTTAATAAGTTGAAATTTTTTAGGAGACTATTTTGAATCCCTTACACTAAGTCATCTAACGTTCTTCAAGAATATTTAGAACTATATGCACATTGAAGCTTCAATAAGTTGCTAATCAAAAGACAACGGGTATTTTCCTGGGAATAGAACATGTTAGTACATAATTGAGTATTTGCAGGGTATGTACATATATGAATTTAGAGATATGAGGCAAGGACAACAATAAGATTTTTTAAGTCCACATGATAACACCATCCCGACATTTAAATTATATCAAGGTAAACAATATCACAGTTAAGATTGTCCATGAATGTGTGACAGATTTTTGCCTCGTTCAAAATTGTGTTACTCTCAAGTGTAAGAGTTCGTGCAAGTAGTAAAGTTCCGGGAGTCCGGATATCGTATCCTCGGGAGAAATCCTGTTGCAACCACAAGTTTAAATCAATTAGAAAATTATCTTAGAGAAACTAGCTACTTTGGATGGTGGTGATTTAATGGTTTTAGTTTTTAATTTAATGGAAAATGAGAAAATAATGTTTTTGTATTTGAAAATTTTTAAGAGAAATATGTACATGATATGGGATCATTAGAATACACGAATTGTATTAACTTGATTGAATAGAAATAACTCAATGACTTCTCTTTTTGGGAGAAAGTCATCGGAAGATGCCTTCGTAGGGGTTAAAGCTCAAAAATCGATAAAATTGTTATTAAAGCAATAATCTTTCAAATAAGAGAAGAACTTCCTTTTGGGAAGACCAAAACTCACCTTTGTAGGGTGATCATCAACTCATTCATAAACTTTTGGAAGATGAAAGAGAGGATTTTAAATTAAGATTATAACTTTAAAACGTGAAAGTGATAGCATTAGAATTCAACCAAATTAACACAAAACATGTTTTCTAACTACACCATATCATGAACAAATAAAATTTAGCTACTCATGTTGAAGACAAAAGAGATTAAAAACAAAGAAAACACAATTTTATTTATAAGAAAAGAAACTTGAAATTTAGACAAATAAGTTTGAGAAGATATCACCCCTTTTACACCCTTCAAACTTTATACATGAAGCCCCTTCTTCCTCCTCTAAAATTCTCAATACTCTTACTCACAATAGCCTCTAAAATCAGAATTATATGAGAAAGAACTCTACAAAATTTGATGCCAATAGCTCAAGAGAGAACACCTATTTATAGGCTTCTTTGGTTTAATGTGTTTGGCTCTTCATCTCCTAGAAAAGCATACTTGAGAAATTCGGGAAGTGGTTTAAGTTCAGGCCTTGGATCTTCCATCTCAGATGGTTTGAGAGTTGATGGATTTGATGGCAGAGCCTCGAACCTAGGCTCCCATATCGCATTGAGCTCCTTCACATCTTCCTGCACAAAAGCGATATCATCAGTATCCTCCATAATAATAGTATCATCATCAAATTCAGAAATAATGTGATCATTCACCAAAGAATCAATCATGTTCACCTCTTCAACTTCATCATCCACACTTGGAAGCTTACATGTATTAAATATGTTCAAATCTAAGGACATGTTTCCAAATGTGATTTTTAGTTGACCATTCCTACAATTGATAAGCGCATTACATGTTGCAAGGAAAGGTCTACCAAGGATGATGGGAGTAGAATTTGTAGCTTGGGGTCCTTGGATGTCTAGGACTATAAAGTCTGCAGGGTAATAAAATTTGTCCACTTGGACAAGTACATCTTCAATACACCCCTTAGGAACTTTAATGGACCTATCAGCTAGTTGCAGTACAACTGATGTAGGTTTTAGTTCTCCTAACCCAAGCTGTGTAAAAATAGGATAAGGTAAAATGTTGACACTAGATCCTAAATCCAGTAATGCGTTTCCAATCTTTTTAGTCCCAATATTACAAGTAATAGTAGGTGATCCAGGGTCTCTAAATTTTGGTGGTGTGTTTTGTTGGACTATGGAGCTAACCTGTTCAGTTAAGAAGGCCTTTTTCTTCACATTTAACTTTCTTTTAATTGTGCAAAGGTCTTTTAGAAATTTAGCGTATGCAGGGATTTGGTTTATTGCATCAATCAAAGGAATGTTTATCTGACACTTCTGAAAAATTTCACGGATCTCAGATTGGTACTTATCTTTTTTCGTTTGAAGTAGCCGTTGAGGAAATGGTGCTGAAGGTACAAGTGGTGCAAGTTCTTCCTCTTCAATGTCTTTATTATTCAGGCCACCGTCAGTGTTCTCTTCTTGCGCAGGTTCGTGTGGTTGAATCACATCCTCTTGTTCAGCTTCGTTACTTGGTGGATCAGGTTTCGAAATCTCCTTCCCACTTCTTAGTGTGGTGACAGCTTGGCAAGGCTTTACGTTGTTACCTGTAGAAGAAGACGAGCCCATATTAGGATTAGGAAATGGTTGTGATGGAAGCTTACCTTTTTCTAAAGTTGCTGTAAGCTTAGCCAGGCTTTCGCTCATTTGTTGGTTCTGGGTTTGCTGAGCCTGGAATTGAGCCTGTTGTTGTTGCATTTGGGCTTGTTGTAGTTGGATAAGCTGTTGAAGTACATCGCCAAATGGTTGCATCTGTTGTTCTTGTAATGCCCTACCAGCTACTGCACAAGTACTAGAGGGGGGGTGAATAGTACTTTAAAATAATAAGGCGTATAATTCCAAATTAAATTGCAAACAACCACCAAATCAATTTGCGGAAGCTTAAATTGAATGACAACAATGAAATTAACAAAGCAAACAAACGATGTTAATGGGTTCGGATCCACCCAAGTCTCCCCGACTTGTTCCCGGTGATCCTACGTCCCAACCACCCGGATCCCCTCCGGATACTTGAGTTAGAAACCCTAACTCAAGATTTCCACTATGAATATCTTGTGAAAAACCTTCACAAGATCAAATCATACATGCAATGGCAAAGTGAATCCCACAACCCGGGATCACAAACTTCTCTCACAACCGAGAGAGCCAATAAGCAATATAAAGAGTTTAAATGAAATAAATACTCTTACCACAAAATCCTATACCTTGAGTTTTTCTTACCCAATAGGTGGAATGAAGGATTTGAGGAAGATGAAGTCACCAAGCCCTAGCACCAAGGAAATGAGCAGCAATGGGTGCCTAGGGAAGAGTTGGAGACTTGGATCAAGCAATAGCTTGAAGAGCTCACCAAGAACAAGCTTCTCTCTAGATCTAGAAATGAGAGAGAATGGGTTTCTTGTGAGGAAGAGAGCTTTAGATTTGAGGGAGAATAGCTATCTCTTTAGAACTCAATGAATCTCTTAATGGCAGCTCTATATCAGATAGAAATGACCTAGGTTCGTATTTATAGGAACCCAAAAACATAAGTTAGGTCAATCTCCAACGGAAAGAAATCTGGGAGAATTAGTCGGTCAAGGAACAATCACTGACCGACTAGTTCATCAACTAGTCGGTCAGTCACAAAGCATGGACCGACTAAGAGCAGATCAGAGAAGAGATAGAATTTCAGACCTAGAAAACTAGTCGGTCCAAGAACACTGTCTGACCGACTAGTTTCACAACTAGTCGGTCATCCAATGAACGTAGACCGACTAAGAGGCAAAACAACATAGTCTGAAGGCAAGTTGACTTAGTCGGTCCAAGAACAAAAGTTGACCGACTAGATAGTCAACTAGTCGGTCATCAAACGTTCTTAGACCGACTAACGGAAAACAGTAGCTTAGGAGAAATTTGGCATGTACAGTAAATCACAACTAGTCGGTCAAAGAAGCATCACTGACCGACTAGTTCACAAACTAGTCGGTCGGTGAGTCAACGTAGACCGACTAACTGTAAACAGTAAAGAACAAAGATTTAACTGACTGAAACTAGTCGGTCCAAGAACAGTGGCCGACCGACTAGATCTCCATCTAGTCGGTCAGTACTTGTTCTTGTACCAACTAACATGCACAACAAGGTCCGAATCGAAGCGCGACGCTTCGAGGAAGTTAGAGTGAACTTGTGCAAGAATCCTAGAGCTACGAAATGAGCGAACTGAAGATAGAAACGTAAGATATACTCAAGGCTTAACATTCTATCAATCGAAACTAAAAGACTATAAATAAAACCTTAATAAACGGTCTTTGAGAGCTTCGATTGAATCTTCATTACTTCCAAAGCGTTGCAGGAGCTTCAACGAAGCTTTAGGCTTGAATACGAGCTTTTGGAAGTGTTGAGATGTCGCTTTGAATATTCTCGTGAAATTGGCGACGATCTCCAATACTGCGCTCACAAATTGTTAGTTCATGAATTATTTATGTTTGCTCATCATCCAAAACCAAATCCGGGGAGTCCAATATTCAACATTCTCCCCCTTTTTGGTGATGACAAACCAACATAAATAATAATCAAAGATAATAATACAAATGTAAAATACTTACTCCCCCTGCATTGATGATACGTTAATTCCAAAATGAATATAAATGAATTGTATCAAGCAGACGAGTAAGATAAATAAAGTGAATTGATTTTTGAAATATCGGATTTTGAAAATCCTTATTTGTATCTTAACTCCCCCTGAATCTAACATATCAAACTAGATTCTTGGAAATTGAGTTAAATTTTTCATTTGCGCCTATTTATTATCATTATCTCTCCCCCTTTGGCATTATCCCAAAAAAATGGGGGGCATACAACGACAACAATTAGGAAATGTAAAATCCAACATCGGGAGTCGTAGACGAAGACAATGGACCAACTTGACACCAAGGGAAAAATGTGGAAATCAAAACAAGGTGTGTCAAATTTTCCATTATCAATAAAAAGAAATCAACGATAATCAAAATCATCAAAAATACCAAATGTTTATTCATGTCTTGAATAAAGAAACATACTCTTCAATATTCAATATTCTTGGTTAATTTTGAGCATGGAAAACAATTCTATAAAATTACAGAATTTAAATCCATTTAACCAACTTTTTATGCGTCGATTCGATATCACATTTCAAATATATTCAACGAATATTAAATTTGCACGACGAATAAAAGATAAAGTGAACGATGATGAACATATATATACATAGAGACAACATGAGTACATCCAAAAGATATCTCATCGAATATAAGAGATACATCATATCAAGTGCTACATATCATCAAAAAGAAATACATCATCAACAACATATCATACAATCCAACACCGACAACCAGAAATCACAAAAGAAATACAACAAGGCATCTCTCAACCCCATCCTAACCCAAGACACTCTCACAGGAATATATCATCCAAAGTGTATATGGAGAGTCCTCGGAACAACGATCACGAGGAGGAGGCTGGATCTGCAGCGTCCGTGGGTCCAGTCGACGGAGTGGACTCAGGATCTGCAGGGAGTAGAGGTGTCTCAACAGATGGAATCGTCGGTGCAGGAGTCGAGATCTCAGCAACAGGCTCAACAGCAGCAGGAGTCTCGACAGAAGCAGCAGCAGCAGATACATGAGCAGGCTCGGAAACAGGGTCAGCAGCAGATGGCTCTGGAACACCTGAAGAGGTGGCAGCTCCAGGAGCAGAAGAGGAAGTACCAGCAGCAGCAGAAGTGCCCTTGGGGGCACGAGTCGAAGCACGACAGATCTCCTCAACGTCCTCCTCATCCATCTCATCCATCTCCTCTCCCTCAGACACGGAAGGAGGAAGCTCAACACCCATCTGACGTGCCATACGGCAGACCACTTCCTCGGTACGAGCCAAGCGGGACTCGTAACGAAGAAGTATCCGGACGACGTCATCAAGGGTGGCAACGGGAGTAGCAGAGGCACTGGCAGAGGCAGGGACAGACGCTGAAGGTGTCGTCCTCTGAACGTGACGAAGCGCCGCAAGAGATTTCTTGACGGCCGTCGCATTCAGGGGAGGACCGAGGGGACGCTCATCGTCACGAGGCAATGTGACACGAAAATGACGAAACACGAGGGTCAACATGCAAGGAAAAGGAATATGAGCCGATTTATTGGACTTTCGAATACACTCGAAAGAATCAATCTTATCGAGTATAATTCGAGCCCAATTAATCGAGCTCCCCATGAAGATCGCATAGATAAGCTTCAAAAATGGCTGGGATGGTAAAGATGAGGAGCCGTACTTGGGAAGCAAGCACGACTTCAGAATCAGATTTAGGACCCAAGCATTTGGCTTGAAAGATTTAGAAGGCACGCCAATCATGGCAGGAGGAATCTGATGGAAAATCTCTGAAAGGATGGTCTGATCAAGAGAAGAAATATCATCTACCGAGATATCAGAAGGAAGAAGTCCAGACGAAGAGATACCCAAAATCTCTCCTAAGATTTCCGCAGTGAGGACTATAGGAGTCCCCAAAACGGTCGTCTCAATAGAGTGGGTCTGATTGTACTGACCCCGGATCCTATTGGCATAGAAAAGCTTCACTAACCTAGGGTAGGGGTGAGGATTCGCCTTCGGGTCAAATCGAAGGTAATCGAGAAGACCCGACGACGACAGAAGATCAGCTAACCCTATGAAGTCGCTAAACTGGACGAAATGCTCCAGAAGCAGCGGGCAATGTTCGATACGGTTATATGCCGCGAGACACAAAGGGTCATCGCGACATAAGGAAATATCGACACCGCCCACCGGCATCGGAGCCTTTCCCTTAGGTTTTCGAGTAGACGAACGAGGGTGGGTGCTAGACTCGGGATGACTAGGAGGAGTGGGTTCCCTATGAGTCTCAGTCTCGGGGTTATACTCCGTATCGGAATCGGTAGGAGTATGAAACGAAGAAGGAGAGGCAAGAGATTTGGCCTTCGGCTTAGGTTTGGGCTTGGGTTTGGGTTGACCTCTAGGTTTAGCGGTCGTCGTCCTCTTCTTCTTGAGAGGAGGCGAAGACGACGAAGGATGGGTGGTCTTGGCTCTACGCTTCGGAGGGGTTGGATGCTCGGGATCCGAAGAGATTGGATCAACGGTCATCGGAGAGGGGCCAGAGGAAGTGATCGGAATGCGTGTTCTTGCCATAGTCTCGGCACAACACGACACAATCAATCGGAAAGAAGAAACCCTAAATCGGAATTAGGAAAGAAAACCTAATCGGAACCCTAGAGCTGAAATCAACAGAACAACCTAACCCTTGAGCTGAAACCGAACCCTAGAAAGGAGAGGGAGGAAGAGGAGATACCCTAGGTCGAAGATCGGCGGACGGCGACGGTGGGGATGGTCGGAAATTGGCCGGAAGACGAAGGGTCTCAAGGGAGGTCGGGGTTTTGAGCGGAGAGAGAGAAGTTTTCGATCGATTAGAATGAAAATCGATCGACTAAACTGAGTTTAAGTCGGTCGATTTCCCAAATGACCAAACAGCCCCTGGCACAACTAGTCGGTCACAGTTCAAGCACTGACCGACTAGATCACGATCTAGTCGGTCGGTCAATGAGCTTGAACCGACTAGGTGCAAACAGTGGCTGAATCCAAGAAGTACAGACAAGATTTAGTCGGTCTGCGTTCAAGTACTGACCGACTAGATCTCAATCTAGTCGGTCGGTCACTGAACATGAACCGACTAAAGAGTCAAAAACTTGAAAATCAAGTTCTCTCCATAATACGCTTGGACGATAAATCTCAAAACTCTCAATAAACATCTAAACTACCCCATTAAACATCGAAAAACAGAAATTTGACGATTACGCACAAATCGAACGAAAAATTAAGATATCACTTAAAATTCCCGAAAAATCCAATAATTCTAGCATGAATGAGATATTGTCAAGAATAATAGCATGCAAAATTATTGAATGAAACATGAATCCTATATTTCGGATTCACCCATAATCCCCAATTCTCGACGCAACCGCACAAAGGAGTCCTCCTTTAGGGGTTTCGTGAAAATATCGGCGATTTGCTTTTGGGTTTCAACGTACACTAGAATGATGTCCTTTTTAGCAACATGGTCATCTAAAAAGTGGTGGCGGACATCTATGTGTTTCGAGCGGGAATGATGTACCGGGTTCTTGGAAAGACATATTGCACTTTGGTTGTCAACCATGATAGGGCAAGTATCACAATTTATACCAAAGTCTTTAAGTGTGTGTCTCATCCAAAGAACTTGAGCACACGCGGCACCGGCGGCAATATATTCCGCCTCGGTGGTTGAAAGTGATACGGAATTTTGCTTCTTGGAAAACCAAGAGACAAGAGAATTTCCTATAAAATGGCAAGTGCCACTAGTACTTTTCCTGTCGGATTTGCATCCCGCATAATCGGCATCACTATATGAGATTAACTCATATGTGCAAGATCTCGGATAAAGTAATCCAAAATCTAAAGTGTAACTTAGATAGCGAAAAATACGCTTTACCGCTACTAAGTGAGACTCCTTAGGTTGAGACTGATAACGAGCACATATACATACGGCAAACATAATATCGGGCCTACTTGCGGTAAGATAAAGCAAACTACCAATCATACCTCGATATAAACGAATGTCTACATCCTTACCGCCCGTATTCTTGTCAAGATGCGTAGTCGTGCTCATTGGAGTCTTTTTCCTGGAGGCATTCTCCATTCCAAATCGCTTTAGCAACTCCACCGTGTACTTCGTTTGGTGGATGAAGATTGCATCGTTCATTTGGCGAATTTGGAGACCTAAGAAATATTTGAGTTCGCCCATGTGGCTCATCTCAAATTGTTCCTTCATAACATTAGAAAACTCTTCGCAAAGAGTGAAGTTAGTAGCACCGAAAATGATATCATCAACAAAAATTTGTACTAATAAAATATCATTATTCGCATGCTTAATAAAAAGTGTTGAATCGGCTTCGCCCATTTTAAAATTCAAATCCAAAAGAAAATTCTTTAGGCGATCATACCAAGCTCGAGGAGCTTGTCTCAAACCATAAAGAGCTTTCTTTAGTTTAAAAACGTGATTTGGAAATTTTTCATTTATGAACCCCGGAGGTTGAGAAACGTAAACTTCCTCAACTACATCTCCGTTTAAAAATGCACTTTTAACATCCATTTGAAATAATTTAAAATTCTTATGGCATGCAAAAGACAAAAGTAATCTAATTGATTCTAATCTAGCTACCGGAGCGAAGGATTCTTCGAAATCAATACCTTCCTCTTGTCGATAGCCTTGAGCTACTAACCGAGCTTTGTTCCGGACGACGACTTGGTTTTCGTCGGTTTTGTTCTTGAAAATCCACTTTGTCCCTATGACGGTGTGGTTCTTCGAAGGCAATGGAACAAGCTCCCACACTTCATTCCTCTCGAATTGAATGAGCTCCTCCTCCATGGCAAGGATCCAAGCACTATCTTCGCATGCTTCAACTATATTCTTTGGCTCTATCGATGAGGCAAAGGCACAATTGGCGAAGTGGTGAACTTGCGATCTTGTCTTGACACTATCTTGAATATTGCCAATTACTTGCTCATGGGGATGGTCGCGAATGACATAAAGTCGCTTGGGAATACCTTGATCACTTGGAACATTCTCAACAACTTCATTAGTCGGGTTAGTCTCAATAGAATCAATAGACTTAGAATTATCAAATGAATCACATAAAACATCCATAGAATCATTATCATTTGAAATTCTAGTTGGAACAAATCCTTCATTAAATGAGACATGAAGCGACTCCTCGATCGTCGAGGTTCGTTTGTTGAATATCCGGTAGGCTTTGCTACGCGAAGAATATCCCACAAAAATCCCCTCATCGGATCTCGGATCGAATTTGTCCAAACTACCATATGTGTTCTTAATAAAACATTTCGAACCAAAAACACGAAAATGTTTAACTTGAGGAAACCTACCAAACAACAATTCATAACAAGTTTGTTTAGTGCCGGGCCTCAAAAGTATTCTATTAAACACATAGCAAGCGGTGTGTACCGCTTCCGCCCAAAATTGATGGCCAAGTTGGCTATCATCAAGCATAGTGCGAGCACACTCCACTAGCGTCCTATTCTTTCTCTCAACTACACCATTTTGAGGCGGTGCACGAGGGAAAGAGAAGGTGTGAGTAATACCAACTTCATCACAAAATGTCTCAAAAGACTCATTCTCAAATTCACCTCCATGATCACTACGAATAGTGACAATGGTGTTTCCTAAGAGATTTTGTACTTTCTTAACAAAAATTGTGAAGTTTTCAAAAGCTTCATTTTTATTGCACAAGAAAAATACCCAAGTAAATCTTGAATAGTCATCTACGATGACAAGTCCATACCTTGCATTTCCTAAGGAAGCTACTCTAGTTGGCCCAAATAAATCTAGATGTAATAGCTCTAGTGGCCGTTTTGTAGAGATGCTTTTCTTAGGTTTAAATGAAGATTTAGGAAGCTTGCCGCGTTGACAACAATCACAAAAACTTTTCTTTTCAAAAACAAGCTTCGGAAAACCTTTAATAGAATTCAATTTTGAAAGCTTATATAGTGTTCCAAAGTTCACATGTCCAAAGCGTCGATGCCATAAGTGTTGTTCACTTGTGTTGGCAACGAGACATTGTTCATATGACTTAGGAAGATCCAAAATATAAATGTCTTTACGACGAGTTCCGGAAAATAATAATTTTTCATTATCCTTTCTTAAAATATGACACAATCCTTTCGCAAAGCTAACTTTGTAACCTTTGTCACAAAGTTGACTTATTGAAATAAGATTATGATTTAAACCACTAACAAGATACACATCACTAATTAATGGTTTAGAAGGGTTACCTACATTACCAACACCTATGATGGTTCCGCTCTCGTTGCCTCCAAATACGACGCGGTTTCCATTCACAATGGGAACCACTCCGGAGAGCAATCGAGCGTCACCCGTCATGTGTTTGGAGCACCCGCTATCGAGTATCCAATTCCCTTTGGAGCTAAATTTAAATTTGTTGCTCCTTTTCTTTTTCTTTTCCTTGAGTACCTAAAGATAGATAAGTTTCATATCATGGTACCCAAGGTCATTGGGTCCAAGGGATTAGACCTTTGGAAGCCAAGTCCAAGTGGACTTAGACTTCCCCACATAATTCTTACTATGCACAACATCCGAAAAATAAGCATTCATATATATTTGTTTTTCGTCCATGCTTGTGTCCTTTGGGCTCCAAATAGTGAAAACTTTGGGAGCCATCATCCCATTGGGTGCATGCATGCGACGTTGATTTCTACGTGATGCATGTTGTGGATAGGCATACGGGACATGATGGAATGGTGCACAACGAGAATTATTCATATGATGAGGTGGGTGTACATATGCATGTGTGGGAACACGTGCGTGAGGGTGTCTCACTTGGTGTGCACGTGCCCGGGAATGTGTTGCATAAAAATCATCATAAGTGTGAGACGGTGGAGTAGGACGTGTGTTCCTACGTGGCATGGAATTGGTGTACATAAAAGCATGCCCCTTCTTTGGAGGTCCACCCAATGTGGGTTTCTTTCCGAAAGAGGGTGTGGACGAGGTGAAAGCACCATTGGTAGATGAACTACCAATAGAGTGTTTGCTCCCACTCGTTGAGGCTTCGGAAGTTGGCCTAACAAAAGTAGTGACCGACTTGGAAGAATTTCCCATCATATACCCCAAGCCAATGTGGTGTTTGGCCGGAAGTAAATCTTTTAGGATATTATCCAAATGGCCTTTACCCTTGTTGAATTCGTTGATTCGGCCCAATGTGTTCTCATATTTCTCTTTGAGAGAACGCAAGGAAGTATCCAAAGTGGATATTTGCGAAGTGAGCACATAAACACGAGATTTAAGATTCTCGTTCTCAATACTCAAAGTCGAGTTTTGAGAAGTTAAATCCGCTATCTCATGTTCTTCCGCATCCTCAATGCTAACATGTTCAAGTTTAGATTTGAGATTTACAATCTCATTTCTTAACTCTTCAACAACGGTGTCGTTGTTGGTGATGATAGTCTTAGGCGATGTTTGAATGCTAGCTAGGTCATCTTTTACCTTAGTATATCTATTTACTAACTTAGTATATTTTGACCAAAGTTGAGTGTTAGCATCCCTAAGATCATCCATCGTTACCTCATCGCTTTCTTCATCACTATCATCGGAAGAGGAGGATCCTTGATCGTGCTCCTCTCTTGCCATGAAACACATGTGTGCTTGCTCCACGTGCTCATCGTCCGACTCTCCGCTTGAGGAATCCTCGGAGTCGGTGAAGGTAGCTCCGACAAGTCCCTTCTTGTTTCCTTTCGTGTACTTCTTGGACTTGTCATACTTTGGCGCCTTCCACTTCTCCTTTTGCTTGTTTTGAGGACAATCCGCTTTGATGTGTCCTGGCTTATTGCATTTAAAGCACAAAGGTGGAGAGGCGTTAGTAGATGTAAACTTAGATTTTTGTTTGAAGTTACCCTTTCGGAAGAAGCGATTGAACTTCTTTGCCATGAGTGCAATGGATTCCATGTCCATTTCTTCTTCCGAGTTCTCATCATCGGTAGAGGTGGATGAAGCCGCCTTGAATGCAATCGCCTTTTTCTTAGGCGCATCTAGGTTCAAATATGACTTCATCTTTTCTTGTAGCTTCACCTTGCTATCTTTGCGTACCTCATATGACATCAAAGTACCCATTAGTTGAACTACGGTATATTTGTCCATGTCATTACCTTCCTCGATGGCGAAGGTACGTTTTTCCCAAGAAGAGGGAAGTCCTTCAATAAGCTTTAAGCACTTCTCCTTTTGAGTGTAGATCTTGCCGAGGGCCTCTAACTCGTTTATTATGTCAACGAAACGAGCGTAATATTCTTTCATCTTCTCGCCCTGTTGCATATGAAACATTTCGTAATCTTTGGTTACGACTACGAGTTTAGAGTCTCTTACCCTACTCGTCCCTTCATGTAGAATGAGGAGGGAGTTCCAAATTTGATATGCACTCTTACATGTGCATATCTTATTGAAATCCTCGGGCTCCAATGCACATTGCAAGGCGTTCATTGCCTTGGCATTGCTTACCTCCGCGGCGACCTCCGCGGTAGTCCATTTCTCAAAATCTTCTTCTTCGGGTTCAATATACTCCTTCATTGTAGTTCTACATAAAGATGCACTTCGGAGGAAGGTTTCCATCCGACACTTCCAGTACCCGTAGTTGGTACCGTTGAAGAATGGAGGCCTCGTAGAGGAATGTCCTTCCATCACGGAAGATGCTCCTTCACGGTTCCTGAAGGTGTCATAGTTGGAAGGTGGACGCACGGTCTTGTTGTCGTTGGCAGACATAGCTGAGAATCTGGCTTTGATGCCAAATGTAATGCCCTACCAGCTACTGCACAAGTACTAGAGGGGGGGTGAATAGTACTTTAAAATAATAAGGCGTATAATTCCAAATTAAATTGCAAACAACCACCAAATCAATTTGCGGAAGCTTAAATTGAATGACAACAATGAAATTAACAAAGCAAACAAACGATGTTAATGGGTTCGGATCCACCCAAGTCTCCCCGACTTGTTCCCGGTGATCCTACGTCCCAACCACCCGGATCCCCTCCGGATACTTGAGTTAGAAACCCTAACTCAAGATTTCCACTATGAATATCTTGTGAAAAACCTTCACAAGATCAAATCATACATGCAATGGCAAAGTGAATCCCACAACCCGGGATCACAAACTTCTCTCACAACCGAGAGAGCCAATAAGCAATATAAAGAGTTTAAATGAAATAAATACTCTTACCACAAAATCCTATACCTTGAGTTTTTCTTACCCAATAGGTGGAATGAAGGATTTGAGGAAGATGAAGTCACCAAGCCCTAGCACCAAGGAAATGAGCAGCAATGGGTGCCTAGGGAAGAGTTGGAGACTTGGATCAAGCAATTGCTTGAAGAGCTCACCAAGAACAAGCTTCTCTCTAGATCTAGAAATGAGAGAGAATGGGTTTCTTGTGAGGAAGAGAGCTTTAGATTTGAGGGAGAATAGCTATCTCTTTAGAACTCAATGAATCTCTTAATGGCAGCTCTATATCAGATAGAAATGACCTAGGTTCGTATTTATAGGAACCCAAAAACATAAGTTAGGTCAATCTCCAACGGAAAGAAATCTGGGAGAATTAGTCGGTCAAGGAACAATCACTGACCGACTAGTTCATCAACTAGTCGGTCAGTCACAAAGCATGGACCGACTAAGAGCAGATCAGAGAAGAGATAGAATTTCAGACCTAGAAAACTAGTCGGTCCAAGAACACTGTCTGACCGACTAGTTTCACAACTAGTCGGTCATCCAATGAACGTAGACCGACTAAGAGGCAAAACAACATAGTCTGAAGGCAAGTTGACTTAGTCGGTCCAAGAACAAAAGTTGACCGACTAGATAGTCAACTAGTCGGTCATCAAACGTTCTTAGACCGACTAACGGAAAACAGTAGCTTAGGAGAAATTTGGCATGTACAGTAAATCACAACTAGTCGGTCAAAGAAGCATCACTGACCGACTAGTTCACAAACTAGTCGGTCGGTGAGTCAACGTAGACCGACTAACTGTAAACAGTAAAGAACAAAGATTTAACTGACTGAAACTAGTCGGTCCAAGAACAGTGGCCGACCGACTAGATCTCCATCTAGTCGGTCAGTACTTGTTCTTGTACCAACTAACATGCACAACAAGGTCCGAATCGAAGCGCGACGCTTCGAGGAAGTTAGAGTGAACTTGTGCAAGAATCCTAGAGCTACGAAATGAGCGAACTGAAGATAGAAACGTAAGATATACTCAAGGCTTAACATTCTATCAATCGAAACTAAAAGACTATAAATAAAACCTTAATAAACGGTCTTTGAGAGCTTCGATTGAATCTTCATTACTTCCAAAGCGTTGCAGGAGCTTCAACGAAGCTTTAGGCTTGAATACGAGCTTTTGGAAGTGTTGAGATGTCGCTTTGAATATTCTCGTGAAATTGGCGACGATCTCCAATACTGCGCTCACAAATTGTTAGTTCATGAATTATTTATGTTTGCTCATCATCCAAAACCAAATCCGGGGAGTCCAATATTCAACAGTTCTTGCGTTGGCTCTTGATTTCTCCTCTGGTTTCCCCCTTGGTAGTTGTTGTTGAATGGTTGTCTAAAGGGAGGAGGAGCTTGTTGTTGGGGTTGTTGTTGGGGTCCCCAACTTAGATTGGGATTATTGCGCCATCCCCTATTGTTAGAATTGAAACCTTGATAATTGGTTGAGACTTGGTTTACCTCCGTAGGATTGCTTAGCATACTCTTCAATGCTGGAAGTGTGGGACAAGTACTAGTGTCATGGCCACCAACCTCGCAAAGTGCACAGCTTTGAACGACCTCGACTCCTTTGGATCCTTTCAAATTGAGGGCTTGAAGCTTCTTTGTGAGTAAAGCTTCCATCTTTGCTTCCAGCGCATCTTCTGGCTTCAAAGTGTGCATCCCTCCACGTGATGGCTGGGAAGGTGTTGAGATGGTTCCTCGGTCGTACTCTGAAGTGGTGTCCCATGTTTGTGCGTTCTCCGCTATCTCCTCCAAGTACGTCCACGCCTCGTCTGGCTCTTTATCGAAGAATCCCCCGTTGCACATCATCTCTACGAATTGCTTCATTTGCGGTTGTAGTCCATCGTAGTAGAAGCCAATGATCCTGCTTTTATCAAAGCCATTATGTGGACACGCTAGCAGCAGCTCATTGAACCTCTCCCATGCTTGATAGAACGTTTCCTCGCTTTTCTGGGCAAAGTTCATGATTTGCCTTTTTAACCCCTGTGTCCTGTGTATAGGAAAGAATTTCTTCAAAAATTCAGCCTGTAATTCAATCCAAGTTGTGATAGAACGTGGTGGCAAAGCATTCAACCAATTTTTAGCCTTGTCTTTTAATGAAAATGGAAAGAGTTTTAGATATATCGTGTCTTCACTAGTCTTTCCATCAAAACATGTTAAACACACTTCTTCAAATCCTTTTATATGAAGATAGGGGTTTTCCTTGTCCATCCCATGAAAGGTGGGTAAGAGTTGGATTACCCCTGGTTTGAAATTAAAAGAATTTGCATCAGCGGGTAAGACAAAACATGAGGATGTGCTAGTTCTAGTGGGTCTGAGATGATCTTTTAAAGTTCTAGGAACTCCAGCTTGTAAATTGTTTTCATTGTTGTTACTAGTATTTTCATCATTGTTTATAATATTTTCAGCCATTTGAAAGCGTCTAGTTAATCTCTTTGTTCTAGGAGTCCTATGCCACATAAACCAAGCACAAGTATTTTTTTAAAGAAAGAAAGAACAAAAGAAAGAAAGGGAAAAAAAAATTTCAAATTTTATGGGTTTTTTATTTAGAGGAAGAAGAAGAAAAAAAAATGAACAACAAAGTGGAAAGATCTCACCAAAATCCTCTGAATGAAATAAACTATGGTAGCACGCCGTTCTCCCCGGCAACGGCGCCAAAAACTTGCCTCGTTCAAAATTGTGTTACTCTCAAGTGTAAGAGTTCGTGCAAGTAGTAAAGTTCCGGGAGTCCGGATATCGTATCCTCGGGAGAAATCCTGTTGCAACCACAAGTTTAAATCAATTAGAAAATTATCTTAGAGAAACTAGCTACTTTGGATGGTGGTGATTTAATGGTTTTAGTTTTTAATTTAATGGAAAATGAGAAAATAATGTTTTTGTATTTGAAATTTTTAAGAGAAATATGTACATGATATGGGATCATTAGAATACACGAATTGTATTAACTTGATTGAATAGAAATAACTCAATGACTTCTCTTTTTGGGAGAAAGTCATCGGAAGATGCCTTCGTAGGGGTTAAAGCTCAAAAATCGATAAAATTGTTATTAAAGCAATAATCTTTCAAATAAGAGAAGAACTTCCTTTTGGGAAGACCAAAACTCACCTTTGTAAGGTGATCATCAACTCATTCATAAACTTTTGGAAGATGAAAGAGAGGATTTTAAATTAAGATTATAACTTTAAAACGTGAAAGTGATAGCATTAGAATTCAACCAAATTAACACAAAACATGTTTTCTAACTACACCATATCATGAACAAATAAAATTTAGCTACTCATGTTGAAGACAAAAGAGATTAAAAACAAAGAAAACACAATTTTATTTATAAGAAAAGAAACTTGAAATTTAGACAAATAAGTTTGAGAAGATATCACCCCTTTTACACCCTTCAAACTTTATACATGAAGCCCCTTCTTCCTCCTCTAAAATTCTCAATACTCTTACTCACAATAGCCTCTAAAATCAGAATTATATGAGAAAGAACTCTACAAAATTTGATGCCAATAGCTCAAGAGAGAACACCTATTTATAGGCTTCTTTGGTTTAATGTGTTTGGCTCTTCATCTCCCCCATAATCAATATGAATAACTCCATGAAACCCTTTAAATTCTGCCCTTTGAGCTTCCTGATCTGAAAATAAACTGAAGAATCAAAATCTGCATCAAATTCTGATCAAAATCGTGTCCAAAATCATTAAAATTCATCAAGAAATGCATCAAATACACTTAAAAGAGCATTGCGGGTCTGTCTTCTGAAAACGGGTCGGATCCGCGCACCCGCGCCTGCTTAAAAACCCGCGTCCACATCTGCTGCGCGCGCCTGCAAGGAAAGAAGCGGGCCGGCCAAGCGGGCCGGCCCGTTAATTTTTTTTTAAATGCGCGCGCGTGTGCTGCGAAATGAGCAGCCCGCTCATTTGCAAATGAGCTGGGCCCGCTCATTTGCAAATGAGCGGGGCTGTTTTTTTTTCTTATTATTTTTTTAATATTTATTTATTTATTTTTTTAATTTATTTTTTTAATTTCCCTTTGAACTAATGTACTTCCAAAATTTGTAGAAAAGTATCCCGGGCTCCGAAAAATATGAATAAATAGCCGTTGGAATCGTGGGCTCGAGCTCTAGCCCTGAAAAATATAATGAAGCACAAATTAGTTCACAAAAATTAATAATTGTGCAAACTATGATATTAGGCTCTAATATTATATGATTTTCTGAATATAACCATACTAGAGCTATTTTAGCACTTACGTATGCACAAATTGGGGTCAAATAAGGGGGAAATAATGTAATATTATGCTGTAATCAATTTTCAACGATGAAAGCTCCTTTTAATTTGTATATAATTTTTGAAGCAAACTTTAGCATCTAGTATGCCTCCTAATTTCATACAAATATGTAATGTATGAGGTAATCTCGATTCTACCCAGTTCAGTCCAATGCAAAGTCCAATGCAACGAACCATAAACAGAAAAACTCCATTACTTACGGCTTCCAACTGACTTATGACTATAAATCTATGCAGTTATGAAAGGGTATGACGATTATCATGTCCTTAAAACTATGCAACATATTCTAAATCACACATGAGCAAATCATGTACAGATGCGAACCAATAATTTTCATCAAAGAAATGCCAAGTTCTGGCACTACAATAGTTTATATTCATAGCAAATGAGAAAATTTCAGATAAGATCTACACAATGGCATCGAGCTTATCTTTGGGAGCAGAGGATTAGTAAAATACACCGACATCTGGTCTGGTAGAAGTCATCTAGATAAATAAAACAGAGCCTTAATCGCATTTTTCTTCACATAACATGCATGAATTAGTTTTGAGAAATTAAAACACATTATTAGGAAAACCTGAAACGATCTTGTTATAAAAATATCAAATAATCACCAAAGAGAAATTTTTCAATAAAGCATCACCAACATCTACACCTGTTGCCATCATCACCAACAGCTACACCCATTTTCATATCAACTGGTTTTGATATGGCTCAAGAGACTTCTACAAAGAAATTTTAGCCAATAACTACACCCAATTGTTTGTGACAGAACTTTCTCCCAATTTGCTCCATCTAAGCCCCCTCATTATATCAGGAAAAACATTCAAATCAAAGTTGTATGAAACACCAGTAGCCCAGTAAGACACCTAACATGACTACAAAAGTAAAGTTATAGAGGCTTCGAAAAAGCATTATAACATTATAAACTCAAGTCACTCTCGAAGAGATGCTTCAACCCCCTATAATTCACTTACTTTTTCCACAATCTACATTTTTAGCCAAGATCGTAACAATAACATACAAAATCAAACCATGTTACAAATAAAGAGGTCAACCCCCCATAATACACTTAATTTTTCCACAAAACATCCACAACCCACACAAAGGAATTTAGACTTGGGAGAAATATGTATTTGTAGTCCCCTTCTTAGATAGCAAAACCAAGTAAATGGTCGGTAAAACCCCACCGCTTGCAATAGTCACACCAGCAAGCAGCTTCCCAAGCTCCTTACACCGGCAAGTAGCATCCCAAGCTTATCATCGTTCCTTACTAACAACGGCAAACGCCTATGAATGATCATGTTTGTTTTCTTGTCATTTGATGCATTCCAGCAAGCTCCAAAAACTAATCAAAACCTAAATCAACACCCAAACAACAAAATCTCAATCAACTACCCAAAACAACAAAATTGCAATCAGGTATCCCTTGTATAGATCAAATCAAACAAATCATTGAAAAATTGATGGTGAAGAAGACCTCGGCTGTTCATCCTCTTAATACGGTCCTTCATGGACTGCTCCGTGTCGAACGTCACGAACGCAAAACCCATGGATCTCCCAATCTCCCGATCATTGATGATCTGAAAAAAATACAATAAAAATCGAATCTTTGTATCTAAAGATTCAAGTTCGAGAGGTGGTAACCTTTGAGTCAACGACCTCCCCGAATGCGCTGAAGACTTGCTCGAGGGAACAGATGTCGGTGGTCTAGGCGAGGCCGCCAACAAAGCAGCTGTACTCCATGTCAACACTGGAGAGAAAGAATGCGAAACCGGAGTGGAGATGGATGAAAGCAGCGATACTCCATGAAAGCACGGGCTAGGCGAGGCCTGCTTAATGGATGAATGCGAAACCCTAGAACCGATCGAAGGGCATGAGGGAGAATCCGAACCCGCCTTGGTACTCTATGAAAGGGTTTTTTCCACATAGAACCGATCGAATCGGGGGAGAGAGGACGGAGAATGGACAACAGGAGTGGAGATTTTCCCTTTTTCTCTTCTAGGATTTGATGTCTTGCGGCTGAGGTTTAAGAGAGAGGAAGATAGCAAGTCGAAGCCGTGAACTTTCTGTGGGTTGGATCTTCGGCTGAGATAGACAGAAATAAAAACAAAGGAGGCCGTTCTTCCACGTCAGCGATCCGCGAGACATGTGTTTCTTTGTTGCGGTCAAGTGCTTTTGATGCGGGCCTTTCAATGCGGCATATATCTATTGGAGGCGGGCCTTCCAATAAAGTTTTTACATGATGGACTCACGCACGCATCAATTCAAAAGTTTTTACTTTAAAAATTTTTCCTTCAACGTTTTAGATTCCCAACGTGGTCCCCCCCTCACGTGTTCTCACCAAAAAACAAAGTTTCCCTCCAAATTTTTTCACAAACTCTAATCTTAACCGTTCATTCCCCAAGATTAAATCTCATCCGCTTTTTATCCCCCTCACTTGTCCTAGTCAGCCCTAGGATTCAAAAAACACTGTCAAATGTATAATAGATATGTGATGAGTATATGATATATGTATGGCTGTAAGCTGGTACGCTTACACCTGTATATGGATGAATATAGTTTTGTATGGTTATCTATGTGTATTGATATTGATATAATAAAACTTGTGTGATGATACATCTGTGAATGTTGGATGGGTACTAGGAGACATACATGATTGTATGTCAGAGTATAGAGGTGCATGAGTATATATGTTAATATATGGTGACCTATGAGGAGTGTGTATTATGGACCTACATAGTTAATTGAGCTCTAAGCGATATATAGATATGGCATACTGTCTGTGTTTGTTATGTAATGCCCTACAAGCTACTGCACAAGTACTAGAGGGGGGGGTGAATAGTACTTTAAAAATAACAAGGAGTATAATTCCTAATTATAGTGCAAACAACTACCAAATCAATTTGCGGAAGCTTAAATTGAATGACAACAACAAAATTAACAATGCTAACAAAAGATGTTACTGGGTTCGGATCCACCCAAGTCTCTCCGACTTGTTCCCGGTGATCCTACGTCCCAACCACCCGGATCCCCTCCGGATACTTAGGTTAGAAACCCTAACCCAAGATTTCCACTATGATATCTTGTGAAAAACCTTCACAAGGTCAAATCATACATGCAATGGCAATAGTGAATCCCACAACCCGGGATCACAACCTTCTCTCACAACCGAGAGAATCAACAAGCAATATAAACAAGTTTATAATGAAATAAACAATCTTACCACAAAATCCTATACCTTGAGTTTTCTTACCAAATAGGTGCAAGGAGGGATTTGAGGAAGATGAAGTCACCAAGACCTAGCACCAAGGAAATGACCAGCAAAGGGTGCCTAGGAGTGATTTGGAGACTTGAATCAAGCTAGAGCTTGAAGGGCTCACCAAGAACAAACTTCTCTCAAGATGGATTCTAGATCTAGAAAGTGAGAGAATGGATTTCTTGTGAGGATGAGAGCTTTGGAAATGAGTGAGAATGGCTATCTCTTTTAATCTCAATGAATCTCTTAATGGCAGCTCTAACCTAGAGAGAAATGACCTAGGTTCGTATTTATAGGGTCCCATAAAAACAAGTTAGGTCAATTCCCAACGGATAGAAATCTGAGGCAACTAGTCGGTCAAAGAACAACCACTGACCGACTAGTTCATCAACTAGTCGGTCAGTCAAACAACATGGACCGACTAAGTGAAGAACAGAGAAGAGATAGAAATTCAGACCTAGAAATATAGTCGGTCCAAGAAGACTTTCTGACCGACTAGTTTCACAACTAGTCGGTCAGACAGTGAACGTAGACCGACTAAGAGGCAAAAACAAATAGTCTGAATACAAATTGACTTAGTCGGTCCAAGAACAAAAGTTGACCGACTAGATTATCAACTAGTCGGTCACCAAACGTTCTTAGACCGACTAACGGTAAACAGTAGCTTAGGAGAAATTTGGCATGAACAGTAAATCACAACTAGTCGGTCAAAGAAGCATCACTGACCGACTAGTTCACAAACTAGTCGGTCGGTGAGTCAACGTAGACCGACTAACTGTAAACAGTACTGAACAAGAAAAGATTAACTCACACTAGTCGGTCCAAGAAGCTTTGCTGACCGACTAGATCACCATCTAGTCGGTCAGTACATCTTCTTGTACCAACTAATATGCACAAACAAGTCTGAATCGAAGCGCGATGCTTCGAGGAAGTTAGAGTGGACTTGTACTAAGATCCTAGAGCTACGATATGCGCGTTATGAAGATAGAATCGTAAGATATACTCAAGGCTTAACATTCTATAGATCGAAGCTAAAAGACTATAAATAAAACCTTAATGAATGGTCTTCGAGAGCTTCGATTAATTCTTCATGACTTCCAAAACGGTCCAAGAGCTTCAACGAAGCTTTAGGCAATGAATACTATCTTTGAGAAGTCTTGAGATGTCGCTTTGATTGTTCTCGTGAATTTGGCGACGATCTCCAATACTGCGCTCACAAATTGTTAGTTCATGAATTATTTATGTTTGCTCATCATCCAAAACCAAATCTGGGGAGTCCAATATTCAACATTCTCCCCCTTTTTGGTGATGACAAACCAACATAAATAATAATAAAAAATAATGATTCAAATGTAAAATACTTACTCCCCCTGCATTGATGACACGTTAATTCCAAAATGAATATATATAAATTGCATCAATCAGACGAGTAAGATATATAACGAGAATCGATTTTTGAAATATCGGATTTTGAAAATCCTTATATATATCTTAACTCCACCTGAATCTAACACATCAAATTAGATTCTTGGAAAATGAGTTAAATTTTCATTTGTCCTATTTATTATCATTATCTCTCCCCCTTTGGCATTATCCCAAAAATGGGGGGCATACAACGACAACAACTAGGAAATGGAAAATCCAACATCGGGAGTCGTAGAAAATGACGATGGACCTAATTGACACCAAGGGAAAAGTGTTGAAATCAAATCAAGGTGTGCCAAATTGTCCATTATCAAAAAGCGATAATTAAAATCATCAAAAATACCAAAAATTTATTCATGTATTGAATAAAGAAACATACTCTCCAATATTCAATATTTCTTGGTTAAATTTATGCATGAAAAACAATTCTATACAATCATAGAAGTATAATCAATTTAACCAACTTTTTAAGCGACGAGCGACGAATTCACATGACAAAGGCATTGGATGAAAATTAAATGTGCACAACGAAGTCAGAGAACATCGATTAATATATATATAAACATCAAGAGTACATCCAAAGATATCGACTACATCATATCAAATGCAACATACCATGAAAAAAAATACATCATACATCATCGATACACCATCATCAACATCCAGAGTACATCAAAATACAACACCGACATCCATAAAACCAAAATACATCAAAACAACCCCAACACTCCATCCTAACCCAAAAACACTCTCAATAAGATACATCATCCAAAGATCATAGGAGAGGCCTCGAAATAGATGATCACGAGGAAGTGGCAGGATCTGCAGTCTCCGGGGGCCCAGTCGAGGGAGTGGACTCAGGCTCTGCAGGGAGAAGAGGCGTGTGAACAGAAGGGATCGTCGGGGCAGTGGTGGAGACATCGACGACAGGCTCAACGGCTGGGGTCTCAACAGGGACAACAGCAGGCACAACGGGAGCAGGGTCGTCAGCAGGAGCAGCAGCAGTCTCAGAAGGCTGATACACTGGTGCAGAAGTCTCAGGAGCACCGAAAGAGGTGCCAGCATCAGGAGCAGATGTGGTAGGAGCAGCAGCAGCAGTGGCCTCATCGCCACGAGCCAAGGAGGTGACAAGCTCATCAATATCCTCATCGTCCATCTCCTCATCCTCAGAAACGGACGAAGGAAGCTCAATGCCCATCAAACGAGCCATATGGCAAACTACCTCTTCGGTACGAGCCAAACGCGACTCGTGCCGACAAAGCAACCGAACGACATCATCAAGAGAGGTGGAGGGAGGAGGGACTGAAGCAGCTGAAGGAGTGGCCTGAGATGCATAAGGTGTCGACCACTGCACGTGACGGAGTGCTGCAAGAGATTTTTTAACGGCCGTCGCGTTCAGAGGAGGACCAAGGGGACGCTCATCATCAGGGGGCAAGGTAACACCGAAACGACGGAATACCAAGGTCAGGAGACACAGATATGGGATATGCGCAGATTTAATGGTCTTGCGAATACACTCGAAAGAATCCATCTTATCGAGTATAATGCGAGCCCAATTAATCTCGCTACCCATAAACAGAGCGTAAATCAATTTCAGAAACGGCTGAGATGGAAGAGAAGAAGATCCATACTTGGGAAGAAGGCAGGATTTCAAGATCAGGTTAATCACCCAAGCATTCGGCTTGAATGATTTCGAAGGAACTCCTATGAATGCAGGGGGGATAACCTGGAAGATTTTGCCTAGGGTCCGCTGATCGAGGGAGGAGATATCATCGACAGAGATGTCAGACGGGAGGAGGCCACACGACGAGCAACCAATCAACTCCCCCAAGATTTCTGCCGTGAGGACTATAGGAGTCCCCAAAACAGAAGTCTCGATGGAGTGAGACTCACCGTACTGGCCTCGGACACGATTGGCATAGAATAGTTTGACCAGGCGAGGATAGGGACGGGGGTTCGCCTTGGGGTCATATCTAAGATAGTCCAATAGGCCATCATAGGAGAGAAGATCCGCAAGGCCAAGAAAATCAGAAAACTGAACGTAATGCTCCAACAGCAGTGGGCAGTGCTCTATACGGTTGTACGCTGCGAGACACTGAGGGTCGTCACGGCACAACGATATATCTACACCGCCGACTGGCATTGGAGCTTTACCCTTAGCCTTACGGGGCTTAGGAGGAGGTGGAGGAGGGGGTGGAGTAGGTGCCTTCTCGGGATGTTCAGGAGTGTATTCCTCATCGGAATCATCCTCGGAATCACTATCTGAACGCTCACCGGGAGGTGTGGGTGCACGGAACTTTTTAGGTTTTGGTTTAGGCTTGGACGATTGGCCGGCAGGTTTAGGCTTGGACGTCCTCTTCCTCTTCAACGGAGTTGAAGACGAAGAGGGGGGTCGAGTGGTCTTCGCCCTACGCTTAGGAGGGGTCGAAGCAGTCGGAGCATCTACGGTCATGGGGGATGCCCCAGAAGATGTAATCGGGAGTCTCGTTCTTGCCATGATCACGTCACAACGAGTACAAACAAGCGATGAAGATAATATCAAACACCCTAGCTCAAACCTAAAACTGAAATCAATCAAGCACAAAGCCCTAAAAGTGAACTTCAAAACCCTAGAATAGAAAACAAGATGTAGAACTAACCCTAGGGATGGAAAATGTGATCTAGGAAGGGGGGAAGATACCTAGGGGAGTGGTCGACGGCGACTGGCGGCGGAGATGGCCGGAAAAGTGGCCGGAGAATCGACGGAAGACGAAGGGTTTCGATCGGGGAGAGGGAGTTTTTCGAGCTGGGAAACAAAATAGACCGACTAAAAAGCAAATCAATCGGATAGATTGGATATAAGTCGGTCGGGAATGCGAAAAGACGCGATTGCCCTAACGCACTTAGTCGGTCACAGTTCAAGCACTGACCGACTAGATTACGATCTAGTCGGTCGGTCAATGAGCTTAAACCGACTAAGTCGAAACAGAGGCAAAACGAAAATTCTAGGGCTAGAGTTAGTCGGTCACAGTATAATCACTGACCGACTAGTTTTCAATCTAGTCGGTCGGTAAGTGAACTGTGACCGACTAAAAGAAGTAAATGACAATAGAAAGTTTAAAGCTTGAACTAGTCGGTCTGAGTTCACTAGCTGACCGACTAGATGAGCATCTAGTCGGTTGGCTGATGAACTGAAACCGACTAGAAGAGTCCAAAAGTTGATAAATGAGTTCTCTTCATAAAAACACTTGGATGAAACATCTTAACCCTCTCATAAGTCATCTAAACTACCCCATAAAACATCGAAATCTTAAATACGACATTCAAATAAGAATTCGAGCAAAAATTCAAACATATCACATAAAATCCCAAAAATTCAATAAATCTAGCATGAACGAAATATCGCGAAATATAATAGCATGCAAGATAATTGAATGAGACATGAATCTTATATCTCAGATTCACCCATAATCACCAATTCTCGACGCAACCGCACAAAGGAGTCCTCCTTTAGGGGTTTCGTGAAAATATCGACGATTTGCTTTTGGGTTTCAACATACACTAATATGATGTCCTTTTTAGCAACATGATCATCTAAAAAATGGTGTCGGACATATATGTGTTTAGATCGGTAATGGTGCACCGGATTCTTTGAAAGACAAATAGCACTTTGGTTATCCACCATGATAGGGCTAGTATCACAATGAATACCAAAATCCTTCAGTGTGTGTCTCATCCAAAGAACCTGGGCACAAGCGGCACCGGTGGCAATGTATTCCGCCTCGGTGGTTGAAAGTGATACGGAATTTTGCTTCTTGGAAAACCAAGAGACAAGGGAATTTCCTAGAAAATGGCAAGTGCCACTAGTACTCTTCCTGTCGGATTTGCATCCCGCATAATTGGCATCACTATATGAGATTAACTCATACGTGCTAGATTTTGGATAAAGTAATCCAAAATCAAGTGTATAACTTAGATAACGGAAAATACGTTTTACAGCTACTAAGTGAGACTCCTTAGGTTGAGACTGATAACGAGCACATACGCATACGGCAAACATAATATCGGGCCTACTTGCGGTAAGATAAAGTAAACTACCTATCATACCTCGATATAGACGAATGTCTACATCCTTACTGCCCGTATCCTTGTCAAGATGCGTAGTCGTGCTCATTGGAGTCTTTTTCCCGGAAGCACTCTCCATTCCAAATCGCTTAAGCAACTCCACCGTATACTTCGTTTGGTGGATGAAGATTGCATCGTTCAATTGGCGAATTTGGAGACCTAAGAAATATTTGAGTTCGCCCATGTGGCTCATCTCAAATTGTTCCTTCATAACATTAGAAAAATCTTCGCAAAGAGTGAAGTTAGTAGAACCGAAAATGATATCATCAACATAAATTTGAACTAATAAAATATCATTATTCGCATGTTTAACAAAAAGTGTAGAATCGGCTTCACCCATTTTAAAATTCAAATCCAAAAGAAAATTCTTTAGGCGATCATACCAAGCTCGAGGAGCTTGTCTCAAACCATAAAGAGCTTTCTTTAGTTTAAAAACATGATATGGAAATTTTTCATTTATGAAGCCCGGAGGTTAAGAAACGTAAACTTCCTCAACAACATCTCCGTTTAAAAATGCACTTTTAACATCCATTTGAAATAATTTAAAATTTTTATGGCATGCAAAAGACAATAATAGTCTAATTGATTCTAATCTAGCTACCGGAGCGAAGGATTCTTTGAAATCAATACCTTCCTCTTGGCGATAGCCTTGAGCTACTAACCGAGCTTTGTTCCGAACGACGACTTGGTTTTCGTCGGTTTTGTTCTTGAAGATCCACTTTGTCCCTATGACGGTGTGGTTCTTCGATGGCAAAGGAACAATCTCCCATACCTCATTCCTCTCGAATTGAATGAGTTCCTCCTCCATGGCAAGGATCCAAGCACTATCTTCGCACGCTTCAACTATATTCTTTGGCTCTATCGATGAGGCAAAGGCACAATTGGCGAAGTGGTGGACTTGCGATCTCGTCTTGACATTATCATGAATATTGCCAATGACTTGCTCATGGGGATGATCGCGAACGGTATGAAGCCGCTTGGGAATACCTTGATCACTAGGCACATTCTCAACAACTTCATTAGTCGGGTTAGTATCAATAGAATCAATTGATTCAATAGACTTAGAATTTTCAAATGAATCACATAAAACATCCATAGAATCATCATCATTTGAAATTCTAGAAGTAATAAAATTCTCATTAAAAGAGACATGAAGTGATTCCTCGATCGTAGAGGATCTTTTGTTGTATATCCGGTAGGCTTTGCTACGTGAGGAATACCCAACAAATATCCCCTCATCCGATCTCGGATCAAACTTGTCCAAATTATCATATGTGTTTTTAATGAAACATTTTGCGCCGAAAACACGTAAATGTTTAACTTGAGGCAATCTACCAAACAACAATTCATAGCAAGTTTGTTTGGTGCCGGGCCTCAAAAGTATTCTATTAAACACATAACAAGCGGTATGTACCGCTTCCGCCCAAAATTGATAACCAAGTTGACTATCTTCGAGCATAGTGCGAGCACACTCCACAAGCGTTCTATTCTTCCTCTCAACAACACCATCTTGAGGAGGTGTGCGAGGGAAAGAAAACGTGTGAGTAATTCCAAGATCATCACAAAAATTTGAGAAAGACTCATTCTCAAATTCACCCCCATGATCACTACGAATAGTGACAATGGTGGTTCCGATGAGATTTTGTACTTTCTTCACAAATATTGTGAAGTTTTCAAAAGCTTCATTTTTATTACATAAGAAAAATACCCATGTAAATCTAGAATAATCATCGACGATGACAAGTCCATATCTTGCATTTCCTAAGGAAGCAACTCTGGTTGGCCCAAATAAATCTAGATGTAATAGCTCTAGTGGCCGTTTAGTAGAAATGCTTTTCTTAGGTTTAAATGAAGATTTAGGAAGCTTGCCACGTTGACAAGAATCACAAAAACTTTTCTTTTCAAAAGCGAGCTTCGGAAAACCTTTAATGGAATTTAATTTTGAAAGCTTATAAAGTGTTCCAAAGTTCACATGTCCAAAGCGTCGATGCCATAAGTGTTGTTCACTTGTGTTGGCAACGAGACATTGTTCATATGACTTAGGAAGATCCAAAATATAAATATCTTTATGGCGTGTGCCGGAAAATAATAACTTATTATTATCATTTGAAATATGACATAATCCTTTCGCAAATCTAACTTTGTAACCTTTGTCACAAAGTTGGCTTATTGAAATAAGATTATGATTTAAACCATTAACTAGATAAACATCACTAATTAAGGGTTTAGACGGGTTACCCACTTTACCAACACCGACGATGGTTCCGCTCTCGTTGCCTCCAAATACGACGCGGTTTCCATTTGCAATGGGAACTACTCCGGAGAGCAATTGAGCATCACCCGTCATGTGTTTTGAACACCCGCTATCGAGTATCCAATTCCCTTTGGAGCTAAATTTAAATTTGTTGCTCCTTTTCTTTTTCTTTTCCTTGAGTACCTAAAGATAGAAAATTTCATATCATGGTACCCAAGGTCAATGGGTCCTCAAAGGTTAGACCTTTGGAAGCCAAGTCCAATTGGACTTAGACTTCCCCACATAATTTCTACTATGCACAACATCCGAAAAATAAGCATTCATATACACTTGTTTTTCATCCATGCTTGTGTCCTTTGGGCTCCAAATAGTGAAAATCTTGGGAGCCCTCATCCTATTGGGTGCATGCATGCGTTGTTGGTTTCTATGTGATGCATGTCGTGGATAGGCATAAGGAACATGATGGAATGGTGCACGACGAGAATTATTCATATGATGAGGTGGGTGAACATATGCATGTGTGGGAACACGTGCGTGAGGGTGTCTCACATGGTGTGCACGTGCTCGAGAATGTGTTGCATAAAAATCATCATATGTGTGAGACGGTGGAGTAGGACGTGTGTTCCTACGTGGCATGGTATTGGTGTACATATAAGCATGCCCCTTCTTTGGAGGTCCACCCAAAGTGGGTTTCTTTCCGAAAGAGGGTGTGGACGAGGTGGAAGTACCATTGGTAGATGAACTACCAATAGAGTGTTTGCTACCACTCGTAGAGTCACCGGAAGTTGGCCTAACAAATGTAGTGGTCGCTTTGGATGGACATCCCATCGTATACCCCAAACCAATATGGTGATTGGCCGCAAGTAAGTCACTTAGGATTTTATCCAAATGGTCCTTACCCTTATTGAATTTATTAATTCGGCCTAATGTGTTCTCATATTTCTCTTTGAGAGAACGCATAGAAGTATCCAAGTTGGATACTTGCGATGTGAGCACATAAACACAAGATTTAAGATTCTCGTTCTCAATACTCAAAGTCGAGTTTTGAGAAGTTAAATCCGCTATCCTATGTTCTTCCGGATTATCAATGCTAACATGTTCAAGTTTAGATTTGAGATTAACAATCTCATTTCTTAACTCTTCAACAACGGTGTCGTTGTTGGTGATGATAGTCTTAGGCGAGGTTTGAATGCTAGCTAGGTCATCTTTTACTTTAGTATATCTATTTACTAATTTAGTGTATTTAGACCATAAATGAGAGTTAGCATCCCTAAGATCATCCATAGTTACCTCATCGCCTTCGTCGTCGCTATCATCGGAGGAGGAAGATCCTTGATCATGCTCCTCTCTTGCCATGAAGCACATGTTCGCTTGCTCCACTTTCTCATCGTCCGACTCTCCGCTTGAGGAATCCTCGGATTCGGTGAATGTTGCTCCGACAAGTCCCTTTTTGTACCCCTTTTTGTACTTCTTGGACTTGTCGAACTTTGGCGCCTTCCACTTCTCCTTTTGCTTGTTTTGAGGACAATCCGCTTTGATGTGTCCTGGCTTATTGCATTTAAAGCACAAAGGTGGAGAGGCGTTAGTAGAAGTAAATTTAGATTTTTGTTTGAAGTTACCCTTTCGGAAGAAGCGATTGAACTTCTTTGCCATGAGTGCAATGGATTCCATGTCCATTTCTTCTTCCGAGTCCTCATCATCGGTAGAGGTGGATGAAGCTGCCTTGAATGCAATTGCCTTTTTCTTAGGCACGTCTTGGTTCAAATAGGACTTCATCTTTTCTTGTAACTTCACCTTGCTATCTTTGCGTACCTCGTATGACATCAAAGTACCCATCAATTGAACTACGGTATACTTATTCATGTCATTACCTTCCTCGATGGCGAAGGTACGTTTCTCCCAAGAAGAAGGAAGTCCTTCGATAAGCTTCGAGCACTTCTCCTTTTGGGTGTAGGATTTGCCGAGGGCCTCTAACTCGTTTATTATGTCAACGAAGCGAGCGTAATATTCCTTCATCTTCTCGCCCTGTTGCATATGAAACATTTCGTAATCTTTGTTTACAACTACGAGTTTAGAGTCTCTTACCCTACTCGTCCCTTCATGTAGAATGAGGAGGGAGTTCCAAATTTGATATGCACTCTTACATGTGCATATCTTATTGAAGTCCTCGGGCTCCAATGCGCATTGCAAGGCGTTCATTGCCTTGGCATTGCTTACCTCCGCGGCGACCTCCGCGGTAGTCCATTTCTCAAAGTCTTCTTCTTCGGGTTCGATGTATTCCTTCATTGTGGTCCTCCATAGAGATGCACTCCGGAGGAAGGTTTCCATCCGGCATTTCCAGTACCCGTAGTTGGTACCGTTGAAGAATGGAGGCCTCGTAGAGGAATGTCCTTCCATCACCGAAGACGCTCCTTCACGGTTCTTGAAGGTGCCATAGTCGGAAGGTGGACGCACGGTCTTGTTGTCGTTGGTAGACATAGCTAAGTATCTGGCTCTGATACCAAATGTAATGCCCTACAAGCTACTGCACAAGTACTAGAGGGGGGGGTGAATAGTACTTTAAAAATAACAAGGAGTATAATTCCTAATTATAGTGCAAACAACTACCAAATCAATTTGCGGAAGCTTAAATTGAATGACAACAACAAAATTAACAATGCTAACAAAAGATGTTACTGGGTTCGGATCCACCCAAGTCTCTCCGACTTGTTCCCGGTGATCCTACGTCCCAACCACCTGGATCCCCTCCGGATACTTAGGTTAGAAACCCTAACCCAAGATTTCCACTATGATATCTTGTGAAAAACCTTCACAAGATCAAATCATACATGCAATGGCAATAGTGAATCCCACAACCCGGGATCACAACCTTCTCTCACAACCGAGAGAATCAACAAGCAATATAAACAAGTTTATAATGAAATAAACAATCTTACCACAAAATCCTATACCTTGAGTTTTCTTACCAAATAGGTGCAAGGAGGGATTTGAGGAAGATGAAGTCACCAAGACCTAGCACCAAGGAAATGACCAGCAAAGGGTGCCTAGGAGTGATTTGGAGACTTGAATCAAGCTAGAGCTTGAAGGGCTCACCAAGAACAAACTTCTCTCAAGATGGATTCTAGATCTAGAAAGTGAGAGAATGGATTTCTTGTGAGGATGAGAGCTTTGGAAATGAGTGAGAATGGCTATCTCTTTTAATCTCAATGAATCTCTTAATGGCAGCTCTAACCTAGAGAGAAATGACCTAGGTTCGTATTTATAGGGTCCCATAAAAACAAGTTAGGTCAATTCCCAACGGGTAGAAATCTGAGGCAACTAGTCGGTCAAAGAACAACCACTGACCGACTAGTTCATCAACTAGTCGGTCAGTCAAACAACATGGACCGACTAAGTGAAGAACAGAGAAGAGATAGAAATTCAGACCTAGAAATCTAGTCGGTCCAAGAAGACTTTCTGACCGACTAGTTTCACAACTAGTCGGTCAGACAGTGAACGTAGACCGACTAAGAGACAAAAACAAATAGTCTGAATACAAATTGACTTAGTCGGTCCAAGAACAAAAGTTGACCGACTAGATTATCAACTAATCGGTCACCAAACGTTCTTAGACCGACTAACGGTAAACAGTAGCTTAGGAGAAATTTGGCATGAACAGTAAATCACAACTAGTCAGTCAAAGAAGCATCACTGACCGACTAGTTCACAAACTAGTCGGTCGGTGAGTCAACGTAGACCGACTAACTGTAAACAGTACTGAACAAGAAAAGATTAACTCACACTAGTCGGTCCAAGAAGCTTTGCTGACCGACTAGATCACCATCTAGTCGGTCAGTACATCTTCTTGTACCAACTAATATGCACAAACAAGTCCGAATCGAAGCGCGATGCTTCGAGGAAGTTAGAGTGGACTTGTACTAAGATCCTAGAGCTACGATATGAGCGTTATGAAGATAGAATCGTAAGATATACTCAAGGCTTAACATTCTATAGATCGAAGCTAAAAGACTATAAATAAAACCTTAATGAATGGTCTTCGAGAGCTTCGATTAATTCTTCATGACTTTCAAAACGGTCTAAGAGCTTCAACGAAGCTTTAGGCAATGAATACTATCTTTGAGAAGTCTTGAGATGTCGCTTTGATTGTTCTCGTGAATTTGGCGACGATCTCCAATACTGCGCTCACAAATTGTTAGTTCATGAATTATTTATGTTTGCTCATCATCCAAAACCAAATCTGGGGAGTCCAATATTCAACATGTTATATGTGGGGTATGTGTACATGCTGATTGTGAAGATCCATGTGCGAATCTTTGTGTTCCGCTCAGGTATGAGTGGGCATGCCCTATGTGTATTAGTGTTATATGTTTGATATATCTATTATACATTTGACAGCGATTTTTGAATCCTAGGGCTGACTAGGACAAGCTGACTAGGACAAACTGGTTGATAAAAGAGGGCCAGGATTAAATCTTGGGGAATGAACGGTTGTGATGAAAGTTTAAGATGAAAGTTAACTTGGGGATAGGGGTTGATATAAAGTGGGTCCCATTTGGCTTTTAACTCAGCCTGTTTTCGTTGCGTGACATGTGGAAGAGCTATACTCTTTTTTTGAGGAGAGCAAGAATCTTTTGGGGGACGTCAAGCGGCTTTTTTGGGCAGAGCAACAGTCTACTCACTCCGTCCACGGGGGCAGCGGGCACCCCCCAAATCATGTCGTCTCCTCATTCCCCTCTCAAAAAACAGGATCTCCCTGATCTCTCCCTCTTCCTCTCAAATTTTCATTAGCTGCAGCTCGATTGAGCCCTCTCTCCATCTCTCCCGTTAGCTCTCTCTCAGCCTCCCCATTTCACCGCCCGTCCTTCCGCCTCCCCTTAGCGGCGCCGCCTCCGCCTCCTTTTCAACTGAGATCACCGGGAAGCACCTGCCTGTTGCCGTCAGTCCCATCGCCAGGAAGCACCCTCTTTCAGCAAACAAAAAATAGCAAATTTTAGCTGATCTTTGTTAAAATAAGATTTTTCCCATGTGCCAAGTGCTAGGACTTGTGGGCACTCGGATGGACTCCCATAGCTATATGAGCTTGAAAAGGAAGGAAAGTGCTCAAGTCGACATCAAGTCTTTTGTTCTTGATTTGCCCTACGACATCTCTGAGGCTGATGTCTTTGCCCAAGTTCATGAGCTGAATGTTGATACTAATATCCATGGTTAGTCACTAAAAAAGGTTTTGTTTTTATATACTTTTTATGGTGTTGATACTAATATCCTACGACATCTCCAAATTTTTTTTGATTGAAATTCTGTAGATTTGAATGGGGATGCTTGGCTGAGCTCCTGATTTCCAGTAGATTTGAATTAGGATGATTGAAATTCTGTAGGTTTAAATTTTGTTTTTTTATCTGTAAATTTTGTATGTTTGAAATTCCAGCCAGAGTTCCCGATCTCATCGAGATCATAACATGACGTCGCTTTGAATGTGCTCAGTGCCAAAAATGGGAAGATGGAGATCATGTAACTCTCTGAATGAGTCAAAAAAGCTTTATTTTTGCAAATTCTATTCTGCCTTTTATTTTTATTTTCTATTTGATTTGTAGTGTTTCACTGCCATTGTGCTACACTACCAATTCTGTAGACTGCTCAAATTTTGTAGATTTTTCTCCATGGAGATGATTGATATTCAGTAAAGGCAGAGATTGTTAGGGGGTAACAATTTAGGGTTGTTTTGGAGATGCATTGTTGCTATTTGGTAATTTTTGTTTTTTTTCAGATATGGGTCGGTTTAGGTCGTTTTCGGATGGGGAGCTATTGCGTGGATGTGAAGCTGGTTGGGGATTCTGTTTCGTTAGCAGATGAGGATCGGGAGGGTTTGAGGCTCAGCCAAATGAGGTTAATGGTAGTGGCTGTGATCGGAGCTTAGAAGTTGACTTGAGAGATAATGGGAGACGTGAGTGAGAGAGAATGCCAGAGAGCGCATGGACTTGAGGGTGAAACACACAAAACTAAAATGGGAATCTCCATGTACATTTTACGACCAACTATCCCAAATTTTTGTTCAAAAGTCAAGTTTAGTCTATTTGTTATTGCCTTACCCCATTAGAAGGCGAGTTTATTATTGGTTCTGTGTAATTAAATAGCTCATGCCATTATTTTTTTTATTTTATGTTATTGTCTTACCCCATTAGACTTGCAGCATATGCATGCTATGTATATCCGGAGTATTGGTTGTATCTTTGCGGAATTATTAACTGCAAAGCCTCTTTTTCCTGGGAAAAATGTTGTGCACCAATTGGACTTAATGACTGATTTGTTAGGCACACCTTCTGCTGAAGCCATTGCCAGAGTGAGTATCATTTCACAAGATCTAAAATTCCCCTTCTATTTTGTACTCTGGTATATTCCAATGTAACCATCTTGCAGGTACGAAATGAGAAAGCTAGACGATATTTAAGCAGCTTGCACAGGAAAAAACCGGTACCTTTCTCTCAAAAATTTTCAAATGTTGTTCCACTTGCACTTCGATTGTTAGAGAGGATGCTAGCTTTTGAACCAAAGGATCGTCCCACAGCTGAAGAGGTACATTTGACACAGTTCTCACTTAAGTGATATTATGGCATTTTCCGACATGTGCTTTCTGTTTCTTATCATGTAAGAAAAAGAAAGAAATTCTTGCACGATCTAAATGAGTTTAAGTTTTGCCACACTGTGTCAGGCTTTGGTCGATCCTTATTTCAGGAACATAGAGAAGGTGGAGAGAGAACCTTCTGCCCAGCCAGTTACAAAAATGGAATTTGAATTTGAGAGATGCATAATAACAAAAGAAGATGCGAGGGAGCTTATTTACAGAGAAATTCTTGAATACCATCCAAAACTGTTGCAAGAGTTCTTGGTTGGATCTGAGTCTACCGGTTTCATGTACCCAAGGTATTAATTTATAGTGACATGATACGCTTGCACCTGTTCATCCCATTATTTAATGCTTAAACCTTTGAAGGAAAATATCTAGGTTGGCTTTTACTTTTACTGCAAGTGGAGCTTCCACATTGGCTTTTACTTGCATGTGCAACACATGTAGCAATATGCTCGGCTTGCTAGGAAATTATCTACACCAATAATGAAGAAGTTTACTCTTCCATTTCTCGGCTGTTTGACATGTGCAGTACAGATAATATGCATGAATACCTTTCCATGTCTAATTTTACCATTTTGCTTTGGAAAAGACTGATACATTATGGTGCAAAAATTACAAATTGTAAACAAGCATTCATAACAATCAGACAACTCCCAATTATTTCTTCAAACCCCTGCCTTTCAAGCCTTACTGCAAACAAGGGCCTTTAAATGTGAATAATCATAGGTATCCAGCAATGGGATCAAGAAAAATAAATTGGACTTTCCTTCAGGTGAAAAATTAGAAACATATGTAGCCAATAAATCAAAAGACAAATTTTGTTAATATTATCAGCCAGTTTTTTGTTAATTTTTATGCTCTCCTGGTAGCCACTTTTGATCGAAAGCTAATTATTGCTACACCAACTAAGTTCATATGACAAATTTAACAAAGCCCTCCTCTGCCATTGAAGAGGACATATAATGGATCGATTAGTTGATAGCAAGGTCAGATGCTATGACATTCGAAAATTGATTTAGAACTTGGACATTCGGAAATTGGGTCTTTAGGTACATGTATGATGGGATTTGTCAATGATGAAAATTATGTAGTTTCACCATTAGAAGAGAATGATCAAAATCACACACGCACACGCGCATGCATCGTAGTTATATCATATTCCCTAATTTGAATGGGGAAAGATTTTTGAATGCACGAAGTTTTGAATGAGGGGAATATTTTGATTGGGTGGAAATTTTTAATGGCGGAAAGATTTTGAATGGGAGATTATTTTTAATATAAGAAATGTTTTGAGTGGGGAGAAGTGTTGAATGTGACATGCCATAAGGGTGTGCAGTGACTATCTATCTAATATACAATAGAGATATGCTTTTGAATAGAGCTGCTAATTATGACAAAAAGGTTGATAGACAGACGATTCGGTTTGAATCTTGAGGAATCAACGGGTATGATGAGTGTTTGTGAAAATTTAGTAAGAGAACACTATAATTTTAGAGGAACGAAATCGGGAGAGAACTAAATTTTGGGGGTAATTAAAATTATTTATAGGAACTAAATTCTCTGGGAGAGCTAAATTTTGGCCAGATCTAAAATTTTTGGGGAACTAAATAACAATTATTACGCTATAATTATTCATTTAAAATTAGGGGATTCAAGATTTTGAGGAAGAATATTTTAAATGAACCGTGCCCTTAGGGCACGGGTTATGACTAGTATATATATATATCTTGAAGATGTATATGGTTGCATGTCTGGCTGTAAGTGGATACGCTTACACCGGTGTTTGGATAGATATATCATTAGGTGAGTATTTGTGTGTATTGATATTATTGTATGAGACTTTATGTGATGACATGTATATGTATGCTTGGATATATGCTAGGAGACATACAAGGTCGTATGTCTATATCTATATATAGATATACGTGTGTATGTTTGTACAAAACCATGAATGCGTGTACTGTGAAATGATATAAGTGTTGTTTATATATAAGTTTGGGGTAGATTGACCATATATATCTCTATTCACCCTTAGCTATGTCCTGAGTTGGAAAGTCTGAGGACGGACTTTATTTTAAGGTGGGTAGGATGTAATGACCCCAAAATTAATATACGTGTATTAATGCACATTCTTGGACGTATATATATGCGTATAAATTTTTTGGAGTCCTTATGTATTTTATTTAATTTTGTCAAGCTAAAAATTATTTTTAAATAATTTGTATGACATGATTTTATTAAATGAAATATATGGGTGGAATACTAATGTCTTGATGAGTAAGTATTGCATGTGTATTAAGTGTGTATAATTATTTTTCTAAAAGCCAAATCCTACTTTTACCTAAGTGACACCTCACTCTTTGATGTGTCAATAGCTCATTGATCCTTACCTAACCGAAGGCTTGGTGGCATGCTTAGAGGATTTTAGGGAGATGAGGTGGCTACACTAGGAATTAGAGAGAATGTTTTATTCACTCACTCTCTTCCCAAAGATCAGACCGAATTCATCCCTTCCCGTTGCTCTCTCTTAGACATTAGGGGGACTGAGCACCCATAGGGCTACACCACCATCACTCTGCACACTCTTGTAGCATCCCTGTCGTTGTTTGGACGCTGTTGCTCATTCTGAGAGCCTATGGAGGAGAAGAAGGAATTAGAAAAGGAGAAGGAGTTTGAAGGAGGAGCCATAAGGATTTGGGCTACCCCCTTGTCTCTCATCACCACTAAGGTAGGATTCCATCTCCAACTAGTATTAGAGTTGCATGCTTAGTTTCTTATTATTGTTGTTGTGGTTTTACCTTTTCTTAAGTTAAATCATGAGATTTGTATGGTTGTGCGTGGTGAGTATTCCTGAGATTTGTATGGTTGTGCGCGGTGGGCAATCCTGAGTTTGTATGGTTGTGCACGGTGAGCAATCCTGAGTTTTGGGTGGTTTTGTACGGTGAGCAATTCTGGACAGCTTTACATGCTGATTGTTTTGCTTAGTCCTCCCAATCTAGAATTGTGTTTGCTCTGAAATTTGTATGGCTTAAAGATTGGACTGTTATCTATAACTTTCATGTTGTGAACTTTTACTAATTCGGCCTGTAATTAGGATTAATAATTCCATCTTTACAACCTGTCGGAATTTCATCCAGTCTGGACATAGTTTGGAAAAACGTAGATCAGTTCATGTATACTCCATAGAAATTGATGATCTTGGTCTCGTTGGAAAGATAACAACTTTTTCTACAACTTTTCCTGAGTGCATATTTTTTAGATTCTAACTGTAACATGTCTTAAACTAGTAATCTTTACAGCTCTTAGAATCTGTCTGAAAAACAGATTCGTTAGGTCTTACCAAACAATTCATCATAAATCACCAAGTTCATATTTCTACATGAAAAGTTATAGGTGAATCCAGAACAACTATATCTACAACTTTCATTTGTATTGTATATGCATGTTTGATACAAAATTATGGAGTAATGTGCTTCTTAATCTAACTGTTCTGCTTTTCCAGCAAGCTGAAAGATTTGAATGTTGTTTTAAGCTCTTTTTGAGATTAAACTTGCCATCAATGTCCTTAATTATTTCTGTTACATGGTGATATGTGGTTTATGTTCTTGGTACATGCAAAATGATGATGTGGACATGGTTATACTTTTTATGAGAAATGAGAAAGGGAATGCACAAGGCGATGCATGTCCCAAATATGTGATGAACTGTGGAAAGAAAAGAAATGGAAAGTGTTATGTTTCATGAAAATGACTAAGTCCTCTTAAAGGAGGGTGATATGGGGTTTGGGGGAAACACGGGTAAATTATAGGAGTTAAGGAGCGGACAGATGATATGAATTCTCACCCGCTGTATCACTCTCGGAAGGGCGAGTTGAAAAGGGTTGGAGAGGCCGCTGGTATACTCGTGATGCATCATGACGGTAATTGATGGTTCGCTCCGTTTGTCCGACAGAAAAACCGAGATTGTCTCACTCCCATACCTTGTTCCATTCGGGTACGGAGAGTTACGATAGGCCCCTCCAGTGCTCGTGTCGCTGGTTGCGGTACCACTTTTCACCCACCCTGGGTGAAGTCCGGCTCCTTAGCGTTCTACGATTTACCCGGGTTCCAAAATGATAACCAATGAATTAATTGGTAATCCTTATTACTCTTGTAGCAATGGTAAAGGTATGCATTGTTTAATTGTGTTTCCTTACTATGGTTCTTTTATGTTGTATATCATTGTTGTACACCTTACCTGTTGCACGTGCACGCTTTCACATGTTCATAAGTATAGTTGTTACTTCCTTTACTACAGTAGATGTTTATGCCATGACATACACTCTGCCTGTTCACGTGCACCCTTTCCACACTTCATGTAAGGACTAGTTGAGATATGGAATTCCTACTGGGTCACGCGTTGACGTGCCCCACCGTTGACTTTTCAGGTTGGTTCTTTGAGTTAGAGGCCCCTTGACTCGGTTGGAGTTGCGGGTTGTGAGAAGTGTGGATGACTTGGGAGTGGTGTTGTACTTGGGTGAGATGTGAGTTTTTGTACATTATTGTGATGTGGGTAATATTGTATATGGATTTGTATAAGGAAGTTGTATATAACAGTTTTATTTATATACATCAGTGCTTGAGTTGTTGGTTCTCTTGTGTTTTGGGTTGACTGGAACGCTATGTGTACTATCCCAGCAGTGCGCAGTGGACCTGCTTGTGTTTGTAATTTCGTATTTTCTTCGTAGCACCCGTTTCTTTGGTAATACCTGATACGGATTCGTACTTATCGGGTATCACGGGGAGCGGGGCGTCACACAAGGACTCAGGCTAGCCCAAGCCTCTGGCTTGGATTAGCCTGACTGAAGCTCGGGTTAAATCTCAAGTTTTGCTCGGGCTAAGCCCCAAGTTCTGGGCTTGGGTGTGCCCGGGCACAAACCCAGGCGTGCCCATGGTGCCAGACTGGGCCTAAGCCTAGCTCTGGGCTTGGGCACACTAGGGCAAAAGCCCAGGCATGCCTGAGTGCCAGGCTGAGCCCACCATGCTTGGGCATAAGCCCAGGCACACCCTGGCTCTAGGATGGGCATTCGCCTTAAGCGGGCACATGCCCGACTTGGGCACACCTGGCTGCACAGTTAGGCAGGCCCCTGAGTTCAGGCGTGCTCGATAATCAGGCGTGCACCTGAACTTGGTTCGGGCGCTCCTGCTGGGCCCAACAAACCCGTGCGTTTAGGGATTTTTTTGGCAAAATTTGAAGATTCGTTTGAGAGGTCAAATGGCCTCGAAACTGAGCGTCGTTGGTTCTATGTGATCTCTGTTTCATGCTCTTCGAAATGATATGTCATTTTGCTTCTTGGGCTTATCAGAGAGGGAGAATCAATTACTCAAAATTTTGTCCTCAAAGGGAAAAACTTGAGTTTCTAGGAATTCTAATTTTTAGGACCATACCGGTTATGTTTATGATCTGATGGCTCAGGTCACCCTATAAATAGGGTCCTCCTCTTCCTCCTAAAATTACACCGAACCTTGATCAAGGGAGCTCATCCTAATTAAGTGAGCAAACCTAGATCTAAAGGCGACCAAATATTTTCCATATTTTCCTCTTTATTCCTTCTTTCAGGTTCTAGCAAAATTTGAATGGAATTCGGATTTCATCCGAAGCTTGAGGCAGGAATTCCAGCTCAGGTAAAACTTTCTGCAGCAAGTGGTCGGCTCTGAGAAGAGGCGTGCGAGGACTTCGGGACGTCGCCGTAAGGAAATAGTTTCTGCGATTGTGAAAACTAAGGTATGTTCTTTTAAGCATTATATTTCCAGCAGCTTATATTAGATCTATCTTTGTGAGGTCGATTTGCCTCCGTCAGATATTTTTGGTCCTACAAAGGGTTTTCATCCCGTAGGGGTTTTCATAAAAAGTGTTTTTTATGATTTTTCTTCTTTCGCTGCTTCCCACATCTGCTAAGCCTCAGGTTAGACGATGAGAAAAGCCATATGTAAGCATGTTCAAAGCCCAACACTTACGGGAGACGAATAGCCAGGTCGGCTTGCAAGGGGAGTGGCCCCCTGCCTTACAACTGACCTAAAGATAGGTCGACCTGCGGGGGGGAGTAGCCCCCCGCCTTTCGACCGACCAGCTTGCAAAGTCATCAAAGAATAACTCCTACAAGGTCAAAGTCGAGTATCTATGTTAGTCTGTAGATGTGTGCACTTTAGAGAAAGTAAAGTTTTGGAAAAGAGAGAATATGTTCTTCCCATTAGTATTGTCATGAAGTACATTTGTCGAAAGTACATAAAATACCATAGAGAAACTGAAATTAAAATGGGTACAAGTGTTTACTCGGTTTACTTGTTTCTCATGTAATATTTCCACAAATGTTTTGCATTCCAAGAATGGGAGAGCTCCTTGTCGCCCATTGTTGAGAGCTTGTAAGTTGCAGGACCAAGGACTTCAGTAATCTTGTACGGTTCTTCTCACTTGGCAGTAAGCTTACCTTGGCAAACGACCTCTGGGGAGAATATCGCCTTTCTCAAAACTGGGTCGCCCAAGTGGAAGATCCTACATTTAACATTGGCATTGTAATACCGAGCCATCTAATGCTTCTGTCGGATGATAGTCTAAAGCACCCTGTCATGTACTTCGTCTATAAGCTCCACATTCAACCCAAGGCCTTCCTGGTTTTTCACCTTGTCGAAGTGTTTGAGACGAAGTGATTCTTCGCCAACGACCACTGCCTCTTCTCTAAAGGCGAGCATGAAGGGAGTTTCACCTGTGGCGTCTTTGTAGGTCGTCATGTACGACCAAAGTATCCCAGGGAGCTGTTTTGGCCATGTTCCATGGGTATCTCCGACCTTCTTCCGCAGTGGATCCAAAATGAACTTGTTAATGTCCTTTGATAATCTGTTGGTCTGGGATGAGCTACAGAGACGAAATGTAGGTTTATCTTCCACTTCGAGCAAAACTCCTTGAAGCCTGTATAATCGAACTGTGGTCCGTTTTCTGTGATAATGGATCGGAGAATGCGGAACCGACATATGATTGACTTCCAAACGAAGTGCTTAACGTTCTTCCACGTTATGCTGGCTAAGGGTTCGACTTCTACACACTTCGTGAAGTAGTACATGACCACGATCAAGAACTTTCTTTGTCCGCTCACATGGGTGAAGTGTCCAAGTATTTCGAGCACCCATTTGGCGAATGGTACATGGATACTGATTGGAACCAGGTCGGTTGGCGAAGCTGAGCTATGCTTTGCAAACTTCTGGCATTCAGGCACTTCCGCACATGCTCAGCTGCATCATTAATCATGGTGGACTAATAATAGCCCCGCCTCAAGGCCTTTAAAGAAATTGTACTTCCTCCGTAATGATTACCACAGAGGCATTCATGGATTTCTCGGATGACATAATGTAACGACCACAATTCGGTCTTACGTATTTTCGTACGTATCTCCTCGTGGCATTTGATTGCGTATATTTTGCACTTTGAATTTTAATACTTTATCTGTAGTCTGGACTCGCGATCGGACCTCGTATTCACGATCACCTCGAAGGCGCGATCGCCCAGGTATTTTCTGTATAATTTTTAGATGCCCAGAGGCGTAGATGTATATCTGATTATCGTTGTTATCATTAATGTTATTAATATTATTTCTTTTAATTCAAACTTTTAAGTTTATCTGTTCGTTTTTTTAAGCATTAACAACGGAAGTTATGAACTTATAACTGATTATTATTATTAATATCCTAATTTTAACTAACAAATCTTATAAAACAAACTTTATATTATTGTTTATATCCTAACTGCTCCCCGGTTCTCACGTCCAATCCCCCACTTCCCTAGGCCCCCACGTCACCGATCTTACGGATATTTCACCCGCAGAATCCCATGCACGGGATTTTATTACCCCACTTCTCTCTAGACCGGTTCAACCCCCACGTTACCCTCTCTCCCTCTCTCTAGCCTGACCTACACAAGCCTAGAGGACATCTCCTCTCCTTTCATTATAAAAACCCAAGCAAATCCTTTCCACAGGCTTCCACGCATCAAAGCCCCATGCCCACCATTTTTCATATACTTCCAACTCTAAAACCTTTTGTAAACCCGTACGCCTCCCTCTCTCTCCCAACAAAACCGCCTTCAAACACCCTGAGAGGCCATCGCCTCCCTCCCCTTCCGCAACCGCCCCGACCTCCGCACCCTCGGCCCCGTCGACAACACCTCGCCTCGCCGCCGTCCTCCGCCATACGTCCTCCCAGCACGCCCTCAGACCACGCCGCTCCGACCCGCAGCGACCACCAAAGCTCCCATCAAGATCCCCGTGCCCGTCACATCGCCTCCGACGAGCCCACTCTGATCAGCGCCTCCGACTCCTCCTCCATTCGATCGACACCGACGCCGTTCGCCCTCCTTGCTCCGACGAGCACTCGCCACATCTCCCTCCTCCGCCTGCAGACCACGTAGCGCCGTAGACCCGCCGTCCACTACCTCTCCGTTCACCGCTCAGACCTCGCCGTTCCTCAGCCCTGGGCGCCTCCCTCTGGTGTCTCCTCCCCTCAGGCTCTGACCGGCGCCGACTACAGAGAATCCTCAGGCCGCCCGCTTCCTCGACCGCCCCGACTCAACCAAGCTCCGACAGTGCAGGCCATCCTCCGCCCTTTGATCGCCGTCGTTCACTCTCTCCGGTGATGTTACGCACGCCAACACCCCCGAGCTGCCGCCAACACCACCGCCGAGCCCTGTCGATGACCGCTGCCGTCGCCTTCCAGAGCTGCACTTGCCACCCCCGTGACCGCCTTCCCTGCAAACAAAGGTGATGTGAAATGACTAGTGTTTTTGCATGCGTAACATTGATACCGAGGATTTCGTGAAACGCCATTATGAATACATTATACCATATTGCAGCATTAATTATGTATGTATTAAAAGCATGTTATCCTTTACCAGTATTAAGTATAAATACGTTGTCTTATAGTGGGTTACTACATTTCATACTTACCTATATGCATGTAATAATTAGTGTATAAATATCTGTTACTGACTTCACGCTTTATTTTCTTTATTGTATTGCGGTTAATATAATAGGGTGTGGGATATTAGCTGCATGTGAAATGCACTAGCCCCTACAATATAGTATATACCTATTTTTATATGTATGAGATGTATTAACTAGGTTTCTATATTTGTTGAACACTTTGACCCTGATACGAGAAATCTGTTAATGCAGACAACCACGTCTCTCATCGTGATCGACTGAACACTCAGAATCGCGTCGCTTCAGGCAAGTATTTACTATTGCAAGCGAATTACTTTCTACAAACTTTTCAGAGACGCAGGTATTTTTATCGTATTCAAACTTTCTAAAATAACGTACATCACGGTAACGTCAAATAACTTTTATAATCGAAATGGTTTTAATGGATATCATTGATGTGTTGGTTTGTTTAGTCCCTTGACCATTGTACACGAAATGCTATCTTCCCTCGTCATTCCATTTACTTTTCGATGTGCACCTAATGAAACGTGGTAATGGGCCTTCGGTCATTTTATGGAATATTGGGTCTTCGAACGATTATGGAACTTTGTGCCTTCGGGCAAATTACAGATATTGGGCCTTCGGGCAATTACGGACTACTGGGCCTTCGGGCAATACAGATATGGGCCCGCGGGGCATTTACGGAATGTTTGTCATACGGTAAACATGGAACTACGGTTTGACTTATGGACACTTGGGTGGGGTAGTCTAGTGTAGTAGAGGCTGGAAAGCTGGATTGCACTCTATTGGTGAACTTGACCGACACCTAGCTGGGTCGGTGAGTATAGAGTCACGGGTAGCTCCCGTTGACTTGGGTGTGATGCTGGTCACCTCCCCCTCAGACACTGGGCTTTGTCACTAGATAGGAGATTGATTGACTGATTGATGTACCCCTTTTTACCTCTGTTGATGCTATAGAGTAACCTGCTAAAATTATTGCCACGATTAATTATTGCTGTACACACTACACCGTCACGAGTATTGCTGTGCACACTACACTTGCTATACATATTGATGTACGCACTACACCCGTTATACTTATTGCTGTGCACACCACACTACTCATGCTCACTGCTTGCACACTACACCTTGTTATGCCCCTTGTTTCCACATGCTACTAGGTATCATCTTTTTGAAGTCATAATGTGCCTCTCTTCCCTAAACTTTGTGAACTATATTAAATCTTACCGAGGGTCATTTTATTTCTAACGTTTTTAAATCTTGCCGAGCGACCCTCGCTGACGTATATTTCCTTGTTTGTGAAATATACGTTAGGTTTTGAGCAGAGTTCACCGAAGAGTTCTTTTGGAGATTGAGCAGGAAGACCAAAAGAGCTAAGAGCACGAGATCCACTACTGAAGACGACAGACACTGCGCAGCTTGCTGAAGCTTTAATAATTGTTGTTGTAGTTTCTTTGTAACTGTTGTAATGGCCATGCTAGGCCTTTTAATTTTTGTGTACATGTAATCTGGAAAAGTTAAAGTATAATGATGACATTATTTTGTTGTTCCGAATATTCGCAAGCAAGAACCTGACAAGTAGTCATACACAGATGCTTATTGGGTTGGGGCTTCTCCGCTCCAGCCCAAGCGGGCATGTTCACATCCTCGCTCCTAAGTATAATGGGAAGCAGGGCGTGACACATAATCAGCTTCTTATGGGCCTAAGCACTTGAGGTAGGGAAGAGCGTCAAACTCTAAACAACACCTTCAGTAAAATGTTCTGTCATGGAGCACGTATCTGAGGGCTCTCTGCTCTAACTTTTATGCTTTGTTTGGTCAGTTGGAACCTCTCCCAAGCTGAGGTATCTGATGATGGGATCCATCTAAGTTGGCTATTTATTGGTGCTCACTAGCTCGCCTTCACATACATTGGGGCTCATGAAGCTCTTTACATAAACAACTCATCCCAATTCTTTGGACAATGATGACGCTAGCTTTGATAGAGCATCTGCTCGGGCATTCTCTGATCTAGGCATGTGATGGATCTCAACATGCTAAAATTTAGAGAGCTCGGCCTTGCCGGCTTTAAATAGCACTTCATTACCTCCTCCCGAGCCTCATATTCCCCTTGTAACTGATTGATGATCAGTCTAGAGTCGCTGAGAAACCGGATAGTGTGTGCTCCCAAAGTACGAGACAACTTTTAAGCTGTTAATGGCAGCCTCATACTCTACCATGTAATTGGTCACAAGGAAGTTGAATCGAAGAGCGTACTCCATGATGTTTCCAATAGGGTCTTGGATGACTATGCCGGCTCCGCCACCTACTTAGTTGAAGACCCGTCTACATGAACGATCCAGAGCTCGTCCTTCTTTGAAAAGGTGAGTGGTAGGTCAGCTGAAACAGTAGAAATATGAAGAGTTGTTACCGAGTTAACAGTTGCCTTAACTAGCACTGTATCAGTAGTTGTGCACTCAACAATGAAGTTTGCCAGAGCTTGTCCTTTGATGGCTGTTCTTGACTTGTAGCAGATGTCAAACTCACTCAGGTCGACCCCCCCAGTTCAGCATCCTTCCTGACCGATCCAATCTCTTCAACTTTTGTTCGTGCTGAGTGTCGATCAAGACTAGGATAGTATGGCTTGAAAATAAGGTCGAAGTCTTCTTGTAGCCAGTACGAGGGCGTAGGCCAGCTTCTGGCTTGAAAATAAGGTTGAAGTCTTCTTGCAGCTAGGACGAAGGCATATACCAGCTTCTCAATCTGGCTGTATTGGACCTCGGCTCCTCGGAGGATCTAGATTGTATAATAGAACGACCTTTGCACCCCTGCTTCTTCTTTAACCAGGACTGAGCTAACGACTTCTTGGGTAGCTGTTAGATAAACTCTCAGTGGTTCTCTTTCTTTGCGCTTCATCAAGAGTGGTGGGCAACAGAGGTACTCTTTTATCTCGGTGAAAGCTCACACACAGTCTTTATCCCACTCTATAGCTTTTCTCTTGCCTGCAGCTCTGGCAAGGCCTTCCTCTGCACTTTGAAGAATGTGAGGGACCTCTCTTCTGACTTCGACAGAATGCGTCATAGGGCGGTGATCCTCCCATTCAGTCTTTGTAGCTTCTTGATGGTCGTCAGCTCCTTCATGACAACCAATGATGTAATCTTGTCAGGATTGATTTCAATATCACGGTTTCTGATCATGAAGACAAGTAACTTTCCGGATCGGACACCGAAAGTGCACTTCATGGGATTCAGCCTCAGGTTGTGTTTTCGACTCTTTGCAATAGTATCTAAGAGGTTAGCGATATGGTCTGTTGAGCTTTTGGACTTGACGAGCATGTCATCCATATATACCTTTAGATTGCTTCCGATCTGAGAGCTGAAGAACTTATTCACCATTCATTGATAGGTTGCTTCATCATTCTTCAACTCGAAGGACATCTTTTTGTAGAATAAAATACCTCGATCGGTGATGAATGAAGTTTTCTCATGTTTTCGGGAGCCATTTGGATCTGGTTGTAGCTGGAGAACGTATCCATGAAGCTCAGGAGCTCGTACTTCGAAGCATTATCCATAAGGTGTTTGATTCAAGGCAAGGGATATCTGTCTTTGGGACATGCATTGTTGAGATTTGTGAAGTCTACACACATTTGTCACTTGCCATTCGATTTCTTCACCATAACAACGTTGGATAGCCGGTCCGAATATCGAACTTCCCTGATGAAGCCGGCCTCTAACAGCCGATCTACCTCCTCTATAGCAGCCTTTGTTTTCTTACCCCTAATTTTTCTCGTCTTCTGCTCGACAGGCTTGAAGGTCGAATCGACGTATAGCTCGTGGGTGATTACCCGTGGATCCATGCTTGTCATGTCGTTTGCTGACCAGGCAAAGATATCCACATTGGCCTTCAAGAAGCTGATCAATTTCTCCTTTAGATCGGGATCAAGTCTTGACCTAACTGAGACAGTTTTCCCTTCTTCATCTGAGACTGGGACCAGCTCAAGTTCTTCGATTGGAGTGGGTCGTTGCTTAACGAAGTCCTCCATGTTGTCAATAAATACATAAGATATGTTTGCCTGATTCCATGGGCTTTGGTTAAAAGGAGATAGCATGACCTTGACTGAGCCTGGTTGCCCTTTACCCTCCCCACTGCCTGAGGAGTTTAAAACTTGATCATCTAATAGAAGGGTGAGTCCACAGCCTTGACCGAATTGAGTAGCAGACGACTTATGATTCCATTGTAAGCCGAGTTAATCTTCATCACTATGAACTTTGTCAAGAGGGTGACGATCCGTGGTTGTTCTCTTAGAGTGATGGGCAGACTGATCATGCCTGCGATCGGGACGACTTGTCCAGTAAAGCCAACTATAGGGCCGGAGCACGCCTCCAGGTCAGATGAGCTAAGTCCCATTTTCTCTAACGTTGACATGAACAATATGTCGCAAGAGCTACCGGTGTAAACGAGCAGTCCTCGTACTTCGGCAAAGCCAATGTGGCACTAGTAATAATGGCATCATCATATGGCAGCTCGACGCCCTCCAAATCTTCATCGAAAAAAATGATAGGCGGTGGTGCACCCATCGACCTCTTCTGACCCATATTCGTGGTCATCACTCTTCGGATATATGCTTTCGAGCCGAGGAAGACAACCCACTCAAAGCTGGTCCACCGGAGATGACATCGATGATTGTGACGGTCCGTATCCGTTACTACCTGTATTTTAGTATAAATACTTCAAAAATAGTTCTAAATAATAAGATCTTTAAACTGATTAAATTTTTAGATACTATTATTAAATAGCTTTCTTTATTCACTAATCACTTTTACTGACTACTTTTACTAATCACTTTTACCTTCTACAATCTACTAATTATTTTTACTAATGACATTTACTAATAACGTTATTACGTTATTACTTTTAACCCTAACCGTACCCATCTACGCTAATCAATTCCTAACCCTATACATTACATCCCATCGACATATTTCGGTGAGATCCAACACCCCATCAAACATCTCCCCCACTCAATTGAATCTGCCTCCTTTCCTTTCATATAAACAAACACATCTTCATCTTCTTACTCAGCCCAAGGCAACAACAGACGAATCCCCAAACCCTGGCCAACTTCTCCTCTCCCTCCAACGAGACCACCACAAGCTCTACCACCTCCTTCTCATCGCCACCTTCTTATCCACCACCATCGTCATCATCTCCATCTTATTTCTCAACCAAACAACCCATAACCCCAAATTCAGCCCCATACAAAGCAAACCCAAATCGGTTTTCAGCCAAAGTCAAACATCAAATCTACAATTCAGAGAAAAGAAATATGAAACTGAGAGGGCAAAATCTGAAATCCAGCTCTGAAATCAAATCTTCAAATCAAACAACCCAAATTCAAACCAAAATCTAAAATCCATATCCGAAACCATCAAATTCACCTCTCTCCACGGCTTCAACCTCCCTCAACCTGCAACCTGGTCGTGCCCCTCACCCTCCACATGATCCACCAGCTGCACCACCCCGCAGCCCTGCGTGCATCCGCCGCCTGCCAGATCTGTTGTACCGCCTGCAGCTGCATGCACGCGCAGCTGCCCTGCCAGCCCGCACTGCCGCGTGTGCCACCCAGCCCTGCACCCCTGGCCGCCGACCTGCCGCCGTGCTCCCCTCTCTGTCCGTCGCCTTGCCAGCCGCTGCGCGCTCCAGCTGCCCCGCTGCCGCCTGGCCATGCCCGTCGGATCCGCCCCTTGAGCTTTGCCCACCTGCAAAGGAAAAAAAGAATGAAAGAAGAGAGAACGAGAAGGAGAAGAGGTAGGTGAGTGAGAGAATGGGGGTTATTGTTATTGGGTATGGGTTAATAGGGTTATTATTATTAGTATTGGGTAAGGGTTATTAGGAGGTTATTATTACTATTGGGTATGTGTTATTAAGGTTATTATTATTATTGGGTATGAGTTATTAACTTATTGGGTATGGGTTATTAAAGTTAGGGGTTATTGGTTTATGGGATATTGGGTATAATTGGTATAAGTTATTAAGTTAGGAGTTATTAAGTTATTTTAAGCAAATATATAAGTTATTAAGTTTCAGAAATTATATTAATTAATTAAAGTTATAATTTTATAAGTTAAGTTTTGAGGTTATATATTAGTATGTATAAATTAGTTTGAATAAAGAGTTTCATACTAAATATTTATATAAGTTATTTTAAGTTATAAGTTATTTTAAGTTAGTAAGTTAGTTTACGTTAATTAAGTTATTTAAATTACATTTCAAGTTATATGTTTTAATTATATTTCAAGTTATATGTTTTAAATTATATGCTTTAAAGAGTTAGCTCTATATTAAGTTATATTTCGTTAGTTTTATTCAGTTATTATAACTTATTTTCAGTTATATTAGTTAGCTATATGAGTTAGTAATTGTATAATTTTTATACTATTACTATTATAGGAATGTTATTTTAATTGTAATGTATTAACCATTCTATCATGTTGAACGAAACAGAAAACCAACTTTATCACATTTGACGAGACAAGAGATATCAAAATCACCAAACAGGCAAGTGTGCACTTTCTACATATTTTCAATATCATTCATCTAAATGTTACATTAAATTTTGCTTGTTTACTTTCGTGTATTGCGAGATAAAAATCTGTGTGTGCGTGTGTGTGGACATTTCATTAAGTCGATTAACGAGATCAAAACCCCGTGTGCATGTGTGGACATTTATTAAGTAAATTGACAATGCCTTGTAACGACATGAAATTCGGAACATTGCTGAACGTAGAATTGCTTGAACTGCTTGAAAACCATAGACATGCGTGCCGGTATGGCTAATCATAGATATTGCATGCCAAGATTTGGCTATTCCCATGGGCCGCTTTGGCTAGTATGGCTCGTGTCCCAGTATTACAACTTATGATGGCCGGTTTGGCTGATTCTGGCTCGTGGACCAGAAAGTACACCTGGGTAGGGGTTGGGTTCGCAGGCACTAGTCGGAAGTAAACGAGTCACCTTCGAGGGACCGAGAATTTAGATTCACTTGCTTGTCGCCTAACGATGTGAACCTTAGTGCACTGAATTGAATACACTCTTGAACAAATTGAAAACTGCTATCTTGAAATGCGTGACATGTAGAATTGCAACTGCTTTCACTTATAGAATTGCAACTGTTTTCACTTATAGAATTGTAACTGCTTTCACTTAAAGAGAACTGTCATGTCTCCACTTATAATATAACTGCCATTTCTGTTCATACTGCTTAGAAATTATAATTGTTGTTACTGCTTCCACTTATAATAGAACTGCCATGCTTATATAATTTCTGTTCATACTGCTTAGAAATTAAAGTTGTTCCATTATTCGTAACGTTTTAAATTCCATGCAAAATATTCTTTTGAAAACCTTGCCGAGGGTCAATTCTTTCCAATGTTTTAAATCTTTCCAAGCGACCCTCGCTGATGTATATTTCCTTATCTATTATCTTGTGAAATATAAGTCAGGTTTTGAGACAGAGCCTGCTGGGGAGTATGCTTTGAGATTGAGCAGGTTGACCAGGAACACCTTGGCGCTGAGATTCCCTGTTGAGGAATGGCGTGATTTCACAGCATTGCTGTATTTTTAATATTTGTGTGTTGTATGGGCCATAAAACACACCCTTCATTTCCTTCATTATTGTAATTCATTCTAAGACATTGAGATTGTAATAATAAAAGATTATCTGTGTTGTTTTGAGTATGCATGCAAGGACACTGCGAGGTTTCACACAGATGCTTATTGTGTTTAAAGCAATGAGGAAAGAAAAAACAAAAGTACCTCCTCCTTGCTTGCACATGGTGACCCGTTCGCGTCCTCGTCCCAAGTATAATGGGAAGTGGGGCGTGACAGGTTTTAATGGTGGCCCATGCATGTCCTGCTCGTGTAAAATACTCTAAAATAACACGGATAAGATTACAATCTTGATCCTCAAGAACACCTTTCCTTCAATTCCCTATCCCACTCTAGTTCATTTGAAAATCATAGTCCCAAGTTTCTTAATTTTTATTCGACCCAATAAGTATACTTTTGATTTTGAATCTTCTTTAACATTACATTCCTATATCGATGACCATAGAAATCCATCGTAGCGGATTCACAAATTCATTCCTTCGTCGTATTTGCATCCTATTCCTTATTTGCGATTCATGGTGCTACTCACCATAATGGACATGTCATCATATTTCTACTTCCTGTTATTCATTTGAATTATACCCTTTATTTGACTTAAATTCATTCTTTGATTATGAAACTTTCCTGGACAAAATCTTTAGTTACTGTCTCATGATGATTTTCTAACCTATATCATCCATACTCACATATTTATCTTACTTTCTTCATATAATAATCTTCATCTTTAAACCTTATTCTATTTCACAAATTCAATATAGCATTTTCTCTCTAACTATCCTACTAAACATATTTCAAAACAACTTATCATACATACTTTTAAATAATTTTCTTTACTAAATAGAACTCCAACTTGGCAGAGTGTCAGTTGTGTATTCATCGTATTTATACTTCAAAATGTTTGTCACATCTATCTCTATTCGTATTCACAAAACAATCACTATATCACTATGCCCATTTATATATTACTCTTTTTGTTTACTACTTGACTAATCATATTTCCTATTTTAACTTTTACCATCTATTCTTATATATGTTATAATGATATTATTATTATATATTTTACACATATTTTTCATTCTCCTTAATTGCTTATTTATTCATAACTATTTTTATGCCACCTAACCAAGCTAACTCCCTATCCATGCCTCATCTGGAACCGTTCATCGCAATCTTGATTCATTACACCATTCAATTCCGAATTCTACACTATTACTTAGTTATCACATTAATGCTTGTCATTACTTAATACAACTTTAGCGAGATTAATTTTAAAAATACGTTATAGTCCTCTAAATGTTCTCTTTTATTTCATTCCAGCATCAGCGGTGTTAATTTTGTTATTTGTTATACTGTTAGAACTTTAGATGTGATTACTATTGTTATAGTATTATGTTTACAGCTAGGTGTAGTGTGAGATGATATAAGGTGTAGTTGTAATTAGTTGATTATGAACACAAGGAATTTAGATTATTCCATTTATAAGATGATAAATAGAATGATGTGTTCAAGACTTATAAATTATATTTGGATAATACCCATGCATAACGAATTCAATAGAGTTTTCTTTTATGAGTGATACACATGAGGACCATTACAGATTTGAAATTCAGATGAGTAACAGCTAAGAGTAGCTATGAAAGTACACAATGATTCATGGAGACAATGATAAAGAGTAGAGTATTTAAAGTAACAAGACTTAATAATACAGGTAGGGTGATGAAGATATTAGAAATGATACGATACGCTGTTACGAATGGTTGGTTATGTAGATTGATCTAAAATTGTTTAGAAGATATAATGGGTAATGGCAAGATGTGATTTAGTAGTTGTCAATTATGGTGAATATATTTAAGAGTAATCACGTAGTGTATGATGAAGAGTATGTTGGGAGCTGGACGATTGTTGATTCTAAACGGTGATGTATACTAAGTGTATTTGTACTTGTCATCATATATTAGTAATTGGTATATCATCGTTATATTGATTGCTTGATATAAAAATAAGATTGAAGTTAGAGGATGTCACAATTGTAGTGCTACAAGTTAGGTTGTACAATGGACGATGTGATGACATATAATGGATATGACAACTGATGAGAATAAATAGTTTTGGAAAATTTGGTTACAGAGGAATTATACATTAGAGATTTCCCAGGAAATGTTACTGCCCTAATAACAAATGACAAGTGAAGGAGTAAGGAAATTTGCAAAGGGTATTGATTGAGGATATTTAGTGTTTTCTTTCAAAGATTCTGTATAAAGTAATGATCGTTTTAAAGCGAGAACTATGAATTAGAATTCAAACAGTAATGTTGAATCTATGGTTTAGTTTTAAGATATGATTATATTTGTAACTTTATTCAGTGATGAGACGAGTAGTGATGATTTATTTTAGGAACACTTGATTGAGGTTATATGTTGCATTTATAAGTATATATTATGAGAGAGAGAGAGAGTGTGTGTGTGTATTCACCCACCTTTGTCCTTGATATTTTTGTGCAAGTTTGTAACGCCCCGCTTCCCAAAATGACTGAAGCGAGAGCGTTACTGAGGTCCGCTTGAACCGGAGCGGTGAAACTCAGGTTCATGAAGCGTCTGTGGTAAAACGCAAGGGCAAGTCCTTCGCACGCTTTTCAAAACAACCAGAATTATTCATACATTACAAGCCACATCCAGCATATTAAGTGTCCGTACATGGAATGAAAACAACAAGCCTCAGCTGGGCTGAAATACAACAAAGATAACGTACACACAACAACAACAGAAAGCAAACTACGGCAAGCAACAACGGAAATAGCCCACTAGTTCTTCGCAGGGAGAGACTCGGCGTCTACAGCGAACTCCTGACTCTCCAAGTCAGGTGTCTCGTAAGGAACCTCCTGATACTCAAGCTCGGGATCTGACATACATCCAAAAACATGAATGTATGTCAGCAAGGGTCTGCAAAAAGGTGTTAGAACCCAAGGCAAGATATACAAATTTATACTGGATTTAAGAGTGAATTATAATTTAAACGAGATAACAATAAAAGTTTAAACATGCTGATTTTAAAGTAAGTACATCCTATCATGCAGTTCTAAACAATCAGACGAGTAAAGTAAAGCATGTCAATTTTACCGAGATAACAATTTCAAGTTGCAAGTTTCTTGTTAGCATTTCACGATAGTTAGCATGTTATGTCTATAATAGGGTTCTCGCCTTTAGGCTGTGATGAGTGAGTCGTTCTTCTCACGGGGGCTTACCGTGATTGGCGCTAACCCACCGCATACGGGTGGTGCCCTTGAAGAGAGTATCCGTTCATACGCCTAGCAGCCGCTCAACCCTTACCCCACCCAAGATTTGTGCTGGAACACGAGCCAGCCTAATTCACGAATTACAAGCACGAATTTGTCAACTTACATGACATCACGAAAATCACGATTTCGCCTTCGAGGCGCACGATTTCACGATGTCTCACGTTAGTTAATTATTTCAAGGCATGCAGCAATTAAATAACAAGACCAGTTATCTTTATACAACAATTTCCATGGTTACGAGAGTAACGAGCAACATTTACATACAAGAGACTAATTTAACATCCAATTCGTAAATTCACTATAAATTGCATACTTGCCTGATTTCGGTGATTTTGGTGCCGTTGGGTTTGTCCCGACGGTTACTTCGTTACGGTATGTCCGGTTCTCTGTTTTGGTTAAAGAAATCAATGAATTAGAAATTTTGCGAGATACGCGCAATATTAAAATAACACACGAATTGGGTTCGCCCAATTTTGTCCGGTTCTACGGCAAGTGTAACGTTGTATATGGTCATACTAACATGGCACGCCTTATTTTATACTAGTTTTATTACCCTAACAACATTTAGCAATTAATACTTGCTGAAATAAACATTAACATTTAGGTTTTAAACCAATACTAACTAATATTAACTAGGCTATCAGTTAATTATTTACTGAACTAATCACGAAGTTAACCTGACCTCAATGGGTACACTAACTCTGCACCTACTCCTATACTAATATTATTAACATATTTTCTTGTTATCATGTCACCATACATTCTATCTGTTCGTTATTAGTAGGCCATGTCACTTGTATAATAATTTCAATCTAACACAATAACACAATGCTGACACTCATTCTTCTCTCTCTCAGACTCTTTCTGTTTCTCCTTTACTCTTTCTTTATTTCATTCAAAGGCTGTCAACACAGTTAATTAATAGAATATTAAAACCCCCCTCTAACTCTTTAACTCTCTCTCTTCCTATAACTTTAATAATGCTGACTCCCTCATTCATTTCCCAGTCACTGTCTCATCTTTCCTCTATTCTTCTGTTCTCATTTTCATTCTTTTTTTTGATTTCGATGTTGCAGCAGCAACTTGCGCAAGCAAAGCGGAGGGAAGATCTCACCTTGCGTGCTCGGGGAGGAAACACGGAGGGGCGCCGTGTAGGATCTAAATAAGGCCTAGAGGGGGGGTGAATAGGCCTTTGACCAAATTATCGCAAGATAAAAATTAAGCCTAGTTTACAGCATGCAGTTTAGGAATCGGACAATCAAAGCATTCACAGAAGACACAAAATTTAACGTGGTTCGGTCCCCATGACCTACGTCCACCCCAATGAGCAATCACTTATACTGTTTCTTTAAGAAGTTACAATCTCCCTTAGATTGGTGCCCCAACACCAACCTGTCAGACCAACTCAAGCTCACCAAAGCCAAAAAGAAACATACAAGTATCACTCCCCAACCCAACTTGCCCCAACAAGTTTGGTTCCTAGAGTCCCAAATAGCGGAAGAAATTATATTACAGAAATGCTGATCAAAACATTAATAACTTCACAAATAACAAAGATCAAGAGTTTAGAAAGCTCATTTGTGAAGATCTCTCTGATTGTCGTCTTTCAGCACATCAGTAGCTTCGCAACGCTTCTTACGGAATGATGATCGGATGTCTGTAGAAGAAGTAGTCGATGTCCCCGTGGAAGTAGTCGGTAGAAGTTCCTCACTCAAAATGATCGCATTTGCTGCACAGGAGGAACTAGCTGCTCAACTTGCTGTCACTGCGTCGGGGATGAAGTCACGGTCGCAACGCTTCTTACGGAACTCAATTTGGATCTCTAGAACTCCACTTATTGATGAAAATGTGAAGAGGTGTACATGGGTTTATATAGGATTTAAGCTAAACGGATCTTGACACTGTGCGAGTGGATCCGCCACGAGGCGGCTTCGGATGTCAGCCTAGCAGTTAACAATTGCGTTTTCTCTTCTCTTGTACACATGGAGGCATTAAAAAGATTTGGCAGTACACGGCCTTTCATTTGTTGCGTGCTGCACATGGTTGTCTTGCACATGGGGTTTTTTTTATTGTGTGCCTCTCTCCTCAATTTTCTCCACATGAACCCTTCTTAATGATTTTGTCTTGATGCACAAGCCTCTTGTACGAAGCTGCTCCTTGGAAATTCTTTTTACATGGGGGACAAATAATGAGGAGATGAATTAAATAAATGCATGCAATCAAATTGCTTATGCAAACGTGAGTGGAGATTTTAAACAAAAAGCAAAACAAATAATAAATAATTGGAGATGTGAACCAAATTGTTATGCAAACGTGAGTGGAGATTTTAAACAAAAAGCAAAACAAGTAATATTTAATTGGAGATGTGCATGGGGAAATGAATCTGTCCCTTTGTGTTCAATGGTTCCTTCTGCACACGGGTAGTTGGGCAATTGATGATCTCAAATTTTCGTCCTTGTTAGGCTTGGAACTTGTGTAACTAAGTCAGTGTTTGTGGCTCCACTACTTGATTAATTGAATGAGCTTTCAAAGAAAATGTGAGTCAACAAAAAATTGAATTTCCTTAGTTGGGCACTTGCTGCATGTTGAGGATTTTGTAGACAAATATTGTGGCTCCCACTTTCTTTTTGATGATGTTATGGAGAGAGGCTTGCTAGGTTTCCCTTGGAAATAAGCATGACTGTCACACTGCATAGGACCTGAGACACACTTAACACATATATTAGAACAGTTCATTAGGGTTTGTTATCATCAAACATAGTGTAGGAGGCTATTTCCAACAATCTCCCCCTTTTGATGAGAACAAACCAGACATTAAGATTATTTTGAAAAAAAAATGTGTGAAGTGTGTGAGTGTGTGAAGCATGAATGGCAAAATGATATGCTCCCCCTATTGACATGCTCCCCCTATCTCTGACATGCTCAATCTTAATATTTCTCTCCCCCTTTGTTTTCATCAAAAAAATGTAAGAAATAGCATATGATGAATGGAAAATTGAACATTATAAAGCAAAACAAAAGGCAATGCATTGATGACCACAATGAATAAAGAAGCAATAAGCACTAATTCATAACTACCATAATTCATCTCTGTGCTCAAGTGTGATGATCAAATGTTTAGAAATATGGAGAGGAAATAAGGAATACAGCCTGTCATATCCATCTTTTCAACTGAATATATGAACATCAAAGATTGAGTTTCCCCTTCTCATGTAGTATGAGTTCAAGTTACCAATTCCAAACATGACCAATAAGAATTTTTAAATGTGAAATGGCATTGCTTGACGGACATAACACCAACGCTAATAAATGACATTTATAGCATAAGTTGGATGTCCAAGGGTAGTATCAAGGACATGGATCGTATCCATTTTTCATACGAAGCTCGCTGTATATATTTTGAAGACACTCGTCTTGCTATTCTTTGTATACACGTATATTTTGATGAGAGCTTTTCTTTTTACCCATGCCTTGAAACATCATATCCCATTAAAACATAAATTAGTCCACCAACAACCACTTTTCTTATTCAATATTTCAAATCCATATCAAAAACATTTTGATCTGTGTAAGTGTGATTGGAAGATGAAAAACGTTAGTTACTCATTAATGAATATGACTTAAATAAGTATGGAGTCTTTGAATGCAAGCATTGTTAAGAATATAATATTCAAAATTCATAAGGCATATGTTTTGCTTCAAAGATGTTTCTGATGAAAAGTGTAAACATAAGAGATAGACTTTCATTTTCCCTTTCTTTTTATTTTTCTTTTTCATTTTTTTATAGCACACAAAAAAAATATGAAAGCACACCACAAATAAAAGCACACCAAATATATACATTAAATAGTATTAATGATGCCTAAATCAAGACGAAGACGACAAAAACGATCTTCAACTAAAGGTTTGGTAAAAATGTCTGCTAACTGAGAATCAGTAGAAACATATTCAATTGAAACATCTTCTTTAGCTAAATGATCTCGGATAAAATGATGTCTAACGTCAATATGCTTAGTACGAGAGTGATGGATAGGGTTGTTAGAAAGATCTATGGCACTCTTGCTATCACAACGAAGAGGGACTTTTCGTAATTCTAATCCGTAGTCAAGTAAGGTTTGCATCATCCACAGTACCTGGGCACAGCAGCTGCCAAGAGCAATATACTCTGCCTCAGTGGTGGATAGCGCAACACTATTTTGCTTACGGCTAGACCAAGAAACTAAGGATTGTCCCAAAAGAAAGCAAGTTCCACTAGTGCTCTTTCTATCAACCAAGCTACCAGCATAATCAGCATCAGCATAGCCAACCAAATCAAGAGTACCACAAGAGGGATACCATAGTCCAAGTGTAGGAGTGTGAATAAGATATCGAAAAATCCTCTTAATGGCTATCAAATGTGATTCTTTTGGACAGGCTTGAAATCGTGCACACAAACAGACAGAAAACATGATGTCTGGTCTAGATGCAGTTAAATAGAGTAAGGACCCAATCATACCTCGATAAAGCTTTTGGTCCACATCCATACCTTTGTCATCCTTTTCAAGCTTCGTCGTCGGACTCATTGGAGTTCGCATTGGCTTTGCATTTTCCATCCCAAATTTCTTCAACAGTTCTTTTATGTACTTGGTTTGGGAAACATATATGCCATCTCCAGTTTTTCTTACTTGAAAGCCCAAAAAGTATTTCAACTCTCCGACCAGACTCATCTCAAATTGATCCTGCATAACCTTTTCAAACTTTTGGCATAAAAGATCATTAGTAGCACCGTAAATAATATCGTCCACATAAATCTGAACAATAAGAAAATGATCCTGTTCATGCAAGATAAACAAAGTGTTGTCTGCACTACCCTTTTTAAAGTTATTTTCCAAAAGATATGAACTGAGACGGTCGTACCAAGCTCTGGGAGCTTGCTTCAGACCATACAAAGCCTTTTGCAACTTGTAAACGTGATTTGGAAAACTATGACTTTCAAAACCAGGGGGTTGTTCAACAAAAACATCTTCTTTCAAATAACCATTTAAAAATGCACTTTTCACATCCATTTGCTTCAATTTAAAACCTTTAAAACTTGCAAAAGCCAGCAATATTCTAATGGCTTCTAATCTAGCAACGGGTGCAAAAGTTTCATCACAATCAATTCCCTCAATCTGGTTATATCCTTTGGCCACTAATCTTGCCTTATTTCTGATTACAATTCCAGATTCATCAAGTTTGTTTTTGAAAATCCATTTAGTGCCAACAATTGGGTAATTAGCAGGTCGGGGCACTAATGTCCAAACATTATTTCTATCAAACTGATTAATCTCATCATGCATGGCCATAACCCAACTTTCATCAGTTAAAGCAATTTCAACGTTCTTGGGTTCAATTTCAGAAATGAAGTCACCATGAATGCATAAGGCACACAAGTTATTGAAAGTGGATCGAGTACGTATACCTTCCGTAGGAGTCCCCATGATCAGCTCAGGTGGATGATGTGGATTGAACCTGAGCTCTCCTCTTTCCAGTCTATTTCCTTGTGGTACTTCTGGTTCAGCTTCCTTTTGGCCTTCAGATGGTTCAGCTATGTTTTCAGGCTCTGTAGTTTCCTTGTCTGCATCTTCAGTTTCCCTGCAATTTAAAGGATCTATTTCAGCTTCATCAAATTTCACATTAATTGACTCAACAACAGTTAAGGTTCGTTTATTGTAGATCCTGTATGCTTTGCTCCTTGATGAATATCCTACGAACACTCCTTCGTCTGATTTGGATTCAAATGTTCCCAGCTGATCTCCTGTGTTTAAAATGAAACACCTGCATCCAAATACTCTGAAGTATGAAATGTTAGGAGTCTTGTCATGCCACAGTTCATAGGATGTTTTGTTCATTAAAGGTCTAAGCATAACCCTGTTGCAGACATAGCAGGCTGTATTCACTGCTTCAGCCCAAAAATACATAGGAAGAGAATAATCATTAAGCATGCTTCTTGCCATCTCTTTTAAAGTTCGATTCTTTCTTTCGACCACCCCGTTTTGTTGAGGTGTTCTAGGAGAAGAAAATTCATGTAAGATCCCTTTTTCCAAACAGAAGTTTTCAAAAACAAAGTTTTCAAATTCACCACCGTGATCACTTCTAATTTTCATAATTGAAAGATTTTTCTCATTTGAAACTTGATTACAAAAATTTTGGAAATTTTCAAAGGAATCTGATTTCTTGGCTAAGAAGTAAACCCATGTATATCTAGAAAAATCATCGATCAAAACAAAACAAAATCTCTTCCCATTGAGGCTAGCAACATCGGTAGGCCCAAACAAATCCATATGAATCAATTCTAGGACTCGTGAAGTGGTAACTTCCCGAATTCCCGTAAAAGTGGATCTAGTTTGCTTACCTTTTGTGCATGCAACGCACAATTTACCATTCTCGTACTGTTGATGTGGCAAGCCTCGGACCAGGTTTTTATTCTCCAGCTTATGTAGCAACTTCATGCTGGCATGTGATAGTCTCCGGTGCCATAATATAGCCTCCTCCTCCCTGCCAATCAAACATTTAGCAATTGTCATTTCTTCAATCATTATTGTATAAACATTATTTTTCCTATTGGCTATGAAGAGGGTATTACCTGTGACCGAGTCATAAATTTTACAAATTTTCTCATCAAAAAGTACGTTCATACCTTTGTCACAGAGTTGGCTTATGGAGATGAGGTTGTGTTTGAGATTTTCAACCCAGAGGACGTCAGAAATTTTAAAAGTATTGTTGCCAACAATACCTTTACCCATTACCTTGCACTTGCCGTTGTCCCCTAATGTAACACTTCCTCCTTCTTGCTTCACGAGGCTAAGGAACTTGTCGCTGTTCCCTGTCATGTGTCTTGAGCAGCCTGAATCCAAATACCACTCACACAGTTGTTCCTTAGCCACGCTGAGTCCCTACACATAAGAAGAACAAGGTATGTGTGACCTGGGTAGCCAAATAGGTCCACAATGGTTAGTCATAGTACCTTTCGGAACCCATACTTGTTTGAACTTTATGTTTTGGTTCTTATACCGACAATTTCTATAAAAATGCTCAAAAGAACCACATGTATAACATTTGACGTTCCGTTTCTTTTTCTTGATGTAATGATTTTTCTTTATCATGTTTTCATTATAAACATTTCCAAATCCTAGTCCTTGTTTATCGTTTTTGATTGACTGGTATCCAAGAATGATGTCTAGTGATTTCCTTCCTACACCAAATTTTCTGATACTCAGTTCTAAATCAGAGACTTTGGATTTCAAAAAGATGTTTTCATTTACAAGCAGAACACTTTTATTTATAAAACTCTTTCTAACATTATCTTCATTTTTAGCGAGAGTTTCTATTCTTTTATTTAGGCCAACAACCTTTTCATTACCATTCTTAATTTCTAGCTTTAATGAAGCACAAGTCTGACAAGGTATAGCTTCAGGAATACTAGATTTTCCTTTGAGTTTTTCAATGGTAATTTTGAGCGATGCAATTTCATTTTTCAATTTTATTTCATTTTGCAAAACATTATAATTTTCCTGCTGTAGTTGGAAATTCATTTCTTTATAATTTTCTATAGAGGATTCAAGAGAAGTAATTTCTGAATTCATGTTTTCACAAATGTTCATTAATTCTGGTAAAGAAAATTCATCTCTTACCTTGTTCGTGTCGCTTTCACCTATTAGGCAAAGTGATGATTGCGCTACCTCGTCTTGTGGTTCGTCTTCGTCGTCATCGTCCCATGTTACCGCAAATGATTTCCCTTTGGCTTCGGATGACGCGTTCTTTGTTGGACAGTTTTTCATGAAATGTCCAAAATTTCTTACAGTTGAAACATTGAACACTTTTAGTAGTATTCTGTTCAGACGAGGAATTCAAAGGATTAAACTTATTAAAACGATTGAACCTTTTTGCCATTTCAGATTTTCCGGCAGGAGTTCTGATGAAGCGTCGGAATCCTCTGACCATCAGTGCATGTTCCTCGTCGAGATCTTCTTTGTCACTTTCTTCGGCTTTGAGAGCGATGGTCTTTAAAGGTTTAGCCTCACCTTTCTCTCTTGTCTCGACGGTTTTGAGTTCCAGTTCATGGGATAACAGATTCCCAATCAGATCTTCCAGCTTCAGCTTAGTGAGATCTCTCGCTTCTTGGATGGCCGTCACTTTAGGCCGGAAGGAACTAGGAAGCGCTCTTAGTATTTTCCGAATGAGGTCGATGCTTTCGTAAGACTTTCCCAAGGCTTTTGAGTTGTATACGATGTCGGTGAAGCGAGTGTACATGTCCTTGATGGATTCTCCTGGTAGCATGTGGAAACCATCGTACTCTGAGCTCAGTAGCGCTAATCTGGACTCCTTCACCTGAGAGGTTCCTTCGTGAGTGACTTCGAGAGTGTTCCAGATTTCCTGCGCAGTAAGACAATGAGATATACGGTTAAACTCAGTTCTGTCAAGTGCACAGATAATTGCATTCATGGCTTTACCATTCAGAGCATAAAGTTTGTTATCGTTATCATCCCATTTATCTTCTGGTTTTGGTACATCAATATCTTCAATTTTGATTGTAGGTGGGTGATAGCCTTTAGCAACAATTTTCCAAATTTCAAGATCTGAAGAGACTAGGAAAATTTTCATCCTAGCTTTCCAGTAAGCAAAATCAGTCCCATTAAATTTGGGTGGTCTAACTGTAGACTGTCCTTCAGCAAATGCTGAATCATATGTATTCATTATGAACTAGACTCAAATGGCCAGGCCTGATGCTCTGATACCACTTGTAGGATCTAAATAAGGCCTAGAGGGGGGTGAATAGGCCTTTGACCAAATTATCGCAAGATAAAAATTAAGCCTAGTTTACAGCATGCAGTTTAGGAATCGGACAATCAAAGCATTCACAGAAGACACAAAATTTAACGTGGTTCGGTCCCCATGACCTACGTCCACCCCAATGAGCAATCACTTATACTGTTTCTTTAAGAAGTTACAATCTCCCTTAGATTGGTGCCCCAACACCAACCTGTCAGACCAACTCAAGCTCACCAAAGCCAAAAAGAAACATACAAGTATCACTCCCCAACCCAACTTGCCCCAACAAGTTTGGTTCCTAGAGTCCCAAATAGCGGAAGAAATTATATTACAGAAATGCTGATCAAAACATTAATAACTTCACAAATAACAAAGATCAAGAGTTTAGAAAGCTCATTTGTGAAGATCTCTCTGATTGTCGTCTTTCAGCACATCAGTAGCTTCGCAACGCTTCTTACGGAATGATGATCGGATGTCTGTAGAAGAAGTAGTCGATGTCCCCGTGGAAGTAGTCGGTAGAAGTTCCTCACTCAAAATGATCGCATTTGCTGCACAGGAGGAACTAGCTGCTCAACTTGCTGTCACTGCGTCGGGGATGAAGTCACGGTCGCAACGCTTCTTACGGAACTCAATTTGGATCTCTAGAACTCCACTTATTGATGAAAATGTGAAGAGGTGTACATGGGTTTATATAGGATTTAAGCTAAACGGATCTTGACACTGTGCGAGTGGATCCGCCACGAGGCGGCTTCGGATGTCAGCCTAGCAGTTAACAATTGCGTTTTCTCTTCTCTTGTACACATGGAGGCATTAAAAAGATTTGGCAGTACACGGCCTTTCATTTGTTGCGTGCTGCACATGGTTGTCTTGCACATGGGGGTTTTTTTTTTATTGTGTGCCTCTCTCCTCAATTTTCTCCACATGAACCCTTCTTAATGATTTTGTCTTGATGCACAAGCCTCTTGTACGAAGCTGCTCCTTGGAAATTCTTTTTACATGGGGGACAAATAATGAGGAGATGAATTAAATAAATGCATGCAATCAAATTGCTTATGCAAACGTGAGTGGAGATTTTAAACAAAAAGCAAAACAAATAATAAATAATTGGAGATGTGAACCAAATTGTTATGCAAACGTGAGTGGAGATTTTAAACAAAAAGCAAAACAAGTAATATTTAATTGGAGATGTGCATGGGGAAATGAATCTGTCCCTTTGTGTTCAATGGTTCCTTCTGCACACGGGTAGTTGGGCAATTGATGATCTCAAATTTTCGTCCTTGTTAGGCTTGGAACTTGTGTAACTAAGTCAGTGTTTGTGGCTCCACTACTTGATTAATTGAATGAGCTTTCAAAGAAAATGTGAGTCAACAAAAAATTGAATTTCCTTAGTTGGGCACTTGCTGCATGTTGAGGATTTTGTAGACAAATATTGTGGCTCCCACTTTCTTTTTGATGATGTTATGGAGAGAGGCTTGCTAGGTTTCCCTTGGAAATAAGCATGACTGTCACACTGCATAGGACCTGAGACACACTTAACACATATATTAGAACAGTTCATTAGGGTTTGTTATCATCAAACATAGTGTAGGAGGCTATTTCCAACACGCCGGCGCAGGGGGCTCCGGGCGGCGGCGGCGCGGCACAGCAGGCGGCGCGGCGGCTTCTGGCGGCGGCACGCGCGTTGCTCCGGCGGCGGGCTGGCGATTCCAGCGGATGGCGGTGGCCTCACGGCGGCTGCGCGCGCGTGAGTTGGGGTGGAGGCCGGCCTAGGGAGAGGAGGAAGGAAGAAGAAGAGAAGGGGATGAGAAATTGTAGGGTTTGTGGGTTTTGTTTTCAGATCTTTCTTTTGGGGTTTCAAATCTGAAATTCCATCTCAGTTTTGATTTCTTGGTTGTTCGAATCTGAGATTTGGCTTGTAAGAATCTGAATTTGATTTCAGTTTGGGTTGATTTTGATTTCTGGTTTTGATGGAGTTGGTGGAGAATTTGATTTGGGACGAATTTGTTTGAGGATTGTTTTGTGTTTGATTTCTTGTTGATTCTGGAAATGGGTATTGGGTTTGGGTTTGATGGATGTTGCAGGGGAAGAGGAAGTGTTTACATGGAGAGGCTGTTGTTGGCAGGAGGAAGGAGAAGAAGACTGTTGGTTTGTTTGCAGGAGAAGTGGAAAACGTAGTTTACTGTTTTAGGAATAGTGGGAGAGACAGTTTGGTGGGGGAAGTAGCTGGTTGTGGGGAGAACGAATTGGAGGGTGTTGGATCTCACCCACCCAAACGGTGGAATTCATTAGGGGTTAATTAGCTAGGGTTAAAATTTCAGCCAATAGTAAAAGTTAATCAGTAATTAACTTTTAATGAGGCAATTAAAATGTAATTATTAAAAGTAAATAAATAAATTAGTGAAAGTTAAAAGGTGATTAGCAATTAGGTAATTAGTGAGGATAATTAAGTTAAGGTAATTTGTTAATATTATTATTCAATTAACGATGGCACGGTAAAACGAAACGGATACGCGCTCGCGTTTGGCGCACAAACATAGAACTCGCACCCGAAACATCCGGATGGTCAAAACGAAAATACGGGCATGCACAAATAATACGCCTAGAAAATACTGGCCGTTACATTCTACCCACCTTAAGAAAAATTCCGCCCTCGGAATTCTTATCCGCTAAAGAGTAGGGAACAAATATGGATAACGCTCTCGTATCTCATCTTCCCGCTCCCAGGTAGACTCTCCTGGCGAGTCACGACGCCACATCACTCTCACGAGATTGACAACCGTGTTCCTGAGCGCCTTCTGACGTCGATCTAGGATCTCCACAGGTTGCTGCTCATACGTCAGATCCGGTCGAACTGTAATCTCAGAGTAGTCCACATCATGAGAAGGGTCGCTGATATAACGACGGAGCTGGGACACATGGAAGACGTCATGAACTCCCTCTAAGGACGGTGGCAAAGCTAAGCGATATGCTACCTCTCCAACTCGCTCCAGCACATCGAAAGGTTCAATAAATCTCGGACTAAGCTTGCCCCTCTTCCCAAAGCAGATCACTCCTCGATTCGGTGAGATCTTCAGGAACACATGATCTCCCGGCTGAAACTCCAAAGGACGCCGTTTAGCATCTGCCCAATGCTTATAACGGTCCTGCGCGATCCGAAGCTTGTCCCTGATATCACGCACAACATCAACTGCTTCCACGATCATCTCTGGCCCCAAGAGCTCTCTATCACCGACGTCATCCCAACTCAGTGGCGATCGACATTTCCTCCTGTAGAGAGCAGCAAATGGCGCCATGCCAATGCTCGCCTGATAGCTGTTGTTGTAGGAGAATTCCACCAGGTGTAGATGATCCTCCCACGAGCCCTTGAGATCTAACATGCAAGCTCTTAACATATCCTCCAATATCTGGATAGTGCGCTCTGATTGTCCATCCGTCTGTGGGTGATACGCAATGCTGAACTTCAGACTGGTACCCAGATTGGTTTGCAGACTCTTCCAGAATTGAGACGTGAACCTCGTATCATGATCTGATACAATGCTCACCGGGACTCCATGCAAGCGCACGATCTCCTACACGACATAATTCATATCACGACTAGTACTAGAAGGAAATTATTAAGGCATGAGTTGGGTCATTACCTCCATATACTTCCTTGCTAATATCTCCGTGGATTGCCCAACTCGGAAAGGTATAAAGTGCGTAGACTTGGTCAATCGATCAACGATGACCCAGATCGCATCATTCTGCCTGGTGCTCCGAGGTAAGCCAGTCACGAAGTCCATCGTGATGTGCTGCCACTTCCACTCTGGAATCGGCAGGGGTTGTAGTAGTCCAGCAGTGCGATGATGTTCAGCCTTCACTTGCTGACACACAAGACACTTGGCAACGCTACGTGCCACACTTCTCTTCATCCCATGCCACCAGAAATTCTGACGAAGGTCCTTGTACATCTTCGTACCTCCAGGATGAATAGAATAAGGCGAACTGTGAGCCTCATTCATCAATTCTTCTCTGATATCTCCTGCAGGCACGCAGACCCTACTACCATATCTCAAAGATCCATCTGCGTGAATCAGAAAATCAGTCCGAAGTCCTGCTTCAACCTGATCTCTGATCTTCTTCAACTTAGCATCTCCATCTTGGGCAGTCTTGATCCGATCCACAATCGTCGATTGAATCTGCATGCTCATCAATGACGATGTGACTCCATGTAGGATGGCTTCAACATCCATCTCTCGCAGATCCTGCTGCAATCTCCACTGAGCTGTGAGAATCATCACTTCGGGCAGTCGACTCAAGGCATCCGGTACGACATTCACCTTCCCTGGATGATACTGAAGATCAATGTCGTAGTCCGCCATCAATTCCAACCATCTGCACTGTCTCATATTCAGCTCCTTCTGAGTGAATATATATTTCAAACTTTTGTGATCAGTGAAAATCTTCACTTTCTCACTCAGTAAGAAATGCCTCCAAATCTTCAAAGCAAATATGACGGCAGCTAACTCCAAGTCGTGAGTCGGATAATTCTTCTCGTGGATCTTCAACTGTCGAGAAGCATATGCGACTACATGACCGTGCTGGTGTAAAACGCATCCAAGTCCCTTGCCTGATGCGTCGCAGAAAATCTCGAAGCCTCCGCTTCAGTCTGGAATAGCTAAAACTGGTGCAGATGTCAGCCTCTCTCTCAAAGTAGAAAGAGCTTGCTCACAAGAGTCTGACCAACTGAACTTAACATCCTTCCTTGTCAATCTCGTCATCGGCTCAGCTATCCTCGAGAAATCCTTAATAAATCTGCGGTAGTATCCAGCCAATCCGAGGAAACTTCTGATGTCCGATGCCGATCGAGGTGTAGGCCATTCACTGACTGCTCTGACCTTCTCCGGATCTTCTGAGATGCCAGCTCCTGATACCACATGCCCAAGAAATGCAACTCTGTCCAGCCAGAATTCGCATTTGCTATATTTGGCATACAGTCTGTGATGACGGAGCGTCTCCAATACCATCTTCAAGTGCTCTGCATGCTCCTCCTTACTCCTCGAGTACACCAGGATGTCATCTATAAAGATCACCACGAACTTGTCGAGAAAGTCGTAAAAGATGAGGTTCATGAGATTCATGAACACAGCAGGAGCGTTGGTCACACCGAATGGCATGACAACAAACTCATAATGCCCGTACTTAGTACGAAAAGCTGTCTTGGGCACATCTTCCTTCTTGACTCTGACCTGATGGTATCCGCTTCGGAGGTCCAACTTTGAAAATACTCTCGATCCACCAAGCTGATCGAAAATATCATCAATACGGGGTAGCGGGTATTTGTTCTTCACTGTGACATTGTTCAGCTCCCGATAATCCACACACATCCTCCTCGAGCCATCCTTCTTCTTCACCAGCAAAACAGGTGCACCCCAGGGAGATACGCTGGGATGAATGAAACCCTTCTGCATTAGCTCATCCAACTGCATCCTCAGCTCTTCCAACTCTGCAGGAGCCATACGGTAAGGCGCCTTCGAAATTGGTTGAGCTCCTGGCATAAGATCAATGCTGAACTCCAATGCTCGGTCAGGCGGCAATCCAGAAATGTCTTCGGGGAAGACGTCTTCAAAATCTCTCACTACTGCAGGCTTCTCCGGCTCAGCTATCATGGATGCAATAGTAAGTCTGCACGGCTGGGCTCGAAACTTGACAGGTCCAAGCGAATGTCCTCCGCTAACAAATTCGAATACTGGGTGGTCAGGAATTTCGAATACCACTTTCTTCCGGCGACAGTCGATCGTGGCATAAAAAGCTCCTAACCAGTCAATACCGAGAATAGCATCAAAATTGGGTAGGTCGTGGACGATGAAGTCAGCATATAACTCGTGTCCACTAACTACCAACGGACATGGTCTACATCCCAGTGCAACCTTCACTACACCGTTCCCAGTTGTAATATTCCAACACTTGGGAAGTGTATAGGTGGGTATCGAGTGTTCGACTACGAACTTCCGAGATAGGAGGCACATGGAAGCTCCAGAGTCGAACAGGGTCAAGGCCGGGTGGGACGAAACTAAGATGACGCCTAAGGATAACATGCAACTAGATTAACATGGATATAACTAATCAAACACAAATGCATAAATAAGGAAGACTAGTTTAGGGGTTACCTGCAATCACGTCGTCCTCAGCTTCAGCCTCAACGGCTGTCATATTGAAAGCTCGGCGCTTCGGCAGATTGGCCTGCTTAAAGGCCCGATCCTGTGGAACTAAAGGTGGTCCACGCTGTCCAGGTGCCGGTACGGTCCTCTGAGCGGGTCCAGGTGGTCGAGTACCGTGGGTGCAATCCTTTGCAACATGAGTAGGCGATCCACAGATCAAACACTGATTCAGCATCCTCCTACAGTCTTTCTTCACATGACCGAGCTTGCCGCAGAAATGGCAAACCAACTCAGCTCGGTTGGGGATAGGTGCAGCTGGCCTTTTGAACTGTGTGGTCTGAACAGGACGAAAGCCGGGCCTAGGTGCACTCCTCTGTGGCTCCATCGGGCGCTTGCCTGCCTGGCGTGCCTGCTTCTGATAAACTACCTGCTCGCGCTGCTTCGCGGCCACTAGGACTTGCTCATGAGTAGTAAAGGTGTGCCCGGACAATATCTCCTGTATGTCCAGGTCTAAGCCCTGCAGAAAGCGGTGTGCACAGTCCTCCTCGTCTGCTACCAGTGTAGTGGCGAATCGACTCAGCATAGTAAATTCGGCCTCATACTCATCGACTGTCCTGGTGCCCTGCTCCAGGTTGATGAAGCGCTGCTGCATCTCCCTCTTTGCACACTTCAGGAAGTACTGGGCGTCAAACCTCTGACGAAAAGTAGCCCAAAGAATCGGCTTGATCAGCCTAGCCTCTTCAGCATCCCACCAATGACGTGCATTGTCTGTCAGCTGCTGCTTGGCGAGGTCTACCCAATCGTTCGGATTGATTCGGGCAAGACCCAAGTTATCCGCAGTCTTGCGAAGCCATTCCTCAGCCGCTAGTGGGCCCTCTCGTCCAGAGAAACTCGTCGGATGCATCTCCTTGAACTGCTTGGCTCCAGGCTCATAGCGAGGCGGTGGAGCAACTGGTGCAGCCTGACGTCCCTGCTGGACCAAGTGGTGCTAAACTTCAAGCATTTCCCTCATAACACCAAGCATCTGGCGGATGTCGTCACTTCCGCCTCCAGCAGGTACGTGTCCATTTTGGGTGCTTCGTTCCTCAGCCATTCTGAGATAGGAAAACCCAAATTAATCTCGCGAATGTGATTCTGTAGATGTTTGGCCGATGAAAATATTCTCATTGTTCTGAATTTGCAAATGCAAAGAGACGGACCTGCATGGGCCACCACTAAAACCTGTAACGCCCCGCTTCCCAAAACGACGGAAGCGAGAGCGTTACTGAGGTCCGCTTGAACCGGAGCGGTGAAACTCAGGTTCATGAAGCGTCTGTGGTAAAACGCAAGGGCAAGTCCTTCGCACGCTTTTCAAAACAACCAGAATTATTCATACATTACAAGCCACATCCAGCATATTAAGTGTCCGTACATGGAATGAAAACAACAAGCCTCAGCTGGGCTGAAATACAACAAAGATAACGTACACACAACAACAACAGAAAGCAAACTACGGCAAGCAGCAACGGAAATAGCCCACTAGTTCTCCGCAGGGAGAGACTCGGTGTCTACAGCGAACTCCTGACTCTCCAAGTCAGGTGTCTCGTAAGGAACCTCCTGATATTCAAGCTCGGGATCTGACATACATCCAAAAACATGAATGTATGTCAGCAAGGGTCTGCAAAAAGGTGTTAGAACCCAAGGCAAGATATACAAATTTATACTGGATTTAAGAGTGAATTATAATTTAAACGAGATAACAATAAAAGTTTAAACATGCTGATTTTAAAGCAAGTACATCCTATCATGCAGTTCTAAACAATCAGACGAGTAAAGTAAAGCATGTCAATTTTACCGAGATAACAATTTCAAGTTGCAAGTTTCTTGTTAGCATTTCACGATAGTTAGCATGTTATGTCTATAATAGGGTTCTCGCCTTTAGGCCGTGATGAGTGAGTCGTTCTTCTCACGGGGGCTTACCGTGATTGGCGCTAACCCACCGCATACGGGTGATGCCCTTGAAGAGAGTACCCGTTCATACGCCTAGCAGCCGCTCAACCCTTACCCCACCCAAGATTTGTGCTGGAACACGAGCCAGCCTAATTCACGAATTACAAGCACGAATTTGTCAACTTACATGACATCACGAAAATCACGATTTCGCCTTCGAGGCACACGATTTCACGATGTCTCACGTTAGTTAATTATTTCAAGGCATGCAGCAATTAAATAACAAGACCAGTTATCTTTATACAACAATTTCCATGGTTACGAGAGTAACGAGCAACATTTACATACAAGAGACTAATTTAACATCCAATTCGTAAATTCACTATAAATTGCATACTTGCCTGATTTCGGTGATTTTGGTGCCGTTGGGTTTGTCCCGACGGTTACTTCGTTACGGTATGTCCGGTTCTCTGTTTTGGTTAAAGAAATCAATGAATTAGAAATTTTGCGAGATACGCGCAATATTAAAATAACACACGAATTGGGTTCGCCCAATTTTGTCCGGTTCTACGGCAAGTGTAACGTTGTATATGGTCATACTAACATGGCACGCCTTATTTTATACTAGTTTTATTACCCTAACAACATTTAGCAATTAATACTTGCTGAAATAAACATTAACATTTAGGTTTTAAACCAATACTAACTAATATTAACTAGGCTATCAGTTAATTATTTACTGAACTAATCACGAAGTTAACCTGACCTCAATGGGTACACTAACTCTGCACCTACTCCTATACTAATATTATTAACATATTTTCTTGTTATCATGTCACCATACATTCTATCTGTTCGTTATTAGTAGGCCATGTCACTTGTATAATAATTTCAATCTAACACAATAACACAATGCTGACACTCATTCTTCTCTCTCACAGACTCTTTCTGTTTCTCCTTTACTCTTTCTTTATTTCATTCAAAGGCTGTCAACACAATTAATTAATAGAATATTAAAACCCCCCTCTAACTCTTTAACTCTCTCTCTCTTCCTATAACTTTAATAATGCTGACTCCCTCATTCATTTCCCAGTCACTGTCTCATCTTTCCTCTATTCTTCTGTTCTCATTTTCATTCTTTTTTTTTTGATTTCGATGTTGCAGCAGCAACTTGCGCAAGCAAAGCGGAGGGAAGATCTCACCTTGCGTGCTCGGGGAGGAAACACGGAGGGGCGCCAGCGCAAGAGGCTCCGGGCGGCGGCGGCGCGGCACAGCAGGCGGCGCGGCGGCTTCCGACGGCGGCGCGCGCGTTGCTCCGGCGGCGGGCTGGCGATTCCGACGGATGGCGGTGGCCTCACGGCGGCTGCGCGCGCGTGAGTTGGGGTGGAGGCCGGCCTAGGGAGAGGAGGAAGGAAGAAGAAGAGAAGGGGATGAGAAATTGTAGGGTTTGTGGGTTTTGTTTTCAGATCTTTCTTTTGGGGTTTCAAATCTGAAATTCCATCTCAGTTTTGATTTCTTGGTTGTTCGAATCTGAGATTTGGCTTGTAAGAATCTGAATTTGATTTCAGTTTGGGTTGATTTTGATTTCTGGTTTTGATGGAGTTGGTGGAGAATTTGATTTGGGACGAATTTGTTTGAGGATTGTTTTGTGTTTGATTTCTTGTTGATTCTGGAAATGGGTATTGGGTTTGGGTTTGATGGATGTTGCAGGGGAAGAGGAAGTGTTTACATGGAGAGGCTGTTGTTGGCAGGAGGAAGGAGAAGAAGACTGTTGGTTTGTTTGCAGGAGAAGTGGAAAACGTAGTTTACTGTTTTAAGAATAGTGGGAGAGACAGTTTGGTGGGGGAAATAGCTGGTTGTGGGGAGAACGAATTGGAGGGTGTTGGATCTCACCCACCCAAACGGTGGAATTCATTAGGGGTTAATTAGCTAGGGTTAAAATTTCAGCCAATAGTAAAAGTTAATCAGTAATTAACTTTTAATGAGGCAATTAAAATGTAATTATTAAAAGTAAATAAATAAATTAGTGAAAGTTAAAAGGTGATTAGCAATTAGGTAATTAGTGAGGATAATTAAGTTAAGGTAATTTGTTAAGATTATTATTCAATTAACGATGGCACGGTAAAACGAAACGGATACGCGCTCGCGTTTGACGCACAAACATAGAACTCGCACCCGAAACATCCGGATGGTCAAAACGAAAATACGGGCATGCAAAAATAATACGCCTAGAAAATACTGTCCGTTACAAAGTTCGTGGGTAGTCGTCTATAACCATATTTACTTGCCCACTAATGGTTAAGGCCATTGATGGTGCATAGTCATCCGAATCCCTTTTCTAACTTAATCTTAACCTTGTCCCCTGTATCACGTCTTGACTAGTTTTCATTACTTCGTCTTGAAGTATTTCAGGTCATAGTTTATCTCGTAGAAATACGATGAGATGCATTAGTATTATCGGCATCTGTTTAATGAACTCAAATCCTGAGAAATTCCGAGGACGATATTTTTATAAAGTGAGTAAGATGTGACGGCCCATATCTGTTACTACCCGTATTTTAGTATAAATACTATAAAAACAGTCCTAAATAATAAGATCTTTAAAATGAATAAATTTTTAGATACTATTATTAAATAGCTTTCTATATTCACTAATCACTTTCACTAACTACTTTTACTAATCACTTTTACCTTCTACCATCTACTAATTATTTTTACTAATTACATTTACTAATGACGTTATTACGTTATTACTTTTAACCCTACCCATTACATCCCACCGAAATATTTCGGTGAGATCCAACACCCCATTAAACATCTCCACCACTCAATTGAATCTGCCTCCTTTCCTTTCATATAAACAAACACATCTGCATCTTCTTACTCAACCCAAGGCAACAACAGACGAATCCCCAAACCCTGGCCAACTTCTCCTCTCCCTCCAACGAGACACCACAAGCTCCACCACATCCTCCTTGTCACCACCTTCTCATCCACCACCACCGTCATCATCTCCATCTTATTTCTCAACCAAACAACCTACAACCCCAAATTCAGCCACTTTCAAAGCAAACCCAAATCGGTTTTCAGCCAAAATCAAACATCAAATCTACAATTCAGAGAAAAGAAATCTGAAATTGAGAGGGCAAAATCTGAAATCCAGCTTTGAAATCAAATCTTCAAATCAAACAACCCAAGTTCAAACCCAAATCTGAAATCCAGATCCGAAACGATCAAATTCACCTCTCTCCACGACTTCAACCACCCTTAACTTGTAACCTGGCCGTGCCCCTCACCCTCCACCCGATCCACCAGCTGCACCACCCCGCTGCCCCGCGCGTATCCGCTGCCTGCCGGATCTGCTGCGCCGCCCGCAGCTGCCTTGCCAGCCCGCACGGCCGCGCCCGTCGCCCAGCCCCGCACCCATGGCCGCCGACCTGTCGCCATGCTCCCCTCTGTCCGCTGCCTTGCCAGCCGTCGCGCATGCCAGCTGCCCCGCTGCCGCCTGGCCGTGCCCGTCGGATCCACCCCTTGAGCTCTGTCCCTCCCCTGCAAAGAAAAATAGAATGAAATAAGAGAGACGAGAAGGAGAAGAGGCAGGTGGGTGAGGGAAGGTGGGGTTATTGTTATTGGGTATGGGTTAATATGGTTATTATTATTAGTATTGGGTAAGGGTTATTAGGAGGTTATTATTATTATTAGGTATGGGTTATTAAGGTTATTATGTTAGAAGAGGATTGGAGAGGATTAACCATGGCAAATAGCCATGGTACTATATTTATAAAACTCTCATGTTGAGGTGGGAGTCCAAGGGCCTCCCCACTAACTTAGTGGGGAGTAATGGAGAGTGATGAGGGGAGGGAGGCCAAAGGCCTCCCTCAACTCACAACACTCCCCCTCATCTCTCCATTACCTTGGGTTAAGCATATGAATACTTCAGGATTCAGTATGCCAATGGGGTGGATACTTCTGGATCCAGAGCCACTATGGTTGCCTCGTTAAAACCTTAGCTGTGGAAAACCCAGTGGGAAAAACCAGCAGCTTAAGGGAAAAGAGTACAACTATCGAGGGACTCCCCCTGATATGTACAAGCTTCAGGCTTGCAGATCTCCTATGTATCTATACAATCATCTCCTATTCGTATATACATCCATCATGTTCTGAAAGAAAATACAATTATCACTCATCTACACAAGTTTCACTCATCTAGCGGCTATTGGAAGGCAGCGTCGCTCTGGAGTGTAATGCTCTTCGAAGTTGGTAGATGACTCCACTAAAGTATTCTTTGAATCAGTCTTCAGTGTGTCTGCAAGGTACTGCTAGACCTGGCTGAGCGTTTTCAATACTTGCTTCTTAGATGATGAGCTTCTCAGAAAATGTAGACATTGGATGATGATGTGTATATATTTAGGAGGTGGCCGGCCTATTGTGTTTCAGTCATCGCGATGATCTTTAAACCTGCATATGCAATATATATTCCTTGACCCTTGGAAGTTGCGCAAAAGCAGCTTATCCTTGGTCTAGTGTTGCTCTCCAATACAACACTGTATCTGGTTAACAACTTTACTGGAGACGTTCTATCAAAGATACGTGCAGTTGGCCAGATAATACACTAGAGCTAGGCTGTCTCGCCTAAAAGAAAACGTGAAAAACTGACTTTTGAATCAATGAATTTTCTATGAAATCATTCATTAAAAAAATATTCTAAAATATCATAGAATCAAATCCAAACAATCCTAGATCAAGTTTTTGAAGTGAAACATATTTAGTTGGCATGAAAGCGAGTTTGTTGCTAAAAGACGAATCTTTCCTTCTCAATTTATTCCGGCCAACAAACAATACTCAATATCTCAAATTCATTTTTTTTAATGCCCATCGTTATCATTGCTAGTGACTATTTGGATTCAACAAAAGATAAAAACGATTTCAATGGTAAAATAGTAAAAGATTTCACAATGTCAACTACAAACGTAAATTGAAGGAGCATTGTAAGGAGCCGAGGGGTTTTGGTTTTGTTTTGTTTTTTTATATTAAAGATAATACAATAGCAACAGATTTAAAATGCCTCTAGATGAAGCATTAAAAACATAGCTAAATTAAAAATTTGTTTGTAGCTATCTACGGGATTGATAGATATTACCTCTAGATTAAAAATCTAGGGAAGATCGTAAAGATTAAGATCCGTAGATAGTGCCGCTCCCGATACGCTCCAAAGAGAAATCCCCGCAAAGCTTCGCCGCAACGGATTACCGCAACAACAGATTCCTTCGAGCGTAGGGGTTTGATTTTTGGAAGGGAACGAGAAGAAAAAGCTCAAAATAGAGCGTAGGTGCTGATAACATGTTAGAAGAGGATTGGAGAGTATTAACCATGGCAAATAGCCATGGTACTATATTTATAAAACTCTCATGTTGAGGTGAGAGTCCAAGGGCCTCTCCACTAACTTAGTGGGGAGTAATGGAGAGTGATGAGGGGAGGGAGGCCAAAGGCCTCCCTCAACTCACAACATATTATTATTATTGTGTATGCGTTATTAACTTATTGGGTATGGGTTATTAAAGTTTGGGGTTATTGGTTTATGGGTTATTGGGTTATTATAGTTGGTATAAGTTATTAAGTTAGGAGTTATTAAGTTATTTTAAGTAAATATATAAGTTATTAAGTTTCGGAAATTATATTAACTAATTTAAGTTATAATTTTATAAGTTAAGTTTTGAGGTTATATATTAGTATGTATAAATTAGTTTAAATAAAGTTTTCATACTAAATATTTATATAAGTTATTTTAAGTTATAAGTTATTTTAAGTTAGTAAGTTAGTTTAAATTAATTAAGTTATTTAAATTACATTTCAAGTTATATGTTTTAAATTATATGTTTTAAAGAGTTAGCTCTATATTAAGTTATATTTCGTTAGTTTTGTTAAGTTATTATAACTTATTTTCAGTTATATAAGTTAGTTATATGAGTTAGTAATTGTATAATTTTTATACTATTACTATTATAGGAATGTTATTTTAATTGTAACGTATTAACCATTTGATCACGTTGAACGAAATAGAAAACCAACATTATCACATTTGACGAGACAAACATAGCGACATCAAAATCACCAAACAGGCAAGTGTGCACTTTCTACATATTTTCAATATCGTTCATCTAAATGTTACATTAAATTTTGCTTGTTTACTTTCGTGTATTGCGAGATAAAAATCTGTGTATGCGTGTGTGTGGACATTTTATTAAGTCGATTGACGAGATCAAAACCCCATGCGTGTATGGACGTTTATTAAGTAAATTGACAATGTCTTGTAACGACATGAAATGCAGAACATTGCTGAACGTATATGAGTTGCTTGAACTGCTTGAAAACCATAGACATGCGGGCCGGTATGGCTAATCATAGATATTGCATGCCAAGATTTGGCCATTCCCGTGAGCCGGTTTGGCTAGTCTGGCTCGTGTCCCAGTATTACAACTTATGATGGCTGGCTTGGCTGATTCTGGTTCGTGGTCCAGAAAGTACACGTGTGTGGGATTGGGTTCGCGGGCACTAGCCAGGAGTAAATGTGTCACCTTCGAGGGCACGAAAAGGTAGATTCACTTGGTTGCCGCCTAACGACGTGAACCTTAGTGCACAGAATTGAATACACTCTTGAACAACTTGAAAACTGCTATCTTGAAACGCGTGACATGTAGAATTGCAACTGCTTTCACTTATAGAATTGTAATTGTTTTTGTCACGCCCCGCTTCCCAAAAACGTGGAGGCGAAGCGTGAGAAGGTCCGCTCAGACTTGAAGCTACAAAGCTGCAAGTCCGATAAGCGTCAAACAAATTTAACTGCAGGTCCTTGCAACGCGAAACGAAACAAAGATAATAATAACGAAAAGACAAAAGAAACATCTCAGAATATCCATAATAATAAATCTCAACATCGCAGAAAAGCCACCAGGCTGAAATAAAAGAGTCTAAAAGAGGCCCAGCATGGCCAACAAAAGTACAAAGTACGAAAACAAAGTAATGGTGCAAGCACCGACAACTAACGGCAAACTAAAGCAAAAGTAACTCCACAGCCACTAAGACTGGTCTCCGGTATCCTCGTACTCCTCGACGAACGTAGGCTCAGGCTCAGCGTCAGCAAACACCTCGTCCTCAATACCTGTCTCTGGCTCAGGGTCTAACATGTGACACCCAAAAGAGCAAGGGGCACATGTCAGCAAGTCTAAAAGACTTGTGCAAGTGAAACTGAAAGTACAAGTAAAAGCAACCTAAAAGTTCTAGCATGATGCAATGACATGGCAGTTTAAGTATGAGTGCAACAGGTAAAGTAAAGTGAAGTAAAGTACGAGCATGGCATGACATTCACAAGACAAGTACAAGACAAGAAAAGTAAGCACCTCGTGCACAGAGTTCACGCCTTACAGCTGAAGAGGCTGTACGGGCACACTTCTACGCTGAGTGGTCGCTCAACCCTACCCCTCCACGTGTATCGAGCCAGGGCCTTACCCCCGAACGGGAATGCTCGCTTCTGGATCACGAGCCAGGAAGTGTTTTGCCTTGCTGGTCTAGGGGTGCACCTAGCCAGTCAAGGGAGTACAAGTACAAGTATTGTAGCGTGTGCTACCAATGCGACATTCAATGCATGGATGACATGACATGACAAGTAGTAATGCGTACAGGTAAGGAAAGTAAACGTGACAGTTTAGTATGCATGAACAACAAGTTTAAGGGGTTGGATCTAGCTTCGTTGTCAAGCTAGATCATTTAGGTGACGGATCTAGTTTCGTTGTCAAACTAGATCAAGTAGGTGTCTAGCCAGCTATCATTTCACTGACTAGTCTCTTTTACACTAAAAACAAGTAAGTGGCCTAAAAACATGGCCCTAAGCAAGATTCAGCAAGTTTCACTTGCCTGCAATTATCACGTCAAGAAAACACCGTCCAACGAGTCCAAAGTCACGATTCCTACGTGCACAAGTCCACCGGCCTACATCCGTTTTATTAATCTTGATTAGTGATTTCTAAAACATTTAAAATACTTTAAAATACTGATTTTTAGTCTTGATTAGCATGCAATTGGGTTGGGGGTCCTAGGGGTGCAAAGCGTTACCTCAACACGACGCGAAAGCTACACCGGCGTCGGGTAGCGACGCCGGGGGTTGGAATAAAAGATCGCGCTCCAAGTCCAGATTCCAATTAGATTCCTCGCTGGAAATTTCAGAGCAATCGATCGGGCGACGATTCCAGATTCCAAAGCTCGCACGTGCGACGACGGGCTACGACGTGCGACGACGTCGTACGCGACGAATCCTCGAAGAGCAGGCACCTAGGTGGGGCCCACAGTACTCCTATGGGCCTTTGGGGGACCCACAATAACTCTGGAGAACTTGGGGGGCCCACGGAGGCAAGTGGTGCGACGGATGCGGGGTTGCGACGAGTGGCTCTCGGTCGTACACAGCCAATGCGGGGGATTTCTCGGTCGTGCGCTCAAAATGCGGGGGCTGTGACGTTGGGGTGTGCAGCGGCTGCGGGGCGATGCTTGGTGCGAGGGCTTCCTTCGGTCAGACCGGTCGGGAGCCTCGGTCTGGCGCTTGGATGCGGGCGGGGCAGCGTTGCAACGATGCAGCGCTTGCAACAGCGGTCGGTGCGGAGCAGCGGGTCGGTCGTGCGGGCTGCGGAGCGGGGGCGACAAGCGGGGTCGATGCGGGCGCTGTGCGGAGCTTGGGGCCTCGGTCTGACCGAGAGCCTCTCTCGGTCAGAGCGGGGGAACGGGGGGTGGCGGCTACTGCAGCGTGCGGAGCGGGGCGGAGCGGGGTTGGGCTTCGGTCTGAGCGGGGGAACGGGGCCGTTTCCATCGGTCGTGCGGGGCTTGAACGTCGCAACGTTGCGACGATTCGTCGCAACGTCCAAAATGAGTTTTGGAAGAGGCTAGGGCTAATTTCTTGCGAAAATAGGACTTCCTAGGGGTTGCTTATATAGTATAGATGGGTTGACTTGGTCTAGGGCTAAATCTAATAGGATTAGAATATTAAAATAATTTAAAATTTGAATTCCAACTACACCAACTCACCCAAGGATTTGACTTGGTCCAAATGAGCTGGAAATTGGCTCAAAAATTCTTAAAAACGTTTAAAACTCAAATAAATTTTATTTGGCCGAAATTAATTTAAAAATAAATTATTAAAAATAATATAAAACTTGTTAAAAATATAAAAGTGGTCAAATAAACTCCAAAAATTATAAAATAAATATCGTGGTGATCGTGGCGACGAATGTGAGCTAACTAAGAAGACGGATCTCAAATTCGACGTCGGACGACGAAACTAAAAATAGAAACGTCTCCCGTCAAGAGTGAGAATCGTCACGTCTCGTCGAGTAATTTTAAATTGTGGGAAAACGACTCGAGAAAAGTCGTTCCAAATTAGTGCCACATTTTAATACTCTCAGAGACGTTCACAACGGCATATCACACAAAAGTGTTCACAATCAAATAAAGTCTAAAACAAACACGTGCACGGTCAAAAGCACGTGCACGAACAACGCACCACGAAAAGTGGTCGTTACATCCTCCCCACCTTAGAATAAAGTCCGTCCTCGGACTTTCTAATATAGCTAGTCGCTCTAGTAACTACCCCAATCAAGTCATATAATAATTCAACCAGGAATAGTCATTACAAGTGCTTATATATGCACTAAGTAGTCAAACATTAACACTACTAACATGTATATATATACTTTCATGTACGTTATACATTAATACCTATTATAGTCCGTCAACTTCATACATGTATTTCAATCAGGCATATAAACATGCATCCCTTATATAACTGCTACTCACAAAACAATAGTTCAGATACTTATATAGGTATGATCTCATACTAGCAAATACAATCATTGCTCTACGTATAGATAGCTACCTATGCACAAACATCAAGGGTATACTACCCTCTAATTTTCATCCAATACCAACATCTCAGCACATATAGTCACACCATACCATTATTAAATCAAATTCACCATATCTAATATACATTCACCACTACTATAATTTCACGATATATAGTCATTCAAATATATGCAAATAGTTCACCATATATTCACATCACGTACGGTCCTATAACTGTATTTACGACACGCCACATATATCATAGTCATCAATACCTATAACTAAGCACATACTTACCCGTGCATGGTGCACACCCATACACGCTAACATTTCATTTACATACACCAATCATACCATTATATAACTAGCACACATACACACCTAGTTTTAGCTAGTACACATAGGTTCATGCGAGCAAGTCCTTAGTAATTAGCTATACCACAAGACCAACACCTATAACTATATACTGGCGTAGCGACCCACATTCATGTGCGTAGCACAACCAGGCACAAACACTCCTATCACTATACATACATCAAACATTGCTATATTCAAACTACAAACATACATTCAATATACTTAGAGTATACCCACTCAAGCTTGAGTGAGACTCGGCACACATATCAGAATATTCTATATACGTAACACGACGTTCATACCTATACCAATACCACTCCTATATATATATACATCTACCAATACAACCATATACATTCCATAAATCAATCACACTTAATATTTAGTCAGGCAATACTCACGTAGTTAAATCAATTTATATACCATAATGATAATACAGACACCCGTACCCACATATTTATAATACCCTCCCTAGTACAAACATTCACCGTATAGTCATAAATAATGTATATATTCACACCATAGCCTACTACCTATAATTAGTATACTAACACATTCACACATACATAATTAAGATGTGCAATAGTCGTGTATACCTCACGGTATGCACGCATGCAACATCCCGAAAAGCAAGCAATACCAATCAAAATTATACTCCTACTTCCATATGTATATCACCTATATACTCAGGCAACAAAACATAACTACTTACGTCTAAACACAAAACATACCCACATACGAGCACACACTCATACGTGCTAACATATAGGTCACATAATAGGCCTACCCTCTTAACCATACGTACTCTTATTATTATCACTACTAACGTACACATAGCTTTACCAATCATTTATTTCAACCATTATAAGTATCTCTAACTACATACACAACTTAGATATTTCAACGCTAACTCTAACACACACCGGCATCCCTAGTATAGTATAGCTATCCACACACAAAAAATCTATAACTCCTAACCCACGACAACTTCATAATATCACGAATAACTCCGAGTATATATATATATATCACTCAATAGGCAAACATCAATATACTATGGGGGGTACACTCATTCAAGCCCACGTACACCACTTAGGTACGTGCACCACGACAACCTCACAAGGGTCCAAGAGCCTACTAACAACTAAGAGTTGACACAGACATTGAAGGACCCTAAGGCCTAAGCAATAAAGAGAGGTCGAGAGCGTGACGAGGGAAGGATCGATAAGCACGAGTTCAGATAGGACGAATACAAGGAGACAGTTTGGTTAGACGAAACATTGACTCAATTGTGATGTTTAGGTTGAGGGAAAAGGGAGATGTGGTGATGCCTATATAGGAGGGGAAAAAGAAGATAGGGTAAATAGCATGAGTTAAAATACGCAAAATTGAAAACTGTTGTGCTTAAAAAAATTGGAATTCCTCATCTGTATAAAATATTTGAAGATCGATAAAGCGAGTTGAAATAAGTTTGAGTCGAATATTCATAATAAGAGAAAATATTTTATTGGTTTATATAAAATCAATATAAAAGGAAATAAAATCATTTACACGAATATTAAGGACGAGGTTTTAGAAATCTTATACGTTAGTAATTTAATATAATGTTGTCAAAACTTTTTGAAAGTCAAAGAATAAAATCAAGTAACGGAAGAATTTAAACTCATGTTAAATGCTTCAAAACTTTAGGCTATGGAAAATTTTAAAATGATCAATTTGAAACTGCTTTTATAGAACCAGGGTTTGCCAAAAATGAAAAAAAAAACGGATTTACGCAAGGTTCTTAATATACGAGCTCAACAAGTCTGGCACGGATATAAAAATAATTGAAATTCAATTTGGTTTAGAAATTTTTCTAAAAGCGTGTATGGTGAGCGGAAAGAAAATAATAGTAACTTAGCATAAGAATCATCAAGATCGAATAGCAAATCTTTAAAATCAAATCAGGGAGGGTCTAAAGCACGAAGAGGCTATGAAAATAGTAATTTTGCAAAAATCTGAAGTAGCGAAAACGACGGGCAAAGTCCAACTTGCTGAAAGCTGAAATTCCATGTGTCTTGAAAGTATATTAAAGTAAACACGACGTATCATTCGAATAACACAATAAGAGGGAAAACTATAAATCGAATTGGAGCAGGGCAAAAGTAAAACTAATATATGAAAGAACGACACATTTACATAAGTATGGAAAAATATAGGCTGGGAAAATACCATAAGCTAGTATTCAAAAATTCCGAAAAACGTTTTAAAAATTTAAATCAATGAAGGAGGATGAAATATAGGTATATTAAAATTTTGGACAAAATTGAACTTAGTGGAAGAGAAGATTGAAAAGTACTTTCAGAAGATTCAAGTTTTGCAATGGCGATGTTTGAAAATTGACGACGATCGTCACGGGGCGATCTCGTGAATCGAGGCAAGGAAACTGGTCGGATGATCAAAACATTCATACGCCTAGGTTATGAATCAGGAGAATCTACGGGAAACTCCTACGATCGACCAACTAAAGATTTGGAACTAGACACTAAGACCTTCTAAGGGGCTGGATGGTAATGAAATGCGTTCAGCTTGGTCCGAAATCGATGAACCCAAGTGAACGACAAAAGGAAATTTAAGAGGTCTAATATGGTCAGGGTTAGGCAATAACCACTAAGATAACTCCTACGACGATTAAATCAATTGCTGGCAGGGAGTCTAACTAACAAACAGAGGCCTCTAACTAGCAAGCACAGACGTCTAACTAAGCCTTCGTATCACCTAGGGTCCTAAGAATACAACTTGACTCAGGGCTTCTGACTCGGATGTTGCAATTTATTTAATGGACATTCCGTTATTATCGTTGTTTCGTTAATTCGCAATTGCAAGACTGGACCTGCATGGGCCACCAACAAAACCTGTCACGCCCCGCTTCCCAAAAACGTGGAGGCGAAGCGTGAGAAGGTCCGCTCAGACTTGAAGCTACAAAGCTGCAAGTCCGATAAGCGTCAAACAAATTTAACTGCAGGTCCTTGCAACGCGAAACGAAACAAAGATAATAATAACGAAAAGACAAAAGAAACATCTCAGAATTTCCATAATAATAAATCTCAACATCGCAGAAAAGCCACCAGGCTGAAATAAAAGAGTCTAAAAGAGGCCCAGCATGGCCAACAAAAGTACAAAGTACGAAAACAAAGTAATGGTGCAAGCACCGACAACTAACGGCAAACTAAAGCAAAAGTAACTCCACAGCCACTAAGACTGGTCTCCGGTATCCTCGTACTCCTCGACGAACGTAGGCTCAGGCTCAGCGTCAGCAAACACCTCGTCCTCAATACCTGTCTCTGGCTCAGGGTCTAACATGTGACACCCAAAAGAGCAAGGGGCACATGTCAGCAAGTCTAAAAGACTTGTGCAAGTGAAACTGAAAGTACAAGTAAAAGCAACCTAAAAGTTCTAGCATGATGCAATGATATGGCAGTTTAAGTATGAGTGCAACAGGTAAAGTAAAGCGAAGTAAAGTACGAGCATGGCATGACATTCACAAGACAAGTACAAGACAAGAAAAGTAAGCACCTCGTGCACAGAGTTCACGCCTTACAGCTGAAGAGGCTGTACGTGCACACTTCTACGCTGAGTGGTCGCTCAACCCTACCCCTCCACGTGTATCGAGCCAGGGCCTTACCCCCGAACGGGAATGCTCGCTTCTGGATCACGAGCCAGGAAGTGTTTTGCCTTGCTGGTCTAGGGGTGCACCTAGCCAGTCAAGGGAGTACAAGTACAAGTATTGTAGCGTGTGCTACCAATGCGACATTCAATGCATGGATGACATGACATGACAAGTAGTAATGCGTACAGGTAAGGAAAGTAAACGTGACAGTTTAGTATGCATGAACAACAAGTTTAAGGGGTTGGATCTAGCTTCGTTGTCAAGCTAGATCATTTAGGTGACGGATCTAGTTTCGTTGTCAAACTAGATCAAGTAGGCGTCTAGCCAGCTATCATTTCACTGACTAGTCTCTTTTACGCTAAAAACAAGTAAGTGGCCTAAAAACATGGCCCTAAGCAAGATTCAGCAAGTTTCACTTGCCTGCAATTATCACGTCAAGAAAACACCGTCCAATGAGTCCAAAGTCACGATTCCTACGTGCACAAGTCCACCGGCCTACATCCGTTTTATTAATCTTGATTAGTGATTTCTAAAACATTTAAAATACTTTAAAATACTGATTTTTAGTCTTGATTAGCATGCAATTGGGTTGGGGGTCCTAGGGGTGCAAAGCGTTACCTCAACACGACGCGAAAGCTACACCGGCGTCGGGTAGCGACGCCGGGGGTTGGAATAAAAGATCGCGCTCCAAGTCCAGATTCCAATTAGATTCCTCGCTGGAAATTTCAGAGCAATCGATCGGGCGACGATTCCAGATTCCAAAGCTCGCACGTGCGACGACGGGCTACGACGTGCGACGACGTCGTACGCGACGAATCCTCGAAGAGCAGGCACCTAGGTGGGGCCCACAGTACTCCTATGGGCCTTTGGGGGACCCACAATAACTCTGGAGAACTTGGGGGGCCCACGGAGGCAAGTGGTGCGACGGATGCGGGGTTGCGACGAGTGGCTCTCGGTCGTACACAGCCAATGCGGGGGATTTCTCGGTCGTGCGCTCAAAATGCGGGGGCTGCGACGTTGGGGTGTGCAGCGGCTGCGGGGCGATGCTTGGTGCGAGGGCTTCCTTCGGTCAGACCGGTCGGGAGCCTCGGTCTGGCGCTTGGATGCGGGCGGGGCAGCGTTGCAACGATGCAGCGCTTGCAACAGCGGTCGGTGCGGAGCAGCGGGTCGGTCGTGCGGGCTGCGGAGCGGGGGCGACAAGCGGGGTCGATGCGGGCGCTGTGCGGAGCTTGGGGCCTCGGTCTGACCGAGAGCCTCTCTCGGTCAGAGCGGGGGAACGGGGGTGGCGGCTACTGCAGCGTGCGGAGCGGGGCGGAGCGGGGTTAGGCTTCGGTCTGAGCGGGGGAACGGGGCCGTTTCCATCGGTCGTGCGGGGCTTGAACGTCGCAACGTTGCGACGATTCGTCGCAACGTCCAAAATGAGTTTTGGAAGAGGCTAGGGCTAATTTCTTGCGTAAATAGGACTTCCTAGGGGTTGCTTATATAGTATAGATGGGTTGACTTGGTCTAGGGCTAAATCTAATAGGATTAGAATATTAAAATAATTTAAAATTTGAATTCCAACTACACCAACTCACCCAAGGATTTGACTTGGTCCAAATGAGCTGGAAATTGGCTCAAAAATTCTTAAAAATGTTTAAAACTCAAATAAATTTTATTTGGCCGAAATTAATTTAAAAATAAATTATTAAAAATAATATAAAACTTGTTAAAAATATAAAAGTGGTCAAATAAACTCCAAAAATTATAAAATAAATATCGTGGTGATCGTGGCGACGAATGTGAGCTAACTAAGAAGACGGATCTCAAATTCGACGCCGGACGACGAAACTAAAAATAGAAACGTCTCCCGTCAAGAGTGAGAATCGTCACGTCTCGTCGAGTAATTTTAAATTGTGGGAAAACGACTCGAGAAAAGTCGTTCCAAATTAGTGCCACATTTTAATACTCTCAGAGACGTTCACAACGGCATATCACACAAAAGTGTTCACAATCAAATAAAGTCTAAAACAAACACGTGCACGGTCAAAAGCACGTGCACGAACAACGCACCACGAAAAGTGGTCGTTACAGTTTTCACTTATAGAATTGTTACTGCTTTCACTTAAATAGAACTGCCATGTCTCCACTTATAATAGAACTACCATTTCTGTTCATACTGCTTAGAAATTATAATTGTTGTTATTGCTTCCACTTATAATAGAACTGCCATGCTTATATAATTTCTATTCATACTGCTTAGAAATTAAAGTTGTTCCATTATTCGTAACTTTTTAACTACCATGCAAAATATTCTTTTGAAAACCTTGCCGAGGGTCAATTCTTCCCAATGTTTTAAATCTTGCCGAGCGACCACTGCAGTCGTATATTTCCTTGTCTATTATCTTGTGAAATATACGTCAGGTTTTGAGACAGAGTCTGCTGGGGAGTATGCTTTGAGATTGAGCAGGTTGACCCGTAACACTTTGGCGCTGAGATTCACTGCTGAGGAAGGCGTGCTTTCGCAGCATCGCTGTATTTTCAATATTTTTGTGTGGTATAGGCCTTAAAACACACCCTTCATTTTCGTCATTATTATAATTCATTCTGAGGCATTGAGATTGTAATAATAAAAGATTCCCTGTATTGTTTTGAGTATGCATGCAAGGACAATGCGAGTTTTCACACAGACGCTTATTGTGTTTAAAGCAAAGAGGAAAGAAAAAACAAAAGTACCCCCTCCTTGCTTGCATATGCGGATCCGTTCGCGTCCTCGGCCCAAGTATAATGGGAAGCGGGGCATGACAATGATCCTGGAGGAGCTAGGATCCATGGAGGGTAGCATACATTCTGCCACCCTTGTGATTACTGGCATTTCGGGCTCTTGGTTAGTGGGTCAAGTCATTATCGGTGTGGTTGATGACGTAGATTTTGACTCAATTTCCACAGACGATGCCAGATATTTACAGGCGTTTTCTCACCACTGAAATGGTTGGATGAATATGTGGTTGTAGTAGCTAACGTAAGACGAAGAAGAATGACATGGTCAACTGACTGAGGACTGGGTGAGCTGTAACGGTCTGATTAGGCTTTGATCCGAGCTATAGAGGTTGGATCCGAGCTATCTCCGGGTTGTTTGCAACACAGGAAGCTCGTTAGGGGGTCGGATCTGGAGTCCGACCAAATCCCCTCCGATACCTAAGTCAATAGATGAGTCAAAGAGACTCGTGTAGCTATGTTCGACCTGTTGGGAGGTCATCCGCTAGCTTTCACGCTGAGTTTTGGAGGACATTATAATGTGGAGCAAATGTTAAAGTACCTGAGTGTTGGTTCTCTGAGAATCGTTCCCTCACTCGTTGTTTAAGAGATTACTTACAGGCGATGGTTTGGTGAGTGCCATTCAAATGTTACGTCTGAGCATTTAAGACGCTTTATTGCATTTGGCATGAGCTGTCGACATTGATGACAAGCTAACGGTCAATCATTGAACGTCTGGATCATAAATCGACGCATTAACTGAATGAACCCAATGGTCAATCGAGCTGTCACCTTGAATGAGGAGATGATTGACCGCATGTGAGGGCATTTGAACTACTGGGCCGAAGCTGTGGGCCGAAGCTGGGCTGCCAACTCAAGACAAATAACTAAATGGTCACTGCGAGGACGCCCAGGGCCGTATTAAGGATGAGGTAACTTTACATTGGACAATGATGAGTTATTTAATGCCATCAATGATTTGTACAGTATATTGAAAAAAATTAAATAGTAGTTACAAATCATTAAAGAATGAACATGATTTGTTAGTCAATAAGCATGATAATATCTCATCAAAATGTTCTAACAGGGATGATATGATAATAATAATCAAAGATTAGTCTTAAAAAATAAGATCTTAAGTGATGAAAATGCAACTCTTAAAAAAGAATTTCTTGCATTAAATAACAGAGTAACTGAACTTGACAAATATATTTCTTCTATTAAACTTATGTATGATGATATTGCTAAAAATATGACTAAGTTTAATAAAGGAATAGAAGAGTTAAGCGAATTATTATCTTATCAACATGCTTCTAATTCTAAGTCTGGATTAGGTTATAATTCATAAAATAAACATGGTTCCTCATTTAACAATGTTCATGTTAAATAGAATAATCATTCTTATATGTACAGTAGATATTCAACTAAGACATGGAAAAAAAAGTTAAATTTCATTGCTAATTCAAGAATGCATGACAATGCTAAGTCACATAATCTAGGGCATGTCATGAATATTTGGATTCTTAAAAAGCTATGCATGCACGATAAGAATGCATATATTAGTAACTTTATGAAAAAATGTGCATAAAACTAAGAATTATATTTTTATGCATTCAAAGAAACCATATCCTAAAGCATATTAATGAAACCTCAATGATCCAAGATAAAAATGGCAATTCGTTTAAGGATCACACATAACAATTATGCAAAAAAAAAATTACTGCATTTATTATCTGCTCTGCTGCGTTTGAACGTCTTTCCAGGTGCAAACTCAGAAGTTACAGAGACGTCAAGCATAAGAGATACGATTCAAATGGAGAAATCCTTGCATATGTACTGCTGCTAGCTATTTCCTATGCTATTTTTCTTCACAATCGAGTAAACTAGACTGATGGATATTGATTCTTTTGATCTCCACTAAATGAATGCTCTGCTTTGCGAAGCAACCCAGTGAGTCTCCTTCCACCATTGTAACTCCATTTCCTTTTCACGCAGATTTTTCTCTGCGCATTCTAGTGCAGACTCTAGCTCTGCTATTCTCTCCTGCTGCCTCATTTCTAAAAGCTGGTGCAATCTCCTCTCCAGCTCACGTGCGCACACACCATGGTACTGATGGTTGTCATCCTTGGGTTCGTTGATCTCTTCCTCGCAATTGATGCTGAAGCTGTCAAATGAAGAGTCGTCGTTCTCACAGTTGACCTGAAATGTTTTAAGGGGGTGATTTTAGGATGATGTGATATGAAGGGATAAAAAATAATGCACATGCTCAACTGTTTGCATTAGGCATAAATAGGGCATAATCTAGTTATGTCTGCAGATATTGCAAGGTAGGATTTTTCATATGTTGTCAGAAGGAAATCTCTATATTCTCCAAAAAGTTTTCACAATCCAACAGATGATCTCGGTTTTAGTCTCAGTATCGGTGGGTGGTTTACTGAATCAGAATCGGTTGTCTTATCTCAACTCGGGTATGGTTGCAAGAAGAGCTTCATATATTCATGAATTATTTGTATTGGGCAGTGTCTTTGCTTATTCTGATACAATTGGCATGTCGCATTCATGAAAGGTAGTATCTAAATTGATAAACTCCATTGCAGTTTGCTTCCATTTCAAGATTCAATGTCATAGCCTTATATTGTAACCGAAACGCATGTATCAGTGATATTTAGAGTTCCACTTGGTCCTGGCAAAGATGGGTATATATTTTTTCAACCTTAATCGTCGTATCACCACCAACAAATCCAATCTGAAATACCCTATACATTCAATGTCAGCCTCGTTTTTCAACCCTATATTTGATCGTTAAATGCGATACTTTCAATATTTATGTAGAATAAGTCAGATTTCAAATTTTGAAACTTCAAACTGCATACCAGTTGTTATTAGTTGATATATGTGGCAGCTTAGAGAATCATCGGTCAAAATTTCTAACTGTGATCAACTTTTCCAGCATCTATCTACAGTGCCCTTTTATTGACTATATTTCTTCTTAAAATCTAAAATCAAATTCGAGTGCATCGCTAATGTATTTATTTCACAATGTGGTACCATATGGATGCATACTTTAACATATTCCCATTCCCTGTGTGAATATACTCCATGGGCTTTCAGTTAGCACATCACTTGTTCATAAACCATGGACCTCATTTTATCCATAGCGCCACAAACATCTCTACTACTACATCCACAAAACATTTGTGGAGGCTCTGAGCGTAGCTTGCCAGCTTTGCTTCTAGAAAGATGCATTGGTGCGTCCAATCATTTAAAAAAAATTCTTTTATTCTATCAGGTGAATTTACCGTGTAGGGCCCACAAGTAATATGCAAAAGATAAACCACTTCATGTAGACATAGCTCTGTATTCACATTAAGGTGATATGAATCCCACGTTCATATAGGCCACACCCAATAATGGAACTTGAAATTCGGTTATAGAGGTAGAAGTGAATGTATACAGCTAAAAATACAAAATCATGTAGATAAGCAGCTTCTGAGTTTGAGATATTACATACATTCGTGAACTGTCTACATGAAAGAAGGATTTTTGCACAAATAATTTAGTGCATTCCAATTTCTTAAGGGACACCAACATATTATCAATAAAAAGTTGATGCAACGTGGATAAAGACAGTGAAAACATTAGTTTGTCGTGTTCGTATGAACTTAAAAATTGTAAATTTTTTTACATGTTATCTTGCTAATTTTTTGCTTACATGACCACTCACTGGATAAAATTTGAACTTATATTAGTTCCAAAATCTGAATAGCTATTTACAAATTTATTTGTTATGAATAAAGGCTGTAATACCGTCTTTGAACTTGGGAACTCACGTTTCCCAAACAACCTTTCACATTGAGCCCGTCCTCACTGGCAATCTGCAGTAATTATCAAATACTTTTGGCATCTTGAAAGTATCCATTAGTTCCTTGGTTTATGTGAAGTCTCTCTCTCCACCACTTTGCACGGGAATGATTACGCCGAGATGGACACACCACACCAAGAGTGGGCAAATTCTTAAATATACATATGACATGAGTGTCCATCATTACTTTTAAATGTTGTTTTACATGCAATTCATGCAAGCTTACACATTTCATTTACTTCGCGTGCATATCATGTTCAAGAATACTAGTTGGTGGGTGACCAGACCTCTGGTCTCCTTGTTGCAGGCCTAACCCCATGATGCACTAGATGGACCTCCACTCTCCTTGGGCATCATGTTAAATCCTCTTTGGTCTCCTTGTTGTCTGTCCCTAACTCCCCAAACAACCAACACCACAAAATGCTAACTCCTCTTTGGAGCAGCTCTGATGCATACATCATGTTGGGGAAGAATTAGGACTTCTTTAGGAGTAACATGGGATTAAATATGACTTGGAAAATACTCCTGAACGATGAGCTTATACCAGAATGCCTTGGCCCTAAACTGATAGCCAAGTTTATCATCAACTTAATCACTTTCTGAAGATTTTTTTTGCATATGTTATCTCAATGCGCCAATAAGATTACATCATCCCACTAAGCTTTTACTTCGCTAAGATGTATTCGGAGTTAACTTGAACTAGGTGCAAATGCTTCTGTGGAAGATAATGATTTCATGCCATACCTTTCCGTTGTGATACACAAAAGTGAAAAGAAAGACAAGATATAGCGAGAGTAGTCGCTTTAGTAGATAAATTGATCAACTATACCGACTTGCAATCTAATTGATTTGATTGAAAAATATAGAAGCAGATGAATAAGAAGATGATACTTGCTAGTAGCAACAATCACTCCAATTGGTGTATCAACCAGCTTGACAAAAAGGGACTTGCGCTGATCTGACTATATACAGTTTAAGCCAGTGTCCATATATTTTCGGTAGCTTGTAAATATTAAGAAATGTGCTTGTCTGATGGGATCATAACCTACCAGAGGCGGCGACAAAGTCTAGGGTAAGGGGCGGCAAATGCAAGGGGCTGATCTAATGGCAATTCTGTAATTTTGGGTTTCAGAGGCATTTTCATAATTAAAGGAAAAGAAGTTAATTATATATATGGGAGTTAGAGTAATTAGTTCCTTATGTTGAAGTTGGAGAGAATAGTAGAGATGAGAGAGTAGAACCTTAGAACAGTTGGGTGAGTTGGCCTTCCTCCCGAATGGAAGACCGAATCATTGTTAATTCCAAACCCCTTGCAAATCCTATCAAATTGGTATCAGAGAGTTTGATCCTATCCTAATGACGACGAGAAAAGTTGACGCGCCTTAGAGGAGAAGTTTGAAAGCGAAGTGGATGTGCCCAAGAGAACAATAAAGAAACGACATCTGGCAATGGAGGAAAGGATCGCTTCGATGGAGGAAATGATTTCATCCCAGGAGAAATCGTCGATGGAATCTTTGATAAAATCGTCGATGGAAACCCTAATGAAACAAATTTCAGAGATGAATAGACGCCCTCCGCCTGAGGTGTGTGCTACGAAGACAGATCTGGATGAAGATGAAGACAACGACAAGAATCTGAGGCAAAAGACCAGATATTTGATCAAGGGTAAGGAAAAGTCAACTTTGACGAAGATCAACCGAAGACAAATCAGGGGCCCCTCTCTTGGGAGGGATCGACAGGGGGCGATGATCCCTGGCAGCAGCCCTAGGGGCCCAATGGACCCTGAAAAGGCTCGACGGCACTGGGATCATCGCCCAGAGCCGCGGGCCATGGGCAGGTCATCAGGGGCCCGTCGACCTGTGGGCAGGCCAATGGGGGTTGGGCGACCCTCCAGAAGGCTCCTAGGGCCCCCACGGCCCTTGGTTTTCTGCAAAAACCCCACCACAGGCTCGACGAAAACCTCCACGGGGTAGCAGTCCTTTGGAGGGATTTAATGATCACTATAGTGTATATCCGGACTTTGATGGGGGCGATGGAGACCATGGTTTGTTCAAGGACAGTTGAGAAGACGGCAGCATGGCATAAGGAGCACTATTGGGGGGACGACGGCATGACAGAAGGAGCCATGTTGGGGGAATATAGAGGGCCCATAACTGCACACCAGAACGCTTATCAGTAGTTTCATTATGGGCAGCCCCAGTGTAGAGCATGACAGGGAACCTTTGGCATTGATAGTAGGGTCTGAAAGCTGAAGATGTCGATCTTTAAGGGAAAGGACCCATATGGATGTGTTTACAATGCAAAGAGATACTTCGTCGTGAACCATTTGATAGAGGATAAGTCGATGGCGACTGGTATATATTTGGAGGGAAATGCATTGTGGTGGTTTCGGTGGAGGGAGCAGAGGCAGCTTGTGTGCTCATGAGAGGAGTTCAAGGACTGTTTGCTGCATAGATTTCGCGGCACTCAGGGAGGAGATCCACACGAGTAGCTTTTTGCACTCAAGTAGAAAGGTACCATTAGAGACTACGTGGAGAGGTTTAAGTTGATGTCGGGCCGAGTGAGGGGAATACTAGAGGCGATGTTAGAGGAGAATTTCATGAAGGGTCTCAAGGCAGATATTCGAGCCGAGCTCTGCTTACAGAGACAAAGGGCGCTGAGTGAGATGATTTAGTTTGTTCAGATGACTGAAGATAGGAACATCATAAAGCGTGTGCAAAGGGCACCTGAGGCAGGTCCACTTTTCGTAGCCAGACACAGCCAAGAGGACAGAAAACATCATCGGGGGGCCTAGATTAGCATAGATAAGAACAATGATGCATAACCAAGAGGACAATTCAAGCGCCTTACGAAGACTGAGATTCAGAACAAACAATCGAAGGTTCTGTATTTTCATTGCGATGAGAAGTTTTTTCCATGACAGGTGCCGAGACCGCACCCTTCAAGTGTTGATAGTCGATGACAAGAAAGATGATGGCGTAGAGGTGATGAGGAAGAGGCAGGAGAACAAGAGCATCCCCATTTGGATATGACAGAAGTCTCGTTAAACTTTGTGATGGGGTTCATTCCAAATCGCACCATGAAGTTAACGAAAAGAATTACAGATCAGGATGTTATCGTGCTTATTGACAGTGGGGCTGCCCGTAATTTCATTTCTAATAGGGTAGTGGATCGACAGAGGCTGCAGCTGGAGGACACATGGAGCTTTGGTGTGATAATGGGGACGTGGAAGATAGAGCGCAATCGAAGAGTATGCCGCGGGCTCATTTTGACACTATATGGCATTCAAATCTTCGAGAACTTCATATCACTTGTCCTTGACAACACGGATGTGATCTTGGGGTTTAGATGGATGTGATCTTGGGGTTTAAATGTCTATAGTCATTGGGAGACATTAAAGTTAATTGGAAGTTATTACGTATGAAGTTCCAGATACGGGGCAGAGCCGTCACATCATGAAGATCATAGCTTATGTCAAACCATGATTTCTTTAAAAACTATGGCAAAGGCGATACAGAAAGAGGGGATGGATTTTTGGTGGAGTTACAGGGCTTGGTAGGAGTGACTGGTGAGGAGCATTGCATTTCAGCGATAGTACAACAGTTATGGTGCATTTTGTGGGAGTACTCCACACACCTCATGGTCTTCCTCCACCTTGAGATCACGAGAACATCATAGTCTTGAGAGACGATATATTACCCATTAGTGTGAGGCCTTCTCGATATCCTCAGGTGCAAAAGAACGAGATCGAGCAGATGATTGAGAAGATACTTCATGCAAGAGTTATTCAGCCCAGTGTGAGTCTATTTTCGAGTCTGATCCTGCTAGTGAAGAAGGATGTTAGTTGAAGGTGCATTGACTATCGAGTCTTAAACAAGGAAACGGTTCCAGACAAGTTTCATATTCTTATGATCGACGAGTTGCTAGATGAGCTTCATGGAGAGACAGTCTTCTCAAAAATTGATTTAAATTCGAGTTACCACTAGATTAGGATGCGAGTGGAGGGCGTGGCAAAGCCTGCTTTCAGGACCCATAAGTGGCATTATAAGTTATTGGTCATACCTTATGGTTTGATCAACGCACCTGCTACTTTCCAAACCCTCATGAACAAGGTAGTTCGTCTATACTTGCGGAGGTTTGTGCTGGTTTTTAATGATATTTTTGTATACTGTTGGTCTATGGAGGCACATATAAATCATTTAAAAATAGTGCTACAGAAGTTGCAGAACCATCATCAGTTGTACGTCAATAAGAAGAAATGCTTGTTCGCACAAATGAGAGTGTAGTTTCTAGGCTTGTGGTTTCGTCAAAGGGGGTGGCAGCTGATAGGTCTAAGATTGCAGAGATGATGGATTAGCTACGACCAACCACTTTGAGGGAGTTCTGGGTCTTATTATAGGATACTATAATAAGTTTGTCAAGGGATATAACATCATTGCATGGCCACTAACATAGCAGTTAAAGAATGACAATTTCCAGGTGAGTAGAGGGTAATACCCTAGCATTTAAGGCATTAAAAGCGAGCCATGACCAGTGTGCCAGTGCAAGCTCTATCAGATTTCAGTCGTCCCTTCGTTGTAGAGACAGATACTTCTGGATATGTCTTGGGAGCAGTGTTGATGCAGGCCAATGATCAGTGACATACTTTAGCCAGGTATTAATGGTGAGAGCTGGCTCAAGTCAGTATATAAGCGCGAGTTGATTGCTATCGTTTTCGTGATGCAAAAATAAAGGCATTATCTTTTGGGTCGATGCTTTATAGTGCGGACAAATCAGAGGTGTTTCAAGTATCTTTTGGAGCAGCAGATGGTGACTGAAAAGCATCAACGTTGGCTCTCTAAGCTGTTCGGGTATGACTTAGAGATTCAGGACATGGTTGGAGAATAAGGCGATGTATGATTCGTTCAAGCGATGGAAGGATTCACAGTTGGCAGTCTTGTCCATACCGGTGGTGCTCGATTGGGAGCCTTTGCTACGAGAGATTGAGGCGGTCGAGGAGTTGGTGAAGATTCAGTCTGCACTGCTACAGGAGTCGATGGAGTATCCAGGTTATTAATTGGAGGTGCAACGATTGTTGTACTATGGGCAGCTTGTATTGCCTAGGACATCTGCTCAAATTCCGAGTATGTATGTATGTGTGTATACACACACACACGAGAGTTTCATGGGAGTGCTATTGAGAGACATTCTAGTGCCCCAAGACTTACCATTACTTGGCTGTAATTTTGGGTTAGGAGGAAGAAGGATGTGAAAAAGATGGTGGAGAATTGTGATATATGCAAACATCACAAGTATATGACTATGGCTCTTAGGGGACACCTACAGTCTCTGTCCCTACCAAATCAAGTTTGGCAGGAGGTCACGACGGATTTTAGCGAAGGGTTACCTAGATCAGAAAGATACTCAAATCAAGTTTGGTAGGAGGTCACGACGGATTTTAGTGAAGGGTTGCCTAGATCAGAAAGATACTCAGTCATCTTTGTTATGGCGGACTGTCTCAGCAAATATGTACATTTTGTGACCATTCGACATCATTAGACCTTGGTGACATTAGCAGCGACGTTTATACGAGAGGTGGTACGATTACACATGATTCCTATGTCTATTGTGTTGGATCAGGATCATGTCTTCTTCCTGAGCCACTTTTCGAGAGCTATTTAGAATGCATGAAACTGTCTTGAAGTGGAGTACACCTTATCATCACGGTTAGACTGGGATAATCTGTTGGATAGTGGCCATTAAGCCCAATATGATTTTGATGATAATCATCACATTATGTCGTTATTAATAACTTTACTTGTTTAAGTCACATGTTTATCTAAAAGGGTATTGATATGTCCATAGAGTCAAATGGGATGCTTGGGATGATGAGTCAAAGGTGAGAATGTTGGCTCAAGGCAATGGCAAAGCATGCACTAGCTTGAAGATGTATATTTTGATGCTTTTCTTTGTGTAATTTACATTTTATTCTTAGATGCTTGTATGCCTTATAGATACATTCATTCTTACCTTAAAACACTTTTTAAACTCTCAAAAATATTTTAGAAATGTTTTGAAAAGATTTAAAATGATTTCCCAATCAATTTGAGCTATTTTTTTAATATATCATAAAAATAGCCGACTACTTTTACTATAATAGCCAACTACTTTGTGTATGAGAAAAGAGTGTTCTCTCTGTAGCTCAAAACAGCCGACTACAGTTATGTTAGTAGTCGACTATAATTGTTCTGTGAGTTGACTATCACATGAATTGTAGTCGACTACTCTGCCCTAATGGTCCCAGAAAACACAGCTTCGCATTTTTCGCAAAGCTATTGAAAGAGTCGTTGAGACATTTTACGGAGCTATTTTCAACGAATTTTGGAGAGCTATTTAAGTTTATTTTGTTGGAAGATTTTGCATCCATTTTAAGCATATTTCTAAGATTTACAAGCTTTCCAAAAAGTTTTTCTTTCTTTATTTCTTTTTGAAAAGAGTTGAGCTTTGATGAGAGTTTTTCTTCCAAGTCTCAAGCACATTCATGCACTTGGTTCTTCACTCATCCTAGCCTTCATTACATATGGTAAGATCATCTACAAGGCTTAGTTAAGAGTATATTTTATTTATGTAAAGGCCCGTTCTATTTTTTAAAAAGCCCAGGCCCACAAAATTTTCCCTTTTAATAAACCCCCCCTCACTCTCTCTCCCCCACTCTCATTTTCACGCACCTGAGCCCAGCATCAAAAAAAACCCCGATGCTTTCCTTTCTCTCTCTCGCGGCGAACCCAAACCCCCCGACCTTTTTCTCTCCCTCTCTCGTTCTCTTTTCGACCTGAGCCCAAGCGAGCCCCGATTATCTGCATTCTTCGTCTGTTCAAGTCGCTCTCTCGCACGAGTAGCAGCAGCGGCGGTCTGTTAGGGTTTTTGAAAGTCGATTTCATCTTCAACCACCCAATCTTCTCGTGTGTATATCAGGATGATTTCGGAACCACGATTCACGCGCGATAAGATCTCTTCCCCTTCCCCTCCTTTATTTATATGTGATGATTTTTCCTAGGCTTTGCATACGCGAAAATTATTGTTTTCCTCTTCTAAAGTTCTCGATTGTTGCTCTGTAATTTTCAGTTTTGGCTCTAGAAGTTCGGATCTTGCTTCTGAGCGATCGGTTCTATTTTTGGGGGCTACGGCTTGCCCCTAGGGTTCGGTTCTTGTTTCTGGTGTTTTCAGATTGATCTAAAGTTTTGGATTTCTTAATTTTCTTGCGTGGATTTCGTCTTCAGGTAGATTCGAACCCTATTAAGCTTCTAATTATTTATTCTCCTGAATGAAACTGATGATCATGCAATTCTTAGAGCGGGTTAATCCGCCAATGAAATATTCGGAACCTAATTTAGATTTATGGCATTTTCGATGTTGTTCGTTGTCTTTCAATCTCGGGTATTCCTTGTTGTGGTCGGCCGCCGAGGGAAAGGCACGGATGGGTTGCTTGGTCATTTTTCTGTCGGATGTTTTACTATATCAGTTCGGCTATATGTTAACACTATTCGGCTGCAAGTTTGTTCCTGTCTCAGTTTTTGGTGTCCCTGCATGCTCGTTTAGGCCCAGCTGGTTGTTTTCTGTGTTGTAGTTTCGGTTTGGTATTTTTCTGCATGCTTGATTGGTTCGGTTATTAAATTTCATATATAATGACTTGTTGCCCTTGTGCGATAATCTGATGATGGTGTTGCCCTTGTCTGCCTATATGTTGTCTAGTTTCATTGTTGGGCTGAATTTGATACTGGCAAAATTTTAATAAAACAGTGATTAAAATGGTTTTCGACCTAAATTAGTATCCTTCTTTTGCAAATCTTGGTCCGAGCAATCCCTCTAGGGAGGTAGACCACAACACATAAAGGTGCCAACATGAATCTGATTCATTCATAGTTTTTCGTTATCTCTTTAATACATTTCGTAGATTTTCATCTTTCCTTTTTTTACTTCCGCCATTTATATTGTGTCATTTAGGCATGTGCTTTAAATATGTTTTTCTGATGTTGTTAACTTTAAATGCTAAAGTTAAGATTCTGCTTATGAGGCCAGACTTGTGAAAGGTTGAAAGTCTAAGTTGTTGACTTGTACTAAATTACATAATGGAGATTATGCAACGTGGTTATACAAATAATATTGGTACGTCTGATATATACACAAGACCTGACAATCCGGAACACAGTTTGCATACCTCTCTCTAATTATGTAATTTAGGAATCAGATACATGAATACGATACTTGACACCCTAAAATTAGAACAACTACACATGACATCATGGGTATGAGTAACTTATAATTGAGAGGGTGCGTGAACGATTGAAATCATGCTTATGGCCCCTATCTGGGAGGATTTCCTTTTATGGATCCTGAGCTCTCGGTACAGTTTAACCTTATACTCGGCCCGGGGTAGCACCCCACGGTCCAAGGTGTACTTCATGTTGCACATCGTGCTCTCCTCTTATAAGTCACAACACAACAACAAATCTTTTGGTTAGTTGCTCAATTCTTATTGTCATTTAAATCATGCCAGGTCAGTAGATTTTCCTTTACAGCTTTGTTTGTATCTTTTAACTTCCTGCAAAAATAAAACAATTAAATATTTAATACAGTTTGCAATCTACTTTATTAATGGTGGTTCAATTCCATCAGGTGATACTCAGCTTGAAAAGGAGACTCCGCAGTATGAGGAGTCTGATTTTCCTGTTGAGAACGCTGACTTTTGAGCTTCTGTGTTACCAGGAGAGTTTATCTTTCTTTTAGTTGTTTTTTCTTTCAGCATTATTTTAGTTGAGATGTAGTTCATTTCTGTTCTAGACTTTGTAATTCATTTGAAAGTTGAAATAAAATGAGTATTTTTATCATTGTCTCAAATATTTCCTGTTTAAACTATATTGACTTCACTGGTACCTGCAAGACCTGCAAAACTATTAAGAGTGTGACAGCACCTGTTTCTGGGGCGTTACAAGTGGTGGCCCATACAGGTCCGTGTAACCACCTCGTGAATAGTATAGGATAAACATGAAATGTTTATAAGATACTCGAATTATTAAACTAACAACCATCCTTGAATTACAGAATGTCGAAGGTGTATAACCGACGTACACGTACAACCGCTGGAACAAATCCCGATACTATCAACGTAGATGTGGAGATGAATTTGAATGGAAATGGGAACCATATCCCCACCAATGAAGATCCCGCGATCAACACCAATCCTGAAGCTGGCTTCAATGGAAACGATGTTAGCAATGATGACAGTGTCGGTATTGAACAACCTCCGATGGTGCATCAGATATCCGATCGAGCACTGCGAGAAATAGTTCAAGCCATACGACAGGAATCCATGCGGCAGGAACCCGTGCGGCAGTAACCAATGCGAGAAGGGGGAGCACAAGAGTTTCGGTCACTACGTCCACCGATCTTCATTGGACGAGAGGATCCTCTAGCTGCAGAGGAATGGCTGCGGTCCATTACTCATATGCTGAAGGCAGTACGAGCTCCTGTGAATTCCTGGGTAGATATGGCAAGGCTGCAGTTGACCAAGGATGCCATGTTATGGTGTGATTCTGTGGAGGATCGTTTTCCACAGCCGATCTCTTGGGCTACATTTCAGGAGGCATTCAATGCCCAATTCTTTTCACCTGAGGCGCAGATGGAGCTCGAGGAACGGTTTATGGAATTGAAGCAAGGTTCCATGACTGTGGAAGAATACGATGCTGAGTTCTCTAAGCTCAGCAGGTACGTATTTTGACCCATAACTGTTACTTATTCCAGATACATGATTTCTGCTAAACGATATGTAAACTCCAGGTTTGCTAAGGACGTGGTGTCCACTCCTCTGGTCCGAGCCAAGAGATTCCAGAAGGACCTGGACATCGACATCCGTGATAAGCTGGTCGGGTTCAAACTGAAAACCCATGCTGACGTGCTCTCCACTGCTTGAGAGTACGAGTATGTACAACGGAAGCGAGCACGAGAGCATCAGGTGGCTGCCCCACGACGACCACCTCCATCTTCGACAGCTTCTGTAGGGCAACACAGACAGCCACTTGCTCTTACTAGATAGCTTCACAGGCATATGCATCAGAAACAGTTTAAGAGGCCTGCACCACCACAGCCACCACAGCAGCCCCACTAACTCAGGCGACCCACTCCTTTCCGCCACTACTGCAACAAACCGGGTGACATCAAGCCAGAATGTCGACTTTATCTAAATTTGTTCCTGGTTTGTGGTGCCAAGGATCACGCTGCGAGAGATTGCCCGCATAGGGGACAGAGTCCAGCTGCCCTAGCTCAGACTACTGCACCAGTTTTCGCTCCAGCTCTAGCTCCAGCAGGGGCAATCAGCGTAGAGCTCCACTTCCACCTCAGCAAAAGGTGTACCAGCAGGCGAGGACTCGGGCTCCACCAGCTAAGCGTCGGGTTTTCACTATGACTGCGGGGGAGGCAGAGGCCACTGGCCAAGTTATCACGGGTATGTAGTTTACACTTTACTGCTTATTAATCTATTTAATTATGTTTTCATACAATAGTATATGTATGCTTAGACTTAGTATCCGTGACCGTAGGTATTATAATAGTTGCTAGTAGACCCGTACTCGCCCTATTCGACTCGGGAGCTTCACATTGCTTTTATGTCCAATCGTTTTGTCGAACATCACACCATTCCTAATTCACCCATCGATTCTTGTTGGGACGTTAACACGGGCAGTGGGGTACTGACAACAACTAGTGCATGTCTTTCACGTCCTGTGGATATATGTGGACACAAACTGCCAGCAGATTTCATCGTCATCAACATGCTAAGTTTCGATGTCGTCCTCGGGATGGATTGGTTGGCATTACATTATGCCACGATTGATTGTCACAAAGGAAGAGTGGCGTTTGATATGCCAAACCAACGCAGATTTGAATTTGTTAGAACAGAGAGACCAACAAGGTTCAGAACTAAATCAACAGCATCGACTGCCATGGAGATTAAGATAGAGAAGCCAGAGGTAGTTCGAGAATCCTTGGATGAACTTACTGAGTTACCTCCAGACCACGGAGTTAAGTTTGCGATTGAGCTAGTGCCTAGTGCCCAGCCTTATTCTAGACAGCCTTATCGCATGTCACCATCCGAGTTGTATGAAGTACGGATGCAGTTAGATGATCTCTTGAAGAAAGGGTGGATACGTCCCAGTGTGTCTCCTGGGGCGCTCCGATATTATTGGTGAAGAAGAAAGATGGATCCAAACGGATGTGCGTCAATTACATGGAATTAAACAAGCTTACGGTGAAGAACAAGTATCATATTCCCCGTATCGACGACTTATTTGATCAACTTGAAGGAGCATGTGTCTTTTCTAAATTGGACTTGAAGACCGGCTATCATCAATTGAGGGTCAAGAAAGAAGATGTGCATAAAACAGCATTCAGCACTAGATACGGACACTATGAGTTTCTGGTGATGCCGTTTGGTGTGACTAATGCACCGACGATATTCATGAATCTCATGCACAAAGTATTATACGAGTATCTGGATAAGTTCGTAGTGGTGTATCTGGATGATATATTGGTATACTCAAAGAATGCACAGGAGCACGCCGAACATTTGAGAACGGTCCTAGAGACTTTGAGTCGGAGCAAGCTATATGCCAAGTACAGTAAGTGCGAGTCTGGTTGGACAAGGTGATATTTCTAGGCCACGTGATTTCGGGAGAAGGAATCTCTGTGAACCCAGAAAAGGTTGCAGTAGTTCAGAATTGGCCGGTCCCTAAGACAGTATCACAGATTCGAAGCTTTTTGGGACTAGCAGGTTACTACAGAAGATTGATCAAGGATTTTTCGAGGATCGCAGAGCCCATGACACAGTTGACAAGGAATGACGTGATGTATGTTTGGTCGAGGGCGTGTAACGATGCCTTTCAAGAGCGCCGATATTGGTCATTCCAGATTGTATGGGAGAATTTGAAGTGTTTTGCGATGCGTCTGGCAAAGGTCTTGGGTGTGTGCTTCATCAGCACGGACGCGGTGTCGTATATGCATCAAGGCAATTGAAGAATCATGAGAAGGATTACCCCACTCATGATCTTGAGTCGGCGGCAGTGATATTTGCCTTGAAAATCTGGAGGCACTTTCTACTTGTGGACTTCCAAAGAGCAAGAAGCAACATGACGCCGTTTGGATGATCGTTGATCGATTGACCAAGTCGGCCCATTTTATTCCTTTCAAGGTTGGACAGTCTACAAAGACTCTTGCCAAGAGATACATAGAGGAAATTATGAAGCTACATGGGGTAGTGAGTATCGTTTCAGATAGGGACATCTTGTTTACTTTGCACTTCTGGAAGAGTCTACAGGAGAAGTTGGGTACGCAGCTGAAGTTCAGTACAGCTTACCACCCTCAGACGGACGGACAATCAGAGCGTACCATACAGATTTTGGAGGAAATGTTGCGGGTATGCATGTTGGATTTCAAGGGGTCACGGAAAGACCATCTACATCTCGTGGAGTTTGCTTATAATAATAGTCATTAGGCGAGTATTGGAATGACTCCTTTTGCTGCTTTGTATGGAAGAAAGTGTCGTTCTCCCCTGAGCTGGGACGACGTTGGAGACAGAGAACTAATTAGGCCCGAGATGATTGTAGAGGCAGTGAATGTTGTACGGACTTTCAGAGAGGGGCTACAGGTGGTACAAGACCGTTATAAGCACTGGGCAGATGCAAAGAGGTGACATTTGGAATTTCAGCCTGGAGATCATGTCTTTCTGAAGATTTCAACCAATAGGGGCATGATTCGTTTTGGTCGCAGAGGAAAACTTAGCTCACGTTATATTGGACCCTTCAATATACTCGAGCGTGTGGGCGAGGTGGCATACAAACTTGCACTGCCTCCATCTCTGAAAGGGGTGCATAACGCGTTCCACATATCTCAGTTGCGGAAGTATGTGGGAGACCCAACCCATGTGGTTCATCATTCAGAGATCAGGTGAGGTCAGATTTGAGGTATGAACCGCAACCAGTAGAAATAATTGATCGTCAACAGAGGGCTCTCAGGAACAAGACTGTAGATTAGGTCAAAGTGATGGGGCATCGTGACTCGCCAAGAGAGGCTACCGGGGAGCGAGAAGAAGACATGAAGGAGCGGTATCCTACTTTTTCACCGTTTAGTGTTTTGTTGAATTCCAATGACTGAATTTCTTTGAAGGTGTATAAGGTGTAAAAGGCCCGTTCTTTTTTAAAAAGCACAGGCCCATAAAATTTTCCCTTTTAATAAACCCCCCCACTCTCTCTCTCCCCCCACTGTTATTTTCACGCACCCGAGCCCAGCATAAAAAAACCCCGATGCTTTCCTCTCTCTCTCTCACGGCGAACCCAAACCCCCCCCCCCCGACTTTTTTCTGTCCATCTCTCGTTCTCTTTTCGACCCGAGCCCAGGCGAGCCCCGATTATCTACGTTCTTCGTCCGTTCAACTCGCTCTCTCGCACGAGTAGCGGCGGCGGCGGTCTGTTAGGGTTTTTGACAGTCGATTTCATCTTCAACCGCCCGATCTTCTCGTGTGTATATCCGAATGATTTCGGAACCACGATTCACGTGCGATAAGATCTCTTCCCCTTCCCCTCCTTTATTTATATGTGATGATTTTTCATAGGGTTTGCATATGCGAAAATTATTTTTTCCCTCTTCAAAAGTTCTCGATTGTTGCTCTGGAATATTTCGGGTTTGGCTCTGGAAGCTCGGATCTTGCTTCTGAGCGATCGGTTCTATTTTGGAGGGCTACCGCTTGCCCCTAGGGTTCGGTTCTTGTTTCTGGGGTTTTCAGATTGATCTAAAGTTTTGGATTTCTTAATTTTCTCGCATGGATTTCGTCTTCAGGTAGATTTGAACCCTGTTAAGCTTCTAATTATTTATTCTCCTGAATGAAAATGATTATTCATGCAATTCTTAGAGAGGGTTAATCCTCCAATGAAATATTTGGCACCTAATCTAGATTTACGGTATTTTCGATGTTGTTCGCTGTCTTTCAATCTCGTGTATTCCTTGTTGTGGTCGGCCGCCGAGGGAAAGGCACGGATGGGTTGCTTGGTCATTTTTCTGTCGGATGTTTTACTATTTCAGTTCGGCTATATGTTAACACTATTCGGCTGCAAGTTTGTTCCTGTCTCAGTTTTTGGTGTCCCTGCATGCTCGCTTAGGCCCAGTTGGCTGTTTTTTGTCTCTTGTAGTTTCAGTTTGGTATTTTTCTGCATGCTTAATTGGTTCGGTTGTTAAATTTCATATATAATGACTTGTTGCCCTTGTGCGATAATCTGATGATGGTGTTGCCCTTGTCTGCCTATATGTTGTCTAGTTTCATTATTGGGCTGAATTTGATACTGGCAAAATTTTAATAAAACAATGATTAAAATGGTTTTCAACCTAAATTAGTATCTTTTTTTTACAAATCTTAGTCCGAGCAATCCCTCTAGGGAGGTAGACCACAACACATAAAGGTGCCAACATGAATCTGATTCATTCATAGTTTTTCGTTATCTCTTCAATACATTTCGTAGATTTTCATCTTTCCTTTTTACTTCCGCCATTTATTGTGTCATCTAGTCATGTGCTTTAAATATGTTTTTCTGATGTTGTTAACTTTAAATGCTAAAGTTAAGATTTCTTCTTATGAGGCCAGACTTGTGAATGGTTGAAAGTCTAAGTTGTTGACTTATACTAAATTACATAATAGGGATTATGCAACGTGGTTATACAAATGATATTGGTACGCCTGATATATACACAAGACCTGACAATCCGGAACACAGTTTGCATACCTCTATCTAATTATGTAATTTAGGAATCAGATACATGAACACGATACTTGACACCCTAGAATTAGAACAACTACACACCCTAGAATTAGAACAACTACACATGACATCATGGGTATGGGGTAACTTATAATTGAGAGGGTGCGGGAGCGATTGAAGCCATACTTATGGCCCTATCTGGGAGGATTTCCTTTTATGGATCCTGAGTTCTCGGTACAGTTTGACCTTATATTCGGCCCGGGGTAGCACCCCACGGTCCAAGGTGGACTTCATGTTGCACATCGTGCTCTCCTCTTATAAGTCACAACACAGCAACAATTCTTTTGGTTAGTTACTTAATTCTTATTGTCATTTAAATCATGTCAGGTCAATAGCTTTTCCTTTACAGCTCTGTTTGTATCTTTTAACTTTCTGCAAAAATAAATCAATTAAATGTTTAATACGGTTTGCAATCTACTTTATTAATGGTGGTTCAATTTCATCAGGTGATACTCAGCTTGAAGAGGAGGCTCCGCAGTACGAGGAGTCCAATTTTCCTGTTGAGAACGCTGACTATTGAGCTTCCGTGTTATCAGGAGAGTTTATCTTTCTTTTAATCGTTTTTTCTTTTAGCAGTATTTTAGCTAAGCTGTAGTTCATTTCTGTTTTAGACTTTGTAATTCATTTGAAGGTTGAAATAAAATGAGTATTTTATCATTGTCTCAAATATTTCCTGTTTAAACTATATTGACTTCACTAGAACCTGCAAGACCTGCAAAACTATTACGAGTGTGACGGCACCTGTTTCTGGGACGTTACAATTTACATTTTCATTGTAACCTAGGTCTAGGATTGTGAGAGCACATTGGAGGGTTAACTTCAATTCGAGGGCTAACTCCATCTTAAGAGGGTTTAGTCCTTTGTATTCCAGTTTAGGGATTGTAACTTTTGTGTGAGTTTTTAGTGGAAATCTACGGCTCGGTTGACGAGGGTGGGACTGGAGTAGGCATAGCCGAACTAAGAAACATCTTGTGTTTGCGAGCTTCATTTGTCTCTTTATTTGTTGTACTGCAATTATATTTCCGCATTTTTAATTATTTTTTATTAACAATTTTAGTTGCCACCCCCTTAGTGTGTTACTGAGTGTTTAGTATCCTAACAATTGCTATCAGAGCGGATTAGAAGCACACAAGCAATCACTATGGCTATTAGAGTTTCATCTCTATCCCGCGAGGAGGGACTATCAACTGTTCGACCTCCGCTCTTCAATGGCATAAATTATTCATCATGGAAGATAAAGACGATGATTTAGTTGGAAGGACATGAGCTTTAGGACATAACTGAGGCCCCATTTGAGAAACCCGAGAAGCCCCTGACAAAAAGGTCAAAGACGGAGAAAAACAAGATAAAGTACAATGCAAAGGCGATGATGGAACTTCATTGCGCTCTTGATGCAAATGAGTTCAATCATATTTCGATGTGTAAATCGACGAATGAGATTTGGCATTTGTTGGAGGTTACTCATGAGGGGGACATCAAAGGTAAAGAAATTCAAACTAAATGTTTTTCTTTCTAAATATGAATTATTTAAGATGCATAAAGGAGAGAGCATTTCGATGAGGTTTACTAGGTTCACCGAGATCGTAAACGCATTGGAAGCTCTTGGGAAGAATATATCACAAGAATATAGGGTATCAAAGATTCTTAGCTCTCTCTCTCATCTCAATGCGAGTCAAACGCCAACGGTATCTAGGAGTCCAATGACTTGAGCAAGTACACCACGGAGGAGTGCATTAGAAACTTGATGGCATATGAGGTGAGGCTACAACACAAGAAGGATTGCCAAACATCAAAGCCCGTAGAGAACAGAATGACATTGTTATCAAGTCCATCGATGACAAGATTAAAAAGAAAAAGGCTAAATGCATCTCAATGAGGATGAAGAAGTTGATGAAGAGAGTGGTGAGGAAGACGGAGTTGCTTTAGAACTTACCAAAAAACTCTTGACGATAATGGACTCGTCTTACTGTAAGAAAACTTTAAAATAATTTTCTAATAATAACAAATTTTCTGTTAGTTGCTATACTTGTGGTAAGACATGTCATTATGCTAATAAGTGCCCAACGAAGGAAAAAGAAAAATTTAAGGAAAAGGGAAGAAATTTTGGAAAGGAAAAAAAGAAGCATCTCGCACTAGTTGGGGCTTGGGATGATTCTTCTTCCGAAGAAAAAAGTGAAATTGAAAGTGAAAATGAAGAAAAAGGTGTGAAGGCATACACGTCCATCATAGGTAGTCCGGGTCTTTTCTCGGATTTGATGAGATCGGCTTGTGCAAATGATATCCAAAAGGCCAAGAAGAGCACATGTCTTATGGCGATTGGTGACGATTCCTCAACTTCAAGTGAAAATGAAGAGGAAAGTGAAGAAGAGAAGGATGAAACCATGAAGGATCTTCGGGAAAATATCAAGGTAATGTTTGCTTCGTTCAAGAAACTAGCTAATGATCTTACTTCTTTATAAGCTAAATATGATGTTTTGTTAGCTAGTCATGGGAACACTCCCTCTATTGTTGAATCACATATGCATGCTACACACACTTTAGGTGATAGTGAGAAAGGAACACGTCTTTCTCAAATCAATGATCTTGGCAAAGAAAATGAAGATTTGAAAGCCAAGAATCTTGAGTTAGAATTCCACATTTCTACACTTACATTGAAATGCGATGAGGAATCCCATAAACTTCAAAAGTTTGTGACATCCGGGGTTTGCCTCAATGATATACTTAAACAACATTCGACACATCATCGTGGGGGTTTGAGTTATGTCTCAAAGATTGGTTCCCAACCCATCACATCTTCTTTTGGCGCTAAACAACGATCTTATCAAGCACCTAAGAAGATGCACCAAGTCTTCTTATACAACACCAACATTAACAAGAAGCATGTAAAATATGACGTTGCGAATGAGAATCAACATGTTTCATTTTATGCCAAAAGGCAAGCCATTCACAATAGACATGCCAAGAAATTATTTTCTACATACAAGCATGCCTATCCATCTACCTTTCATGTCATGTCTTATCCTAATGTTACTTGTTTCAAATGCCAAGATTTGGGACATTATGTCAATGTTTATCCTAAAAGGAGGCCAGACAAGAGGACTAGGAATGCCACGGGACTTTCGATTCCTACCAATGTGTGGGTTGCATGAGAGGGATGCTTATATTCGACCATTAGTTAATGATATGATTTATTCTAGTGATTTTGTTAGGAAATCAAACTCATCTTGGGTGTGGTGGCCTAATGTTTAGATCCACACACATTTGATTGTGTTAGGTTGGAGTGTTTGATTATTGCATATTCATTTGCATCCAACATATGTTTGTGTGATTCCCTTCATTTTGAAAATATTTTTCAATTTTTTTTGAGGAAATGGTATCTATAGATTTGCTATGTCATATATGCATTCTTTATTCATGTATATGCATAGAAGGAGTTTTTATATGCTATGTATTTTCAAAGCCTTATTTTGAAGCATATTTTCCTCTTTTGATGATTTTGGGATATTTTCAAATAATGTTGGATATTATACCAATTTCATTATTTTGACATTGTTCATTTTTTATATGTTTTGTTTTTATATCAATGTCAAATATCATTGCCTTAGGTTGCTTTTAATTTATATCATCTTGCATTGATTTCTTTTGTTCCATGTCTCCATTTGTGTGATTGGTTCATAGAGTCAAATTTTGACCCTATCTATGATCTAGGGGAAGCATGGTATAATGAATGATACACACTTTATGTTTTTACTTTGGTATCAGATATTTTATTATCTCTTATGTCTATGGTCATATATTTATGGGAGAGTGATTCTCATGTCCAACTTTTTGACAATGACAATGGAGAGAGTGATATGGATTATGTAAAAAAGAATGATTGTTAGCATTGCTTTTACATTGTTAGCATTGCTTTTACATAAGACCACTTATATGCTTTATGTCTTTTATTTTATTTCAAGTGGTGTACATATAAGTAGGATGAGCCATTAGCATGTTTTAATGTTTATTTTTACATAATGAGTGTCATCATCAAAAATGAGGAGAATGTTGGATAGTGGACATTAAACCCAATATGCTTTTGATGATGATCATTACATTATATTGTTACTAATGACCCTACTTGTTTAAGCCACAGATTTATCTAAAATGGTATTGATATCTCCATAGAGTCAAATGAGATGCTTATGATGATGGATCAAATGGGAGAATGTTGGTTCAAGGCAATGGCAAAGCATGCACTAGTTTGAATATGTATATTTTTATGTTTTTCTTTGTATAATTTACATTTTATTCTTAAATATTTTGTATGTCTTGTAGATGCATTCATTTTTACCTTAAAATACTTTTTAAACTCTCAAAAATATTTTTGAAATGTTTTGAAGTGGTTTAAACTGTTTTCCCAATCAATTTGAGCCACTTTTCAATGTATCATAAAAATAGCTGACTACTTTATGTGGGAGAAAAAGTGTTCTCTCTGTAGCTCAAAAAAGCACAGTTATGTTTCTAGCCGACTACAATTAGAGTGACATTGTGCTAGAGGAGTTGAAGCAGCATTTGACGAGAGCCCAGCAAATTATGAAGAAACAAGCAGATGGTATAGGAGAGAGGTACAGTTTGTTGTTGAAGACCGAGTTATTTGATGCTTTGGCCGTCAGCGATCATTAGCTCACAAAAGAAATGAGAAGCTGATGCCGTGATATTTTGAGCCTTATGAGATTGAGGTGAGGGTTGGACATGTTGCCTATTATTTGAAAGTTACCATCGACGTCCACCATACACACAGTCTTTCACATCTTACAGCTTTGGCAAGCGACTCGGGACCACACACCTTCACCAGTCTTTCGCGACTTTAACTGAAAAATGTGGTCATCCACCTTCACCAGCTGGTGAAGGTGTGGTCATCCACCCAATCTTTCACATCTTACAGCTTTGGCAAGCGATTCGGGACCACACACATTCACCAGTCTTTCACCACATCTTACATGTTGCCTATTTTTTCTCTTTTTTGAATTTCTTTTTATTTTTATCTCTCTTTTACTTCTTTTATATTTTTGTATCTCTTTTTTATACCTCTTTTTTATTCTTTTAATTCACTTTTAAAAAATCCAAATTTAAGTGGAAAAAAGGAAAAAAAAGAAAAAGGTGATCTTTTTTATGAGGGAAAAAGATGAAAAAATAAGTTGGGGGGTTTTCCTAAAATCCTAAAGATGAGAAGATGATGAAAAACATCAAAGAAAGGGTAAGATTTTTTTTATCTTTGATATAAAATCTAACTAAAAGAAAAACGATTTTTAACGAGGAAAATGATAAAAAGAACAGAAAAGAAAAGGTAAGATTTTTTAACTTCGATTTAAAACCTAAGTAAAAATAAAAATAAAAAAGAAGTTTTTTATGTAGAAAATAAAAAGAAGAAGAAGACAAACCAGGTATTGGCTCTGATACCAAGTTGACGCAAGAAGGAAGCAGAAAGGGAGGTGGATATGGAGAAGAAGAAAACTCGAAAATTGATAACTTTTCAGATCTCACAACTCAAAGATCTTATGATCACCAACTCACACGCCTCGCACGTAGAGATTTTTCAAACCTCTCGATCAAGCAATTCGCAATCAAGTCCACTCTCACACACCAATGCAAAAGATTTAATTTTCTGAAGATGCGAAAATGTTACATCAAACCTTCTATTAATTGATTTTACCGAAACAAATAAGTTTGTGGCCTTTAAATATGCTTACAACTTAACTCTCAAAACCTAATAGAATTAGAACTTCTAGAATAACTAAAACCCTTAAAATAAAAGGCTCAAAACAACTAAAAGACTCAAAATAACTTAAACTCTCAAAATAACAAAAAAGATTCAAACTAATTAGAAATCTCCAAGGACTCAAACTCCATCACATATAAAAAATTTAAATTAAAAAACTCCATCTCAAATTTGATCTCTATCAGTTGGCCTTCCTCTCAAATTGAAGCCTGAATCATTCTTAATTCCGCTATCAATCAATAAAACCCTTAATTTTACCCCTAAAAGCCTTGCAAATCATATCATTGTCGTAGCTAGTTAGATACACAAATTTTAAACATTGCAAATGGAAGATTGTTGAACATCGACGAACACTTACACATAACATATTTTACCATATTAAGTTGCTCATGAAGATATAGTTTGTTTTTGAATTTAGGGTGTAAGGATTTAAGGAGCCTTAATGGATGTGGCTCCGCGGCATCTAGTGTCAAATTTGTAACGCCCCGAGTGAGGACTTCCCAAAAAGTCACCCATGTCAGGATTTCATTCGAGTACACTTTACCATAGAATTTTTGCATAGTTTCTTCCGCAAAATTGTTAGAAACGATTAATTCTTGAGTTCATTGAACTTAATATATCAAAAGAAATGATTAATTACAAATTCGATGTCCGACCATTCACTCAGTGTAGTGCTTAGGTGGCACATACTTTTAATGTTTAAAGCATGGTTACTAGGAACACAACTTGCTTTGGCAAGTGGAATGAAATCATGTACATGGAATACTATTGCTTTAGAACATGATACGTTTAGGGCAGTCTTTGTTGGACACTTAATAGAAACAAAATCTATATTACAATTGAGGGATAAATCTTTCACATAGGAAAAAGAGGTTGATAGAGTAGTGGACATGATTTGACCACCTCATCATATAGGTTCCACCTCCCCTTCCTAAAAGCCTCATGTACCCAAGGCCGCACCCAAAGACGCACCTATACATACACACATCCTTCTAATATACTGTCAAGCACATGTTTCCGTACCCACATAAATACCCCTCCCAATGGGGACCGCATCATGGGATGGGTGGGGGGTTTGCTTGAGCACATGCACTTTGTGCATATGTATTTTCTAATACATTAATAAAGAAAGAGATCTAAATTGTTACAAGATTGCTAAAGATTTCTAGTATTTATATAGACACGTTTATGAATATTTATGTTTGCATAATAGTTTGTATTATAAAACTTAGTAAAGATGCACCTCATTAATATAACAATGATTTTACTTAGCATTAAGTTATTAAAAATTGAGAACATTGATTTTATCGTTTCAAATTGCAATATACCACAAGTTGAAATGATGATCCAGACAAAGGATCATAGGGGATTTAGTGTTGTCATGTAATATTAGGGATATGACATCATTGTCATGCTAACACTTCATCAAGCGATTTGGGATTCTAAAACTTGCTCCCATAGAGTCTAAAGGCAGCTATCATGCGTTTAAGACGTAACCCCTTACCATATCCCAGTGTGACATGGCACATTGTTTCGTTTAGCATTTTAGCTCCATGTGGACCTACACTTCCTGTTGGTATTATTCTCCAATATCATTTGTAATGCCCCAAACAAGAACTTCCAAAGAGGTCACACATCTTATGATTTCTTTCATCCGAGCACTCTTAACCATAGATTTTTCACATACTTCTGCCCTCAAAAAGCTACGATTTGTTTTGAAGATCATAAAAATTTGTTATACAATTAAGGGATGTTTTTGAATGTGGTTGCTGACTAGGACAAAAGTGTGGATAGAAAGACGGTTGGGGTTGAATCTTAAGGAACCAATGAGTAGGATGAGCGTTTGTGAAAATTTAGGAGAACCTAAAATTTAGTGAGTTTATGTGAGAAACCCTAAAGTTTTGCTGGAAAGTAAATCTAGATAGAACTAAATTTTGGGAAAACTAAAATTTTAAAATTTGGAAGAAACCAAACCTAGGGCAACTAAATTTTGGGAGAACTATAATTTTGGGGGAATCTAACTTCTTTAGAAGGAACTAAATTATAATCTAAATTTTTAGTAAAACTAAATTTGAAGAAAACTAAAATTTTAAATTTTAGAGGAAACTTAATTTGGGTAGAACTAAAAATTTTGGGTGGAACTAAATTTTAGTTTAAATGTGGTTAAAATTTTTTGTTGGAGATATTTTGAAGGTGTCTATAAAATTTTTTTTTGAGGGATTTTGAAGAGGCTGCAATTTTTTAGGGGAAATTTTGAAGGAGTTGAAATTTTTCGAGACAATATTTTGAATGCCACGTGACATATGGTCACGGGTTATGACTAGTTCTTATATATCATAGAACCCCTTGTCACATATTCAATATGAGACTTTCCTTAATTCGTGGAGTGTCACATACTCTCCCAGATAAGTATATGGCATCATTCACATACTAACACTTCACTCGACAATATGGAGCTTTGCTCCGTATAACACTCAGCTCCCATACTTCCAGCTGGTGTAAAGCTTTAATACCATTTGTAACATCCTACCCAAGAACATCTTAAATCACTCATCTTGAGAACACTTAACCATATAGTTTTTTTCATAATTCCTCCCTTAAAATGCTAGTGACGATTAATTCTTGAGTTCATAGAAATTTATATATACCAAAGGACCCGTTATCATATATCCGATATGGGATTTTTCAGATAATGCATTGGGTGTCATAAAACCCGTATGAGCACACAAGAAATACATGCAATAAATTAGCAAAGAAGAAATATTGCATTTTACATTGTTTAACCACAAACAACCCATGCCCACAAAGAGATTCAAAGAGATATTCTATTGTATACTAAAGAAGGTACTAGAAAGTTACACGTCTATGTATTATCTAATGGTCCTCAACCTATCTCTCTAGTGAATAGAAGCCTCTCGCTCTAAATGCCTTGTAAGAAGCTCCCACGTCTTATAGAAGAGTCAGTACTATATGCAGAAATTTTGTCTAACAGAAGCATAGTAAAATCTACCATTTTGGCTATGTATAAATGTTGTTAATATAGGAAAATTTTCCACGCTGAGACGCATACACACCCCTTATATTTATTTTTTTAAAAAAATTTAGATGTGGTCTGTACATTAAGGATTATATACATGCAAAAAATCATATGAATCCAATGTTATTCGACCATCGATCTGATTGTTGCAATCAATGATCTTAGAACAATAGAACTTTTTGTAACGAGTGGATTAAGTGTCAAATTCTTCTAGGGTTGACCCATATTTGGGATTTTGATGTTTTAGAATATGTACAACTTAGAAAATAATTTCAAAAAATACGTGGGAAAGAGTTTTTTGTATTATCAGCAAAGGAAATTATGTATTCTAATAACAACACATCCATATCCTCACATATACATACACACACATAACTCTAAACAGTAAGTATTCAAACAAGTTTCCTCAAATAGATGTTGAAATAAATCTAACAAATAAATTATGAAACCCATATAACTCATTATTTTATCAAGCTACGACCCTTATTCATAATAATAACAAAAACAATAGTAAACAACTAAGATCCCTTAGGCCAACTCGGTACAGTGTTATAATCTTCATATTATTAGAGATGGGGTGTCGGTTTAGATGAAATTAGGTTAATTTTTTTTGAGTAAAAATGTAATATTGGATGTTTACTATCTCCACCTATTTTAACTTTTTATATCACATCATAAGATCACATGTGCCATTAGCCATTTATCCCTTAAATTGCTTTCATATTCATTGTAGTCACAACGAGAACCAACACTCTGAGAAGGATGAAACGAATGGGGAAAAATAGCCACCTATGGGAGTTGAACCCAGCACGAGTACAACCTCTGAAGGCTCACCTATTGAGCTACCAGCCACAAAGTAAATTTTATAAAGCAATTATACTTATAGGTTCCTAAAAACGCTAAAATCCTCATAAACATTAAAAGTTTTCATAAAACTCAATGTGTGCACTTGCCCACGCTTGGTGTCATATGGGTCCACCCCGAGGAACTCCTCAGTTTCCTCTTTCGTTGCCGTCATGGGAGAGTCTTAATGGAGGATTACATACCTTATAGCTTGTCGAAGAACCATAGATGATTAACCATTTGTATAATAAGGGTGGCAAAATGAGCCCGACCCGACCCGACCGGACCCGGACCCGGCATCCTTAACCGGGTATAGATAGGGGCCAATCCGGGTCAAGTCGGAAACGGGTTGACCCGACCCGACCCGGATGTATGGGTTTGGCTTGTCAACCCGGATGACCCGAATTCGACCCGGTTTACTTTCTCTCTATATATAAAAATTTATATAATAACTTCAATACACAGTTGCAATGAGATTTGTGCTTATACGATTTGAATTGTTGTCCTCTTCTTTAAGAGGTCTTGGACTCAATTCCCTTTGCATACAACTTTATTGTTAATTTTATTACTTTCATTAATAAAATGGTAACGTTAATTATACTTCCTTGCTGTCATTAGTGCGGTTTAAGTGACGAGCTACTGAAAATTATGCAACACTTAATAAATTGTCGGTGGCTCTTAATAAATAGCTGGATATCGAAAAAGGAGCAGTGTATAAGTCAAATCTTAACCCGACGGGTTAACCCGAACCCGAACCGGAAATTTTCCGAGTCACCCGAACCCGACCCGGATTCAATCCGGGTCGGGTTCGGGTTTGCCCCTATCCGAATCGAGTCAAATCTGACCCAATCCGAACCCAAACCCACCCGACCCATTTGCCACCCCTATAATGTATAGTTCAGATTATCTTATAGATGTGACATTATCTTATAGTTGTCACATGGTAATCTAACCCTCAATCATAATTTACCTCTTGATCAGTTTCTATATATGAATGGACTCCTTCCCTATCAAATTACAACCACTAATCCATATACTTAACCAACAATAGCTAACAGACTAAATACTAATATGTAGCTATCTGATCAATTAAACATAAGAATCGTAATAGTGAAAGGATGTCCGTAAAGCATGCAATTTAAATCAAGAAATTAAAGCACTATCATAAAAGTAAAGCACTTTAAGAGCATACCTTCATCCTATGTTGAAGCATCAATGAGCCATCTCCTTCCAAGTTGTGCTGTAGACGTTGTAGCTCAACCTCAAGTTCTGCTTCCATCTGATTCATGCTTAGACTTCTTGTATTGGTAAAGGCTGTTGCATAATTTGATTCTCCTTTGAATTCAAAATCACACTTAGCATCTTGTAGATCAATACATGCATTGCAATTAGGTATGGAAATGGTTTCGCTTCTATCGGCATCGCCACAACAATGGGAGGGAGAAAAAGAAATGTTATTATTCAACTCTGAAGAGCTACCAATTGCATCTTTCCTTCGAACTTCATATTTGATTTCTTTAAGCAGCATCTCCATATCTGCTCGCAGCTCTGTCATTTTGTTGAACTCACTTGCACTCTTGGCAAGGAGGAAAACCAGACCAACTCCCATTCCAAGGTTAAAAGACAAATCATCCTGCTTCCTTCCTGGAAAAGTTAACACTTGATTAGAAAATGCAAAAATTTTAGTTGGCAAAAAATGCTGCTTATGTAAACTACATGCTTTTGCATACGCATTAATGTGAAAGTACGATGTCATCCATATGTAAGATTATACTGGCAGATTAATCCAATAATAACAAATATAATCAAGATCTACTAAATGACTAGTAATGTCAAAAAAAAAATCAACAAGACATCCCCCTTCTACTATTCAAGATACTTCACCAAATCTACCTTCACTACGATTGTTGCAGGGCACATGACATGTTTCCTAATGCTAGTCTCAATTCAGGGCAAAGGATTACCAAGATAGGAACTGACAGCCTACATGACTAGTTAGTAAAAATGCTTCAACCATTGAACCATGGCATGCCAGACACGTGTCATGCATGTTAGACACGGTGTATTGGACACGACAAGTGTATACGACATGATACTTTGATATTCAATACACTTGTTAGAATTTAGTTAAGTGTCGCCGTGTCGTATCATGTCGTTCCCGCATCGGCTCGTATGTACCCATGCAACATAGCCACTCGAACATGGATTAGATTTCTACATCATGAATTCATACTTCCAAAGACTATATAAAAGCTGGGATTTTGCTGTATTTGCCCAGGTGCAGCATATGTATTCTTCCGAGCATTCAAGTGGATGTAGTATTGCAAGGAATTAAATCAGATTTAGCACCATGCGAAACAAAGTGACATGTGAAACTGATTGTTAAATACACTGTGTTGGAAAATAAAAACACAAAGTAGGATGAAGCTACAGTTTTAATTCAAAAAGAAAGGACTTATCGTGGTCGAGGCGTGCTAGGCACTGTCTTAAATGTATATTTTCGTCCCTCGGAGTCAAAGCTCGCTGCAAGGCAGAATCGACGGACTACCCTCTAAGATACAACGACCTTTAGTTCTGTAAGCATGCACTGGCAAATTCAGAACTCCAGTGAGCAGCAGTGTCAATTCTTTCTCACAGAAAAAGAACCAGAAGGAGAACAGAGAAAAGCACAGGACGTTAGAGGAAGATGATGGTCAAGATTCTCCTTTTTAGTTATCCACTGATCTCTTTTTAATGAAAAGAAAGGCTAGCTGTTAGGATTGGATCATTGTGTACTTTTTAGATACAACAGAGATAGAGATTGCTGACAACATGAAAGGTAAGTCAAGCCAAGCTGACATGAAATCAAATCAAGTTATCAACACTATCAGGAATCAAATCTCTGACAGAGAACAGTCAAGTTAGGGCCTGTCAGGCTGATGGACTAATAGATTTGTAAGCACTGGGTCTGGTTGAAAAATAAAAATAGTAATCCGGCCAAACGACAATTGTAAAGAGATGCAAAATGTGGCCTAATTCGTGTGCACCCACGAAGCACAAATCTGAGATTTTGCCCCTTGCACACGTGTATCACGGGCGCACACACCCAGTTAATGGGTTTTCTGGTCCGCTATCCAAATTTGCATTGGCCCCTTGTTTGGGCCGTGTGCGTAAGAGCCTGCCACTATTTCCCGCCCATACTAGAAACCCAAAAATACAATGGAGGCAGTCCTAATATAAGCTTACCTAGGAATACATTCACTTTTGATATGGGACTAAACGAAAAAGACATCACTTTGAATTGTGAAATACCCTATAAGTCCAACAATTCCCAAGTATTTTAAAATTCAAAGGTAAAAAAATATGAGAGCCATGTAAAGGACAAAAGAAAATGTGAAAAGAAATATAACAACACAATATGATGATAGACAACTTTCGGTCTATGAACTATTACTTAGGATATGTAAGTGTGTTTTACAAGAAGTTGGTGGAACTTATAGCTTCTTTGAACCAATCTTCCTTACTACAGATCATTGACTCACAACCCGTATTGGATTATCAACAAACAAGCTGCTCTACGTTACTGTTATAGGTCATTTCTGGATTTTCACGAGTGCTCCAACGAACCTACCTAAGTTCGCATAGGAGGCCACCTCATTTCCACACTTAAATAAGTGAAACCATCAAGTGTGCTCGAAGATCATGCGTACCACCCAATAAGAGCTATGATATCCATTAACAGCCATATACTCATCCTCTCTCATCGCCGAAAACACTATCTATACCATAAGGAGGGGCATGTAAGATAACCATAGGATAGTATGTCTATATGTCAACAATTGACTTGTAATTACCCATATGAACATATTTTATAGGTTGGATTACCGTCACTCTCGATCTTTTATTTTAGGTATAAGTCACACTTCCCTTTAATTTCCTATTTAACGGTTTTGTCAGAGGGTCTGTCAAATTTATCTTTGACCTCACATAATCAAGAGATATTATCTTACTATCTAGTAGCTACTTCACAATAGAGTGCCTTAGGCATATATTCCTACTCCTCTCAAGGAAATTTAATTTTTAACTTGTGCAATCACAGCTTGACTATCACAATGGATAGAAACAGACGGTATCGATTTTTTCACAAATAAGAAGATTTCCCAGAAAATTCTCAAGCCATCTGTAGATTTCCAAATGAGAAGATTGCCAAGAAAATTCTTATGTGTAAAAACATAATCATTTGTAGATTTTAGCTCAACTAAATCAGAAATCCAGTTTGCATCAATAAATCCTTCCAATACTGATGGAGGGTCACTAAAGAATAATCCATAATCAAGAGTTACTTTTAAATATCTCATAAAGCTTGATAATGCATTCCAATGATCATGATTAAAATTTTGAATGCAGCAACTCAATTTACTAATAGCATTGCAATATCAAGGCGAGTACAATTTATAAAATACATCAAGCTACGAATGATTTAACATATTTGGTTTGAAAAACAAAATCACCATTGTTTTAGCCAAATATAAATTAACATCATATGTAATAGCTATAGATTTTGTCATAATATCCAAAATTTTCAAGCACATTTTCAATGTAATGTTCTTGTTAAAGCATAATGTCATTAGGTGTCCTAGTTAATGTAATACCTAAGATCACATAGCCTGCACATATCCTTCGTATCAAAACTAGAAGACAAGAACAATTTAGCTTCATTCACAATCTCTAAATTGGTGCAAAAAATAGCATATAATCAACATATAAGCAAATAATCACATCAACATTTTTATCAAACTTTAAATAAATACAATAGTCTGCATCATTAATATGATAACTATTGAAAAAGCAAAACACTGTCAAATTTATCATGCCATGTTTGAGAGCATTTTTCAAACCATAAAGTGATTTAACAAGCACGCAAACTTTATGTTCATTTACAGGTGTGACAACTTTCAGGTAGATCCATATAAATTTTCTTATCAACTTCCCCATTGAGGAAAGTGATCTTGACATCCACTTAATGGATAATAAAACCATTAACAGATGCTAATGCAACCAATACACGAATGGAAGATCTTCTAATGACAGGAGCAAAAGTGTCAAAATAGTCAATTTTTTCTTTTGGTTAGAACCTTTAGCAACTAGTCTAGCCTTAGATTTATCAATTGATTCATCTAGTTTTAGTTTCTTTTTGAATATCCACTTGTAACAAATAGGTTTTGCACTGGGTGATAAATCAATAAGTTCGCAAGTGTGATTAGTCAAAATAGATTTTAATTCAATATTAATATCTTCTGTTCAAAATATAGCATCGGGTGAAGTGATAACATCATTGCATGCTAGTGGATCATTATCAACAAGACAGATATAAACGTCATCGCCAAAGCTAGTCTCATTTCTAACTCTTTTTCTCCTTCTTAATACTACTTCATTATCATTATTATAAGATTGTACATTACAAGTGTAAGATGAATAAGGTAGCTGTGCCAATCTATTATTGTTTATTTTCGTAGGAAAGATGTGCTCAAAGAAATTGTCATTTTAGTCTCAACAATAGTGTTAGATTCAATGATATTTTGTTCATTTTTAACAATAAAAATTTATATCAGTCATTATTTTGAGCATAACTAATAAACATTCAATCAAATATGCTTAGACCTAATTTTCTCTTTTTAGGTTTTGTCAATAATACCTTAAATAGGCACCACACACTTTGAGGTAATTAAGATTTGGATAATGCCCTACCCAAACTTCATAGGATGTCTTGCCTGTTTTCTTATATGAGATTCTTTTTTGAATGTAACATGTGGAAAGAATTGCCTTCCTCCACAAGTTCAATCGTGTATCCGAACTAATTCGCATTTCAGTCTTCATCTCTTTCAAACTTTTATGTTTTCTTTCCGTTATACCATTAAATTGGGAGAATAAAGAGATGTTACTTCAAGAATTATTCTATATTCTTCATAATAATCATTAAATGGTGTGAATTCTCCTCCTATATCTGATCTACGTCTTTTTATTTTATTATTTAGTTGATTCTCCACTTTTGTTTTACACTTCATAAACACTACAAATGTTTTATATTTAGATTTAAGCAAATAAACTTCGGTGTATCGAAAGTAGTCATCTACAAAGGATAATATAAAATCTTTTATCAGCTCTTGTTATGTTATTTTTCAGTTCATTAAAATCACTATGAATGAAAGCAAGCAAATCGCTTTTTTGAACCAATTTACATGACTTTTAAGGGCTTTAGATTCAGCCCACAACATTTATCATGATTTAAAGAAGTGTCATGCAATAACCAATTTCTTTTATTTTCTTAATGTAAGAAAAGTTTGCATGTCTTAATCTATAATGTCATGTATCAAAAGAGTCAATCAAGTAAGCATAAGACAAAGAAACATTTCCATTCATAATTTCAAGTATATTCAAGATAAAGAGATCTTAGTTACAACAACCCTTCCTCACAAACTGACCATTTTTTGTCATTACAATTTTGTTTGACTTAAAAATAATTCTAACCCTTACTTTTCCAAGAAAAGAGACTAAAAGAGACTGATACAAGATTTCAACGGATGTCTGAAACATAAAGCATCTCACGAAGCAATAGGATCTTTCCTGAAGTCAATTTGAGGAGAACTTTTTCTTTCCCAACAATGGGTATCTTGAATTCACATGTAAACATTTTCCTTACCATTGCTTAAAGAACATTAGAGGTAAAAGCTCTTCTATCACCACAAATATGCCAGGTTGTCCTGCAATCAGTCACCAATCCTTCGCATGTGCATCCATGTTAACTTCCGAGATCATCGCAGCAATAGTATCTTTTTCTACTAAGTTTGCACTTGGTTGTGGGGCCTCATTCCGTAATCAGCATTGAGCGGCATCGAGTCAGGCTTTTTCATACAATGTACAGTCCCTTCTTGAAATTGGTATTATGGTTCTTTTGAAATTTTGAATTAGGTTTATGGTTGGGTCCTTACTTTTTGAAGTGTTTCTTGTGATGTGAAAGGAGTATGGAATGCTTGCTTTCTACCAGATTAGCATTGGAGAATATTTCAATAGCTATGGTGGTTTTTCTCTTTCCACATTCTTTTCCTCAATTCTAATGTGGATGATAACATCTTCAAAAGACATTTGTTTTCTTTTATATTTAAGGTTTTTTTAATATTCTTTCTAAGATTTAAGTAATTTTTCAATCAAAACTCCAGCTACGAAAGGTTCAGGCAACGATATGTTTTCAATTTTAAAGTCATCTATGCGAACATGTTAGTCATGAATTTGAGAGGAGACATCATTATCTTCGATTATGGAGAAGTGAAGAAACTTACATATGGTAAATTTTTGGGTACTAGCATCATTTAGGACATATTTCTTGTTAAAACTATCTCATATTTTACAGTAGAGGTCATTAGACAATGTGCTAAACATGGTATGTCTACAACTTTTGTTAGCTCGTTCCCAGTTTTCTAGTTCTTTATCTTTATCATCTTCAGGTTTGGTATCAGTAAAAGCAAAAGCATAACCAGTAACATTAAGTATGCTAAAACTCTTTCTTGCCATCTAATAAAGAAACAACTACTAAAGGTTTCAATTTAGAGAGTTCAAGAAAGGCCTTAGCAGTAAATATAGCAGCATCCATAATATATTTAAGATTGTTAGAAAATAATAACACAAAGTAGGATGTATCTATAATTTTAATTCAAGAAGAAATGACTTATCATGGTCAAAGCGTGCAAGATATGTCCTTAAATGCAGATTTTCTCTCTTTGGAATCAAAGCTCGATGCAAGACAGGATCGACTGACTACCCTCCAGGATACAACGATCTCTGATCATGTAAGTGGGCACTCGCAAATGAAAAACTCTTTTTAATGAATAGAACTAGAAAGAGAACAGCAAGCAAGAAGAACAGGATGTGTGAGAAAGATAATGGTCATGATCCTCCTCTCTGATTTTTCATTGATCTCTTTTTAATGAGAAGAGAAACGAAATGTTATGATTGAATCATTGTGTATTTGTTTAAACAGAACAAAGACAGATTTTTGACAACAGGAAAGATTAGTCAAGTCAAGCTAACAAGAAATCAAATCAAGTTAAGTTATCAAGACGGTCAGGAATAAAATCTCTGATAAAGAAGAACAGTCAAGTCAGTCTGATGGACTAATAGATTTGTAAGCAATGTGTTTGGTTGCAAAATAAAAATGGTAATCAGGCCCAAGCAAAAATTGTAAAGAGATGCAAACGAGGCCCACTTCATTCGCACCCTCGAAGCACAAAGCAGAATTTTTACCCCATGCACATGCGTATCACAGACGCACACATCCGGTTAATAGGTTTCCAGATCGATCATCCGAATTTGCATTAACCCTTTTCTTGGGCTTGTATGCACGCGAGCCTACCCCTATTTCCACCACATACTAGAAATCTAATAGTACAATGGAGGAAGTCATAATATAAGCTCATCTATGAATGTGTTCACTTTCAGTAAGAGACTAAACACAAAAGGGCATCTCTTTGAATTGGAAATACACTATTAAATCAACATTTTGAACGATGCCTTGCTCGGTTTAGTGACGTTGGATCAAAATGGTTCCAAGCCAAATTGTCCAATCCATCATTCTAACTATTGGTATTTTTTCTTCAAAATTATAATTTCTACAAAGTATAACACTACTTAGGAGAAATGATAAAATATAGAAGCATATGCTTAAAAATAAAATTAGTAAATAATAAATATAATATAATAATATGTTACTGGCCTCTGGAGAAAGCGTGAATACACTATTCTAAAAGGATGATTGCCGATCTTTGTGTGATTAACCTAGGTATGTCTCTCATTAACAGTATGATCTTTCTTCTATCGATAAACCGTCGAGTGCACGATCTCGATGGTGATGGATTTTGAGCCATAAGAATACCCAAGATATAATATAAGAATGTAGATGAAGGAGAAGAATGTGATTCTTGTTATGAAGGTGACTGCTATTGAACCCGTAGCTCTATATTTATAGTAAAAAGGTTACATAATGGGTGGATACCCTAAACACAAGTGGGCTCCATATGGGCCTACAAAAGCTCATTCATAACACTTCCCCTTATCCATCCATCATTGTAAGCTTGGTATATGAATGCTTCGGGATTCATAGAGCTTATCTGATCACGAGGATATAGATACTTCTGGATCCTAAGTTAGGAGGTCTTGCCTCGTTAAAACATTTGGCTATGGAAAACCCAGTGGGAAAAACCAATAGCTAAGTGAAAAGAGTGCAAGTCTCCTTAACTTCCCCTAATCGGTGGATATCACCAGGTGTGGATACTTCTGGATTCAGAGTTGATGTGGTTGCCTCGTTAAAACCTTTGGCTATGAAAACCCCATTGGGAAAAACCAGTAGCTAATGGGAAAAAGAGTACACACAACATTAACTCCACTGGTTGTGTACAAACTTCAGGCGTGTAAGTCTCTCAACTGTCTCATCCCAATCCATATTACAAGTTTTCTAAAGGTACATCGAGGTAGTGCTTTAGTGAACAGATCTGCCAAATTGTTGCAAGACTTGATTTGCTGAATGTCGATCTGTTTATCTTCTTGTAGTTCATGCGTCCAGAAAAGCTTAGGGGAAATGTGCTTCGTCCTGTCGCCCTTGATGTAGCCACCTCGTAGTTGAGCTATGCATACTGCATTGTCTTCGAACATAGTGGTTGGTTTAAGGTCGCCCGTCTTCAGGCCGGTCGTCACTAGGATGTGGTGAATGATGGAACGTAGCCAAAAGCATTTTCTGCTAGATTCATGGTCGCAATAAGTTCAGAGTGGTTGGATGAGGTTGCTGTCGAGGTCTGCTTCACAGATCTCCATGAAATGATCGTCCCACCGTAGGTGAATACGAAACCAGTCTGGAACTTTGCGGTGTGGGAATCTGATCTGTATCCTGCATCTGCAAAACCAATTAAGTTGGAGGATTCTCCTTTCTTATAGTACAGCCCCAGATCGACTGACCCTTGGAGGTAGCGTAGAAGGTGCTTCACTCCGTTCCAGTGGTGTTGTGTGTGTGCTGAACTGTGTCTGCTAGTAGGTTTACTACGAACGCTATATCGGAACGTGTACAGTTTGCCAGATAGAGGAGTGCTCCAATAGCACTTAGGTAAGGTACTTCAGGATCAAATGTTTTCTCCCCCTCTTTCAGCGGACGGAAGGGGTCTTTATGAACATCCAATGATCTAACGACCATCGGTGTACTCAGCGGGTGACATTTGTCCATTTGGAAATTTTTCAGCAATTTTCTTGTGTAAGTGGATTGATGTAACATGTTTCCTCCGCTGAGGTGTTCTATTTATAGGCTAAGACAGTATCTGGTTTTGCCAAGGTCTTTCATCTCAAAAGTCTTTGTGAGGCTTTTGGATATATCAGATATTTCTTCGGGAGATCCTATGAGATTTAAATCGTCTACGTAGACGGCAATGATTACAAATCATGTTCCTTTTGCTCTTATGAAGATGCAAGGGCAAACTTCATTATTGGTGAATCCTTATTGCACGAGTAATTCACTGAGTCTGTTATACCATATTCTTCCCGATTGTTTAAGACTAATTCACGAGTAATTCACGAGTAACTTCATTATATAGTGATCCTTGGAGTTTGACAGAATAAACGTCTCGAAGCATATTTGTCATTTTTTGTGGTAATTTATAACCATCCGGAAGTTTCATATAGATATCTTTATCTATATTGTCGTATAAGTATGCAGTAACAACGTCCATGAGCTGCATATCTGGGCCTTCCGTAACAACTAAGCTAATTATAAATCGAAAAGTGATCGCATCCATGACCGGGGAGTATGTATCATCATAATATATTCTTGGTCGTTGGAAAAGCCTTGTGTAACAAGGCGCGCTTTGTAACGTACGATCTGATTATTTTCGTTTTTCTTTATTACGAATACTCATTTATATCCCACAGGTTTTACACCTTTTGGTGTTGGGACTACAGGTCCAAATACTTTGTATTTCAAGAGTAAGTTCAGCTCTACTCATATTGCCTCGTTCCATTTTGGCCAATCCTCTCTGTGTTACATTCTGCTAGAGAGCGTGGATCGATATCATGGTCATATTCAGTGACGTGTTTAACAATAACGAACGCGAAGTCGTCATCGACGACAGTGCTTTTTCTGTCCAGTACATCCCCAGTACTTACATAATTTAATGATATTTCTCTTATTTTTTTCTCTTCCGGGGAATTGAGGAGGGGAGAGGTATTTGGACAGAGCTCAGTATCCTATGGTGGTATCGTTACATTTTCTCCAGAAGTTTTCCTCTTTCGAGGAAACTTATCCTTAGATCGTGGGGGTCGTCCTCTCTTTTGTTGAGGTATGACCGCTTCTACTGCAAGTGGATTGTATCCATCTTTGGGTATGTCAATCCTAGCTGGCGTGTTTGCAGCAGGGACGTGTGATCTGACAATCTTCTGATTGTCTGTGAATTTATCTGGTAGTATGTGAACTGTATTTTGTATTTGGATGATCTTCAGGATCTTATCTTCACATTGGTTTGTACGCTGATCAAAGTTGGATAAAGTTTTGGTATCCCATGAAATGGTCTTTGAAGCTTCAGGCTTCTTAGAATTTAAGCCTAGTTTGGGAAGGGTAGCTTCGTCAAACTCACAGTCTTTTAGACGTACCTTAAAAGCGTCCCCGTTAGGGGTTCCAGGTATCTAATGATCGCTGGTGAGTCGAACACTATGTAGATACCTAGGCGACGTTGAGGACCCATCTTTGTTCTCTGCGGTGGTGCGATGGGAACATAGACCGCGCATACAAATGTCCTCAAGTGAGAGATATTTGGTGGAGATTCATATGCGAGTTGCATCGGAGAATAAGTTTAACTACCGATGGTCGTATCTTATTAGCGATACAGCATGCAAGATTGCATACACCCATGCAATCACAGGCAACTGGGATTGCATTAGCAATGGACGAACAATCCATTGTAGTCTCTTTACAAGAGATTCAGCTAACCCGTTCTGGGTGTGAACATAAGCTACATGATGTTCAACTTCAATGCAAGTTGCTTGGCAGTAGTTTAGAAAGACTTGTGATGTGAATTCCGTAGCATTATCCAGACGTATTTTCTTAATCTGGTTGTCTGGAAAATGTGCCCGCAACTTAATGATTTGTGCCATTAGCTTTGCAAAGCCTACGTTACGGGTGGACAGTAGGCACACATATGACCATTTAGAAGATGCGTCTATTAGTATCATAAAGTACCTGAATGGGTCACTTGGGGAGTGCATAGGCCCATAAATGACTCCATGTATTCTATCCAGGAAGCTGAGAGACTCTGAGTCCACTTTAAGTGGCGATGGTCTCGTAATCAATTTACCTTTGTAACAAGGAGGACAAGAAAAATCACCCTTTTGAAGTAACTTCATATTCTTCAATTTATGTCCACGGGACTGGGATATGAAGAGGTGCATCATTACCAATCCAGGTTGTCCGAGTCTGTTATGCCAGAGTTGGAATTCTGGTTGATTTTTGCACATCTGGTGCTCAATTATATTAGCTTCCATTGCTCGAATTGTTGTATGGTAGAGACCCGACTGGAGTCCCTCAAAATGCTCAACGATGGTCTTAGCACCATTTTTAAGAGTCGTTACATACAAGTATTCTTTATCGAGTTTGTCCACAGTTTCTAGGTGGTATCCGTTTAGACGGATGTCTCTGAAACTTAGTAAGTTTCTGTGCGAGCTTGGAGAGAAGAGAGCATCTTTTATTAAGATTTGTGTTTTACTGGGGAGCAAAATTTTTGCTTCCACTGATCCTTCTATTATACTTGATGGACCGGAAATAGTATTTACGGTGCCATCATATTGGTTGATGCTTTGAAAAAAGCAAATGTCGCGAAAGATTGTGTGCGCAGAAACATTGTCCACTAGGCATTTATAATCCATCTATAGCAAGAAAGAAGAAAAGTATAGCAATAAAAGGCACAAATAAGCTAATTTCATTCAAATGTCTGAAAATAAAGTAACATGCTGGAAGAAAACAACCATCTAGAAAAGAAATTATTTTTCAACTACATATAATTGCAGAAATAGATAGAGCATCAGTCTAGTAGATCGTCGTTCGAGAAATCCTCGGCGACGAATCGAGTTTGAGCCAGGTCTTCATATTCCACCAGGTTTGTTTCAGCAATAGGTTTCTGGCTAGCTTGGTACAAATCCTGGAGGTGGCGTGGAGTACGACAATTTCTGGATCGGTGTCCAGTTATGCCACACATGTGACATTTGTCTTTCCAGTCTTTCCTGGGGGCAGATGTCTGGCCGGTGTCATTCCTCTTCCACACATTTTTCTTTTTCCCCTCATTATTGGTCTTTGGATGGGGACCTCTAGCCTGTTTTTTCATTGCTTTTCCCTTTTGTGGTCTGCTTTTGACTTTGTTCTTCTTCTCATGTGAGGAGATATTGTGCGCTTCAGGCACAGGTGCAGTGCCAGTAGGTAGGGCTGTTGACGAACGAGCTTGAACGAGCTTAAACAGGGAGCTTGGTTTTGTTCATGAACAAAATCCATGTTCAAGCTCTGTTCGTTTACTAACCGAGCTCTAAAAACCTGTTCAAGCTTGTTCGTTAAGCTTACCGAACGAACGTAAATGAACGTAAACGAACATTTATCGAGCTTGTTCACGAGTAGTTAATCGAACGTTCTGTTCGTTAACAAGACTTATCGAGCTTGTTCGTGAACATGTACAGGAACATGTTCGTGAACACACAATCAATTTTGTTCATGAACATATTTTCAATCAAACAAACGAATGTCAATTTTTAATTAGGAATAATAATTAAACATAATTGCCAATGACTAAATCAATTAAATAAAAGGATTAAATATTTGCAGGACAAAAACAAATAAATCCATCATAATAGCTCCATAGATCCCATTAAGCATCCATTCCAGGCATAATAAAAATATATAGTATTTGTGTAAATTTACTATTTTCGGTACATGTTCATTCACGAACACTTAACGAGCTTGTTCATGAACATCACTTAACGAGCTTGTTCACGAACACATAACAAGCTTGTTCATGAACATAAATGAACAAACACAGTTATGTTCAAGCTCTGTTCGTTTACTAACCGAGCTCTAAAAATCTGTTCAAGCTTGTTCATTAAGCTTCCTAAACGAACGTAAACGAACATGTACCGAGCTTGTTCACGAGTAGTTCATCGAACGTTCTGTTTGTCAACAGCCCTACCAGTAGGGCGCAAGTTATGGGTGGCCAGTAAAAGGTCTATGTTCTGTTCTGACATCAGAATGCATGAGAGAGGTTCTGAGTATTTCGTGAATTTTCGTTCACGATACTATTGCATGAGGATAACACCTTCTCATGGAAGGATGTACAAGTCTTCTACAACATGCGTTCCTCCGTGACTCTTTCACCACACAACTTCAGGCGTGAGGTGATGCTGAATAATGCCGAGTTGTACTCGGCAATGGACTTGAAGTCCTGTAGACGGAGGTTCTCACATTCTATCGCGCTCGAGGAAGGATAACATCTTTTTGATGTTTGTATCGATCCTCGAGTGCAGACCATAACTCGTATGAGTCTTCCACTGTGAAATATTCGGCCTTCAGGGTCCGATCGATATGGCGTCTGATATCGCCTTATCTATATCAGACACTTTATCTTCTTCAGTAATGGTTTGACTCAAGTGCTATGAGCGCAGATGGAATTTAATATCCAACTGCCAGCTTAAGTATTCTTGTCTGTAGCTTCCAATACATCGAGGTTGACGCTTGCTATCTTTGCCATTTATCTAAGCACTAGTCTTAACACGTGCCCGCGGGCACGGTTCATTTAAGATTTCCAACCGCAAAATCTTTGTCCCCCAAACATTATTTCCACAGCCAAAAATCAAAAGAACAACAAATTAGCGTAAAAATATTTAGTGCACGGCACCTTCGGCATAGGTATTTTCGGCGCGGAACAGCAAATACGGCACGGACGCCTTCGGCGTGGAACAACAAATTCGGCGCGGGCACCTTCGACGCGGAACACCAAATTCGACGTAAAACAAAAATTCGGCGTAAGCACCATCGGCGCGGAACAACAAATTCGACACGGAACAATGCGCGAGCGCCTTTGGCACGGAACAAAAAATCGACACAGCCTTCGGCACGGAACAACAAATTCGGCATCGAACAACAAATTCGGCAAGGACGCCTTCGACGCGGAACAACAAATTAGCGTAAAAAAATTTAGCCTTCGGCGCGGAACACCAACTTTGGAGTGAGCGCCTTCGACACGGAACACCAAATTCGACGGGAAACAACGCGCGAACGCTTTTGGCGCGGAACAAAAAATTCGACGGGGCCTTCGGCGCGGAACAACAAATTCAACATCGAACAACAAATTTGGCGAGGGCGCCTTCGGCGCGGAACAACAAATTAGCGTAAAAAATTGCGCGGGCGCCTTTGCAACAAACGTCAGTGTATTTTTCGGTGAAGGTATTAACTTAAATTTTTTTACTTTATTTAATTTAATGGATAATGCTTCTCCACTATCTTTACCAAGACACTTTTAATTTCAAAGTTTAGGTTCCCAAGACATTTCCCCCCAAATTTAATCTCCACAATCTTTCCCAAGACAATTTTAATTTCAAAATTTTGGTTCCAAGACACTTTTCCTCCCAAAATTTAAGTTTTTCCACTAAAATTTTCACAAAATCCAATCTCAACCGTTAATTTACAAAGATCAAATCTCAACCACTCTTTATCTTGTCCTATTCAGTCCTAGAATTCAAAAAAGGTTGTCAAATGTATAATAAATGTTAAACAAGCAATAATTAAATATTTGAAAAGAAACAAATAATCATACAATTCAGACACAGATATTTGTTGTATGGATCGGCTAGTCACCATTTTCAAAGTACAAAATAAAGTCCATATACAATCCCATTAAAAATACAACTTGGGAACCCACATGGGGCCCCTATTCTTCTGGAAGTAGATCTTCATCTCCATGGGACGTGCGCCAGTTTTGGAATTTTTACAATTTTAATCATCACTACAATTTCTCTCAAAAGAAATAAAAATGCGATGAAATAAATGGTGACAAATAGCCGATCCAAAACCACAACAAATTATCAGGCATTCATCGCAGAAACATTAACAATGCAGCAGGCATTCATTTATTCATCACAGGCATGTAGTATGTTTAATCGCAAATAAATTCATGCTACGGGCAATGAAAATATGCAACATCACATGCATTTTAATGGAATAAAATATTTATGTTTAATAATTAATTGGACCACGTGATAACGTCATTATCTGTTAGGTTAGTTGACTAACGACAGAGCGGTCTCAGGATCCTCATAATTATTAAACATGAAAAAAATATAATCCAATATGAAAAAAGCCTAGATGATGAATTACACATAGAATGGACCAAAATTAATTTAAAAATGGATCAAGAATTTACTGTAAGTCCCTGATTAATTTCCGTAATAAGCATACGTTAAAAAAATTTCGGAAAACCCTAATTAGGGTTTTACGACGACAGGCCGCAGGCGGGGCGCACGAGGAGGGGCTGCAGGCCGCAGACGGTGACACGTGCATGGGAAGGCGGCTGCAGGCCGCAGGCGGGCAGTGCGCGCGGCGAGGCGGCTGCAGGCCGCAGGCGGACAGTGCACGCAGTAAGGCATGCACGCGAGGGCGGCGACAGGCCACATGAGGGCACGTGGGCAGGGAGGGGGCACCATCCCTCTAGATCCATAGATTTTGGAGGAAAACCCCGGGTTTTTATTGTAAAAATACAATTTTTAATCTTTGAATCAACGTTCTTTATCGTAAAAATTTGATTTTTAACGCTTAAACATTGAATTTTGGTCCAAAAAAGATTTCAAAACTGTTTTTAATAGAGATTTGTGTTTTAAAAATAGGATTTTTCTTAAAGATCTAAGCAGAAAAAGAGATTTCTAGCAGATCTAATAGAAAATAACACAGATTCATCATCATCATGCGCATGAAATATCAAATTTAGGGAACAAAGATGATTACATCTAGATCCTACCCGCTGGATCTAGCGAAGTTTGAAGAAGGAATCCCAATCCGCGTCCTCGCGATTCGTCCGTCGGCAGAGGTTCGGCTCAGCTAACGAGCGTGCTAATAACGTGTTATGAAGGTGACGGCTACCGAACCTGTAGCCTTGTATTTATAGTAAAAAGGTTACATAATTGGTGGATATCATAAACACAAGTGGGTTCCACATGGGCCTACAAAAGCCCATTTAGAACAATTCTAATATTTTTTAAGAAAAGACTATGCTGTAGAGATCGTTTTCTATTCATCTTCTTTAACATGAGACATATGTGTGTGTGTAAAATTATATTAAATTAAACATAATATTATATGTTTTCTCTTCATATTATATTAAACATAATAAAATCATACAATTAAGTAATCATAAAATAAAGCTTACAATGGCTAGTTTGATCAAGTCAATGTAGACTTGGTCAAAACATAAATTAATTAATTAATTAATAAAATGTTTAATTAATCATAAGATTGAAATACAGATAATGGTTATATTTGACTTGGTCAAAGGTAACTTTTATTTTGACTTAGTCAAAATATTAACTAAATAAATGATTGAAATTATTTGAAATTTTTTTAAAAACAATATATCCGTCACCAACATTGACATACCATTTCATATAGATGACTACATATGTCTGGATGCAAGATTCTAGCAGTCAAAATCAAGCTTTTTCCCCTCCATGGGTCAGCAACTGAATGTGGCTAATATTTTTGGTACTAGAACATGGTATTAGCACCTTGTTGGTTGGTCTCAAATACCATTTAAATCTAAATCTAAATTTCAACTCTTCTTCTACGATGAATAAAATAAACAAAAAACATGACAATATATCACTATGTAGAGAGTCCGATTATCTGTAATTAAAAGCAGAAACAGTGGCAAAAAAAAGAATGTCGAACATCCAAAGTAAAAGAGTGGATTTTTACTTAAATGAGAACAGCGGGGGAAGGCGCCTGAATCAACGGAGACAGCCGAACTCCCCCGCCCCTCCGATTCCGACGGCGGAGCAGCCACCGCCTCGACGGAACTCGCCGGCGGATCCACAACACAAGGGTCCTCATCCACAACCGCATCCGGACCCGAAGTCGCATCCTTCTTCTTCCTCTTCGTAATCTTGAGCGAATAATTCTTCGAAAACAACCGAGAGATCAAAGACCTCGCCGAGGAAGAAAGCGACAACGACGGATCCAATTCTCCTCTTTTCCTCTTTCCGACGTCGATCTCGTCGTCGCTATCGCTGAGGACGTCTGCGATCCGCATGTTTCCCTCCGAGTCTTTCGAATTCTTGCGGCGGCGAGCGAGGCAGAGGATGCCGCTGCCGCTCCTCGATAAAACCTCCATTTATTTTGAAATTCCCTTCCCTTAGACCCCACCAACGAGATTAATTAAAATTAATCAGCCTCATGATTCATGACGCTTAATCCCACTCTTTTTCCCAGGGAATCGTGGTTTCGTTTCGAATGAATTTTGAGGACAGGCCCACCCCCGACAGCTGGAGTCGCTAATGACGAAAGCGGGGCCCGCGGCAAGGGACCGGCATTCGGGGGTTTATCGAGTTATCGGTTCGGGGTTGACGACGACGTGAGGACCTGTGAGTAGCGGGTTTCGGGTTTAATAAATGTCTGCTCTGAATTCTGATGTCAGCAACGTCGAACGTTGTTTGTATGTGACTTTTCAAGTAAAATTTGTTGGGCTTTCATCCACTGCATGGTCCAATCCGATAGCGAATCCTGGATAGTGATAATGGGTGGGACCCAAAATGGGCCGCCCGGAGAAGATAGGGCCGATAAGCTAATGTCTTATTTTGCGGGCGAGATCACAGCTTGCTACCAGGATCTTGACCGTCTGAACGTTTCTTTACCCGATTGTGGTTGGTTGGGCCATCAATTTATTCTATAAAGTACGAAGATTTTGAATCTTATCCTAATAGGACAAAACTTTGTCATACGTGGCAAGTTTGTCCCAGGTGAAAATGACAATTTTGGGTGGACTTAAATTTTGGGGAAAAACTTAAATTTGGGTTTGGGGGCAACTTGAAATTTTGGGGGAAAGTTGAAATTTGAGTGAACTTGAAATTTGTGTTTGGGGGGAAGCTCAGTCATTAAATAAAATGTGCCCCATGGGCACGGGTAATGACTAGTTCGTCTTACAAAGAATGCATCCGGGAAGGAAATTGATCTGCGCACCCACCGAATTAATCTATGCACTTACCGTTTACTCCTCGTACGTACCAATTAAATGTTATTATTTAAGTTTTTATTCAGCGCACAATTATGACTACTGAAAATATCTATAAGCCAAAATACCCTAAATCAGTTCACTGATTAACAGAAGATGATACAGTGTAGTGTAGATACCATTGTATACAATCATTTTATTTTCAAAAAAAGTTATTACTTATACGTATCTACTAAATGATGAGCTGAATCGTATTAAAATTCTTTAGAACAAGTTTAGGGGACGAAAAACCGAAATCTGTCGATCGCATAGAAAAATTTTAAGGCACGAAAATCTGTCAAGAAAAATTCGAATATTTGTTGGATGTAAAGAAAAAATTGAAATTCTTAAGAAAAATGCAAAACCGAGAGATGATATTGATATGTTCATCACTTTTTACTCACCGTGCACAACATGCAAACTTTTTGCATGTTGTGCGTGGTGAGTAATATTGGTCTGTACATCACATTTTGCTTGTGTGTAGTGCGCGGTGGCTAATTTTGGTCTATGCATCAATTTTTACTCACCGCGTACAACAGATAAAAATTATGCCTATTGTGCGCAGTGAGTAATTTTTGTCTGTGCATCACTTTTTACTTATCGCGCCCAGCAAGCAAAAAGTGATGCCACATATCAAATTGATACAACACAGTAAATTTTTGGCATACAACACATCAAGCAATTCAGATACCATATTTCATGATACAACACAACAATTTTTTGAGCTTGTATGCAAACTGATATCACTCAGCATAATTTATTGTTACAACACAGCAAACAATTCAGATCATAAAGTTTAGCATGCATGCAAACTGATACCGTATTTTAGCAGAACAAAATTTCATGAAACATCGCAGCAAATCATGCAAACGGATACCAAATATCCAACTTATACCGTATTTCAGTATAACAATATTGTGAGCATGCGTGCAAACTGATACCAAATCCATGACACCAAATTTATGAAACCAAAAACCATTTTGCATTGATACCAAATTCAAGATTACAAAAAAATGGAAAAAATATACATAATCCAAAAAATACAGTATTGTATTGTATACAGTATTGCGGGATATACATGAAATTTCGTATTGTATAAATGATATACACGGAACAGAATATTTCACTCAATCTCTATCGTATCTAGTGTGATCACACTATCTTGGACTATATCCTTGAATTTCTTTATCCTCTTGACATAAGCTTCCACTCATCCATTTGCCGCATCATAATGGTACCGACTCCAGTTTATTGCAACTGGTGCGACATGGCATCCATGGACAAGGCCAACATGTACAAAGTGATTACAATTCACAAAACCAATCGTGATGTGTCGACGGGTATGTACTAGTTCTGGAACTGTTCTTAGAGGCAAAAAAGTAAGGCACTGTAACTTGAATAGAAAAATATATAACACAGTTATAGAAACTTACTAAAGATAGTTGTAATACCCTAAGTTTTTGGATACAAGTATAATATACGTATTTTGGAAGTATTGGTACGTATGTAATTTATGAGTATTTTCGTAATTTTTATAAAGTTATTTTATATTGTGATCTTGATTTTGTTGGGTGTATTTGGATGAGATACATGATATATGGTGTATATAATGTGTATTGGGTATATATCTATTTTTCCTAAAATACCAAATACAAATTGTAAGGATCCAGGCTATGAGCAAAACACTCGAAGGCTGGGTTGAATAGTGTTTATAAAATTTAAACGATAGTTATACCAATTTAAATTCCCAACCAACAATAAATGCGGAATTATAAATAATCCCAAATTGAAACAATGCTAACACAAAGTATGTTTCAAGGGTTCGGATTACCCAAGTCAATTCCCGACTTGTTCTCGGTAATCCTACGTCCCTTCCACTTAGATACCTCCGGATACTCAAGTTAGAACCCTAACTTGAGGTTTCCTTTAAACTCACGTGTATCAACTCTACAAGTGAAATCGAAACACAATCGATGTCCTTGACTCCCAAAACTTGGGATCAAGCAAATCACTCTCACAAACCGAGAGTTAAACTAATATCGAAAGATATGAAATAATGAAATAGCAACACTTACAATCACATATGCCTTGAAGTAGAACTTGAAGGAGCAAGTGTGTTGTGTGTTGGAGTCTCTTCCAAAAAGAGAGAAAAGCCATTTCTCTTGTCACCACCAATTGCCTAGAGGATATCACTTTGATTCCAAGTTAGAGAGCAAGAGAGAATGAGATTGAAAATCTAGCGCTTTTGAACGTGAGAGCTTTGAAAAACTTGAATATGAAAGATATGGGTTTTCAAGAGATGATCAAGAAGATGAGTAACCCCTCAATGGAACAGTAGAAACCCTTTTTATAGGTTCCTCAAAATCCTCAAACAGAATCCCCAAAACCACCTTTGAAATTCATGGAAAAAAGCCAACGGATAGAATTTACACACTCGACAGTCGACTGGTGAAGAAATCACAGTTGACTGCTGCACTGTGTCAGAGGGTATGTGAGAATTCAAACGGTAACTTACCACTGAGGACAGTCGACTGATGAAGGAATGACAAGCACCTATAAACCTAACAGGCGACTGAAACCCCTTCAATAGGTGACTGGCCGCAATATGAGTATGTTGAGAAAACTCAGAAAGTTTTGGTAAGACAGGACAGGCGACTGATGTGGAACTCACCGGTGCCTGTGCCATGGGCAGGCGACTGTGAAACCAACATCAGTCTTCTGTCTCTAATAAGTGATACTTTTCTGAGATTAGAGTTACAGAGAAAGAATCAACATGCAACTGTTGAATCATTAACAGTCGACTGTGCCTTGAACATGCGACTATCAATCCAACATAAGTCGTCTAGCCGTATGGAGCAGAAAATGACCTTTGGGCAGGAGATAGACAGGCGACTGACTAACAAAACATAGTCGTCTGTAACTTGGATATGCGCCTGTGTTTCGTACAGCAGTCGCCTGAATAAAGTTACAGTTGAAAGCCCAAAAACCAACTGATAAAGTATGTGCAAAACAGACGATTGTAGAACAAATCACAGGCGTCTGTTTAGAGACAGGCACCTGTAAAACATTCAGCAGCTGCATGTTGAAATCCCAAAATGCACATGCTTGAGAAATGTGACTTGAAGGCAACGAAAATGTGATCTAATGATTTCCTAGGACAGAAATAAAGATGTTTGTGTGCTCCAACATAGTTCTACTTCTAAGCTACATACTTGAAGCGAATAAAAAGATTATACCTTGTAATAGCATCTCTTCTACCCAATGAATGAGATTGAAGTCTTCTAGGAGCTTAATTCACCATCTTTGATCATCCAATCCATTTTTCATGCTTTGATTGATCATTGAGTGACATACATTGCTAATTGATCTTCATGATATGCTTAGGCAATGGATTAACTGCAAATATGGGATTAGTCACAAGTATTTATGTTTGCTCGTCATCAACACCAAGTAGGGAGAAGTCCAATACTCAACACAAATTTCTTCCTAGAAGACACCTAACACCTTAATGTGTTATTATCCCCTTTAATCACTTACCAAATCTTGACACACAGGGGTCTACATGCCATGCTAAGGTGTAACAGCCGCTTTTCTAATGTATGTATTTCCGTACGTATTTTCTTATTGGCTGTATTTTTGGCACCTTGATTTGTAGTTTTCCTAACTCAGACGCGTGACCGGGCCCCGTATTTGCGATCCTCTTGGAGGCGCGATCGCCCCGGTATGTTCTTTATAATTTTTGGATGCCTAGATATAGAGTTGTTATAATCTAGCTATTATTATTATTAATATTATCTTTTAACTATGTCTTTCATCTCAACTTTTAAATATTATGAACTAATTATATGCTGTTATTAAGAAAGGGGGTTGGATTTATATTTTTTATTAACGAAACCTTTTTAAAACCTAAGCTAATCTTTTGTAACAGACTTGTTTTCATTTTAGCATTCATAACAACCTATCTCTAATTCTTTTGAAACAAACCCACGTGGCCTTCACGTCGTCTCCCTTCACCCCGACGTGCATGGGCTATCGTGGATGACCAAACCCACATTCAACAACTCGAGGATCCCATCGTGCATGAAGATCGGACCCCACACAACCCCCACGTTCACTCCTCCTCTCTTTCTTCTTAATCTTCTTCTTAAACCCCGTGGATTTCTCCTCCCGCCTTAGCAATTAGCCCCGACTTCACACAAACAGAGGAACCCAGCTCGATCTCCCACAACCCGCATCCACGACAACGCCGAACTCAGCACCACCCCGAGCAACCCACGCCACAACCCAAACGCCGTCGCATCCCCACGTCCGACCACGCCCCCCTCAGCCCTCCCATCCTCCGGCCTGTTCCCGGCGTCCCCCGTCGCTTTGCAACCCATCTCGAACCCCTCCTTCCTCCGGCGACCCCTCGCAGCACCCTCCCGACGCCTCCGACTTCCCCAAGCATCCGACACCGCTGTCAGCAACTGCCGTACGCCTAGGCCACATCCTCCATTACCCCAGCTTCGACCCAAGGCGCCACGCGGCAACCTCCTCTCACTGCCATCCTCTACACTCCACCGCCTGTCGCGAAGACGTCGTCGTTGCTCCTCCCCGAGCCACCCATCAACCACCGTCGACGTCGCCCTGGTTGAAGCTGCAGCACACCACTTCAGTCAGCGCCCAGATCTCCGGCGCCGCACGCTCGACTCACTCCGGCGATGTCCAGCGACCTCCACCCTCTTCGAGATCACGTCGGCGACCTCGTACCCCTCCTCTGCCCTCGAGCGCCCATCGTCAACCGCCATTTCCATTCCGACCCTCACTCCGGTGCCGCACCAATGAAGGCCACCTCCCGACCAGCGCGTAACACGAACCCCCGCAGCGACCACATCTCCTCCCACCGCTGCTTGCACCCTCATCTCCGACCGCTGGTGCTCTCCGACTCGAGTCCCCCAGCTGCGAGCTCAACAATGGCAGGGTAAGTGTCTGCATATGGGGTTTTACGAAACATCAGCTTAATATATTCAATGGTTAATAATATACATTGTTTTTAAAAGAGTGAACTGTAACTTCACTATTATGTTGACAGTGGAGTGATGCCTAAAGGTTTACGTCTTTAAACTTAGATAGTTGAATTATTATTATTATAGAAGTGTGTTACTTTTAGAGGATAGTTTATATGCACATGTATCTACATGCTAGTAAAGATACAGTATGGATATTTTTGGTGTGTGTGCCTTGCATAAATATTGAGCAGTATATGTAACTTATATAATTAGCTTGTATAGAATGTATCTATTCTATGTTATAAATATTGATAAATAAGTATGTAGGTACGTATTAGTGTATATATATGTGTGGGTTTGCCTGTTAACACATGATATTTACACTAAGTTAATTTGTTGGGGCTTGACATTTAATCCGTTCTCGCAGATCAAATCTGTGCCCAATCTTATGATCGTGTGGGCACCCAAAACTCACATCGCTTCAGGCAAGTATATTACTTTTCATACTTATTCAAAGGCGCATGTGTTTACCCCTTGAAAGTGTATTATTTTTCTACAAAGTTTCAAAGGTTAAAATATTTATCCACTACTAATTTTAAATTATAAGAATGCTCTATCATCTTTAAAACGCACATTGCTCTTATTGCTTGTAGTACTACTATTTGTGTCGCCAGATATATTTTGAATTGTCCACCTCTATTGAAATGTGGCATTGGGCCTTCGGGCAATTACAGACTATTGGGCCTTCGGGCATTTACGGACTATTGTGCCTTTGGGCGATTACGGACTATTGGGCCTTCGGGCAATTACGGATATTGGGCCCGCGGGAGCATTTACGGAATGTTTGCCATACGGTAAACATTGAACTACAGATTGGCTTATCGACACTTTGGGTGGGGTAGTCTAGTGTAGTAGAGGCTGGAAAGCTGGATTACACTATATTGGTGACCTTGACCGACACCTGGCCGGGTCGGTGAGTAGAGAGTCACGGGTAGCTCCCGTTGACTTGGGTGTAATGCTACTCACCTCCCCCTCGGACACTGGGCTTGTAAACTAAAGTAAGGCATTATAATGACCTTACAGAACCTCATAAAAAATAAGGCATTATAATCTGGGACTTAACCCAGAGGGAGGATCGTAACTCAGACAACTTGCCATGAATCGCACTATGTCTAACAAAGTGCGATTCATGCTCTCTAACACATCCAACATGTTAAGATACTTGACCTGAGAGAAAATCACATTTTCTTTTATTTATGCAAGATTTAGACAGCTAAGTATTTGACTTTTCGATCTAATCGAATCATTTCAAACACTTCTGTCATTACTATGTGTGTAATGCATAGCCATGAATAAGTTAAAGGATCCCTCTGTGTTAAGCCCCAACAAATTCAGAGTAGAGAATCAATGTGGTGTGTACACCAATTGATTTAATGAATAAGATATTCATTAAATCAATCGTTAGGAAGTTAAAGGATTACTTTAGTCTCGTAAGACGAAGAGTCGAGTTAGACATCATAGTCGATGATGGTCTAAGATAACTTCCATGATGAAATTCAGAGTAGAGAATCTGATTAACAACTTGATGCAATAGGTCCGTGCACGTAAATAAAGTATGGACTTTAGTTTACATGCCCAAAAGAAATTGTTTCTTAATGGCTACAAGTAAATCTTCAAGTTAGAAGATTGGTGCAGAAAGGAAAATAGTGAAATACAATTACGTTGGTTGAGAACGTTTTCATCATAATTCATATAAACAGATTATGATGAAACTGTCTCGCCAGCAGATGCGTATAGATCTACTCAGACCGAACTCGATGTAAACGCTCATGATAACCATGAAAACTGGAGCATTTATTTATAGTTTGTTTTCTAAATATGATTTAGAAGAACGAACATATATGAATTAGCCAGAGAGTTTTCAAGATCAGTGGGAACGAATAGAACACATGCGGGGCATCAATGGGATGGAACATATTTTGATAAATTGGTCAAACGAGTTTGACACTTTTAAATATGAGCCGTCTAAATGACCTGTAACTTATTAAATTGTTATCGTAAGTTATGATGAGCTAGACAAGATCCAGGAAAATGAAATGGATTCCGAACGACCAAAGCAATTATTTGAATAAGATTCAAATGGTTGGTCTATTATGAACATAGAAACCCCTTAAGTCTATACAATAGACGGTTTAGCAGATCCACTCACAAAGGCTCTAACACATGAAGTCTAGAAAGACTTATGTGTAAAAACGGTATAAGATACCGAGATAAATGGGCCTGACTGCAAGTGGGAGATGTTTGGAGATGTATGCCCTCGAGGCATAAATCTCTGGGTAATTGTACAAACATCTTGTTCAAAATAACAGTAAGCTGTTTAGTATAATTTTATCTAAGTTAATCATAATGTAGTTCTCAGTAGATATTAACTTAGGTAAAGTCTTGAGACTTAATGCAAGGTCAAACATGTATCGAGATGAGTATCTCGATCATGGAGAAATGCTTGACCGCCTGTAGCATAAGTCTAAAAGGGTTCGTGGTCATAGATATTTCGAGAAAAGGATATCAAAACATCGGATAGACCATTGTATCTTTGTCTTTACCGTATAGCGATGACGATGATCTCATGGTCGTTTGACTTGGCAAAGTCGAAGACGAGACACATGTGCTCATTGGAGAATAAGTTCACTGAACGACCCGCGTGAGTTGTCATATGGTTTTGATTGACTAGTCTGTCAATGATAACTCTTAGTGATGATAGGCAAGTTGGTCTTATGACTTGAGGTCATTGTACGAACCTGTGCGTGAATGGTGTGACTTAGATCACTGACCTAACTTTGAGGCTAGGCCTGTCGAAAGGTCTTTGGTTGGGTGACTTTTGAAGCGTGTGAAGAGAGTAATGCCCAAGAGATTATTCGTCTCTCTCGATCAATGGGAGTTAGTGTCGTAGAGTTAGTTCAGTCTTTAGTGAAATCTCTGGCCATAGTAGGTTGGAAGATGTCCAACATTATTCGACTAAAGATCGATAAAAACTAACCGGTTTCGAGTTATTGGGGTTGACACTTTGACCGCACCCTAGACTTGAACTAAACGACATAGTTTAGATGAAGAGACTATAACTGCGGAATTCATCACGGACACAGTCAGGGTGGTCCCGACAATACTCATGTTGATGAGTTAACCATATAATTATGATGCTGAAACAGGGACGACAACTGCTGCTCGTGGTCACTACCATATGGGGCTTTGAGCACAACCTGTAGTAGGGTCAGGCTGTATGGTCTCACATAGAGTGCGACCTTCGTCTAGTAATAGGTAGAAAATTAGGGAGAATAAGCATTCGATGCAAGGGATAGAAAAACCGCAAAGAGTTTGCAGTTAGCTCCTGCATTCGGGATAAATGATCCTGAGTGCAAGTGGGAGATGTTGGGGGATGTATGCCCTCAGATCATTTGTATTTGATGAAAATGATATTTTAAGCTTAGATTAGGGACTATTTTGCTTATGATGCAAACTGAGTTAAATGTGTCGTAAATTATTTATGACAATATTTAAATATAATAAATGTGTAGAAATGGTTACTTGTATGATGGGATCGTCCCGGTCTAAACGCAGGTTCAAACCGCGTCAAAAACGGAGTCAAACGAGCCCAATAAATCTATTCAAAAGGAGTTTTGAATAGAAGCCAACGATATTTATTTTTAGTTAAGAGGGCCCAAAAGTACTTAAGAGTTAAGTATTTTTTGTTGGGCCTAAATGATTTAACAGATAAAGCATTTAATAATTTAAAAGGGGGGAAAATAACTGGCGACCAAATGATTGGGGCGCCAGAGCCCAAAATTTTGGGCAAAGAAACTGGCGCCCAATTATTGGGCGCCTGCGCCCAATTGAGGGTGGGCGCTGGCACGCGCCCGCATGGCTCGTGCCAGGCACGCACCTACATGGATGCGTCTCAGGTGCTATATGTGTGCAGGGGTATGTGGGGCCCACATGGTGGGCCCCACGGATGGGTTTCTGAACCCTAGCATTGTTTCTTGTGCCGACGATTGGTTTTGCATGAAAATCAAGTTTTGGGCTGATCTTTGAACACACGATTGAAGGGTCAAATGGACTCCGATTGACTCGTCGTTTTTTCCAACGCGTTCACCGTTCAGCGCCCTTCAATTTGATAGCTTGTATCATATGTGAAGCTCAACGGTGAGGGAGTTAAAATTCATGAAAGTTTAGCCTTTATGAAAGGCAAACTAAATTGAATTATTAACTCCAAATAAATAGTCCCACATCGGAAGTTGAGTAAAGGGGAGGGGTCAGCCGCCTATATAAATAGGGGTCTGCTCCCCTCCTCTAAACTCGTCCCAAGCTCTAGATCTGAGTGGCTCCCATAAATGTTGGAGCACGCTCGGATCTAGGCTTAAATTAAATATTCTCTTCTCCCTATAATTTCGGCCTTACTCCTGAAGGGCTCTAGCAATGCCACGAAGGGGTTCGGATCCGATCCGAAATCTTGATGAAGGTTCACACTCGAGTGAAACTTTCTTCGGTGCTTAGTTGGCTCGGTAATAAGAGGATTACTCGCCTCGGGACGCGGAGCAATTCGAGGAGCGGTTCGACGGGGGACGGGGAGCGGCTCGGATGACGGTGTGGTACACCTTGCTTGTACCAAGGCAAGGTTCCGGGTATGTAAATTTAATTAGCGTTCTTTTAATCGCAGTAGCTTAGCTCCCTCTTGGGAGGTCGGACCCATCCCAAGTTGGCAGAGATCCTGGCTAAGGGTCTTTAACCTTAGGGCCTCGTTAAATAGTTTAACGTATCTATTTTTTCTGCTGCATTATTTTGCGTCTGTGGTCCATTCGACTTAGGACGGGCACAGAATGTGCCCTAAAACCCTACACCTTTAGGGACCGTCCTCAAAAAATGAAGTCAAAGGCCAAATTAGTCTACCAATGACCTTTACCGGTCGACCAATAACACCCCACAAAAATTTAGAAAATTCTGCAATTTTGTCAGACTGATTAAGGACAGTTTTATAACTGACTGAGGACAGTTTTCACTACCACACACAGACAAAAATCTGACCATTTGTGTCAGTTTTCATTAGTTTTTGTCAGTTCCTTCTGTCCTTTTGTCAAAGGTGGTCTCAACAGTCAAAACCCAAATTTGGCGAAAATATTAGTCGACTAATGCTTCCTATTAGGCGATCAATTTTTGTAAAAACGGCTCAGAATTTTTTGAAAATTTTGACAGTTGTCAAACTGTCAAAAACTACCCCTTTGGCCTATAAATAGATCCCATGACCTCTACCTAAACATACAAATTAATTCTTGCTCTCTCTCCTACTCTTAAGTGTTATTTCTCTCTCTCTAAAAAGAGAGTAAATTTCAGATTTCTTTGGGGAACCTCTGCAGAAATTTTTACTCAATAGAAAGTTCAATCTTCAAGCGTGTTCTATCACAAATTCTCATTCAGATCCTTGGAGATTCCATCACCTTCCTTGCGAAATAATCCTACATTATTAAGGCTATATGTGATATTGTTTCTTTACTCTTTCTTTTAATTTGGTGAATCTCTCGTTGAAGAGATTGTACAAGTTTGCAACACAGGATTGTTGGCATCTTTGTATGTTGATTGCTTGCGGGGAGCAAGTGTTATAGTGGGTTAAAAATCTCTACCGGGAGTAGGGGACTAGACGTAGGATCACAAGGATCCGAACCAGGATAAATCTCTGTCTCACAGAATGAGATTTATATCCTTTGGGCCATGTCTCACAGAATGAGATTTTTATCCTTTGGGCCATGGCACAACCTCGTAACGTTCACAATGTGGCAACACCTCACCACAATATCTCATTCATGCCGGTCATTGGTTGGGTCAGAGATTCTTTCACACCCTTAGCAGCCGTCATGGTAAGATCTGTTGCGGAGGGTTCTTTACTATCATAGCTCAGCTCCCTCGTATCTCCTTTCAGATCCCTACTACCATTCTCCCTATCCGCGACCCCACCTCTATAGACATCTCTGTCCTCACCAATATGCATATGATCAAACCTACAGCGGATGAGAGATTTTTATGGCTTCACTGGATTCATCATACCCCTTACACCACACTTCCCAACCCCAATCGCTTCCGCATTGAGGGGGCTGTGCAGTGGAGATTCACACCTGATCCAGCTTTTCCCCCACATGCACAGGAACAGCCCCACCCTGTTCAGGCCCCAATCAGTCCCAATCTTGCTGCTAAACATATAGGCCCCATCAGGCCACCACCACTATGTCACTTTTCACGGAGATCTCGCCCACATGGCAAGGGTACTAGCCACTCTGGCCCTCCTTCTCCACCTCGTTCCACTGATAAGCACATTACACAAGTGGATGAGGCCATTCATATTCTTAGGTCCACCATATTGAATATTGGAACCCCAATGTGGTTTTGATGATAAGTAAACATATTAATTGTGACTAATCCCCATCTTTTGTAGTAAATGAAAGCATTGTTAATATAGATAAATTCATATCAAATGAAGATGATGAGTTGAATGATTGAAGTAAGGACATCAATCAATGAAGCATGGAAACCAAGTAATGGACGCAAGTAAATCAAATGTTGGACTCAACAAGTTCAATGGAAGTCTTCAAGAAATTCAATAGGAAGTGAGGAGGATAAATGTGTAAATCTTTCTCTTTCTTTACTTCATTGTTGAATTAGCATGTTAAGCCTTGAATAGACTTGATATTAATTACATTCATGATACTCACAACACTTTAGATCATTTATCATCGAGTCTCATATGGTTAGAACTTGCATAATCTTGAAGTAGAGATTTTCAGCCTACCTAGGCGCCCGGTTGTTGGTCTCCAGATGCCTGGTAAACATGCACAGTCAGTTCTCCAAAATCTTACCTAGTATAGACACCTGAAGTTCTCATCCCAGACGTCTGCACAAGTGTGTCAGACGCCTGGATGATGAACTCCAGACGTCTGGATAATTCGAGGCAAACTTTCAGTAACTCAACCATTACAATTTGACTGAATCTGTAACAACTGGTATTTAATAATACGTACTTTGCACGTATTCTATCTTTTGTCTTGTGATTTTCCGTATCTGTATTGATATGCGTTTTCGTATTACGTATTACTTATATACGTATTCGTACCAAGTATGTATGTTAATTAACTTTATATACGTATATTTATATACGTATTTTAATTAATTATAATTATATGTAAATCTATTATTATAAGAATTAATTAATAATTATTTGAATTCAAATTCAAAATCCCCTTCCATATTTAGATATGAGACTTTTACCGATTTTAATTGATAATGAATCCCCATTTTAAATGAAAATTAAACTCCATTCTTAATAACAATTACTCCTTGTTCTTTCCATTTTCCTCCAACTTTAAAACACTTCATTTAAAACAAAAACCATAATTCATTCACTTCTCAGCTGCCAATTCTTTTCTCCTTCTTTGTAATTTTCGTTACATGCAAACAACAACCCTAAGGCTTTCACTCACGCACATAACGACCTTTACAAATAAAAACCCACTAAAACCCTAGGCTCATTTCTCTCCCTCACAGTCGCACAAAGAGCTCCCACCGAAACCCTAAGCCCTCACGACCCTCTCCCATGCATGCAACCCCTCAACTCCAACCCTAGCAGCCCTACCCTCTCACCGGCGGCCATCGGCTGTGCGGTAGAAAATTCTGAAATTTTGTCATACTAACCCAAAAGGACATCATGTTAAATGATGTTAGTATGTATATATGTTAAACACATGTTAGTATTAATAAATAATGTTAGTAATTAGATGTCTTGCTATTAGGTTAATAATATTAGTAAGTTGGTTAATAATGTTAATTTATAACATTTGTTCCATAATATTAGTTTATATGATTCTATTAGCGTAAACGGTTAGTCTCATATGCGAATCTAATATGTCACAGAAATCGCGTCTTCCGTCACGATCACCAGGACATCCACCATCGCCTCCAGGAAAGTATTTATTTTTATTTGAATTTGGGACAAACTGCTTAAACTAATGCTGAAATCTCATTTTGGAACATTCTCGTCAACTTAGTAACTAAAATGCTCTTACTATACCTGTTGCAACTGATATAAAAATGGACATCTCATGTTAATGTTCTCTTTGGTAAAAGAATAACGTTATCTGCTTGTCATTAAATTGAACCAAAATGAACAGAGGGTAGGACACAACTCTCGAAACATAAATGAGAACACATCGATTACATATGGAAAGGAAACTAGTCGGTGACTGGTTATGACACTTTGGGTGGGGTTGGTCCATAGTAGTAGGGTTCATAGATGTAGCTTGACCACCTTACGACTACATCCAGACCATACTAATGGAGGCAAGCATCTTGGCCATTTTCCATGTTAGGGATGACAAGAAGATTTACAGTAAACCCCCGATGATATGGTGCATCAAGAACATACTACTAACCCGGACATGGACTTATCACAAGCACAAATAATTGAAATACTCAACTTACAAATGCTTTACTTTTTTTTTTGCACAATTCATATATGCTCATACTTTAATTTATGCACTTATTACTCATGAATGTGTACTAACACTCTTTTGTTCTGTCCCAAGTTGTTCATTATTTCATTATTTTAAATATCTTGCCAAGCGATTCGCTGATATATATTTCAATGTAATTGTTATATGTTAGGTTCAGAGACGGATTACATTGAGGATCTCGCTTCTGAGGATCTCATCTTGGAGGACGATCCTACCGACCAGAGTTACGAGGACGCTGAGGTCCTCCCTACTGAAGAAGAGAGAGAGAGAGAGAGAGAGAGATGCTTTTAGTTCTTATTTTGTTAGTTGTACTTGTTATCTTGCAGGTGTATTTACATTACTTTGAATTGTACGACCATGCTAGGCCTAATTACTTGTGTACTTGTTTTGAAAACTCTGGAATAAAATTAAAATGAATTTTATGCTGTTCTGAGAATATTTGCATGCAATAAACCTGCCTAACTAAACAAACACTTATTGTGCTTACGTCAAAGAAGAAAGAAATGAATAAAAGTAATTCTTCTTTGCTTTAAGCACAAACGGACCCGATTGTGTCCTTGCTTCCAAGTATAATAGGAAGCGGGGTATGACAGCTTTTAGTGGTGGCCCATGCAAGTCCTCTCTTGCATTCCGTGAAATAATTCAGAATTGTGTAATTGTCATCACTAACCAGATCGTTTTGAATAACTTAGTACACAACTATTTACATTGTTTCTTTTGCAGCATGGCAAGAAGACCACATACTTGTGTTGGAAACTCATAAATCCTCATATGGTTTTGATGATACAAATATATCATTTTATATGTACTAACTCTATCTATGCAGATGTTATAGCACTATTATCTGAGACCGTCATCAAGAACACAAGTTGCAAGAAGCATTCGCTACAAGACGACACATATCGAAGAAATTTTGTATCTCGTAAAAAGTGATGTAATCTTTATTTTTTCTCTTGCATATACTTAGAATGTAAAAGCCTTGATGATTATCTCTCTTAGTCGTTTAGGGCCCATCTTCAAAAAAATCAAGTCAAAAGTCAAATTAGTCGACCAATCCCTAGTGCTAGTCGACTAATTTAAATAGTAAAAAATTCTAAAAATTCTGAAACTTTGTTAGACCCATCCTAGAGTCTCTAAGGTCATTTTCCACCATTTTCTAAAGTTTCAAATTTTTGGTCGACTAATAGTTCTTATTAGTCTACCAGCCAATTTTTAAATTAATATTTTAAATGATTTATCATTTAAATGTTATATTTATTAAGTGGAAGTTAGAAAAGCTACTAAAGGCTAGGTCTAGCAGTTAATAGTCATTTTAGCCGTTTTATGCAGTTTCCTACCATTTAAGGAAGTTACACCTCTTGAAAAGACGCTTTAACTTCCATTCTATACAGTCAGCTTTAATTAGTCGACCAATACATAAAATTAGTCGACTAATTTAGACAAAAATGGTTCAGATTTTTTCGAAAATTTAGACAGTTGTCCAATAGTCATAAACCGCCTCTTTGGACTATAAATAGACCCCCAGACCCCTGCCTAAAAATCACGAAAATTCTTTCACTTTCTCTTTTCTTAATGTTTCCTTCTCACTAGAAAGTGTGTGATTTTCAGATTTCCATAGGGGAAACTCTGCAGAAATTCTGCCACTTTAGGAAGTCCAATTTCCAAGAATGTTCTACCACAATTCACATCTTGAACCTTGGAGATTCCATCACCAACCTTGCGCTATAATTCTGATATTATCAAGGCTATATGGGATATTGTTTCATACTCTTTTCTTTAATTTATTTGGTGAATCTCTTGTTGAAGAGATTGTACAAGTTTGCAACAGGGGGAGTGTTGGCATCTTTGTATGTTGATTACTTGCGGGGAGCAAGTGTTTTAGTGGATTCAAATTTTTACCGGGTAGAGGACTGGACGTAGGATCACAAGGATCCGAACCATGATAAAAATATCTGTGTTTGCATTTGGATTATTCTGGATTGTGATCTTTTATTTCCGCACTCTTATTGCAATTTTTATTAACTTTTAATTTTGCAATATCGTCGTGATTTACACTATTCACCCCCTCTAGTGTATTTGGTGTGCCAGGAGATCCAACAACTTGCAATGGAAATGGAGCAAGCGGAAGTAGTGTTTCCGACATTCATAAACTCATAGGAGTCATGAGAGACATGTTGGAGATCTAACACCAGCTGATTCAGCTAGGAATGGCAATATTGCGGGTCGGGGCGGGTATTTAACTACCCAAGCTTGCCCCGACCCATCTACAGGTCGGGGCGGGGCAGGTCTCGGGCCGGGGCGGGGCGGGTACTTTCTTACCAAAACCGGGTCGGGCCGGTCGGGTCAGGACATTACTACCATCCATATGAATCCCAAATAAAAATTTTATTTGGGAATTGGTAGAATTTTGATTTATTTGGTAATTTGGAATGAGAATTGGCCCAATTGGGAGAGCCGTGGAATACAGTATGAGTTATGGGTTATTCGCTGACTGCATGGTCCACATCAAAACAGTAAGGTTTTTCAGAACCTCTATAGTTTACCGGGGCGGGTCGGGGCGGGCCGTGATGCTAACAAGTCCAAGCTTGCCCCGACCCGTCTGTGGGCCGGGTCAGGCCGGACGGGTCATGCCATTATTGCCATCCCTAGATTCAGCAAGGACAACAAGCTGTGCAACCTGCACTACCGCCTCCTCGAGCTGAGCCTGGAGCCAAGCAATTTCAGGAGCTGAACCCAAAGAGCTTCTCTGGGAAAGAAGGGCCATTGGAAGCTGAAGAATGGGCCAGAAGTACAGAAGATGACCTAAATCTTTCCCATATTGATCAGGCAGGATGGGTTGAAGTCGCTAAGAAGCAGTTGACTGGGAATGCACGAAACTGGTGGGACATGGAAGAAGCACGTCTGGTCAAGATCATCAACTGGACCACGTTTCGAGAGCGCTTTGACGTTCAATACTTTTTTTGATCAGCTAAGAGGGAACTATAGTAACGATTCGTCAACCTAAAACAAGGCAATCGTACTGTTGACAGTATGAGCCAGAGTTCTCTATACTTAGTCGGTTCGCTCCACATCTGGTGAAGGATCCTGAAGACTGTGCGTATCAGTTTCTCCAGGGTCTGGACCTGGGTATTCAATCTTCGATATCTTCGACAAATCTGACTATGCACCAGGATGTATTGGACGTTGCTAAGAAGCATGAACTCATTGTGAATCAGAATAATGCACTTCAAACTTGAGGAAGAAGACATCCACCGGAGCCATTCAGGGGCAATCTCAGGCCTACACAGAATGCAAAATTCAAGAGGCCTGCTGCTCCTATCAGCAATCGATCTCAAATGGTATACTTCCACTGCAAGTAGACTGGCCATCTCAAGAAGGACTACAGAGAGTTGCTGAATCAATGTCTGATATGTGGAGCATCAGCACATACTACCAGAGACTGTCCTCGCCGCACCAACAAGACGATGACTGCTGGACCTCCTGGACCTATTCAGCATGGAGCTCCTGGACTGAATTAGTGTGGATCACCTCTGGCTCCACAACAGAAGGTTTTTGCACTAGCGAGGCAGAACCAGTCGAGGCATCAGGTTTTCAGCCGCGGAGGCTGAAACTGATGAGAAAGTGATATCAGGTAATGCTTTAACTCTTCTTTTATAATGCTTATATTATATGCATGTGTTGGTTGTTTATCTTTTAGCTAAGACATATTTCATATGTACTAGTTGTTGTCTTAGTAGCCTCTCATCTAGCCTTATCTCTTTTTTATTCTGGAGCCTTACACTGCTTCATATCCCGATGATTTATAGAGAAACACTCCATTCATGTTAACTCTCTACCTAATTGCTGGAACATCATTACCAGGAATAGAGTAGTGAAGACTTCTAGTGGCTGTCGATCTTGCCCTATCGTGATTTGTGGACACAAGTTGTTCGCAGAATTTATGATGGTCGACATGCCAAATTTCGATGCGATATTCGGCATGGACTGGTTAGGAAATTTCTAAGCTACCATCGATTGTCACAGAAAGAAAGTAGTATTTGAAATCCCTGATCATCCTGTGTTTGAATTCACGGGTGGAGATCGTTCACTTGGACCAATCAGATTTCGGGCTAAGCCGAACGCAGTAATCATTGCATCGATGCAAATTGAGCCTGAGAAGCCTAGAGTAGTTCGAGAATTTGAGGATGTATTCCCTGAAGATATTTCGGGTTTACTGCCTGATCGAGCTCAGGAGTTCACCATTGACTTGATGCCGAACACTCAACATATTTTGAAGGCTCCTTATCGCATGGACCCTACTGAACTGGAAGAACTTCGAAAACAACTTGACGACCTATTGTAGAAGGGATTGATACATCCCAGCGTATCTCCTTGGGGTGTGCCAGTTCTTTTGGTCAAAAAGAAGGATAAATCTAGAAGGATGTGTATAGACTACCGAGAGCTGAATAAGGTTACCATTAAGAACAAGTACCCACTGCCACATATTGACGACATCTTCGATAAACTTGGCGGATCGCGAGTATTTTCTAAGATGGATCTTCGAAGTGGTTATCATCAGGTGAAGGTCAAGAGTGAAGACATCCCGAAGACGGCATTTCGGACCAAGTATGTTGACGCACCCAGAACTAACACTTAAAACCCGCCTAGTAATGGCATGAATGCCAAAGGCTAGATGCGTCCTAAATGTAACTCCTGGACCGTATCACAAGCACACGGTGTCAAGTTATAATATAAAAGAAAGATATCGATCCCACAGGGAAGTGAATGCTAATATGGACTTGAGTGATTCCTAGATCTTCAAAATATTGATAGCAGTCGATTTAAAAGGATTGGGTTTTGTGGAGTTATATCTCAAACAAAGTTGTAATCAATAATAAAAGACTAGGGCGTTAGGACTCACCACTAGGTTTGTCGGACGTCAATGCCAGGTTAGTCGGGATTGTCGCATCTAAGATGTCGAACTCATGGCTCTAGGTGCCATGGGTCTAACGTATAGCACGCTTACCCCGCTCTCGCGATATGCGTGACGTGCGATCCGTGCATTAAGAATCGACAACATTCATACCACTCTCGTGGATAGAATGATCTCCACTCATGCCACTCTCGTGGATATAGGTTTGATGTGTGCTATTGTGGCTATCATTGACGCAATGGCGGTAGTCATCAATTTGTAATATAGGACGTCGGTGGATCCCATCAAGGAGTGCACCGGGCATGGCTGCAAACCCTAATTGCAAGGAGTGCGTCGGGCATGGCTGTAAACCCTAATTGAATTCACTAACTCCCTAATTAAGTTCATAAGATACTCCTTAAGCACATCATGGTCACAGACCGTGGACATGATCTCAGTACAAGATCTCCTACAAACTTGGCTAGATCAACCAAAACACTTTCCTTTTTGAACCAACGCAACCAAAAAATCACAACTTTACATCTAAATCCTAAGATCCTAGGGATAATCCATTAGCCCAAGATAGAACTACTCGTGAATCATAGAGATAGACATAGACGATTCAATAAAACCAAGACAGTTCATCATGGCATGTGAAAGCATCAAATAAAGCATATGAAGTTTAGAAATCATTACCGACACATCATAAAACGATAGCAAACACAAGAGAATTAAGAATATCAAGCTTTTGTACAATAAAGATCAATAAAAATTTTAGCTTTAGTCTTCACAAAATAGCAACGACACAAAACTCTCTAGATCTAAAAACTCTAATTAAAACTAAGGAAAATATTAACAGTCTAGTCTCTCCAGAAATAGGGCAAAAATCGTGCTTAAATACAAGGGGTATGGATACCCCAAAATCTGGGAAAATATGGGCACTTGGGCCCACCAACTTGGCTGGTCGAGTAGCGGCGCCTGCTCGGTCGAGTTGACATAGGATCTGCTTTGCTGCTTCTGCTTCTCTGGCTTATATGGACTACTCAATCGAGTAGAAGATCTTCTCAGTCGAGAAGATTTGCTGCTCGGTCGAGCTAGGGCGCTCGGGGAGAAGTCCAAAATAGGCATTCTATTTGAATACAGCTCGATCGAGCTGGATGTTCTGCTCGATCGAGTAGGTGTGTCTGTTTCCTCTGTGTCATCGGCATATCAGCTCGGTCGTGTAGCATCAGCACTCGACCGAGTGGCCTAGGAAACTGAACATAGACTGGAGCTAGAGTCCTCATCTCTCGCTCTCTTCTTCTCCTCTCCTCTAATCTTCTTCCTTGCCTCGACGAACTCTTATGAAACCTCGCCAATGACTCCCAGATGTGTCAAATGTGTCCATGTCCCTAAATAGCTCCAATTTGCTCCAAAACTCCTGAAAATTCACAAAGCTATACAGAACTCGAATATGGCATTAGAAGTGCGTAGGAAAATGTGGGTTTTGGATGCGAATATGATATAGAATGATGCAATAAAAATATGTAAGATATGGACACATCATATGGGCACTACAAATTTGTAGTCATGCCATTTGGTGTGACTAACGCCCCATCTGTATTCATGAACCTCATGAACTTGATTTTCTATGATTTCTTGGATAAGATCGTCGTGATCTTCATCGAAAACATCTTGATCTACTTGAAGAATAATGAAGAGCATGCCGAGCATTTACGGATTGTATTGGAGACCCTGTGACATCATCGGTTATATGCCAAGTACTGTAAGTATGAATTCTGACTAGACCGAGTCGCTTTTCTTGGGCATGTAGTATCAGGAGATGGTATTTCAGTCGACCCGACGAAGGTTACTCAGTCAAGAATTGGCCGACTCCCCGATCAGCTTCAAACATTCGAAGTTTTCTTGGATTGGCTGGCTATTACTGCCGATTCATAAAAGATTTCTTGAAGATTGCTGAACCTATGACTCATCTGATGAGGAATGATATCAAATTCATCTGGCCTGAGGCTTGTGAGATAGCATTCATAGAATTGAAGATGAAGCTGACGACTGCACCAGTGTTAGCTATGCCATATAGAACTGGGGGACTTGAAGTTTTCTCCGACGCATCTGGCAAGGGTCTCGGATGTGTACTACACCAACATAGTCATGTGGTTGCGTATGCATCCCGATAACTGAGGACTCACGAGAAGAACTATCCGACCCATGATCTGGAATTGGCTACGGTCATATTTGCTCTGAAGATTTGGAGGCAATATTTATTGAGTGAGCAAGTGAAAATCTTCACCGATTATAAGAGTCTCAAGTACATATTCACTCAGAAGGAGCTCAATATGAGACACCGCAGATGGTTAAAGCTCATGGCAGATTATGACATTGATCTCCAATATCACCTGGGGAAGGTGAATGTAGTACCAGACGCTTTGAGTCGTCTACCAGCGATCATGACTCTCTCATCTCAGTGGAGACATCAGCAAGCTATGAGAGAGATGGAGATTGAAGTTATTCTACCCGGAACTTCAGTGACATGGAAGAATATGCAAATCTAGTCTACTATCATAGATCGGATTAAGGTTACTCAGACTGGAGATGCGAAGTTACAGAAGATCAGTGAGCAAGTCGAAGCTGGACTCCGGACGGATTTCCTTATTCATGAGGATGGTTCTGTGAGATATGGTAGTAGGATTTGTGTGCCTTCTGGTGATATTAGAGATGAGCTATTGGATGAAGCACACAACTCTCCTTACTCTATTCATCCTGGAGGTACCAAGACATACAAAGATCTTCGTCTGAACTTTTGGTGGCACAAAATTAAGAGAAGCGTGGCCCGTAGTGTCGCCAAGTGCCTTGTGTGTTAGCAGGTAAAGGCTGAACATCATCGTACTGTTGGATTACTCCAACCTCTGCCTATTCCGGAATGGAAGTGGCATCACATCACCATGAATTTCGTAACTGGACTACCTCAGAGTGCTAAGCAGAATGATGTGATTTGGGTGATCGTTGATCGGTTAACTAAATCAACACATTTCATACCCTTCTGAGTGGGACAATCTACAGAAATACTTGCTTAGAGGTATATGGAGGTAATGATATATCCTATACTTTTAAAGCTTCTTCCTAGTATACGTTGAGATGTAATCATTAATCGTGCAAGAAATTGTGCAACTACATGGAGTTCACGTGAACCGGGACACTAGATCACATCCTAATTCTGGAAGAGTCTACAGACCAATCTGGGTACCAGTCTTAGTTTCAGCAATGCGTATCACCCGCAGACGGATGGTCAATCAGAGCGTACCATCCAGATTTTGGAAGATATGTTACGAGTCTATATGCTGGATTTCAAGGGCTCGTGGGAAGATCATCTCCACCTGGTAGAGTTTGCCTACAACAACAGCTACTAAGCCAGCATTGGCATGGCCCCATTTGCAGTACTCTATGGAAGGAAGTGTCGATCCCCGCTGAGTTGGGATGACATTGGTGATCGAAAATTATTGGGTCCAGAGATGATTATGGAAGCAGTGGACGTAGTGCGTAATATCATGGACAAACTATGCATTGCACAAGATCGGTACAAGCATTGGGCTGATGCCAATCGTTGTCACTTGGAGTTTCAGCTAGTAGACCCTGTTTTCCTGAAGATATCCCCATACCAAGAGTGATATGTTTTGGGAGACGAGGAAAGCTTATCCCGAGATTCATTGGACCCTTTGACGTGCTAGAGCGAGTTGGAGAAGTAGCATATTGTCTAGCACTGTCGCCTTCATTGGAGGGAGTACATGATGTTTTTCATGTATCTCAGCCGCGTTGGTTCGATCGAACCTGAAATATGAGCAACAACTGGTGTAGATCTTAGACCGGCGTCAGAAGACGCTCAGGAACAAGGTCGTTGAGCTCGTAAGAGTGATGTGGCATCACGACTCGCCTGGAGAATCCACATGGGAGCGGGAAGATGAAATGCGAGAGCATTATCCTTATTAGCTCCCTACTCCCTAGTTGATAGGAATTCTGGGGATTGAATTGTTCTTAAGGTGGGTAGAATGAACTGCTAGTATTTAATAATACATATTTTACACGTATTTTATCTTTTGTCTTGTGATTTTCTATATCGGTACTGATATGTGTTGAGTATTGATTTTCCGGATTTGGTTTTGTTGATGAACAAACATAAATATCGTGAACTAACTCTTTATAAGCGCAGTTGTGGAGATCGTCGCCAAAATTCTATGAACATCAAAAACGACGTCTCATGACTTCTCAAAGCGCGTGATCGTGTGCCTGAAGCTTCGTTGAAGCTCTAGGAGCATTATTGAAGTCAAGAGATTCAGATTGAAGCTTTGAAGACGGTTCGTCTTGTAAGTTTTATAGTCTTCTAGCTTATTTTCATAGAATGTTAAGCCTTGAGTAGGTCTTACATAATTATCTTCATAACGCTCATATCTTAGAGCTAGGATCATCTTAGAAGCCCATAGAAACTTTCCCGAAGCTTCACGATTCATTCCGCGGCTTCTAGTGCATCTTAGTTGGTTCAAGAAGAAGAACCAACCGACTAGATTGTCATCTAGTCGGTCAGTAATCCTTCTTGAACCGACTAGATCTCCTTGCTCAATTCAGCATCTTCACTGTTGACCAATTAGTCGGTCCAAGAAGGTTCACCGATCGACTAGTTGTCAAACTAGTCGGTTTGGAATCCTTCTTAGACCGACTAGTTATATATTCATTTTCACAGCCTGAGCTACTGTTTACAGTTAGTCGGTCCAAGAACATCCATCGACCGACTATTTGTGAAACTAGTCGGTTGGAATTTGTTCTTAGACCTACTAGCTCTCTTTGAATTCAGCCTATTGTATTTCAACTCTTAGTCGGTCAAAGAACACTCACCGACCGACTAGTTGTCAAACTAGTCAGTTGGCAAGTCTTCTTAGACCGACTAGTTCTATTCCTCCTGAACTTTCTTTCTTGGCTGTCAACCTCTTAGTCGGTCCAAGAAGAATCACCGACCGACTAGTTGTGAAACTAATCGGTCAGTGATCCTTCTTAGACCGATTAGACTGTTTCAGAAATAGATCCTTTGGAGCATTTATTGCACGAATTTTCCTCTCTCTTCTCTAACCCCTATATAATCTTGTGATGCTTCTTCATAGCATTCAAGGCTGATATTATTGAGACTTTGAGAATTAAAGAGAGAGCATTTAATTCCTATTTCCAAGCTCCCTCTCATCACAAGAATCTCTCCCTCACTCTTATTCCTCAAGAGAGATTCTCATTGATTGTGAGCTACTCAAGCTAGGAGCTTGAATTCAAGCCACCAACTTCTCCCTAGCCACCTATTGCTGATCATCTTGGTGGAGCTAGGGTTTGGTGCTTGCTTCTTCTTCAAAATCCTCCTTGCCTTAAAATCAGTAAGTTTTACTCAAGGCATAGGATTTTGTTGGTAAGTGTTTTATATTTCATTTACTTTGATATTAAGTTGTTCTCTCGATTGTGAGAGAAGTGTGTGATCCCGGTTTGTAGGAGTCACATTTTCATTTGTGTATGATTTGATCTTGTAGAGGTTTTCTACAAGAATTTTATAGTGCAAACTTGAGTTAGAGGATTCTAACTCAAGTAGCCGGAGGGGATCCGGGTGTTTGGGACGTAGAATCACCGGGAACAAGTCGGGAAGACTTGGGTGGATCTGAACCCGTTACATCACTTGTTTGCGCTTGTCTTTGATTGTTGTCTATATTCATTTCCACATTGTTGGTTGAGTTTGCACAATAATTAGGAATTATACTCTTGATTATTTTAAAGTACTATTCACTCCCCCTCTAGTACTTGTGCAGTAGCTATCAGGGCATTACATTTGGTATCATGCCAAGTTTATAGCTATGTCTACCAACAACAACAAGACAGTTCGTCCACCTTCAGACTATAGCACCTTCAGGAACAGTGAAGGAGCTTCTTCGGTGATGGAAGGACATTCTTCAACTAGGCCTCCTTACTTCAACGGTGCCAATTATGGGTACTGAAAATG